>CAKAOJ020000248.1:1200000-1902253 GCA_916701645.2 Sebastolobus alascanus | reverse complement strand
TGAAAAAAGTCATAGTATAGTATGTTGTAAAAAGTCATAGTATAGTATGTTGTAAAAAGTCATAGTATAGTATGTCGAAATTTTCACGAAAAAGTCATAGTATAGTATGTCGAAAATTTCATGAAAAAAAAGTCATAGTATAGTATGTCGAAAAAAAGTCATAGTATGGTATGTCGAAATTTTCATGAAAAAGTCATAGTATAGTATGTCGAAATTTTCACGAAAAAAAAGTCATAGTATTTTAAGTCCAAAAAAGTCATAGTATAGTATGTCGTAAAAAGTCATAGTATAGTAGGTCGATATTTTCACGAAAAAAAAGTCATAGTATAGTATGTCGAAAATTTCATGAAAAAAAAGTCATAGTATAGTATGTCCAAAAAAGTCATAGTATTGTATGTCGTAAAAAGTCATAGTATAGTAGGTCAATATTTTCACGAAAAAAAAGTCATAGTATAGTAATCGAAATTTTCATGAAAAAAAAGTCATAGTATAGTATGTCGAAATTTTCATGAAAAAAAGTCATAGTATAGTATGTCGAAATTTTCATGAAAAATAAGTCATAGTATAGTATGTCGAAAAAGTCATAGTATAAGTATGTCGAAATTTTCACGAAAAAAAAGTTATAGTATTGTATGTCGAAAAAAGTCATAGTATAGTATGTCGAAATTTTCATGAAAAAAGTCATAGTATAGTATGTTGTAAAAAGTCATAGTATAGTATGTTGTAAAAAGTCATAGTATAGTATGTCGAAATTTTCACGAAAAAGTCATAGTATAGTATGTCGAAAATTTCATGAAAAAAAAGTCATAGTATAGTATGTCGAAAAAAAGTCATAGTATGGTATGTCGAAATTTTCATGAAAAAGTCATAGTATAGTATGTCGAAATTTTCACGAAAAAAAAGTCATAGTATTGTATGTCCAAAAAAGTCATAGTATAGTATGTCGAAAAAAGTCATGATATAGTATGTCGAAAAAAGACATAGTATAGTATTTTGTAAAAAGTCATAGTATAGTATGTCGAAATGTTCATGAAAAAAAGTCATAGTTTAGTATGTCGAAATTTTCATGAAAAAAAAGTCATAGTATTGTATGTCGAAAAAAGTCATAGTATAGTATGCCGAAATTTTCACGAAAAAAAAGTCATACTATAGTATGTCGAAAATTTCATGAAAAAAAAGTCATAGTATAGTATGTCGAAAATTTTCATGAAAAAAGTCATAGTATAGTATGTCGAAAAAAAGATATAATATAGTATGTCCAAACTTTCACGAAAAAAAAGTCATAGTAGAGTATGTTGTAAAAAGTCATAGTGTAGTATGTCGAAATTTTCACGAAAAAAAAAGTCATAGTATAGTGTCGAAATTTTCACGAAAAAAAAGTCATAGTATTGTATGTCAAAAAAAGTCATAGTATAGTATGTCAATTTTCACGAAAAAAAAGTGATAGTATAGCATGTCGAAAATTTCATGAAAAAAACGTCATAATATAGTATGTCCAAACTTTCACGAAAAAAAGTCATAGTATATTATGTTGTAAAAAGTCATAGTATAGTATGTCGAAATTTTCACGAAAAAATAGTCATAGTATTGTATGTCGAAAAAAGTCATAGTATAGTATGTCGAAAAAAGTCATAGTATAGTATGTCGAAATTTTCACAAAAAAGTCATAGTATGGTATGTTGTAAAAAGTCATTGTATAGTATGTCGAAATTTTCATGAAAAAAAGTCATAGTATAGTATGTCGAAATTTTCATGAAAAATAAGTCATAGTATAGTATGTCGAAAAAGTCATAGTATAGTATGTTGTAAAAAGTCATAGTATAAGTATGTCGAAATTTTCACGAAAAAAAAGTCATAGTATTGTATGTCGAAAAAAGTCATAGTATAGTATGTCGAAATTTTCATGAAAAAAAAGTCATGGTATAGTATGTCGGAAAAAGTCATAGTATAGTATGTTGTAAAAAGTCATAGTATAGTATGTCGAAAATTTCATGAAAAAAAAGTCATAGTATAGTATGTCGAAATTTTCACAAAAAAGTCATAGTATGGTATGTTGAAAAAAGTCATAGTATAGTAATCGAAATTTTCACGAAAAAAAAGTCATAGCATAGTATGTCGAAAATTTCATGAAAAAAAAGTCATAGTATAGTATGTCGAAATTTTCATGAAAAAAAGTCATAGTATAGTATGTCGAAATTTTCATGAAAAATAAGTCATAGTATAGTATGTCGAAAAAGTCATAGTATAAGTATGTCGAAATTTTCACGAAAAAAAAGTTATAGTATTGTATGTCGAAAAAAGTCATAGTATAGTATGTCGAAATTTTCATGAAAAAAGTCATAGTATAGTATGTAGTAAAAAGTCATAGTATAGTATGTTGTAAAAAGTCATAGTATAGTATGTCGAAATTTTCACGAAAAAGTCATAGTATAGTATGTCGAAAATTTCATGAAAAAAAAGTCATAGTGTAGTATGTCGAAAAAAAGTCATAGTATGGTATGTCGAAATTTTCATGAAAAAGTCATAGTATAGTATGTCGAAATTTTCACGAAAAAAAAGTCATAGTATTGTATGTCCAAAAAAGTCATAGTATATTATGTCGAAAAAAGTCATAATATAGTATGTCGAAAAAAGACATAGTATAGTATTTTGTAAAAAGTCATAGTATAGTATGTCGAAATGTTCATGAAAAAAAGTCATAGTTTAGTATGTCGAAATTTTCATGAAAAAAAAGGCATAGTATTGTATGTCGAAAAAAGTCATAGTATAGTATGCCGAAATTTTCACGAAAAAAAAGTCATACTATAGTATGTCGAAAATTTCATGAAAAAAAAGTCATAGTATAGTATGTCGAAAATTTTCATGAAAAAAGTCATAGTATAGTATGTCGAAAAAAAGATATAATATAGTATGTCCAAACTTTCACGAAAAAAAAGTCATAGTAGAGTATGTTGTAAAAAGTCATAGTATAGTATGTCGAAATTTTCACGAAAAAAAAAGTCATAGTATAGTGTCGAAATTTTCACGAAAAAAAAGTCATAGTATTGTATGTCAAAAAAAGTCATAGTATAGTATGTCAATTTTCACGAAAAAAAAGTGATAGTATAGCATGTCGAAAATTTCTTGAAAAAAACGTCATAATATAGTATGTCCAAACTTTCACGAAAAAAAGTCATAGTATAGTATGTTGTAAAAAGTCATAGTATAGTATGTCGAAATTTTCACGAAAAAATAGTCATAGTATTGTATGTCGAAAAAAGTCATAGTATAGTATGTCGAAAAAAGTCATAGTATAGTATGTTGAAAAAAGTCATAGTATAGTAATCGAAATTTTCACAAAAAAGTCATAGTATGGTATGTTGAAAAAAGTCATAGTATAGTAATCGAAATTTTCACGAAAAAAAAGTCATAGCATAGTATGTCGAAAATTTCATGAAAAAAAAGTCATAGTATAGTATGTCGAAATTTTCATGAAAAAAAGTCATAGTATAGTATGTCGAAATTTTCATGAAAAATAAGTCATAGTATAGTATGTCGAAAAAGTCATAGTATAGTATGTTGTAAAAAGTCATAGTATAAGTATGTCGAAATTTTCACGAAAAAAAAGTTATAGTATTGTATGTCGAAAAAAGTCATAGTATAGTATGTCGAAATTTTCATGAAAAAAGTCATAGTATAGTATGTTGTAAAAAGTCATAGTATAGTATGTTGTAAAAAGTCATAGTATAGTATGTCGAAATTTTCACGAAAAAGTCATAGTATAGTATGTCGAAAATTTCATGAAAAAAAAGTCATAGTATAGTATGTCGAAAAAAAGTCATAGTATGGTATGTCGAAATTTTCATGAAAAAGTCATAGTATAGTACGTCGAAATTTTCACGAAAAAAAAGTCATAGTATTGTATGTCCAAAAAAGTCATAGTATAGTATGTTGAAAAAAGTCATAATATAGTATGTCGAAAAAAGACATAGTATAGTATTTTGTAAAAAGTCATAGTATAGTATGTCGAAATTTTCATGAAAAAAAAGTCATAGTATTGTATGTCGAAAAAAGTCATAGTATAGTATGCCAAAATTTTCACGAAAAAAAAGTCATACTATAGTATGTCGAAAATTTCATGAAAAAAGTCATAGTATAGTATGTCGAAAATTTTCATGAAAAAAGTCATAGTATAGTATGTCGAAAAAAAGATATAATATAGTATGTCCAAACTTTCACGAAAAAAAAGTCATAGTAGAGTATGTTGTAAAAAGTCATAGTATAGTATGTCGAAATTTTCACGAAAAAAAGTCATAGTATAGTGTCGAAATTTTCACGAAAAAAAAGTCAGTTTAGCATGTCGAAAATTTCTTGAAAAAAACGTCATAATATAGTATGTCCAAACTTTCACGAAAAAAAGTCATAGTATAGTATGTTGTAAAAAGTCATACTATAGTATGTCGAAATTTTCACGAAAAAATAGTCATAGTATTGTATGTCGAAAAAAGTCATGGTATAGTATGTCGAAAAAAGTCATAGTATAGTATGTCGAAATTTTCACAAAAAAGTCATAGTATGGTATGTTGTAAAAAGTCATTGTATAGTATGTCGAAATTTTCACGAAAAAAAAGTCATAGTATTGTATGTCGAAAAAAGTCATAGTATAGTATGTCGAAAAAAGTCATAGTATAGTATGTTGAAATTTTCACGAAAAAAAAGTCATATTATAGTATGTCGAAATTTTCATGAAAAAAAGTCATAGTATAGTATGTCGAAATTTTCATGAAAAATAAGTCATAGTATAGTATGTCGAAAAAGTCATAGTATAGTATGTTGTAAAAAGTCATAGTATAAGTATGTCGAAATTTTCACGAAAAAAAAGTCATAGTATTGTATGTCGAAAAAAGTCATAGTATAGTATGTCGAAATTTTCATGAAAAAAAAGTCATGGTATAGTATGTCGGAAAAAGTCATAGTATAGTATGTTGTAAAAAGTCATAGTATAGTATGTCGAAATTTTCACGAAAAAAAAGTCAGTATTGTATGTCAAAAAAAGTCATAGTATAGTATGTCGAAACATTTTTGAAAAAAAAGTCATAGTATAGTATGTCCAAATTTTCATTAAAAGAAGTCATAGTATAGTATGTCTAAATTTCCATTAAAAAAAGTCATAGTATGGTATGTCGAAAAAAAGTCATAGTATAGTATGTTGTAAAAAGTCATAGTATAGTATGTCGAAATTTTCACGACAAAAAAGTCATAGTATAGTATGTCGAAATTTTCATGAAAAAGTCATAGTATAGTATGTCCAAACTTTTCATGAAAAAGTCATAGTATAGTATGTCGAAAAAAAGATATAATATAGTATGTCCAAACTTTCACGAAAAAAAGTCATAGTATAGTGTGTTGTAAAAAGTCATAGTATAGTATGTCGAAATTTTCACGAAAAAAAAGTCATAGTATTGTATGTCGAAAAAAGTCATAGTATAGTATGTCGAAAAAAGTCATAGTATAGTATGTCGAAATTTTCACAAGTCATAGTATAGCATGTCGAAAATTTCTTGAAAAAAACGTCATAATATAGTATGTCCAAACTTTCACGAAAAAAAGGTCATAGTATAGTATGTTGTAAAAAGTCATAGTATAGTATGTCGAAATTTTCACGAAAAAAAAGTCATAGTATTGTATGTCGAAAAAAGTCATATTATAGTATGTCGAAAAAAGTCATATAGTATGTCCAAATTTTCACAAAAAAGTCATAGTATTGTATGTCGTAAAAAGTCATAGTATAGTAGGTCGATATTTTCACGAAAAAAGTCATAGTATAGTATGTCGAAAATTTCATGAAAAAAAAGTCATAGTATAGTATGTCGAAATTTTCACGAAAAAATAGTCATAGTATTGTATGTCGAAAAAAGTCATAGTATAGTATGTCGAAAAAAGTCATAGTATAGTATGTCGAAATTTTCACAAAAAAGTCATAGTATGGTATGTTGTAAAAAGTCATTGTATAGTATGTCGAAATTTTAACGAAAAAAAAGTCATAGTATTGTATGTCGAAAAAAGTCATAGTATAGTATGTCGAAATTTTCACGAAAAAAAAGTCATAGTATAGTATGTCGAAAATTTAATGAAAAAAAAGTCATAGTATAGTATGTCGAAATTTTCATGAAAAAAAGTCATAGTATAGTATGTCGAAATTTTCATGAAAAATAAGTCATAGTATTGTATGTCGAAAAAGTCATAGTATAGTATGTTGTAAAAAGTCATAGTATAAGTATGTCGAAATTTTCACGAAAAAAAAGTCATAGTATTGTATGTCGAAAAAAGTCATAGTATAGTATGTCGAAATTTTCATGAAAAAAGTCATAGTATAGTATGTTGTAAAAAGTCATAGTATAGTATGTTGTAAAAAGTCATAGTATAGTATGTCGAAATTTTCACGAAAAAGTCATAGTATAGTATGTCGAAAATTTCATGAAAAAAAAGTCATAGTATAGTATGTCGAAAAAAAGTCATAGTATGGTATGTCGAAATTTTCATGAAAAAGTCATAGTATAGTATGTCGAAATTTTCACGAAAAAAAAGTCATAGTATTTTATGTCCAAAAAAGTCATAGTATAGTATGTCGTAAAAAGTCATAGTATAGTAGGTCGATATTTTCACGAAAAAAAAGTCATAGTATAGTATGTCGAAAATTTCATGAAAAAAAAGTCATAGTATAGTATGTCCAAAAAAGTCATAGTATTGTATGTCGTAAAAAGTCATAGTATAGTAGGTCGATATTTTCACGAAAAAAAAGTCATAGTATAGTAATCGAAATTTTCATGAAAAAAAAGTCATAGTATAGTATGTCGAAATTTTCATGAAAAAAAGTCATAGTATAGTATGTCGAAATTTTCATGAAAAATAAGTCATAGTATAGTATGTCGAAAAAGTCATAGTATAAGTATGTCGAAATTTTCACGAAAAAAAAGTTATAGTATTGTATGTCGAAAAAAGTCATAGTATAGTATGTCGAAATTTTCATGAAAAAAGTCATAGTATAGTATGTTGTAAAAAGTCATAGTATAGTATGTTGTAAAAAGTCATAGTATAGTATGTCGAAATTTTCACGAAAAAGTCATAGTATAGTATGTCGAAAATTTCATGAAAAAAAAGTCATAGTATTGTATGTCGAAAAAAGTCATAGTATAGTATGTCGAAATTTTCATGAAAAAAAAGTCATGGTATAGTATGTCGGAAAAAGTCATAGTATAGTATGTTGTAAAAAGTCATAGTATAGTATGTCGAAATTTTCACGAAAAAAAAGTCAGTATTGTATGTCAAAAAAAGTCATAGTATAGTATGTCGAAACATTTTTGAAAAAAAAGTCATAGTATAGTATGTCCAAATTTTCATTAAAAGAAGTCATAGTATAGTATGTCTAAATTTCCATTAAAAAAAGTCATAGTATGGTATGTCGAAAAAAAGTCATAGTATAGTATGTTGTAAAAAGTCATAGTATAGTATGTCGAAATTTTCACGACAAAAAAGTCATAGTATAGTATGTCGAAATTTTCATGAAAAAGTCATAGTATAGTATGTCCAAACTTTTCATGAAAAAGTCATAGTATAGTATGTCGAAATTTTCACGAAAAAAAAGTCATAGTATTGTATGTCCAAAAAAGTCATAGTATATTATGTCGAAAAAAGTCATAATATAGTATGTCGAAAAAAGACATAGTATAGTATTTTGTAAAAAGTCATAGTATAGTATGTCGAAATGTTCATGAAAAAAAGTCATAGTTTAGTATGTCGAAATTTTCATGAAAAAAAAGGCATAGTATTGTATGTCGAAAAAAGTCATAGTATAGTATGCCGAAATTTTCACGAAAAAAAAGTCATACTATAGTATGTCGAAAATTTCATGAAAAAAAAGTCATAGTATAGTATGTCGAAAATTTTCATGAAAAAAGTCATAGTATAGTATGTCGAAAAAAAGATATAATATAGTATGTCCAAACTTTCACGAAAAAAAAGTCATAGTAGAGTATGTTGTAAAAAGTCATAGTATAGTATGTCGAAATTTTCACGAAAAAAAAAGTCATAGTATAGTGTCGAAATTTTCACGAAAAAAAAGTCATAGTATTGTATGTCAAAAAAAGTCATAGTATAGTATGTCAATTTTCACGAAAAAAAAGTGATAGTATAGCATGTCGAAAATTTCTTGAAAAAAACGTCATAATATAGTATGTCCAAACTTTCACGAAAAAAAGTCATAGTATAGTATGTTGTAAAAAGTCATAGTATAGTATGTCGAAATTTTCACGAAAAAATAGTCATAGTATTGTATGTCGAAAAAAGTCATAGTATAGTATGTCGAAAAAAGTCATAGTATAGTATGTTGAAAAAAGTCATAGTATAGTAATCGAAATTTTCACAAAAAAGTCATAGTATGGTATGTTGAAAAAAGTCATAGTATAGTAATCGAAATTTTCACGAAAAAAAAGTCATAGCATAGTATGTCGAAAATTTCATGAAAAAAAAGTCATAGTATAGTATGTCGAAATTTTCATGAAAAAAAGTCATAGTATAGTATGTCGAAATTTTCATGAAAAATAAGTCATAGTATAGTATGTCGAAAAAGTCATAGTATAGTATGTTGTAAAAAGTCATAGTATAAGTATGTCGAAATTTTCACGAAAAAAAAGTTATAGTATTGTATGTCGAAAAAAGTCATAGTATAGTATGTCGAAATTTTCATGAAAAAAGTCATAGTATAGTATGTTGTAAAAAGTCATAGTATAGTATGTTGTAAAAAGTCATAGTATAGTATGTCGAAATTTTCACGAAAAAGTCATAGTATAGTATGTCGAAAATTTCATGAAAAAAAAGTCATAGTATAGTATGTCGAAAAAAAGTCATAGTATGGTATGTCGAAATTTTCATGAAAAAGTCATAGTATAGTACGTCGAAATTTTCACGAAAAAAAAGTCATAGTATTGTATGTCCAAAAAAGTCATAGTATAGTATGTTGAAAAAAGTCATAATATAGTATGTCGAAAAAAGACATAGTATAGTATTTTGTAAAAAGTCATAGTATAGTATGTCGAAATTTTCATGAAAAAAAAGTCATAGTATTGTATGTCGAAAAAAGTCATAGTATAGTATGCCAAAATTTTCACGAAAAAAAAGTCATACTATAGTATGTCGAAAATTTCATGAAAAAAGTCATAGTATAGTATGTCGAAAATTTTCATGAAAAAAGTCATAGTATAGTATGTCGAAAAAAAGATATAATATAGTATGTCCAAACTTTCACGAAAAAAAAGTCATAGTAGAGTATGTTGTAAAAAGTCATAGTATAGTATGTCGAAATTTTCACGAAAAAAAGTCATAGTATAGTGTCGAAATTTTCACGAAAAAAAAGTCAGTTTAGCATGTCGAAAATTTCTTGAAAAAAACGTCATAATATAGTATGTCCAAACTTTCACGAAAAAAAGTCATAGTATAGTATGTTGTAAAAAGTCATACTATAGTATGTCGAAATTTTCACGAAAAAATAGTCATAGTATTGTATGTCGAAAAAAGTCATGGTATAGTATGTCGAAAAAAGTCATAGTATAGTATGTCGAAATTTTCACAAAAAAGTCATAGTATGGTATGTTGTAAAAAGTCATTGTATAGTATGTCGAAATTTTCACGAAAAAAAAGTCATAGTATTGTATGTCGAAAAAAGTCATAGTATAGTATGTCGAAAAAAGTCATAGTATAGTATGTTGAAATTTTCACGAAAAAAAAGTCATATTATAGTATGTCGAAATTTTCATGAAAAAAAGTCATAGTATAGTATGTCGAAATTTTCATGAAAAATAAGTCATAGTATAGTATGTCGAAAAAGTCATAGTATAGTATGTTGTAAAAAGTCATAGTATAAGTATGTCGAAATTTTCACGAAAAAAAAGTCATAGTATTGTATGTCGAAAAAAGTCATAGTATAGTATGTCGAAATTTTCATGAAAAAAAAGTCATGGTATAGTATGTCGGAAAAAGTCATAGTATAGTATGTTGTAAAAAGTCATAGTATAGTATGTCGAAATTTTCACGAAAAAAAAGTCAGTATTGTATGTCAAAAAAAGTCATAGTATAGTATGTCGAAACATTTTTGAAAAAAAAGTCATAGTATAGTATGTCCAAATTTTCATTAAAAGAAGTCATAGTATAGTATGTCTAAATTTCCATTAAAAAAAGTCATAGTATGGTATGTCGAAAAAAAGTCATAGTATAGTATGTTGTAAAAAGTCATAGTATAGTATGTCGAAATTTTCACGACAAAAAAGTCATAGTATAGTATGTCGAAATTTTCATGAAAAAGTCATAGTATAGTATGTCCAAACTTTTCATGAAAAAGTCATAGTATAGTATGTCGAAAAAAAGATATAATATAGTATGTCCAAACTTTCACGAAAAAAAGTCATAGTATAGTGTGTTGTAAAAAGTCATAGTATAGTATGTCGAAATTTTCACGAAAAAAAAGTCATAGTATTGTATGTCGAAAAAAGTCATAGTATAGTATGTCGAAAAAAGTCATAGTATAGTATGTCGAAATTTTCACAAGTCATAGTATAGCATGTCGAAAATTTCTTGAAAAAAACGTCATAATATAGTATGTCCAAACTTTCACGAAAAAAAGGTCATAGTATAGTATGTTGTAAAAAGTCATAGTATAGTATGTCGAAATTTTCACGAAAAAAAAGTCATAGTATTGTATGTCGAAAAAAGTCATATTATAGTATGTCGAAAAAAGTCATATAGTATGTCCAAATTTTCACAAAAAAGTCATAGTATTGTATGTCGTAAAAAGTCATAGTATAGTAGGTCGATATTTTCACGAAAAAAGTCATAGTATAGTATGTCGAAAATTTCATGAAAAAAAAGTCATAGTATAGTATGTCGAAATTTTCACGAAAAAATAGTCATAGTATTGTATGTCGAAAAAAGTCATAGTATAGTATGTCGAAAAAAGTCATAGTATAGTATGTCGAAATTTTCACAAAAAAGTCATAGTATGGTATGTTGTAAAAAGTCATTGTATAGTATGTCGAAATTTTAACGAAAAAAAAGTCATAGTATTGTATGTCGAAAAAAGTCATAGTATAGTATGTCGAAATTTTCACGAAAAAAAAGTCATAGTATAGTATGTCGAAAATTTAATGAAAAAAAAGTCATAGTATAGTATGTCGAAATTTTCATGAAAAAAAGTCATAGTATAGTATGTCGAAATTTTCATGAAAAATAAGTCATAGTATTGTATGTCGAAAAAGTCATAGTATAGTATGTTGTAAAAAGTCATAGTATAAGTATGTCGAAATTTTCACGAAAAAAAAGTCATAGTATTGTATGTCGAAAAAAGTCATAGTATAGTATGTCGAAATTTTCATGAAAAAAGTCATAGTATAGTATGTTGTAAAAAGTCATAGTATAGTATGTTGTAAAAAGTCATAGTATAGTATGTCGAAATTTTCACGAAAAAGTCATAGTATAGTATGTCGAAAATTTCATGAAAAAAAAGTCATAGTATAGTATGTCGAAAAAAAGTCATAGTATGGTATGTCGAAATTTTCATGAAAAAGTCATAGTATAGTATGTCGAAATTTTCACGAAAAAAAAGTCATAGTATTTTATGTCCAAAAAAGTCATAGTATAGTATGTCGTAAAAAGTCATAGTATAGTAGGTCGATATTTTCACGAAAAAAAAGTCATAGTATAGTATGTCGAAAATTTCATGAAAAAAAAGTCATAGTATAGTATGTCCAAAAAAGTCATAGTATTGTATGTCGTAAAAAGTCATAGTATAGTAGGTCGATATTTTCACGAAAAAAAAGTCATAGTATAGTAATCGAAATTTTCATGAAAAAAAAGTCATAGTATAGTATGTCGAAATTTTCATGAAAAAAAGTCATAGTATAGTATGTCGAAATTTTCATGAAAAATAAGTCATAGTATAGTATGTCGAAAAAGTCATAGTATAAGTATGTCGAAATTTTCACGAAAAAAAAGTTATAGTATTGTATGTCGAAAAAAGTCATAGTATAGTATGTCGAAATTTTCATGAAAAAAGTCATAGTATAGTATGTTGTAAAAAGTCATAGTATAGTATGTTGTAAAAAGTCATAGTATAGTATGTCGAAATTTTCACGAAAAAGTCATAGTATAGTATGTCGAAAATTTCATGAAAAAAAAGTCATAGTATTGTATGTCGAAAAAAGTCATAGTATAGTATGTCGAAATTTTCATGAAAAAAAAGTCATGGTATAGTATGTCGGAAAAAGTCATAGTATAGTATGTTGTAAAAAGTCATAGTATAGTATGTCGAAATTTTCACGAAAAAAAAGTCAGTATTGTATGTCAAAAAAAGTCATAGTATAGTATGTCGAAACATTTTTGAAAAAAAAGTCATAGTATAGTATGTCCAAATTTTCATTAAAAGAAGTCATAGTATAGTATGTCTAAATTTCCATTAAAAAAAGTCATAGTATGGTATGTCGAAAAAAAGTCATAGTATAGTATGTTGTAAAAAGTCATAGTATAGTATGTCGAAATTTTCACGACAAAAAAGTCATAGTATAGTATGTCGAAATTTTCATGAAAAAGTCATAGTATAGTATGTCCAAACTTTTCATGAAAAAGTCATAGTATAGTATGTCGAAAAAAAGATATAATATAGTATGTCCAAACTTTCACGAAAAAAAGTCATAGTATAGTGTGTTGTAAAAAGTCATAGTATAGTATGTCGAAATTTTCACGAAAAAAAAGTCATAGTATTGTATGTCGAAAAAAGTCATAGTATAGTATGTCGAAAAAAGTCATAGTATAGTATGTCGAAATTTTCACAAGTCATAGTATAGCATGTCGAAAATTTCTTGAAAAAAACGTCATAATATAGTATGTCCAAACTTTCACGAAAAAAAGGTCATAGTATAGTATGTTGTAAAAAGTCATAGTATAGTATGTCGAAATTTTCACGAAAAAAAAGTCATAGTATTGTATGTCGAAAAAAGTCATATTATAGTATGTCGAAAAAAGTCATATAGTATGTCCAAATTTTCACAAAAAAGTCATAGTATTGTATGTCGTAAAAAGTCATAGTATAGTAGGTCGATATTTTCACGAAAAAAGTCATAGTATAGTATGTCGAAAATTTCATGAAAAAAAAGTCATAGTATAGTATGTCGAAATTTTCACGAAAAAATAGTCATAGTATTGTATGTCGAAAAAAGTCATAGTATAGTATGTCGAAAAAAGTCATAGTATAGTATGTCGAAATTTTCACAAAAAAGTCATAGTATGGTATGTTGAAAAAAGTCATAGTATAGTATGTCGAAATTTTAACGAAAAAAAAGTCATAGTATTGTATGTCGAAAAAAGTCATAGTATAGTATGTCGAAATTTTCACGAAAAAAAAGTCATAGTATAGTATGTCGAAAATTTAATGAAAAAAAAGTCATAGTATAGTATGTCGAAATTTTCATGAAAAAAAGTCATAGTATAGTATGTCGAAATTTTCATGAAAAATAAGTCATAGTATTGTATGTCGAAAAAGTCATAGTATAGTATGTTGTAAAAAGTCATAGTATAAGTATGTCGAAATTTTCACGAAAAAAAAGTTATAGTATTGTATGTCGAAAAAAGTCATAGTATAGTATGTCGAAATTTTCATGAAAAAAGTCATAGTATAGTATGTTGTAAAAAGTCATAGTATAGTATGTTGTAAAAAGTCATAGTATAGTATGTCGAAATTTTCACGAAAAAGTCATAGTATAGTATGTCGAAAATTTCATGAAAAAAAAGTCATAGTATAGTATGTCGAAAAAAAGTCATAGTATAGTATGTCGAAATTTTCATGAAAAAGTCATTGTATAGTATGTCGAAATTTTCACGAAAAAAAAGTCATAGTATTGTATGTCCAAAAAAGTCATAGTAGTATGTCGAAAAAAGTCATAATATAGTATGTCGAAAAAAGACATAGTATAGTATTTTGTAAAAAGTCATAGTATAGTATGTCGAAATGTTCATGAAAAAAAGTCATAGTTTAGTATGTCGAAATTTTCATGAAAAAAAAGTCATAGTATTGTATGTCGAAAAAAGTCATAGTATAGTTTGCCGAAATTTTCACGAAAAAAAAGTCATACTATAGTATGTCGAAAATTTCATGAAAAAAAAGTCATAGTATAGTATGTCGAAAATTTTCATGAAAAAAGTCATAGTATAGTATGTCGAAAAAAAGATATAATATAGTATGTCCAAACTTTCACGAAAAAAAAGTCATAGTAGAGTATGTTGTAAAAAATCATAGTATAGTATGTCGAAATTTTCACGAAAAAAAAAGTCATAGTATAGTGTCGAAATTTTCACGAAAAAAAAGTCATAGTATTGTATGTCAAAAAAAGTCATAGTATAGTATGTCAATTTTCACGAAAAAAAAGTGATAGTATAGCATGTCGAAAATTTCTTGAAAAAAACGTCATAATATAGTATGTCCAAACTTTCACGAAAAAAAGTCATAGTATAGTATGTTGTAAAAAGTCATAGTATAGTATGTCGAAATTTTCACGAAAAAATAGTCATAGTATTGTATGTCGAAAAAAGTCATAGTATAGTATGTCGAAAAAAGTCATAGTATAGTATGTCGAAATTTTCACAAAAAAGTCATAGTATGGTATGTTGTAAAAAGTCATTGTATAGTATGTCGAAATTTTCATGAAAAAAAGTCATAGTATAGTATGTCGAAATTTTCACGAAAAATAAGTCATAGTATAGTATGTCGAAAAAGTCATAGTATAGTATGTTGTAAAAAGTCATAGTATAAGTATGTCGAAATTTTCACGAAAAAAAAGTCATAGTATTGTATGTCGAAAAAAGTCATAGTATAGTATGTCGAAATTTTCATGAAAAAAAAGTCATGGTATAGTATGTCGGAAAAAGTCATAGTATAGTATGTTGTAAAAAGTCATAGTATAGTATGTCGAAATTTTCACGAAAAAAAAGTCAGTATTGTATGTCAAAAAAAGTCATAGTATAGTATGTCGAAACATTTTTGAAAAAAAAGTCAGTATGTCGAAATTTTCACGAAAAAAAAGTCATAGTATAGTATGTCGAAATTTTCATCAAAAAAAGTTATAGTATAGTATGTCGAAATTTTATGAAAAAAAAGTCATAGTATAGTATGTCGAAAATTCTATGAAAAAAAAGTCATAGTATAGTATGGCGAAAATTTTATATAAAAAAGGTCATAGTATAGTATGTCGGAAATTTTATGGAAAAAAAGTCATAGTATAGTATGTCGAAATTTTTATATAAATAAAGTCTTAGTATAGTATGTTGAAATTTTTTTTTAAAAAAAAGTCATAGTATAGTATGTAGAAAATTTGATGAAAAAAAGTCATAGTATAGTATGTCAAATTCTATGAAAAATAATAGAATAGTATGTCGAAAATTTGATGAAAAAAAAGTCATAGTATAGTATGTCGAAAATTTGATGAAAAAAAAGTCATAGTATAGTATGTCGAAAATTCTATGAAAAATAAGTCATAGTATAGTATGTCAAATTCTATGAAAAAAAAGTCATAGTATGTTATGTCAAATTTATGGAAAATAAGTCATAGTATAGTATGTCGAAAATTCTATGAAAAAAAAGTCATAGTATAGTATGTCGAAAATTCTATGAAAAAAAAGTCAGAGTATAGTATGTCGAAAATTTTATGAAAAAAAGTCATAGTATAGTATGTAGAAAATTTTATGAAAAAAAAGTCATAGTATAGTATGCCGAAATTTTTATATAAATAGTCTTAGTATAGTATGTCGGAAAATTTTTGAAAAAAAGTCATAGTATAATATGTCG
The DNA here is from genome assembly GCA_916701645.2 of Sebastolobus alascanus. Classification (NCBI taxonomy): domain Eukaryota; kingdom Metazoa; phylum Chordata; class Actinopteri; order Perciformes; family Sebastidae; genus Sebastolobus; species Sebastolobus alascanus. The sequence goes on along the minus strand of CAKAOJ020000248.1, from coordinate 1,886,391 downwards.
AAAATTTGATGAAAAAAAGTCATAGTATAGTATGTCGAAAATTTGATGAAAAAAAGTCATAGTATAGTATGTCGAAAATTGTATGAAAAAAAAGTCAGTATAGTATGTCGAAAATTTGATGAAAAAAAAGTCATAGTATAGTATGCCGAAATTTTTATATAAATAAAGTCTTAGTATAGTATGTTGAACATTTTTTGAAAAAAAAGTCATAGTATAGTATGTAGAAAATTTGATGAAAAAAAGTCATAGTATAGTATGTCGAAAATTCTATGAAAAATAATAGAATAGTATGTCGAAAATTTGATGAAAAAAAAGTCATAGTATAGTATGTCGAAAATTTGATGAAAAAAAGTCATAGTATAGTATGTCGAAAATTGTATGAAAAAAAAGTCAGTATAGTATGTCGAATATTTGATGAAAAAAAAGTTATACTATAGTATGTCGAAAATTTGATGAAAAAAAAGTCATAGTATAGTATGCCGAAATTTTTATATAAATAAAGTTTTAGTATAGTATGTTGAACATTTTTTGAAAAAAAAGTCATAGTATAGTATGTAGAAAATTTGATGAAAAAAAGTCATAGTATAGTATGTCGAAAATTCTATGAAAAATAATAGAATAGTATGTCGAAAATTTGATGAAAAAAAAGTCATAGTATAGTATGTCGAAAATTTGATGAAAAAAAGTCATAGTTTAGTATGTCGAAAATTCTATGAAAAATAAGTCATAGTATGGTATGTCAAAAATCTATGGAAAATAAATCATACTATAGTATGTCGAAAATTCTATGAAAAAAAAGTCATAGTATAGTATGTCGAAAATTTTATGAAAAAAAAGTCATAGTATAGTATGGCAAAAATTTTATATAAAAAAGGTCATAGTATAGTATGTCGGAAATTTTATGGAAAAAAAGTCATAGTATAGTATGTCGAAATATTTATATAAAGTCTTAATATAGTATGTTGAAAATTTTTTTTAAAAAAAAGTCATAGTATAGTGTGTAGAAAATTTGATGAAAAAAAGTCATAGTATAGTATGTCAAATTCTATGAAAAATAATAGAATAGTATGTCGAAAATTTGATGAAAAAAAAGTCATAGTATAGTATGTCGAAAATTTGATGAAAAAAAAGTCATAGTATAGTATGTCGAAAATTCTATGAAAAATAAGTCATAGTATAGTATGTCGAAAATTCTATGAAAAAAAAGTCATAGTATGGTATGTCAAAAATTTATGGAAAATAAGTCATAGTATAGTATGTCGAAAATTCTATGGAAAAAAAGTCATAGTATAGTATGTCGAAAATTCTATGAAAAAAAAGTCAGAGTATAATATGTCGAAAATTTTATGAAAAAAAAGTCATAGTATAGCATGTCGAAAATGTTATGAAAAAAAAGTCATAGTATAGTATGTCGAAAATTTCATCAAAAAAAGTTACAGTATAGTATGTCGAAATTTTATGAAAAAAAAGTCATAGTATAGCATGGCGAAAATTTTATATAAAAAAGGTCATAGTATAGTATGTCGGAAATTTTATGGAAAAAAAGTCATAGTATAGTATGTCGAAATTTTCATATAAATAAAGTCTTAGTATAGTATGTTGAACATTTTTTGAAAAAAAAAGTCATAGTATAGTATGTAGAAAATTTGATGAAAAAGTCATAGTATAGTATGTAGAAAATTTGATGAAAAAAAATTCATAGTATAGTATGCCGAAATTTTTATATAAATAGTCTTAGTATAGTATGTTGAACATTTTTTCAAAAAAAAGTCATAGTATAGTATGTCGAAAATTTGATGAAAAAAAAGTCATAGTATAGTATGTCGAAAATTTGATGAAAAAAAAGTCATAGTATAGTATGTCGAAAATTCTATGAAAAAAAAGTCATACTATATTATGTCGAAAATTTCATCAAAAAAAGTCATGGTATAGTATGTCGAAAATTTGATGAAAAAAAAGTTATACTATAGTATGTCGAAAATTTGATGAAAAATAAGTCATAGTATAGTATGCCGAAATTTTTATATAAATAAAGTCTTAGTATAGTATGTTGAACATTTTTTGAAAAAAAAGTCATAGTATAGTATGAAGAAAATTTGATGAAAAAAAGTCATAGTATAGTATGTCGAAAATTCTATGAAAAATAATAGAATAGTATGTCGAAAATTTGATGAAAAAAAAGTCATAGTATAGTATGTCGAAAATTTGATGAAAAAAAGTCATAGTATTGTATGTCGAAAATTCTATGAAAAATAAGTCATAGTATAGTATGTCGAAAATTCTATGAAAAAAAAGTCATAGTATGGTATGTCAAATTTATGGAAAATAAATCATACTATAGTATGTCGAAAATTCTATGAAAAAAAAGTCATACTATAGTATGTCGAAAATTCTATGAAAAAAAGGTCATAGTATAGTATGTCGAAAATTTTATGAAAAAAAAGTCATAGTATAGTATGGCGAAAATTTTATATAAAAAAGGTCATAGTATAGTATGTCGGAAATTTTATGGAAAAAAAGTCATAGTATAGTATGTCGAAATTTTTATATAAATAAAGTCTTAGTATAGTATGTTGAAAATTTTTTTTAAAAAAAAGTCATAGTATAGTATGTAGAAAATTTGATGAAAAAAAGTCATAGTATAGTATGTCAAATTCTATGAAAAATAATAGAATAGTATGTCGAAAATTTGATGAAAAAAAAGTCATAGTATAGTATGTCGAAAATTTGATGAAAAAAAAGTCATAGTATAGTATGTCGAAAATTCTATGAAAAATAAGTCATAGTATAGTATGTCAAATTCTATGAAAAAAAGGTCATAGTATGGTATGTCAAAAATTTATGGAAAATAAGTCATAGTATAGTATGTCGAAAATTCTATGAAAAAAAAGTCAGAGTATAATATGTCCAAAATAATTTATGAAAAAAAAGTCATAGTATAGTATGTCGAAAATTCTATGAAAAAAAAGTCATACTATATTATGTCGAAAATTTTATGAAAAAAAAGTCGTAGTATAGTATGTCGAAAATTTTATGAAAAAAAAGTCACAGTAAAGTATGCCGAAATTTTTATGAAAAAAAAGTCATAGTATAGTATGTCGAAAATTTTATGAAAAAAAAGTCATAGTATAGTATGTCGAAAATTTCATCAAAAAAAGTTATAGTATAGTATGTCGAAATTTTATGAAAAAAAAGTCATAGTATAGTATGGCGAAAATGTTATATAAAAAAGGTCATAGTATAGTATGTCGGAAATTTTATGGAAAAAAAGTCATAGTATAGTATGTCGAAATTTTTATATAAAGAAAGTCTTAGTATAGTATGTTGAAAATTTTTTGGAAAAAAAAGTCATAGTATAGTATGTAGAACATTTTATGAAAAAAAGTCATAGTATAGTATGTAGAAAATTTTATGAAAAAAAAGTCATAGTATAGTATGCCGAAATTTTTATATAAATAGTCTTAGTATAGTATGTTGAACATTTTTTCAAAAAAAAGTCATAGTATAGTATGTCGAAAATTTGATGAAAAAAAAGTCATAGTATAGTATTCTAAAATTTTTATATAAAAAAGTCTTAGTATAGTATGTCGGAAAATTTTTGAAAAAAAGTCATAGTATAGTATGTCGAAAATTTTATGAAAAAAAGTCATAGTATAATATGTCGAAAATTTTATGAAAAAAAGTCATAGTATAGTATGTCGAAAATTTTATGAAAAAAAGTCATAGTATAGTATGTCGAAAATTCTATGAAAAAAAAGTCAGTATAGTATGTCGAAAATTTCATCAAAAAAAGTCATGGTATAGTATGTCGAAAATTTGTTGAAAAAAAAGTTATACTATAGTATGTCGAAAATTTGATGAAAAAAAAGTCATAGTATAGTATGTAGAAAATTTGATGAAAAAAAGTCATAGTATAGTATGTCGAAAATTCTATGAAAAATAATAGTATAGTATGTCGAAAATTTGATGAAAAAAAGTCATAGTATAATATGTCGAAAATTCTATGAAAAAAAAGTCATAGTATAGTATTTTCGAAAATTCTATGAAAAAAAAGTCATAGTATGGTATGTCAAATTTATGGAAAATAAATCATACTATAGTATGTCGAAAATTCTATGAAAAAAAAGTCATAGTATAGTATGTCGAAAATTTTATGAAAAAAAGTCATAGTATAGTATGTCGAAAATTTTATGAAAAAAAAGTCATAGTATAGTATGTCGAAAATTCTATGAAAAAAAAGTCAGAGTATAATATGTCGAAAATTTTATGGAAAAAAAGTCATAGTATAGTATGTCGAAAATTTTATGAAAAAAAAGTCATAGTATAGTATGTCGAAAATGTTATGAAAAAAAAGTCATAGTATAGTATGTCGAAAATTCTATGAAAAAAAAGTCATAGTATGTCGAAAATTTTATCAAAAAAAGTTATAGTATAGTATGTCGAAATTTTATGAAAAAAAAGTCATAGTATAGTATGGCGAAAATTTTATATAAAAAAGGTCATAGTATAGTATGTCGGAAATTTTATGGAAAAAAAGTTATAGTATAGTATGTCGAAATTTTTATATAAATAAAGTCTTAGTATAGTATGTCAAATTCTATGAAAAAAAAGTCTTAGTATAGTATATTGAACATTTTTTGAAAAAAAAAGTCATAGTATGTAGAAAATTTTCTGAAAAAAAGTCATAGTATAGTATGTCAAATTCTATGAAAAATAATAGAATAGTATGTCGAAAATTTGATGAAAAAAAAGTCATAGTATAGTATGTCGAAAATTCTATGAAAAATAAGTCATAGTATAGTATGTCGAAAATTCTATGAAAAAAAGTCATAGTATGGTATGTCAAAAATTTATGGAAAATAAGTCATACTATAGTATGTCGAAAATTCTATGAAAAAAAGTCATAGTATAGTATGTCGAAAATTTTATGAAAAAAAGTCATAGTATAGTATGTCGAAAATTCTATGAAAAAAAAGTCAGAGTATTATATGTCGAAAATTTGATGAAAAAAAAGTCATAGTATAGTATGTCGAAAATTTTATGAAAAAAAAGTCATAGTAGTATGTCGAAATTTTCATCAAAAAAAGTTATAGTATAGTATGTCGAAATTTTATGAAAAAAAAGTCATAGTATAGTATGGCGAAAATTTTATATAAAAAAGGTCATAGTATAGTATGTCGGAAATTTTATGGAAAAAAAGTCATAGTAAAGTATGTCGAAATTTTTATATAAATAAAGTCTTAGTATAGTATGTTGAAAATTTTTTGAAAAAAAAAAGTCATAGTATAGTATGTAGAAAATTTGATGAAAAAAAGTCATAGTATAGTATGTAGAAAATTTGATGAAAAAAAAGTCATAGTATAGTATGCCGAAATTTTTATATAAATAGTCTTAGTATAGTATGTTGAACATTTTTTCAAAAAAAAGTCATAGTATAGTATGTCGAAAATTTGATGAAAAAAAAGTCATAGTATAGTATGTAGAAAATTTGATGAAAAAAAGTCATAGTATACTATGTAGAAAATTTTATGAAAAAAGTCATACTATAGTATGTCGAAAATGTTATGAAAAAAACCTCATAGTATACTGTCGAAGGTTCTATGAAAAAAAAGTCAGTTTGGTATTTCCAAAATTTTTTTGAAAAAAAAGTAATAATTTAGTATGTCGAAAATTTTATAAAAAAAAGTTATACTATGGTATGTCAAATTTTATGAAAAAAAAAGTCATAGTATAGTGTATCGAACATTTTATGGAAAAAAGTCATACTATGTATGTCGAAAATTTCATGAAAACAGTCATAGTATGTCGAAAACTTCATGAAAAAAAAGTCATACTATGTATGTCGAAAATTTCATGAAAACAAAGTCATACTATGTATGTTGAACATTTCATGAAAGAAAAGTCATAGTATGTCGAAAATTTCATGAAAACAAAGTCATACTATGTATGTCGAAAATTTTTATTAAAAGTCATAAAGTTTGGTAAAACAGTCATAGTATAGTGTCGTAAAAATAAAAGTCATAGTATCGCTTGTAGAAAAAATAAAAGTCAGTATTATATGTAGAAAAGTTATAGTATAGTATGTCGAAAAAATTAAAAAGTCATAGTATAGCATGACAATTTTTTTTTTTAAAAAGTCATAGTATGGTGTGTCGAAAAAAACATTTTTAAAAGTCATAGCATAGTGTAGAAAAAAAAAAAAAAAAGTCATAGTAAAGTTTGTTTAAAACATGGAAAAGTCATAGTACAGTATGTCGAAAAAAAGGCATAGTATAGTGTCGAACAAAAATTTAAAAAGTCATTATAGTATGTTGAAAAAGAGTTATAGTATAGTATGTCGAAAAAATTAAAAAAAAGTCAAAGTATAGAATGTCGAAAAAAAATTTAAAAAGTCATAGTATAGTGTGTAGAACAAAAAAAAAGTCATGGTAAAGTTTGTTAAAAAAAAAAAAAATCGTAGTATAGTATGTCGAAAAGATAAAAAAAGTCATAGTATGTCGAAAAAAAAGTGATAGTATAGTATGTCGAAAAAAAGTTAGAGTATAGTGTCGAAATTTTTTTTTAAAAGTCAGTATGTTGAAAAAAATTTCAAAAGTCAGTATAGTGTATCGAAAAAAAGTCATAATATGGTATATCGAAAGAAATAAAGTCATAGTATGTCGAAAAAATAAAAAAAAGTCATAGTAAAGTTAGTTAAAAAAAGTCATAGTATAGCATGTCGAAAGAAATAGTCATAGTATGACGAAAAAACTAAAAAGAAGTCATAGTATAGTGTATCGCAAAAAAGTTATAGTATAGTATGTTGAAAAAGAGTTATAGTATAGTGTTGAAAAAAAATCAAAAAAGTCATAGTATAGTGTGTCGAAAAAAAAAGAAAGTATGTTGAAAGTTTTTAAAAAAAGTCATAGTATAGTATGTCGAAAAAATAAAAAAAAGTCACAGTATAGTATGTCGTAAAGGAAAGTCATAGTATAGTCTGTCGAAAATATAAAAAAAGTTATAGCACAGTTTGTCGAAAAAAGAGTAGTAAAAAAGTAAAGTCATATTATACTGTTGCAAAATATCACAAAAAAATCATTAAACGATTTCTAAAAATGTCATAGTATAGCACGTTGAAAAAAAGATAACAAGAAGTCAGAATATAGTACACTTTTCCTTTGCTGGCTCCCTAAGTCAGCACTCAGTCCTTAAACTTTGAGAACACATTGTAGTAGTTGGCACACATTCTTATGTTGTCCTCTTTTTCTCCTCACATGAGTGCAGAGTTCCAGACCAAAACTTCGTCCAACGTCTTCTACTGTATGAACCCAGAGGTCTCAACAACCCCATGTCGGGTTTGCCCTCATATTATGATGCCAAATTTTCAATAAACAACACTTATTAAAATTTGTGGTTTTCTGTTCTTAACCCCCTTCTATCTCATGACATGATGTAATGTTTTATGGCATACCACACTACAACTTTTTTGTGACATTTTTAATGACATTTGTCATGGCACACTATACTATGAGATTATTTATTACTTTCTATGACAATTTTAGGGCATACTACCCTGACATCTTTAATGACATACTATATTATAATTTGTATGGCATGCTCTATGACTTTTTATGACATTTTATGGCAAACTATACTACAAGATGTTTTTACTTTTTTATGACATACTATACTGTGACATTTTTTTTAACTTTTTTTTAAAACATTTTTTATGATATTCTATATACAATGTTATGGCATATTAAAGAATGAGATTTTTTTCATAACTTTGTATGACATACTATACCATTGCATTTTTATGACATACTATAACATTTTTTATGACATTTTTTGGCATACTATATTATGACATTTTTTATGACATGACAAAAATATTTTCATACCCCCAGGCCAGTGCAGAACACATATTATTATATTTTTATCACATTATTTGTATGGCATACTATAATATGACTTTTTATGACATACTATATTATTTGTTTTTTCTGGCATACTATACTATGGAAATTGTTTTGACATTTTTATGGCATACTATATTATGACTTTTTTATGACATACTACACTGACATTTTTATGGCATACTATACTATGACATTTTTACGACTTTTTTTTAATATTTTTTAGATAAAAAATATTTTCATATCCCCCAGGCCAGTGCAGAGCCATGCATCATTAATATTTAGCCTTGCCATGCTCCCCCTTTTATAATCTGGGCCCCCCTTAGGGGTCCTGCCCCCCAGTTTGGGAACCACTGTACTACACTATGACATTTTTATGGCATACTATAGTATGACATTTTTATGGCATACTATACTATGACATTTTTATGGCATACTATACTATGACATTTTTATAGCATACTATACTATGACATTTTTATGACATACTAGCCTATAACATTTTTATGACTTTTTTATGACATCCTACACATATGGCCTTTTAATGGTATTTTTATCACATATTATTACATTTTTATCACATTATTTGTATGGCATACTATAATATGACTTTTTTAAAATACTATATTATTATTTTTTTCTGGCATACTATACTATGACAATTGTTTTGACATTTTATGGCATACTTTACTATGACATTTTTTACGACATACTATATTATTTTTTATGGCATACTCCACTTTGACATTTATGACTTTTTTACGATATATTATACTATGAGATTTTTATGTTATACTATAGTATAAGATTTTATACTATTACTCTTCTATATGACATTTTTACGGCATACTATGAGATACTATACTATGACTTTTTATGACATTTTTATGGATTTTTTTATGACATACTATAGTATGTTTTTTTATGACTACTACTACAACAACAACTACTACTACTACTACTACTACTACTAATAACATTCATACAACAGCTACTACAACAACTACTACTGCTACAACAACAATTACTACTAATACTACGGCAACAACAACAACTACTACTAGTTGATTTGATACTTACCAAATGTTTTTTCCATGCGCTCCAGTTCTCATCTCCTCCAGGACCTTCAAGTCCCTTTGTTCATTCAGCAGTCTGGACAGAAAATAGACATTTACACCAACAAGTACAAAACATATTAAGTCTCTCCAGCTCCAGTAACAGACCCCGGTTCACCACTTTTTAAACATTTAAATATAATTTTGCATCAGTTTTCATATAAAATAGATTAAAACCTTGTACAACACAAAACACAGGTCGGTATATTGGGTCATACATAAATAATCTGATCATGCTATCACAATGTGCATGACAAGGAGTTAAAAGTGGCTTATATTTAAGGCATAAAATGACTGGAGACCTTCACTGTCTGTCAGTCCATTACTTTGGTAACAAAGGTAATAAAATGCAAATCAAAAATAATATTTTTTTCATTTCTGATTTATGACTAAAATATGATTCAGATGATGTACACCACTTCTATGTGACATCTACATGTACTGTTGACCTGTTCTCTCCACCTAAAGACCCCCTGTAACCCCCCCCTAAAAAAAGACAAAAGTGGGTCTATGAAAAAAAGGAGTGGAAAAGGTTAAAAAAACAAATTTAAAAAAATCTGAGGCAATAATCAAAGTATCAACAGAATATTTTGCTTTACTGGTGTTTCCTTACTCTGTGAGTTTGTGCAGTATCGGAGGCCGCTGAGCTGCTTCTGATGAAGCCTTCCTGTGGTTCTCTAGCTGCTGCTCCAGCATTTTCTGGAGGACGGAGACACAAAAAAAACTCATAACAGACACACAATCATTTAAATATAAAAGTCGCAGTTGCAGTTTCCAGATGTCCATGTCTATTACAGACCATATCCTATAATTTCATGATTTTTCAAGAAGTTCATAACGAAGCTAAAGAGGCCACTGAATTTAAAATAATATGCTTTCAATATTCAACAGCATTAAACACAACGCAGCTGGTAAACAGAAAAAATATCCTACCTCAGAGCTTCAGCACAGAGAAGATGTTAGTCTGTATAACGTTCCCCTTCTTCCCAGATGTCATCCATTGAGGCCGCATATCTACAAGTGTGTAACAAATAAACTGTCTTAACATGCAGCACAACTGACATTTACAGTAAAAATCATACAACAACGATTCACTTGTATAGAATTCATAGTTATATTTATAGTTAGCATAAACACTGCAAAGTGTATTACAGACTAATGTAAACTGGATCCTGTTCTACATACTCCGGTACAGAGTGCATCCTGGTTTTATACATTTCACATTAGCCAAGCCAGACTGAGGAGGTGCGACAAGGTCAAGCAGGTTTAAGTAATTCAGATACATGGGCGTTCGCTGGTGGACGGTGATTTTCAATGAGTTCTTGCAAAAGTAGTTATTTTTTCAACCAGAGGGCAAAGCATAGAGATGTTGCAAGCTAAGGGGCGGAATATAAATGCTTATTTTTGAAGTTAGATAGACGTTATATCAAAATTGAAGACTACTAGCAATAGAAACGTGTCCCACATTTGGTTTGTTGGGATCTGATCACCCTAATCAGGATGTAAAAATAATAACAGTACTTAACTGAATGGAAATATGTACCTGTGGTGGTTTAATGCAGGCTAATAAAAACAAAGGCAAATACACAAGAACACGAAATAAACACATCGGAGTGACTGCTGACTGAACAGATAAAACACCAGGATTAATCAAGCCTGGCTGTTAGCCTGGTCTGGAGCAGGTTAGCTGTACAGAATAAATCTCTATGGTAATATACAGTATGTACCACTGCTTTCATGGAACGGCTAAATTCAACCAGGATAAATGGAAAATCACGGGTTCAATCCGCTGTCTAGGTTTGGAAATACCCCAACCACCCCAATGCTGTTCATGAGCCTGTATGCTTGTGGCTTTCTCTAAGTGCTCATCCACAGGTGTGTGTTGATTGCCTCTAACAATAACAGCAGGAAAAGTATAACAAAAGCGATATAAAACGCCATGTTCATTCTCACAATAAACATTGATTTTCCCCTGGCATCACTCGGGTGAATTTGACCGCTGCTGGTTTGTTTATTTGCTTCAAACGACACAGCAAAGACGTTAGCATAAGTTAGCTTTATGCTACCTAGCATCACGCAGCTACAAGTGATTGTGTGTGTTTGCTTCTGCTGACTGACCTCGTAATTCACAGGAAAGTCCAGTTCTTTTAAGTTGTATTCCTCCAGGCTTTATACCTTTTACATCTCGTCCTCAATATGTCTTTTTGAAGCAGGTTCATGGAGGACAGGTGAAGCCGAGTGGTCGTCCTGACTACAGCTGATCGTCGCTGATTTCCGGCCGCTCGCGGGAGCGCGCAGCCTCTTAAAGCTGTATCGTCCAGTTTATAGTCTACAAAAAAATAAAAATAAAAAAATAAATAAAAGAATACCATCCTTTAATACTTTTAAAGATACTGATTTAAAAAACATATTTGACTATGATTGAAAACTTAAAAATAAAAAATAAAAAATTCTAAAAAACTATTAGATTATTTACACATTTCAAATGTTTTCCAATTGTTTAACGGACCCTGATTGTTTTTTATTATTATTCATCTTTTCCTTTCCTTACATTTTATTTTTTATAATTTATTTTATTTTCATATTATTTTTATACTATATATATATTTGCTGAATCGTTTGAAATGAAAAATCTGAACGTTTATGTAACTACTGTATAGAGTGCTCCAGTGATGATGCATTTTTGTAGGCCACCCAGGAAGTTAGCATCGTCCTGGGTTCCCTCAACAAAAAGCCAATGGGATTTTTCCATTAGGTTTTGGATTATTGCAGAAAATAAGCTCTGTGGCAAACACACTTTTATGATACTTACACGTTTTGTTCAGAAACATAGTCTTCACAAATGAACACCAATTTTATGATTCTTGAAGTGTGAATGCAATCGGCAGAAGTAAAAATCTAACGTTAGGCTATAGACGAACTACACCAGGGTCGCATTAACGCGAGTATACATAACGAGGCTGTAAAGGCGGGCGAGTCAGCGTGATGACGTTTTGTAGTCTCAATTAGCTACTTGTTTGCAACTGCCTTTTTAAAGACGTATAAAGGCTTCAAAATTCACTAGCACTTAATGAACTTTCTAAATATAGTATGGGAAAAAAAGTCTACAAAACACATGCTTTGATCATGTCATGCAACTGCTGTATTAGGGTACTGCCACCTTTTTTGGTCCAATTCAGGCACTGCAGGGTTCTGAAAATTAGGCTCCTCTAAACAACAACTTAAGACTCCTGACCTGCTTCTTTGCACAGCAGCTACTTATCTGCAACAGAAAAGTAATCACTAGTCTTGACACCTGTAATTTTTGTCTTAACGCTATACTTCAGAAGCTCAAGATGTCAAATCATGAAACTGTACAGTACCAGGCAACTTGTTTTCAACTTGCTTTGGAAAATATACTATAAAAACGTGAGACAAGATAATATTATGCCACTAACAAGAATGCAACTATTTTAAAGAGGAAGTAGGCAGAATATTTTTGGCATCCTTGAGCAAAAATTCCATAATAACCTTTCAGCATATTGTAATTCAAGCATCCAGAGAAAAACTAGACTTCTGCACCTCCTCATGGCTCTGTTTTCAGGCTTTAAAAAATCTAGCCTGTGACGGGAGACTTTGGCCAATCACAGGTCATTTCAGAGAGAGAACGTTCATATTGGCTGTTCATTCAACGGAGGCAGCTGTCAATCACTCGCAAACTCTGATCAAACGATCAAACTAGGGAGCGCTGATCAAATATGAAGCTATAAAATTAGGAAAAACCAAGCACCGCCCTCCAGCCGGAGCAAACTTTCTCATTTTACAGCTAAACAGTACACTACAAGATGTTTCCGACAACATTTGAGGCGAGAAATAGGAATCACAGTAACAGAATATTGATTCATATTTGATCAGCGCTGCCTAGTTTGACCGTTTGGTCGAAGTTCGCGAGTGATTGACAGCTGCTCAGAGACGGCAAGGCTCCAGCTCTTTCTGATTGGTTGTTTTCCTCCGGTCCGAGAAATCTTGCAGATGTCATTAGGAGCACCGAAGGACACTGGAGGACACAGACACACATGATTTTTTTTAGATTACCTGTCTCATGCACTACTGTCAGGATATAGTGACTGTTTTATTAAAATAACTTTTTTTTAATCATATTTGCTCAAATTCTACCCACTGCTGCTTTAATGCATTTAAGAAAGATTTTACTGTCATCTCAAAATGTAATGTAATACTAATAATAAATTGGTTGAAGAACGCAAACACATTTCATTAAAAAAAAAAAAGATTGGTTTATTAATATAGTTTGTACATAGCAAACACTGTAAGAGCAGCAGAGGACCAGAAGTTGTGGTGTGTGTGTGTGTGTGTGTGTGTGTGTGTGTGTGTGTGTGTGTATGTGTGTGTGTATGTGTGTGTGTGTATGTGTGTGTGTGTGTGCGTGTGTGTGCGTGTGCGTGTGTGCGTGTGTGTGTGTGTGTGTGTTTGGTTGTGTGGATGTTTGTGTTCAGCAGCAGGGAGGGAGAGCAGGCCCCGTTCCTCCTCTTAGTTGGCTACGCTCCAGTCACATGAAAAGCTCTTCACCGGCGACCAGTAGACTTGAACATTGCTCCAACTTGACACGTACTCCTCAGCAAAGGCAAAGAAAAATACATTAAAAAAAAATCCTTCCTAGTGCCCAAGCTTGCCAAACGACAAGTGATAAATTAATTTTAATATTTGGATGGTGTTCATGTCATAAAAGGTAAACCAGCGTCTCCGTCCATTCAGTGAGGCTTACCGCACCTTTATCAGCCTCAAAGGGCTACTGAAATAAGATTCCTCCCTCCTCTACTCAACTGCCCCTTGGGTAAACAGTTTAAAAGTGCCATAGGTTTTGTCCCCCCACCCATCCCCTCCCCATTTGTTAAAAAAAAAAGTATTCCTCAATGCCTTTTGAGAGGTCTCTTCACCAGTGAGAACAACAAATGTGGCAATAGTTACTTTAAATTTACAATATTGTTTATACAAGAATTAAAGCCAATCCTATTATTACAGTATGTACAGTCCCACCCCTGCCCCCCCCCCCAGTCCATGGGTACATAAAGACACAACCCTATTTTCCATAGGTCCAGTTGTCCTCTGAAATGATATTGTATTAGTTCCTCAGTTTAACTCCATGTGCCTTCAGCCGTAACTTCCTCTTCTCCGCGTCCACAGTTATTTTTTCTTTTGCCAACAGCATTTACAGTAGTGCTTTAATTTGTAAACGTAAAAGCCGCAGAGAAGGGTCCATTCACTCTTCATCCGTACAAACCTGAAACAGACAAAATATAGAAGACGTAATGGGAACTCGTTGGATGACCACTTTACCTATCAGTAAACAATCATTTTAAATAAATGAAGATGTTTTCTAATTACATGGGGTTTTAACCTGACAATTAACATAACAAAAAGAAAACAGGACTTCTTTAAAATGTATGCCATACTGTAGCAACATCTCACCTTGACAAACGCATGGTCTAGCAGCATGCTCGCTGTCCAGCGCCGTTTGGGTTCGCTCTCCAGACAGTGACCGAGGAAGTCCTTCCCCTCTGTGCTCAGCTTCTCCGGGATGGGGGGTTTATGGCCCATGCCCACTTTGTACATAATCTGGAAGTTGTGCTCATACTCGTGCCAGGGCCTCTGCAGGTTCAGATAAAGGTAAGAACAGAACATTTCCTTGTGTTTTTTTTTTTTTTTACTTATGTCTTTGGTGAAGTGAATTTCCTGAAGTGGGAAAGGGGGAAGTAAACTGTGCCTTCCGATACACATACTACCATAGTATGCCAGAAAAAGAATTAGTATGTCCCAATACATAGTATGTCAAATGCAGTATGCCAAAAATACCAGGATGTCCTACTACATACGGTCGCATTTTGCAGTATACAAGCCAGCATGCTTTTCTGGCTATTCTGACCCACAATCCTCTGCACAGCAGATATATGGGGCACAACAATCAAGGCACAATGTTATGAGGAATTAGTATGTCCCATTTGTATGCATACTGCATGCAACAGTACATACTTTGTAAGGGGAACTGAAGTATGTACTAAAAGTAAAAGTAAAGAGTATGCAATTTGGAATGCAGACAAATTTAAGACTTAAAATATGTGGGCAAAAAGTTGCCTTTGACAAGCTTAACTAGCATTAGGTTTTGTAAACTTTCACACAGCTATTCTAAATAACCCAAACATCCATTTCACTATTCTGGGAGTTTTGCTAAAGGGATACCAACTCCACAGATTTTGTCAGAATTAAACAGCATGGTTGCCAAAGCGTAACAGTGTCTCAGCCAATTTTTTTTGGTATTTAAAATCTGCTTGTTTTAACACAAAAAACTTGAAGATGGAAACTCTACTTGAAGTAAATGTACATTAAATTTCACTTAACTGGAATGAAACATAATCACTGCATGTGGAAGCCACAACTGATCTATAATGTGTCTCTTGTTTGCATTAATAATAATTATTATATCAGAGCAACAATAACTTAAGACAATAATCAAAGTATTTCAGCCCGTCTTACTCACAGCATGATATACTTGCAGCATAGAAAAATCCCTGAACAAGATACAAGCCGGTGTAGCTTTTAAAGATCTATGATCACTCGTTACCTTTCCAGTCACCATCTCAATGAGAACGCAGCCCAAACTCCAGATGTCCGCCGCTCGCCCATGACCTTCACCCTTTGCTCTGGTGATGACTTCGGGTGCCATGTATGCTGATTAAGACAGAAAATAACAAACAGTTATGAAACACTAGAATGTATTAATCAGAGATATGATATGCAGATTAGAGAAATATATTTGTGTACAATTCCATGTGATCAATGGGAAATATGTTTGATGTAAAAACGCAAACCAAACAAGTACATACAAATGAAGATCGTTGTATCCGGTACACAAGTTACAGAAAGGGTTACACACACACCACCACTACACAAGAACACACTTTTGTAATAAATCACAGCGTGGTGGTGGACATCATTTGTGAAAGGGGAAATATCAAGCCACAGTGACCCCTGCTGGTGGCATCCAGACATAAAATATAACTTCTTACCTGCTGTTCCCAGTGTGCTGTTCACTTCCCCTGGCATGGTGTGAGTGTTGTTCCTCAACTTGACTGAACAGCCAAAGTCACCCAGCTTAATCAGGCCTGATGATGTCAAAAAGATGTTGGCTCCTGATATAATAATAATAAAAAAAAAAAAAGAATTAACAGTGGGTAAATGGAGTTCACTCAGAATTTCCTGCACTTCTAAATAAGAAAAATATAATATGAGAAAGAGCACACATGACACTGACCCTTGATATCACGGTGGACAATGCCGTGTTCGTGGAGGACGTTGATGGCTATAGTGGTCTGTTTACTATAGAGCCTGATGACATGTTCCTGCAGCCCCAGTCTGGACACCTCCTCCAGAGTGCCCTCGTCACAGTACTCCATGAAGATGTACATCTCCTCCTACGATTGAGCGCATGAACATTTTAGACCAAAACTGCTTCAGTATGCACCATGTGACGCCTGGACCGACATGAACGCGTGCCTCTTACCCGATGGAGCTCGACTCCGAAGTATCGCACCAGGTTTGGGTGTTTAATGCCTTCAAATATTTTCAGCTCATCTGCCGTCTCCTTGATTGTTTTGTGATCGTTTGGCTGGAATCGAATCTGGTTGAAAAATAAAAATGTTAGCGTTACCTGCGGATCTTATGATTATTTTGAAAACCACTGAATTGATCTTGCTGGAGTACACACCTCCTTCATGGCCATTAGTTCACCAGTGTCAATGTTGATGCAGGTGTACACCTTCCCATACTGGCCCTCACCTATTATGATACACACAAACATTACATCACTGCCTGTATGTGCATTACATAACTCACAGAAGCAGCCAACAGGTAGACGTACCTATCTTGTTGCCCCTCTGCCACTTGAAGGTCACCTTCCTGAGCCCAACGTGCATGACGTTGTCATAGGACTTGGGTGTGTGACACACTTGGCCGATGATGTTGCGCTGCTTCATCACAGCGTAGCGTTTGTCCTCAAACTTGCGAATGGAGCGACGGACGGCCTCCATGGGGCTTTGACGTGCTGCAGTGTCTGAGATTTGAGAAGCTGGATTTATTATTTATTATTTTCATGTTAGAAAACATTCCTTTTTGCATGTTTTAGTCAATCGATACAATATTATTATGATACTTAAGTCACGATACGATCTTATTGCTATTTTAAACATTTTGCGATATGCTGAGTATTGCGAAAAGATATATTGCGATTTATCACCTGTTTTCAAATGCAAATTATGCAGTTTGTTAACATCTGTTTTATCTAATAAGACGAATAAGTTTTCACTCTGTTCATCTCAGAGTTTTCATTCACATCTGATCTGATCTTGAGGTCAGAGGTCAAGGGACCCCTTTGAAAATGGCCATGCCAGTTTTTCCTCGCAAAGCTAACTTGACATGGTTGATACCAATCAATTCCTTATATTTTCTAGTTTCATACGATACCAGCATCTTCACTCTAGCTTTAAGACTGAGCCCACTACAACCTCCGAAAGACAGAATAGTGGTCATCGGATTTTTAAGAAGTTAATAGTTTATATAATAAAATATCGATACTCGACATCCGTGTATAGATACAACATTGCCGCGCAAAATATTGCAGTACAACGCTGTATTGATTTTTTCCTCAACCCCTACTCAACAATCTCACCCTTGGACTGGCTGATAAAGGTGCGGAGCTCCCAGCTTCGACGAGCAGTGCTGTTGGTGTCTCCCTTAGGATAGGAGGGTTCTGGAGAAATCGGAAGAGAAATTTCAGCCAATTGGAAAGATTAATATGCACAATGTGGATCAAACCAGGCAGTGCACCCACCTTCTCTTTCCTCTGTGGGGCTGGAGTGGCGGCTCAGAGATTTAAAATGCAACATTGCTGCAACCGACGACAGACGGTCATTCTCATGGAAACTGGATCCCCTGCAGGAACATGGAAGAAACTGATGCAACACTGTGGCTCAATCAAAACCTACTGATTCAGATAGTATGTGTCAGTCTGGGAGTCTCTTTAT
Source organism: Sebastolobus alascanus (assembly GCA_916701645.2). Classification (NCBI taxonomy): domain Eukaryota; kingdom Metazoa; phylum Chordata; class Actinopteri; order Perciformes; family Sebastidae; genus Sebastolobus; species Sebastolobus alascanus. Next base: position 1,868,307 of record CAKAOJ020000248.1, on the reverse strand, counting down.
TCATCGCCAAATTAAGGATCGACACAGAGTGCAATCTCGTCTGCCAAGACTGCACTTTATTTTTATGCTCTCAAAATGTCTGAGTAGAGTATGCTCTTCATAAAATTCCATGCACTAAGTGAGTCCTTTACATTTAATTAACTGTGGAAAGTTAAAAAAGTACAGGCCACTGCTTCCTAAAAGCATCTTAATGATAGGAGACCCATTGACTTGCAAAGGGAGAGAGATCATCCTCAACTTCTGAGGAAAATGTTCCCAGACTTGTGCTTAAAATAAACATTACATAAATACTGTAAACTATAAGCAATCCAACCACTCAAATACTACACAATTCTAAGCTGGATAGCCAGTATTCGGGTTTCAGAATAATATTTAAAAACTGATAAGAACCATCTGACCTTTCAAGAGAAACAAAAATTGAGCTGATTCTAAGTATGCCTTTTGAAACCCATTAACAGTTCAGCATGCATCAGAGTCATTATGCAGCTCAAACACACTTGAAGGTTAGATCTCCAGAGTGCATGTTCAGATTTCAAAAGCACAGACAAATAAGCCAAAAATCTAATGGCGGTGAATCACCAGCATCAAAGCAAGACTGATGTTAATAGCACTAAAAAGCAGAATATCATCGCCCACTCTTTCATTGACGTAGTGTGCGTTTTTTTTTTTTCATTTTCACACCATGCACAACAATCAGTCTCTTCCTTTGACCAGTAATAAGACCTGTGTAAGTTCATTTGTCTGATTTGGTGACATTTAGCAGGGCCTGTAAAAGCTACATTAACACTTCTAAGGCTGAAAATACTGTATTAAAAATACTAATATAATAATAATAATAAAACAAGTTTTTCTTAAATTAAAATTATTTTATAGTCTGCATCAATGCCATGCATATTATTAAGATGCATTTTCTAGCATTTCATTTAAGCTGTAGCAAGAATAAAAGTGATTAAAATGATCATATTTGTACAGCCATGCTGTAAATGCAGCATCAATATATAAAAAAAAAAAATCAATTTCTTCAAGTAAAATTACATTTCAGATAGAATGTGAAGGGAGATGCCTCATTATTTAATTGTATAAATGGTTCCTGCTGTCGAAAAATCCAAACTATTTGTACAAACATAAACTAAAACTTGATGCTAGATGTAAAAAGCCTGGAAATACTCAATTTACAAAGAATGGGAGACTTTGTGGATACATTAGTAAATCCAATATCTGTCTAAATATCCATATTTATAGTGTTTGTTTAGATGCAATCAGAAGGCTAAAAGCAGGAAATCAGCAATCTTCCAATAAAACATAGAAATCAAAGCTTCAAACCTAATAATGGAATAAAAACAAGTATAATTTAAAATATATACCCTCTGTAAGAGCGCTATCATGAGCACAGTGTTTCATTCTTTCCATCTTTTGAAATTCATTGTTAAAGGGCCTGCAAATAAAATATTTCAAAATTGAACATGAAGCATTTCTGCCTTCAAATTCCAGAAGCCTTATATATATATATATATGTAAAAAAAAAAAAAAAAAGCTTTTGTTTTTGTATCTGAGGCCGTGTTTTGACAGCAGTTTCTAGCAGGTGACTTGGGGGCAAAGCTACCTGACGTCACTGGGGCTGCTGCTGGGTGCTTTGGTGTGGCTGTGTTCCCCCGGGCCCTGAGGGACGGGGCGAGGGCCGTTGGGGAACAGCTGGTTCCGGAGGTCGCAGGGGAGACTTCGAGAGCTGTGTGGTGAAAAAACAAACTGAGGAGCTCTGCCTTGGGAGGGTAAGGTTTCTTGAGTGGGATGTGTGTAGATATGTTTGTGTGTGTGTGTGTGTGACTGGGTGGCTGGTTGAGGGACAGACGCACACACTCACTCACTCAGACACTTTACAAATAAAAGAAATAAAATGACTATTGCACACACAAACAAAACACACAGAAGCTCAACAACTACGGAGCAAAAACATCAGTAGGCATACAAAGCAAAGGTGGTGAGGCATGATGAGCCATGCAGGAAAGTGTATAAAACACTGTAGGCACACAGATTATTGTAAAAACCTGCAACTGTAACCATCTACCTGAAACCTTCAGCATTAGGGATGAACAGGTTGGGGTTTGGTGGGTCACTATGGCAGCGAGGGACCTTTACAGGACGAGGACTATTCCTGGGAGCTGAAGAGAAAAACACCCAATGCTTAATTTAGGACACATTGTTTGTAGTTTGGGAAAAATCTACAAAGAACTAAACATCACAGAAATAACATGAATTCTGCTGTAGGAGGGCAAAGTGCTCATGTTTATACAACCACAGTGGTCAGATTGTTATGTCTCCACATGAAAGCCACTGTATTGTGTTGCTTTACTCCATCCAAGTCAAAGACAGACGTTTAGTTCTGTGCACCACTGTTCTAGTACCAGCTTGTTGCCTCCATATATTCATTTGCACAGAATTAAGATCTTTTGCATCAAGAAATTATTTTGGCCACATTTGGTGGTCACTTTTTGTAGCATTATTTTTCTACTAGTGTAGCGCCTGTTCGGAGCACGTTCCCTTCCCTCGGTCCAGCCGTGATCTGGGTCTCATTCACATGAACGTTGGAAGGGAAATAACTCTGGATTCGGCTATTAGTGCATTTTACAACTTTTAGGACCAGATGATTTAAATTAGGGCTATTCAAGTGTCCATACTGGGAAATTGATTTACCTCAAAAACAATTATCCGCCGAGTTACAAACGTCTCTTTCCCAATGTAACTCTATGGGAAAAAGTCTTTTTGGGCCCAATGGCATCACGTGGCGGACACGGAAGTTGTAGTACTGCCGTTTGGCCACTACGAAAATTTGGTTCACAGTCCAACGCTCTTCCTGGGGGCTTGCGGACGACATGCTTGACTCCCCAGCTACAGCACAGAGCGCTGTTCGCTTGTTTATTCAAAGTTTATTAATAACATATCGCGTGTCTGGATTGTACCAACTGCTGCACGTCCTCAGGTCCCAAGCAATACGCCGGCCAAGTGTGAGGTAGATCGGATGAGCGGTTCTCGAGATACGCGACATACAGACAGAGATTCCTTGCTTTATAGTTAGATAACACTACTTTTGTGTTGCATTAAATGGCAGGAACAAGGCTGTGACATTCTGCAATTGGTCTGGTTTTAATTATTTATAGAAAAAAAAATCCCGTCTTTATTTAATCAGGAAATGTTTGCTGAGCAAACATCCTCTTTTTCAGTAACACCCTACTTTACAGCTCAGGGCAACCACAGTTTACCACTACATAGCAGCTCGTTGTTGCTCAAAGGAGTCTGACTAAACAAACCTCAGGTCATACACAGGCTTCTTTGCTATTCTATGGGAACTTCATTGCTATTTCATTGCCGTTGTGCCTGCTTTATGTAACAGCCCGTCCCAATGACACCCAGGTTATAAACTTGCAACAGAATGTAAACACTGAAATAAATCCTGAACTCCAGATATGGAAGTCACCATCAGTTCGTATCACAGAGGAGAATCTTACCAATGTACAGGCCGGTGACTGGGCTATGAGGTTTTCCAATCACATGTCCAATACATTCATTCATCAAAGCTTGTAAATTCTGCAGAAAGACATGTAAATTCACAGTCAATAGATAACAAATACATCATATTCACAGCATGTTTGTCGTGCATTTTTTAGAAAACAACAAAGAGAAGAAAACAGGCAATTTTACCAGGAAGTCCTCCTCTGGCAATGCTGATATAAAGGCAGGTTCGATAGCCTGAAGAAAATCAAAACCCTGAGTCGCCCACCTGTAGGTTAAACATGAGAGTCAATCAGTGTGTCCCCAAACTTCACTCCGTACTGTGCCGATGTACACTCCCGTTGTACCAGCACAAGTTTTCAATTGATATACAAATATGTACAAATATGACATGATTAAGATATTTAAGTTTTTTTGAGAAGCATGTAAGTTGATGGTGCGGCACTGAGCACACGTCTAACAATTGTGATAATTATGGAATAAGTTTCAGTGTCTTAATCCTTAAAAGATAACTTTGGTATTTTTCAACCTGGACACTATTTCCCCATGTTTGAGAGTGGTCCAGTATTTTGTTTGCATATTTGTCAGAATATAAAATGTCTCTATTATGTCTCCAAAATGCTACTGTTAAAATTGTATTCCATGAAATAACCTAAAGGCTTCACTTTATTATCAGAGGACAACGTTGCCATAGTAGCTTGTTATGGCTCAAAACAAAAGCTATTGACAATGAGGGATAAAATAAATGTATTTCAAGGCTTTCTATCTTTCTCACACAGAAGATGAATATATCTGGTTTTACACTTAATATATCTAAAAAATACAGCAGGGCAAATGAGGAATTTATCAAACAAACAAAACCTGCTTAACTACTATTAATTTTTACTGTAAGAAACAAAAAGAAGCTTAATATATTTTTTTGTGAACTGTTGTTTTTGTCATGAGTTCTTTCACACAGAACGCAAATATTACGCAGCGAATAACCAACGTAATTTTTTTCCGGAACAAGGTAGATTTTCTGAGCTTTCGCACCGTGAATAAAGGCATCAACCAATCACGTTGTGTGGAACAGGTTGAGTGGTGCTTATATTTATGAAACAACAACACGGAGGCTCCATAGTCCAAAAACCAAGACGGCAAACTTTATTACTCCTTTCAACCTTGACAAAGGCAGCGCAGACCAGATCCACTCCTTCTGTTCTTACCTTTCACAATAAAAGCCCAAGACATATAATGTTCGCAGGCGACTATTTCACCTTTTCGTGCTGTTTATTCGTCACACCCCCGGTGTGTAAAGGCCTTTAGTCGGCAGTTTGTCTAAGCTGATGTTTGTTAACTTTTTTATCCAAGATTAATTGCACTAGTAGGACGGCTTATTGATTAGTGAAGTTAATGCCCAACCAGAGTGCCTGGCTTTAACTCTCTTTGCAGCAATACTACAAAAAGCATCCCTGAGCAGCATACTCCAATCCTTAAATGCTGCCTCAGGAACACTACTCTAGCTGACAGACCCTGCACCCAACCAGAGGGCAAAAAAGAGATAGAAGAGAATTACTTTAAAAATGTGCTCAAGTGATAGAAGGTAAGGCCTTACCTGGGCTTGGTGCCCCTGCCACTCTCACATTTGGTCAGGACATAGTTCATCCATTTGCGGGCAAAAGTTATGTAGCGTTCCCCGATCCTCTGCCTGAACTCCCCGGACATCAGGCGCACCACCTCCTTGTGGTACTGTAAATAACAAAAAAAAGCAAACAGGAGTATATTATGGATGACTGCCTCAATTTCCCCCTCATCTGATAACTTCACAATTAATTCTGTCCTTATAATGTGGCTTTATTGTTCCTTTTGCAAAATATAACTACACAAACACCATTAGCCTAATCATTAGAGAAGTGGACAAAAAACGTCTGAGTAGAAGAAGAGATAGATTACATATGTAGCATCTAGAGGTATCACGATTTCGATTCAAAATCGAAAAACGATATGAGTTTTCGACCTTTGAATTCAAAAGCAAGATCGGCGATTCTCCCAGTATTTTCTTTCTCTCCACCCCAACCTACTTGCGAGCGTCTGAAAAAAAGAAAGAAGATTTCAAAGACAACACCGCATAGCTTACCGGTAGCCTGCAGCTGCCCTTTTCAAGACACCGTGACTACGGAGATGACTGAGAAACAACAGAACTGGAGAATCCTCCTGCTTCCCTGAAGTCACCGGTGTGGCAACATTTTGCCTTTCCCATGTAAACAACGAATGCGTCGTCGACAGAAAAACTACAGTTTGTTGGCTGCAGAAGATTTAGAGACTGCAGAAACCAGTGGATTCCCCTCAGCAAAGAACACAGCACTCAGTGAACCGTTTGGCGATTTCAGCCGCGGACATGCTATCCTGCCATCTAGTGGCTCTTCTTTTTGTTGTTTAACAGTTTGTTCCCAATTGACTAGTGAAATAAGTTATTACATATTAAATAAATGACATAAATCTGACCATATGGCCTTAGTGTGGTACATTCCAATAAAATATCACATTTGTTGATACCATGTAGCATCTTTTTAAAGAAGAATTTGAAAATGTAAATGAAAGTTGTCAGGGCATAAAACCAATGACCTGTTGATCTTTACGAATCAAGACTCCGTAGTCTAACAATGGCATAGCCGTCGGTGCTGAAAAAAAAAATGTTTCAATCAAAAATCGGATTGTGACCTTAAAATCAAAAATAAAATCGAATCGTGACACCCCTAGTAGCATCTAAAGCATGTGCTGCTTTAAAAATATACACCGTGTTACAGTTACCTCGAAGGCAAAATTGTAGCCCTGTATCATTGCCTCCCTGTAGTACTGATGCAGAGTGGCTGACTCGGACTCCTCCACCTCTGCCTCAAACTCTGTGGTGAACATGTACTCCACTCGGTCGATGGCAGTGCTGATCTTAATGCATAGCTGTAGTGCCTCATCCTGTAGTAGGAGAGAGAGAAAGATGGGGAGCAGAAAGGGTTTTCTTATGTTTTAGTGTTATTTTCTAATAAAAAAGGTTCTGTAGAAAACCTAAAAGTCAAAGCGATCCGTGAGAGCATTCAAAACTTAAAACTGATAGCATCATTGTGAGAAATGACATATGGTATTGTGGCTCTGAATGTAACAGTTATGAAAGCTTAGTGACTTCTCTTTTGAGAATTACTTCTAAAAATCAGGCCTGATAGTGGCCTCTTTTTTCAGGTAATGTTAATAAAGCGGAAATTCGGGGTAACTGATGCATATGCAGTTTACAACACAAAAAAAACGAGTGTTTTAACAGGTTGGAAATCATAGCACGTGGTTACGTAAGTACCTTAAGCTCCTCCAGTGCACTCGCGATGAGAGGCTTACTAGATGTTTGCTCCCGGCTAAGAGTGAGTACATCCTCCATGGATTGCTGAAAGGCCTTTCGCTGGGCCACCAGATGAGCTGACTGCATCACTATCAAGAGCATGTTCTCCACCTGAAAGCACATTGGAACGGCGGGAGACTTGTAAACAGCGGACACACACATACACACGGATATAATTAAAAAAAAAAAAAAAAAAATGTCACATACCTTCATGGCTGTTAAAGTGTCAACAGTTTCCATCTGGGGGACCAGTTTTAGCAGCTCTCCGTCCCACTGAGCCCAGTCAGAATCAGTAGTGGAGTCCCCAGCTCCGTGTTTGCTCATGAGCAGGTAGGCATCGTCCTCTGCAATTTCATCGGGCTCTTTGGAGCAGTCTTTGCCAGCAGCGGCATTGAGGAGCTGCAGGATGAGAGACCGCTGGTCCATCAGGCCACAGGGGACAAAAACCTGCAGTTCCTCCAAGCCTGGAATCTGAACCTGGAGATAGAAGAAGGAGGTTGAATGGGCACATAAATTACCCGATTACAGAAAGGAATGAAATGTGTAAAATTAACAGAAACGCAAACCTTGACATAGTTTCGCTTCTTCAGTGCCTCCAGGAGACAAGTCACCCCGTTAGTGAAGCTGAAAACTGCAGCAACTTCTAAGTCCTGCGCAGAGGGAATCAAACAAAGTGGGTGTCAGAACACACAGTCCTAGTTATTTGGTGAGCAGAGACAACAGGGTCACAGATAAACTGCCAAGTCAGTACTGTTGTGGCTTTCTATTTCAAGGGAGTGAAAACACTTCACTGCTGTCTCTCACCTTGCGAAGCATTTTGGCAAAGCCCAGAGCCTTGGACGCTCGCTCCCTGGCCTCGTGGAACAGCTCCTTAAGTGACCGACTAGTCTCTATAACTGACCGCCTTGAAGAAAAGTTCAAAGTTTAAAACCCTTCCACTGGGACAAAAAGATATTAACACACAGACTGAAACAGAAATCAAATAACCATGATATCCCCCTTACCTGATCTCATCTGAGACGGTGCTGTCGTCTGCACACTCCCAGAATTCGTTACCACTCCTTTGCAGGCCGGCATCAAGGAACTCTCCGGTGGATTTAAGCAGCATCCCAGCAATATCACTGCAAAGAGCAGAATAGTCCTCAGTTTCACATAAACCTAGAGATGCACCGATCGATCGGCAGCTCATCAAAACCGGCCGGTTTTCAGCTGATCAGTCTCATATTTCCTATTTTTGCCGGTCACAGTTAACGGAGGTTCCATTGAGTTACATTATGAGTCAAGCCCTACTCAGTGAAAATGAGTATTGGGCGAAGGTAAATTATAACGCTATCATGATGTGTTCAAAATGTAATCTTTTAAAATGTAATGTTTGGCAAGAAACTTGAATAAATACAGTTGTTTGAGGGAGATGTTTCCACAGCAATATAAAATAGATATTAGAGTGGGAATTGTGACCTGTTTAACTTCCTAACACTAGCTCTAAGCAGCTTATAATATATGATTAAAACTACTACTGCCAGAATTTGTTTAATCAAAGCAAATATTTATATAAAAATGCAATGGTTTATTTCCTAATCATTGTGCGTTTTATGCAAATAACCACGATAGACGAAAATAAAGTAAAAGGATAACATTATGAATTTTTGAGGGTTTACACTGACTTTGGGACGGTTGAAATTATTTTTCGTGACGTTCCAGGACGGTGGTGAAAACAGTTAGTCTGGAGCCTTGCTGTCAATAATAGTTCTTAGAAAGAAAATCTGAATCTGCAAAAATCTGAATCGGCCAAGAAAAATTGCAATCGGTGCCTCTTTACATAAATCATTAATAACACTCTTAAAGGGATAGGTTCACAATTTTGTCAAATCTTAAAACAATTGTCAGGTGCCCTTATGAACTTTGAAACGGGTTTGTCTTGCTATAATCATTCCTCCTTAACTTCAAAAATTGTGAACCTATCCTTTAAATGAACAAAAAAAAAAACATTTATTGTAGTTTGGCTTGCAGGTAAGTGACTAACCAGAAAAGCTTCCCAGACTGGGCCTCCCCTCCCCGGATGTAAGGAGTGATGACCTTGGTGAAGTGCCACTCCTCCTCTAACAGGTTCTTTAAGCTGTGAGAGGCCTGAGGCAGCTGCTGCAACATCTGGATCCAACTGTGCATGTAGTCAAAGTAGACCTACAAGAAGAGCGACAGACATTAGATAACCGCAACTTGCATTTCAATAATGCATACATTCACGAGATATCTCTTCAATGGTTATATACATGTAAACTTGAAGAAGAGGAGGGACAAAAAGGTTAAGAGTCTTACCTCGAGCATCTTGTGAAGGTCCTCTTCAAACTCATCAATATTGGCATTTGTCTGCAAGCCCTGAGCATCAGTCACCACGCCACGCAGCATGAACTGATAATACTGCTTCATCAGAAGACCTCCTTTAAGAACGTCCTTACACTCACGCACCAACTGCAGAGCACAAACAACACATGTAAAAACATTATTAGACTTATATATATGACATACCTGTCATGTATTACTGTCTTCAAGGATGGTTCTGCCCAGTGAAATGGTAACAATAGTTATCTCAGTATTTGTTTCTTTAAGACAAAATCAACTAAGCTTAATCGTTTATTTGATGATCTATACAGAGGAATTACACAGCCGTCTACCAGACTAAAGTATGCTGCGACCAAACATCCAATCAAATTAAAAGAGTAAAAATGTATTTCCGCCAGCCAATTCTGTGTCCCTATGTGAAGTACACATATGTGTGCAGGCGACTGGTTCTAACAATAGTGTATGTGTTTGCAGGCCATGCCATATGACTGGTCTCTTTATTTGAGCAAAATAAGCATGCAATGGAACTAAGATATACATTGGGCGCATTTACTGACTGGGTGCTTTCAGAAGTCTGTTTTAATCAAACTCTGGTGCGGTTCATTTGGGCAGTTGTGAACGCAGTATTCGTACTCTGGTGGGGACCAAAACAACTGGTCCGAGACCACCTCTCGCAAGCGGTCTTGTTTTTAAGCTAACCAAAACGCAGGCTGCCTGTGTGGATATTTGTTGAGATGGACACAGGTAAAACGACGGGTTAACATGAGAGGGTGATGACGGACATGGACCCTCTGCAGAAGTCCGATGTCTACTTGACATCCGGGCCGAAGAGCGCATACAGGATATGCTAAATAACGTCCACAAAAATAGTGACGTTTATAAAGTCATTCGAGATAAACTGGAGAAGGCATTCGTGTGCACAGTAGATCAGTGCCGAGTCAAAGTGAAAAAACGTATATATCAAAGTCTGCGATTCCCTGCATAGAAGTGGCAACTCAAGGTAATTTCGCACCTACGTACACGCCCCTCAGCAAATTAATCTTTTATTGGGTCTGATTTAATTTGTGCACTGTGAATCCGAACGAGACTAAATAGAAAACAAACCAAAAGTGTCAATTTCACTCTGATTAGGACTAGCCAAACTAGACTATGGCTTGTCAAAAAGCCCCCTTAGTTGGATTCGTTCAGTCATTCAGCCTGTATAGAAGTCACTTAAAAACTCTAACGCTAGAGTGTGTGTTTCAGCAGCCGCTTGCCTGTTTGATACTGAGCAGCGACGGCTCCCCGGCAGGCCTCTGTTCAAGTCGCAGTTTAAGGCATTCGTGAATGACGTTGAGAAGGACTCTGCACAGCACGAGGAACGCTGGCCGGAAGGACGGGAGGTCCATGTCCAGCAAATCCTCCCAGGAAACCTGGTCTGCTCCGAGCTCTGGGTGAGCCGGACCACCGCAGGACACATGGCGCGACAGCTCTGGCAGGTAATCACTGTACAGCATGGGGTCTGGGAAGTCTGCAAACTGCGGGTGGAAAAGATCAGGTGAAGTTAATTCAGCATTTCTTATAGAGCACCATGGCTATTATATCAACAGAGTCAACAGTTGGCTTCATAATAAATTCAAAGTAGTTATTTTATTTTATTTTTAATTTAATAAATGGTATTGAAACTGTGTTTTCATAGCTTCATCCATCATTGTATGTGTAAAACTTTGACTAGCTCTAGGTCTGTGCAAAGAAAGATAATCATATTCAACAAATCAACACACAAGACGTGTTCACATTCCTCAAACATTTGCAGGTAGAGGTCAGTGTCTGAACCTCCCTAAAATGCTCCATGAAGTGGTCAGAGCTCATCATTTCCAACACCCAGATGAGCTGATAATCCATTGCAATAGACTCCATAACAATCCTCTCCTCTTTACTGCTCTTTTACTAGCTTGTGTTTACACATCCTCTGTTGTTTATAGCCTGGACTTCTTGTAAGCTCCAAATGTTGTTTCCTCAAGTGCCTAATTGAAGTACTAACATTTTCACTGCAAACATTAGCTGTTTGAAGGCTTTTGCTCTCCACTTTACAGCAACTCCAGAGAGCAGACATGACGGCTTTGAAGCATATTACCATTATAACTGGAATAGGACATTTATTTATGCCAAATATGTTTTTTATATAAATGAGCACAAACATAGGAGCACATCACATTGTATTTCACCACACATATTACTGGTGTATAGGGTTTACGGTATACCGATATTAAGGTATACCGTGATATGTTGACATTATCATACTGTGTAAATTTGCATGTATACGGTATTGAAAAAAACTGACATACGTGAGTGAGTGTTAAAGATGCAGACAGTGTTGTTAATTGTTAATAATCATAGGACATTATATTAAAAGCTCACAGCTGATGTTATTTTTTCATTAGTAGTTAATTACATGCGATAGTGCTGCTGACATCTAAACTGACATGCTTTATATAACATACTAAAGTTACATGCTTTTTTTTAAATCAGGTTTATAATTCAGTTTATTGTAATTCTGTTCTCATTCCTTTAAAGGTCATTGTAACTGATAATAATACAACTACTACTACTACTACTACTACCACTACTACTACTAACAATAACAATAATAATAATAATAATAAGAAGAAGAAGAAGAAGAAGAAGAAGAAGAAGAAGAATAATAACAATAAGAATAAGAATCATAAGTAAGGGATAATGTACAGCGCATCGCCCTATCTGGGTTTATTTCACAACAATGACCCGCTAGCTGTACATCATCCCGCTTACTACACAGGATAATTAAATAATTTGACACAAAAAGAGTTCGCCAGAGTCCGGCATCAGAACTGGGTCCATAGCAACGGTCTGTTATACATAGCAACGGTCTGCTTTAAAGAAATAACAGACCGTAGAACGCTGTGATTGACCAATCACAATCGAGTATTCATCAAAGCCGTGTAACAATCGTGTTATAATGTATACCGTGATACCGTGAAACCGTGATATTTTCTGAGATGGTTATCGTACCGTGAAAATAGGGCTGGGCGATATGGCCAAAATCATCCATCACTATATAGTTCATATCAGGATATAGCATGTTTTCTGGTAATTCAATAAATACATAGCCCAATATGAAAAAGCCACATGGTAAAGCCTATTTTTGTTTACTCCTGGGTAAATTAAATACTTGAAAAATATAATATTAGTATTTTCTCATTTTAAGAACGTGAGTGCAAAATGAACATTAAAGTTTTAAGTGATATTATAGAGAAAAAAGAAATAAATATAGGCCTGGCCTATATCGGGATAGAAACGATATAGAGAAAGACATTTTTATATAGTTTTGACGATATATATTGTCGCTATTGCCCAGCCATACAGGAAAATCTCATACTGTTACAACCCTGTGTATGTGATAAATAAAGCTCTGAATTATTGAATTGAGCCCTTGATCTTGCAAATTTAAGTGAAGAGTAGTGTATCTAGTTTGGCTGTTAAGCACCACAGCATATCCTATATATGCCCCTGTATAGAAGAGTCACTTCTATACAGAATATATATATATATATATACAGAATATATATATATATATATATATATATATATATATACAGAATATATATATATATATATATATATTACACTATACTCGATTCTGTTTGGTCAATTATGGCATTCTATGTTCTGTTATTTCTTTATAGCAGACCGTTGCTATGGACACAGTTCTGATGTCGGACTCTGGCTGACCACTTTCGTGTCAAATTATTGATTTCTTAAGTAAGTAGCCGTGTAATAAGTGGGATCATTTACAGCGAGCGGGCTGTGAAATAACAGGGCGATGTAAGCTCCGACGCGAAGCAATGACTGGCTCGCTGTACATTATCCCTTACATTTATTTTTAGTAGATATATAAAAATGTACTTACTTAGCCGTCATAATGCAATTCAGTTAATTTTAGATCTAAACACAGATTATTGAGGATAAATAAATAATGGTAATCATCACGAAGTTAAAGCAGTTAAAGAAACGGCAGCCTCACCTCCAGTGCGGGAGTGTGGCGAAGCAGCGCTGCTCTGGACCTCTGAAGAGAGCGGTCCATCAGTTTGTGCAGTCTGAGGATCAGTTTACGCAGTCCCATTTGTTTCAGAGCTTTATCCACAAACGGTCTGTAGATGGCTGTAGGGCAGAATACTCCCCCTCCCGCTATCGCTATCGCTTCTGCACTTCCTGCAATAGCGGTTGGGAGAAACTCCTCTTCTGACAACAATCGGGCAAATTTAGGAGTCAAGGAGGGAGACAACTCTCCCTCTGCTACACGTCCCAATACCCCCTCCTCCTCCTCCTCCTCCTCCCCCTCCTCCTCGTCCTCCTCGTCCTCCTCAGCATCCCTCTCCTCTCCGTCGCTTTCAGCTGTAAAAGTGGCTGTCGAGTCATTCTCCTCATCTTCCTCGTTCTCCTCTTCTTCATTGCCACGGGAGCAGCGAGGTGAAGGGATCTCAAAGACGGGCCATCCGATACGGGATAGATCGTGGAGGCCCAGGACAGTGGCCATAACGCGCAGCTTCTGGTTGAGGTCCTGGGTGATATTGAGCCACAGACAGAGCGCCTGCACCCTGCCCTGGAAGTCTCGCGCCGCATACTTTTCGTAGTCTTTCTGCAGGGCCTGCAACGAGGGGTACAAAGCTTCCACAGACTCCAGCAACTCAATGACACGCTTGACCTGCTCATATGCAAGCCGCTGGCGCTGTAGGTGCTCCCTGCAGTCAGCGCCAGAGCCCAGAGGCTCTGCTGCATTCATCGTCGGTGAGAGGAAGGCGCTAAAGCCCCAGGGATCTACTCCACAGTGGTTGGTCTCCGCTACAGCAGGCTCCCTCTCCTCTCCACAGAGTAGATCATGGACCCTCTGATAGTCCTCCTGGATTGTTTGAGACCCTGAACACAGGGCCCCTCTCAGGCTGGCATAGTTGACCTTAAAGTGCAGCACCTCGTTGATGATGTCAGGGATGGCCTGGCGGGCAGTGAAAAGAAAAAGGTCTTGGTCACCGGTGGAGCGTCGTGCATGCCAAGCCTGCAGCTCCAACCAAATGACCTCGTTGTTGTGACCCATGAAGGCCATGTTCTCAAGGCCTCTCTGCTCCTTCTCCTTCCTCTTGGAGGACATAGACGTGAGCTTGAGCAGCAGCCGCAGAGTTTCAAAGAACTTGAGGCGGTCGGCGGGACAGTCTGTCCTGGAGGTCTGGCGGTGTGTCCGGGCAATATGGGGCATAGACACAGGAAGTTTGCAACTGCTGCAGCCTAAGCTCAAGTAATGCTTCCGGGGATCCATGCCGAGGGCACCGAAAGGGCTCGACTTTGAGAGTGGATCCAGCATGAAGGCGCCCTCAAAAGTCTTCTTGTGGTCTCTCTCTGTGGAGCGCAGTGCGGCCCTCTGCTTCTTGCCCTGCTTGTAGCTGTGTTCCTCGGGGGGCTCCACTGGCCTGGGACTCTCTCTCGGGAGAGGTGGGGTAAGGTCCACTGAAATAAACATAGAAAACATTCCCAGTCAGTACAACGCATGTAAAGGCCACAGACACACAAAACCGGCATCAAAGAACTAGCAGCAACGAAGGCCGACCGTTGCATCGCCTCACGTCGCCTATGTCTTGGCCAAAAAGTTGCACTCAAACACACCGCAAAGACTACAGCCAACGGCCAACTGCCACGTAAGTTCTGCGCCTGCATGAGAGACTATAACTATCCACAGCAGCAGGTCGCGGTAGTCTGTATTCGTCATTCAAAAAGGGAAACCGGAAGACCCGATGTCTGCGGATACACAAGCTGTTGTTATGATACGTACGTGAAACAAAGCGGCGTTTGCAGACCATTTTCACACCACTCACGCTCACCACTTAGCTCCGTTCCAGATGGCCGTGTGGTTGTGAAAATCTTTGTGTATTGCAATGATCAGATGAGATGAAGATGAAAAATGAAAAGAGGCTTCTCTGTTTTTCCTTTTTACTTTACTCGTTTGATTGCCTTCCTCACTTCCGTTTCTCTTCTCGTGCACTGATTCGTTTAAGCCGAACCGCCAATCAGAGTGATTTCTCTCACCGATGAGCTCCGCCGCCAATTCGACATGCCGAATCGGCCAAAAAGCCTCCGACATGGGCCGGCAGAGCAGGACACACCGCTAAAACTGGGGCGACAGACGCTCACCGACGGCCCGAAATTGGCCGACGGTCAGCTTAGTGCGTCAGGACCTTTAAACTACATGTAAAAAAGGTAAAACATTTTTTTAAATGATTTCCATATCGTCAGTCGAATAGATCTATCAACTTACCTTTGTTGGGAGACCGACCAGCACTCCTTGCCTGGCTGTTTCGATGATGTTTGCCCGACATGCGTTTCATCTGGCGGGAGTTATAAGGAGGTGTTGTGCCATACAGAGCTTCCACTTCCTCGCTGGGAAAGTCCAAGGATTCATCCACCTCAGAGGTCTGATGGGATGCATCTTCCACTGGCTTGGCCTGCCTGTAAACATATGACAATGTGAAAAAAACTGACAGGACAAACTATTGACAATGGGCTAACTTTGCATCTTTACAATAAGCACCGTTACCTAGAAGTGATGTTAACAGCAAGCCCATGATGCTTTGGCATTATGAAACTATTTCAGTCATATCATAATAAAACCAAAGAAATGTGTGTGCAAGGTCAAACTGTGCTGGGCTGTTTGTACCCATAACAGAGTGTGCAGCAAATCTCCTCTAATGCCACGGCAAACAGGTTGCTAAACTGCAACTAGACTGAATGTCTGCTGCTACCTACGGCAGACTGACGAGCTGTCTGTCCTTTTGGAAGCTGACTGGCTGCCTCCCCAACGCACAGCAGCAACGCTCTGTGCACGACCACAGCCGCCCAGACGCAGGATAATAAGCTGTGGGTTCTCTACTGGCACCCTCTCTTGGTCTAGGTAAACATAATGGCTCAATCAGAGAGGGAGAAATAGTAACCCTCATTAACTCTGTCTGCTAAGTCATCAACCACGCTGCACACAAGTCAAGATTTCACGGAGCACTGAGACTCACTCACCCAAAGTGTGTAAAAGTTATTAGACCGTATGCAAGCACAGCGCTTATGCAAAACAGCATCTCACTTTCACGTGTTTATAGTAAATCTTGAGCAACAGTGAAGATGGGAACATCACGGTTGCTCAACAACACTCTAACTGCGAATTTCAGATAATGAAACGCCATCAGAATATGTTGCATCTAGTTCTGCAGAAAGGAAACACTAGAATCACTTGAGACACTTCCTTCTGGGAAAGAAAAAAAGGGAAAGAAAAAAAAAGAAAAGAAAACGGAGAGTGCGAGCAGCGCGCCTTCCCAGATTACAACGTCAGAGCTTTGTTCCCTAATGCCTTTCTGAGGGGTTTTTAACAGGATTAGAGAGAAAGGTTGGAAGGTCTGACCCCGCCAACAAAAACAAAAAGAGAAAGAAGAGGAGGGGCATGAAAACGGGCGTTCTATGTGCTCGTCGCCATGTGTCCCTCCATCGATCATCTGGCTGAAAGGCATTCCCCAACACGCGCCTGTGTAGACAGGAGTTGAAAGGGGCACGCTCTCGCTGGGGGAGTGTTAAAAGGGAGGGGGGGGGTTAATCTGGAAATCACTTGCTTAAGCTTTTCAAGGAGCCACATAGATAGAGAGAGGGGGGTCCTGACTTCTATTGCCCATCTGCCCCACTGCTGCAGAATCTGCCTCTATGCACACACACACACACAGAGTCCCCCGGGAGCAGCTGTGGAACGACATGCGAGGCAGACAAGACACCTGCTGCAAAATCCTGCGACTTCATCCGCAATAAGGTTCCAGATGCGATTAAGACGTCATGAACGAAACACAGGTTGCGTCCGAAATTCTACACTAACATGTTTTTTTAGTACGCTAAAACAGTATGTGAGATATTTTAGTATGTCCGAAACCTTAGTGTGAAACCAATAGTACGCGAATTGCATACTATTTCAGGTGAAATATTACAGTATGCAACACTGGACACTATGCCTGCATAAATATCCCACAATGCAATGCGGCAGTAATGACAACGTTCATAACGGGCGTTGACGGGCAGCTCTGTAACATCAATAACGCTTCAATTCAACTGTAAGTAGAACGTTTCACTTTGCTCTAGGCGTAATATATATGTTAAATTAATTCAGGCTTTGATTCTCACAAACCGTCGTTTTCTTCACATGAGGTTGGCACGGGTTACCATGGTTACACGTCTCAAACCGGCAAGGAGGCTCTCAGGAAGTGACGACGTAAATTATAGTTCACTGCGTCCGAAAATATACATGCATACCACTGTTTATTCACACACAAGTACGTTGAACGATAGTACACCTGTTGAGTATGTAGTGCATAGTATGCGATTTCGGACGAAGCCATAATGCAAGAATAACATCAAAAGCACGACCATCTTAACCAAGACAGCCTTGAAATTTCAGAATAATACTTGCGTGAAAAAGAACACTGGTGCCTTTATGAGTGTATTGTATGGGAAACTGTGAAGGGGCTTGTTCTGCAGGAGCAGGACACGACAGTGATCTTTTCAGTATGCAGGCACAAGAAGACACAGTATGCGTGTTGCAATAAGTCATTCAGCACAAAAACAACAGACAAATCGCTGTGCTTTTGCGATGCAAAACATCAAGACAGGTATCAGGAAACTGCACAGAGAAAGCAGATGGAGTTATGCCATCAACCTCCTACTGCATCACAAGCATGATCAGATTGTGCACACATTTGTAAACATCTCAAAGCATGCACGGGTTGGTGTCTGAGGACAGAAATAGCACATGCATGTGAGAGGGAACAAGACCAAGTTTTAAAAAAAGACACTTCTCAATGCAGAGCAGCATAACTACATCATTCAGGAATGACAGCGGAACCAATGACGCCATCACGGCCGGTTGTTTGTTTGGTTGCCATGAGACACTTCAGGCACAGATTGTGCTGCAGCAGTAAAAAACTGTGCAAATTCCTCGTCTGTATTCTTTGATTTTTTTCCTCAAAAACCTACTCGCAGGCCGCACAGAGAAAGTTACAGGCCTGCGTGCCCTGCAGTTAACCATAGCGGCACTATGGTCTTCAAGCTGTCCCTGCCTGGCTGCCATTACTGAATTATCACTGCAGATGGTGCCTGGCTGGTCTCAATGGCTCATCGGATGGCTCATTGGGGCTCCAATAAAGGCCAGTGGAATGCTAGAGCCCCCAGGCAGAAACACTGAGTGCATAATAAACAGCACAAAATCGAGAGTCTTTTCTGAACTGGCGACTGAAGCAGTGATACGGAGGGCTGCCAGAGTCAGGGGGGGGGCTGACCTTTGACACCAACCATCCACACTATTGTACCAGGAAGGGGGCACTCTATTGTATAGTCGTGACACGTGGCCCGTGAGGCCCACAGCTGAATAGCACACAGCTGGTTAGTGAGCACACTTGCTCACAATGGCCAAACTAAAGGGGATTTTTTTTCAGAGAGAGGAAAAGGAGGAGGAGGAGGAGGCCGGGGTTTTGTAAGAGCACACTCTCTACCAATTAGGTCATGCTGGCATGACTGATGCTCGGTAGGCTAAATCCAGATTTTGATTACCCCCCACTGTAAAAAGGATGTGTCTGCTGGCTACTAATTTCAGCCCAGGGTTAACTGGTGAGGCAATATAAAAACTATTTGTGCACAAATCTCAATGGAAGTGTAGCTCATACTTACTTAACAGCATGCATCTCTGAGCTCTGCCTGTTTATCCCTGACAAACAGGCTGTGATCAGAATTTGCACCATAGGCCGACAGAATTCAGACAATGAACACCACGTACTTGACCCCACCCTTTTCTGGAACAGTGTGTGACATTGCCAGGAGTGGACCTCCCAACCTCTCCTACGTGCAACTGTGCAGACAGTACATGCACAACAGAGGAGTTTTTCTTCTGCAAGGCATGACATGACAAACAGCCACTTTTCAAAAGGATCACAAAGTCGGTGCATTTCTAAAACACTGCTAAATCACTTGACACCAGCAGGGAACATCCTCGGTCTAAGAAAAGACATAGACCTTACTGTACCACTGGGAGCTCATGCCATTAACCACAACAAGTCACGTGATGTAATGAATCTGAATGTCGGCAGTGATTGCAGAGTGTGGGCGGCGGCATGAGGTAAATGGTGTAATGACATGTTTTTCACCTAATGCCACTTGCATCATAACCGCAGTGCAGGCAATAATCTGCTCCACCTATGAAATTTAATCTGAAACTGTGGAGAGTCATGAGCAACACCTTTGTCAGTTTGCATTTCAGTTTCATGCAGTTGTGCACGTCATAAATGTCAAATCAAATAGATAAGCATGACTCTGCAGAACTTAAACCTGCAGTAGGCAGAATGTTTTTTGCATCATTGGGCAAAAATTCGATAATAACCTTTCAGCATATTGTAATTCAAGTGTTCTGAGAGAAAACTAGACTTCTGCTCCTCCTCATGGCTCTGTTTTCAGGCTTTAAAAAAAATCTAGCCCGTGACGGGAGACTTTGGCCAACCACAGGTAATTTCAAAGAGAGAGCGTTCCTATTGGCTGTTCATTCAACGGGGACAGTTCTCAATGTCTCGCAAACTCCGATCAAGCGGTCAATGTTTTCAGAAACTTCTTGTAGTGTACTGTTTAGCTGTAAAATGAGAAAGTTTGCTCCAGCTGGTGGGCGGTGCTTGGTATTTCCTCAACTGATCTCAACATGGCTGCCGGGTCACAAACTCTCTCATTTTACAGCTAAACAGTACACTACAAGATGTTTCTGAAAACATTTGAGGCGAGAAATAGTCATTACAGTAACAGAATATTGATTAATATTTGATCAGCGCTGCCTTGTTGGACCGTTTGATCGGAGTTTGCGAGTGATTGACAGCTGCTCAGAGACGGCAGGCTCCAACTCGGCTCTGATTGGTTGTTTTGCTCCGGTCTGTGAAATCTTGCAGATGCCATTAGGAGCACCGGAGGACACAGAGGCACATGATTTTTTTTTTCAGATTACCTGTCTCATGCACTACCGTCAGGATATAGTGACCGTTTTCTAAAAATAACTTTTTTTTTTAATCATATTTGCTCCAATTCTACCCACTGCAGCTTTAACCATCTTCCTTTCCTTCTCTATCTGATGATGTTACTCCTGCAGCGTATTAGTAACATCAGTTGCCATAGTTTTAGTAGTTACAAAGATCCTATTGTTTAAAAGGAAGTGACAGATGAGAGTGACAGAATGTGAGAGCAGCACTAATTCCTCTAAAGCAGGTTTGGGCAGAGACAGGATGCAGATAGGAAACGCTAGAGGACAGTCCATCTGTATTCTACAGCCTGTGCTCCTGGCAAACGCAGGCATTAATGAGTTCTACCCATGAGCGTGTCCGGGGCTCCAGGCAGCTATCCACGGCGCTCTGTTGTTCACCACATCCTGAAATCTCTGGAATGCTTGTGAGCCACAATGTCTTCAGACTGACTTTGACAACAAGACATTATTGACAAAGAAAGGACCTCTGTACTTGCTAATGATCGCCCTCAACTGCCAAGCAAGCACATAACTCAACTTTCTCAGAACAGTTGTCCGTTTGAACCAACCTCACACATTCAGTGTTAAAGTGTATACACTCGTCAAGTCGGATAGAAGTATCTGTCCATTATAAAGACTAAAAGAACTAATTGCTGCATGTCGTGAGGTCATTTCAGTCTCAAGTTTGCATCTTATTAGACAAGGCAAGTTTATAGCACATTTCAGCAACAAGGCAATTCAAAGCACAAAACATAACTGACCGTAAAACATTGAAAGCATCGAGGAATGGTTGCCCCTCTCTTAACCACTGGTTGAAAAACTTAACATCAAGTTTGGCTCTTGAGAAACTCACATACACAGTTAGGAAGAAAGCTTCGGAGTTTTATGACATCTGGGAAATGTTTTTGGAATTTGTTAAAAATGGTGACATTGAAGAGGCACTAGAAGTGTGAAGTTAGAGTAAGAATGACTAATCTATTGTGAGGAATGTGTGCTGTACTCTGTTTTATGTTTTGTGACCATATTTTTTATTTCATTTATTTATTTCATTTTTATATAAATATATTTGTATTTTTAATTATTTATTTTTATTTATTCACTTTATTATATTTTCATTGTAAATATATATCCTTTTTAACTTTATGTTTAGCTATTTAATTTGTATCATTATTATTATTTTATACACTGCCATATGTTAAGTTTGGGGGAAGGTCCTGTGTTATATATATAATCTGTTAAATGCATAAAATCAATAAATGTTTTTAAAAAAAGCATCGACAAACATAAAAAGATCAGATAAGATGAAATAGAGTACATAGAATGCATAACATAAGACGGAAAATAAAACCTGCTGAATAATGATAATAATAGTTAAGTTATACATAATCTGTAAACTACTTTAAGACAGAAATAAAAACATGCTAAAATTGAATAACACAAAAATCTAAAATACAAGAAAAAAGGTTGCAGTGCAGCGTCAGAAATTATTGATTTAATAAAAGTTAGCAGCAGCCAGAAAAGTCTTCAGCCTTGATTTAAACAGTTGCAGCAGACCTGCAGTTTTCTGGGAGTTTGTTCCAGATATACAGTATGGTGCATAAAAACTGGACACTGCTTCTCCATGTTTAGTTATTTTAGTTAGTTATTATTATAGAGCTATGCAGTCGAGATGCACCGATCCGACTTTTTCAGTCTCGATACTGATAGCGTTACCTGGGCTTTGGGTTTCGGCCGATACCGAGTACCGATCAGATACCAGTGTTTAATTAATAAGCTGTATGCCTCATTGTGTGCAAGTGACTGGGATCATTCTTTTATGTGTAAGGTGACATCAGGCTCGACTTAAACATTGCTTTCCTAATTTTGTAAAACAAAAAAATCTTCAAACCTAACAAGAATAAAAATTCAGCTGTAAACCTTTTTAATGCAGCAACAAATTGGTCAAAACTTAAACAGGAATTAAAATTCCAGTATATAATGTATGTAATATATAATCATAGAATTGAATTTAATAGATCGGCCCCATTGCCACCAATATCCGATCAAGCTATTTGAGTCAGTATCAGCCCGATATCCAATCCGGTATCGGTGCATCCCTACTATGCAGTCTGAACACAACACTGGTTGAACTAATGTGTTCCTGCAAACTACACCTGCCATGTAACATCTAACGTTTACAATGCTTCAAGTTTTGCATGTTTCTAATCCCATTACCATAGAAACGGTAACTCAAACAAATTCTCACTGACACTGCAGAGATTTAAGATCTCCAGAGCATTATTTACCTTTCACCCCAAACTTTGTGCATGCACCAAACATGTGCATGAAACTGGAAAAAAAAAAAAAAAACATGAGAATGAATCCCATGTGATCATGTCAACTTGTGACACATGTTTCCAGCAAAAGCATGACTCAGTATTTTTCTCTATGCAACAATGGCGGACAGCAATTACTCTTAAAGAGGACCGGTATTGCACAATCATGCGAGCTGTTTGTGTGTCCACCTCGGACTGAGTGTGGCCACAAGGGTGCAAGGGGAATAACAACTCTCTGACACTCAATCATTACTGAAAAACAGTCGACCAAAAAAAAACAGCAGATAACAGAGCTGATCCAACGTGATAAATGCACTCAACGCCACTCTCTCTCTCTCTCTCTCTCTCTCTCTCTGCAGACAGACTGACTGACTGTACGTTGAGGAGAAAGGGAGGAGAGAGTAAGAAGACATAACAGAGGATTCCTGAGGGTCTGTCAGGGGCAAACACTGCGGCAACACGATTAGGAGATGCGCACATGATGACAAAAACATCTTACGCCTGTGTGTTTGCGTGCATTCCCCCTGGGAGATTGCATAAATGCATCAGCCTTGTCATCTGAGCACTAAGAATAGCAACAGTGTCAACAAAGTTACAGACCTCCACGAGGAATAATAATGCGTAAATATAGAATTTAAAAATGCACAATAAACGAGCCCATGTGGTGATTCAGCAGTGCAGTGCGACACAAAATAAACACGAACTAGCTTTAGATGATTAACAGTAACAGGGGGAGCAACATGCTAGCTAAAGTTTTATGCTTCGGTGTTATAATGAAAATGCACGGTCTGGCACGGTCAAATAAACCAACAAACACACGTTCAAATCCACCTTTACGAGCCCACGTTGCAACACGTATCTCGCTTCAGCTCGGTGAGTTTCTGTCGGTGAACTTGCGGTGGAACAATAAAGTGACACAGCTAACACACAGTGGATGTTAGCTTAGCTCCGTCCCTCTGACATGTTGCACCGGTGGATAAATTGTTCGCAGTGTTACCTTATCATTCGGTGAGCATTTTTTCCTCTCTCTCTAGCAACCGAGGAGATAATATCTGCAGCAGAGTACGCCTGAAAAAAATGTCGCTCCAAAAAAAGTTTGCAACTCCCAAGTGTTGCAAATTGCAGCAACTGCACCGCGTCGCACTATTTGACAGGAAGTCGATTTCTAAGGAGATGCACAAGCAGCTCCCTCAATCTCCCTATTTGGCAAGTGCGAGGTCCTGATGGTGTAGTAGTAGTGTCTGTTTCAAGTAAATTTCGCATTACCTGCTGGGCTTGTTGCGATCCGGAGGCTCCATAGCGAAGCGGTGGCTTCTCGTTCCTAGCCGTGCATGGACTAAAGCATGTCTGAGCGGTGTCAGACACACTTTGCACCGTTCAATCTTTGCAAGAGAGGCGGGTTTTGGTCTCTTTTGGAGCAACTTTCTATCCGCCGGCACGGTGGACTCTCGCTTGTGCGTATGCCGTCGCCATCTTTCCAGCGTTCATTGAGGAGGAGTGCTAGAGTCTAGCATTACTACGGCAGCCCGGATGGGTGATTTACGGCCATTACTGTGCAGGGCCCCACTGTTTGATGTAATGCTATATTTTAATCAAGATAAGATTGAAAATAACATGATGTATATCATACAATTATTTTTGGAAAATGTCATATTCATAAGAAAAATGGTCAGGAACCAATCCAGCATTTTATTAATGAATTCAAACAATATTATAGCACCATCTTACATGTGCTGTACTCTGTTTTATGTTTGTATATATATATTGGATTTTTATTTATTTATTTTTATTTATTCACTTTTTTTATTATATTTTCATTGTAAATATATATAATTTTTAACTTTATGTTTAGCTATTTACTGTCAAGTATTTTTTTTTTTTATCATTGTTATTATTTTATACACTGCCATATGTTCAGTTTGGGGGAAGGTTCTGTGTTATATGTATAATCTGTTAAATACATCAAATCAATAAATATATGTTTTTAAAAAAAAAAATTAAAAAGCATCGAGAAACACATTATAAAAAGATCAGATAAGATGAAATAGAATGCATAACACAAGATGGAAAATAAAACCCACTGAATAACAATAATAATACTTTAGTTATACATAACGTCCAATCCACTTTTAAGACCGAGAGAATAGAAATAAAAACAAGCTAAAATAGAATAAGACAGGTGTAAAATACAAGAATAAAGGTGGCAGTGCAGTGTTTGAAATTAATTATTTGATTTGATCATTTTATTAATGAATTCAAACAATATAGCACCTTCGGGGCGGCTGTGGCTCAGAGGGTAGAGCAGGTTGTCCATGTCGTCATATCGTCATCGTCACATGTCGATGTGTCCTTGAGCAGGACACTTAACCCTAAATTGCTCCCGAAGGCATAGCCATCGGTGTGTGAATGAGTATTTAGAATAGATCCTTACGGGCAAAGTTGGCACCTTGTATGAATGTGTGTGTGAATGGGTGAATGCTGACATGTTGTGTAAAGCGCTTTGAGTGGTATATAAATAAGCACTATATAAATGCAAGTCCATTTACCATTTACCATCTTACCCAATGTTAAAAACAAAAAAGCCATTAAGACCTTTAAATTATTAAATGATTATAATATGATATATATAACGTAAACTCTGGCATTATGACATTTATATGTAATTATTTTTGTTTTGTCTTCTTTTTTCTTTTGTTTTTTCAGCTGTCTATGTATTAATGAGCATGTGTTCAATAAAGAAAGCGTTAGGGAACAGTCACAGGGAATCAGGTATCATATAATCACCTCTTGGCTGATATGATGAATTATGTAAATCACATTGTGCATGGAAAATCCAATATGCTACAAATTACTTGGGGATAATTTGAGTAAATTATTCATGACAACCTAGTTTGTATAGTTGTCAGTGAGAGAATACGTGGACTAATTTCAGATGGCCTTTCACCATCAGTACTGTAGTGCTTTAAATAGTTCTACAGTATACTGGAGGCCCATTGTCATGTTCAGGAGCACCCTGTCTATGGGATGATGAATGAGGATTTTCACAAGAGTGAGTGTAACCAGTAGTGCCAGATTTATCTGCTAGGATGGGGGGCGCAAAATGAGCTTCTGGGCCCCTATGAATGCCCTCGTTTCTAACCTTCTGTGAATTGTATGCAGCACTCCTATGCAGTAACATTACAACAGCCTATGCATTAAGGGGGTTCTGGGGGCCCCTGGTGGTCTTGTGACAGTTGTCCACTTGGTTATTCAACCTTGCTGAGGCTACATTACAAAACATTTATAACAATTTATGTTACATGTTTGTACATCATATTATATGGTGACACTGAAATGTACCAAAAATCAGGTGCAAGTTTAGTGAATAGAAGACATGTTTTCTATTGCAACTCATTTGTTATCAGAGCAATCCAGGAATCCTAAATGAGTTTGAGTTCACATAACAACTAAATAGAAGCAGAATTTACAATGATAAAAATTGAAATCTATACATGATTGTAAAATGATAAAAAAAACTATACAAACTACACTATACTATATATTTATTCATACACATAGCCTATGCACCCATACATATTCAAAAATACACATTAGGGATGCACCAATACCGGATCGGATATCGGGTCGATACTGACTCAAATAGCTGGATCAGTATCATGACAATGGGGCCGATCTATTCAATTCTATTCTGTGTTTATATACTATATACGTTAAAAAGTGGAATTTTAATTCCTATTTAAGTTTTCCTGTTAATTTTGAAATTTTTAACTAAGTTGCTGGTGTACGATATATCATTTTAACAATAAATAAATATTCACTCAATTTTTATCTATAAATTTATTTGTTACATTTTGTTTTTTCCAAAGTTATAATTCGGATTGGTGCATCCCTAATACCCACTTATAAATACAACCATGCACTTACATACAACCATGCATATATATTAAAACAACACTAACAAAATAAAAATAATAACAAACAGAACAAACACCACTTTCCACTCATCCCTACACAAAAACATTATGTATAAACATTTACAGCTAAAATATTTGTTTCTGATTAAACATCAGACACATCCTGAACCATGGGAGCTGACGTTACCCTGATGTGATAATGCAAAGTGTCTGCCTTAACTTCTTAACTTGCCTTAACTAAACACAGAGACCCAACATTATACTGATTATACTGTACAGAACTCTGTAACCAGACACAAGAGCAGTTTCTACCCACAGGCCGTCAGTCTGATGAACACTTAAATCAGTCATGCACTGTCAATACACTGTCACTGCAGTTATAATAACTCTTACAGTCTTTAATGCACAACCTACACGCTGTACATACAGTATATAGACATGTATACATGTACATACTGCATAATCCTCCAGTCCATGTATATCCATTCAGTATTTATTTCTTTGCACTATTTGTATTGTTTACACTTAAAGAACACTTGACGTGTATATAGACGTTTTTATTTGATTTATTTTTTCACTTGCGTACAGTACAGTCTTGTCTATTCCTCACCTTTATTTGTCCAGCTCTGTTGTTTAAAGAGCTGCATAACAACCAGAGTCAAATTCCTTGTATGTTTGTACTTGGCAAATAAAACATGATTCTGATCAAATAGTTTGTTTTAATGCAATAGATAAAATGAGCAAATGTATTTGTCATCTAGGAATAATGAAATTGAGTTAATATGTGTTATAATTTAATTATATGAGTTACTATAATAAACAACTTTAATCTTTAGTGGGTGCTGTGGCTTTGACTCTTACCTTGTGAAGACTAAAAAAAACCTCTGAGGGAGTATAAAATGCATAAATAAATAATTACTGCTGGTCTTTATCTCTTCATTTCCTAAGATACACTTTCAGTTCACTTTCGCTATTAGTCAAGTAGCCTTCTGGACCAACTTTTGGTGGAGGAAACACTACACCCACTCCAAATTCCAAGCCCTTGCCGAAAGGAAACAGTAATATCACAATAAAAACTCAAGAATAACACATCAAAACTGCATCTATGACGCACTGTTGCTACAAAAATCAGCAGTGGAAGAGGTATTCACAAGTAAAAGTAGCAATACTACAGTGTAAATATACTCAAGTAAAAGTCTTGAATTGAAAATCTTACTTAAGTAAATATACAAAAGTATTAGCATCTAAATATACTTAAATGTATTATACAGAATATTCCATTACAGAATATTACTGGGTAGTGATACATTAATGTGTACATCACAGTTGGGCTAATTTGAATTACTTTATATACTGCTATCTTATATCTTAATACTGGTATCTGGTATTATATTTTGTATTAATAATCCAAATCTGGAAACTAGTAATTCAAGAACTCAAATTAACGTAGGCAGAAGTACAATAATTGCCAGGGCCGGTTTAAGGCATAGGCCATAAAGGCGGTCACCTAGGGCGCCACCTTCTGGGGAGCCCTGATCGCCCTTTAAAAAAATAATAATAATTTAAAAAAATAATCCGGGGGGCAGCCTTCCTCATCTTCTGCATTGAAGTAACAAATGAACAAATAAAGAAAGAAAGAAATACACTTTTCACCCCTGTAACTCTCTTTCTCACACTTTTTCATTGGCCAGCCGCATATATTTGTTAATAAAAGTGTAAATTGTGAAACTGACTAAACCCTTTTAAGCCAACAATATCAATGCACCAATTGTTTATTTATATTATCATAAATACAGTTATTTGTGAAAATAAAAATCTTAATTTTTATCTTAAAACCATTGTGATGTCTGATGTGTGTTTTGTTTCGGTTTACAGGGCTAGGGTTGTGGGGGGGTTGAACCGTAATCCGAATTTCACGTATAGGGCACCAAAAGGGCTAGAGCCAGCCCTGATATTTGCCTCCAAAATGTAGGCCCTAGTGGAGTAAAGGTATAAAGCAGCATATAAATGGAAATACTCAAGTAGCCTACAAATATCTCAAAATGTACTTAATTACTTGTTAGTTACCAACACTGACAACAAAATAGTAAGTAAGTAAAACTTTAGGTATTTATAAACCACCTTTTTAAACACAGGTTACAAAGTGCTTTACAAAAACATCAATAAAACACAATACCAAGTGCAAAGTGCATACAGTAAAAAATACAACAATCAGAAATACAAACAAATGCAACGCACTTAAAATATGCTGCTAAATTTGTAGTGAGTGACTACCCCGAACACACTAAAAAAAAAAAAAAAACACAGGTGTAGGCATGTTTCATTAATTATTCTTATTGTTTATATTAAGGCGTCTAGCATCATGAAATGCCAGTTCTTGAAGCCTAACCTGTCTCTCCTCCACACCCCGCACGCCTCTGCACTCAACCGGCTAAATACTCAGCTAGTCGGGGCGTTTCATCTTCCCTCTCCATTATTATCATTGGTTACAAAACAACAGGCGAGGCGACACACTGTCACACCTCTCTGACTGTCTCTGTGGGTTTGAATTGAAACTGAAAGACGTCTAAACAGATCAGACTACCTGCCTCAGCGGCCTGGGGGGGGAGAAAAGGAAGTTCTGACGTCACACGGCCCTTTGTCGCCGCCACATCACTTGCTGCATTCAAGTATCACTCGAAGCTCGGAAATACGAGAATTACACTCAGGAGCCTTAAACGTAGTGTTTTTCCCCCCCTGAAATTACTATACAAAAATGTAAATGGTAGATTAACAAAAGTTTGCGTAGTTGTATCATTTTTAGAAACCAGGCCCCAGTTTGCTTTTTTGCAGGCTAAGATAGCAGCAGAGAGAAAAAATCGTGAAGCAAGGTTGCACATGCCTCTATTAGCCTAGTGTTGTCAAAACTATTGAAGTATAGATAGATAGATAGATAGATAGATAGATAGATAGATAGATAGCTAAATAGATAGATAGATAGATAGATAGATAGATAGATACTTTATTGATCCCGAAGGAAATTTAGGTATAGGCTATCGATACATATCGATACTGAATATTTGAAACGGTTTTGATAGTCATTTTCTAATCTACAGTACTGATTAGGGATGCACCAATTCGACTTTTTCAGCCCAGATACTGATACCTGGGCTTTGGGTATCGGCCATTACCGAGTAGGCCTACCGATCTGATACCAGTCTAATTAATAAGCTGTATGTCTCACTGTGTGGAAGTGACTGGGATCATTCATTTATGTGCAAGGCAACATCAGGCTTGACTTAACCATTTCATTCCATTGTAAAAACAAAATGTAACAAATAAATACATAGATATAAATTGATTTAGTTGCTCTTTATCATTAAAATAACAAATCGTACACCAGCAACTTGGCGAAAAATCTTCAAAATTAACAGGAATTACAATTCAAGTGTAACCCTTTTTAATGCAGCAATAAATTAGTCGAAACTTAAACGGGAATTAAAATTACAGTATATAATGTATATAGTATAGGAATATGACACACACACCACTATTTATGTGTTTTTTTTAAATAAAAATCTACAATTTTATGCCCTCAATGTTGTGTCAACTTTTCCCTTGTGGTATTGGATTATCAATATTTTTCAAGGTATTGTATTGAAGTTAGAAATTCCAGTATCGTGATAACACTAGCTTCTATAAATTTAAGCAGCCTATCACATGGAGGAGCTCAGCTTCTCGGTGAAAAAATAGCCTACTGTTCTTCATCTCATCCAATGATGGTGATATTTCCCACCGCACCTGAACGCCTCAAGTGTCACAGCAGGTTTCGCGGAGGGGGGAAGAGAGTATTTGAGCTTTTGTCCGTAACCAACATCCCCTCTTTATGGTATATTTCGGTAATATCACGCGAGAGGCGCTTACATCAGTTCAGCATTATATTTATATAAACCCGTAACGTAACACCGAGGTGTAAAACCTCTTAAAAAAAATGCTCCAGTCTCTAGCCAGCAATTCGTGTGTGCGCTTGATACAGAGTCACAGATCGACGTGGTATTTTGTATCTCTGGTCTTGGGGTATGTGCTTTATCTCGTCTTCGGCGCTGTGGTGTTCTCCTCGGTGGAGCTGCCCTATGAGGACCTCCTGCGCCAGGAGCTGAGGGCCATCAAGAAGCAGTTCCTGCAGGAAAACGAGTGTCTGTCCGAGGAGCGTCTGGAGAGGTTTCTCAAGAAAGCCCTGGACGCCAGCAATTATGGGGTTTCCATCCTCAATAACGCCTCTGCGAACTGGAACTGGGACTTCACCTCTGCGCTGTTCTTCGCGAGCACCGTGCTGTCCACCACAGGTGAGTGTCGGGCAGTGTAGGACAGGTGATGCTGCAGCAGCCGACCAGGTGCAGCAGTGGTGATAAATGCTGCTCAATAATAACGCTGATGTAAAAACATATAGCCTACTATTATATCTACTAGTCTTAAATGGGCTCCTGTTTTGGCAAAAACATCCTTTTGTCTGCCACAACTAGGCCACACAATATGGCCTATAATGTAACCACACAGGTAGAGGAAACTGAAAATGTGTAATAAAAGTAGGGTAAATTAACAAATTGTTGCCATTTTGATACGCATTGCAATACTACTACTTATCCCAGTATTTAAATCAGGCCTTAAAGCTGTTTATATTTATAGCTGGTTATTCAGGTACAGGAGCTAAAGCTATGTGTTTTTTCTATCTTGCATTTATGTTGGCACAGTGAACACTGCCCTGCAGTCAGTGGCCTACATGACATTACTGTAAATGTACACAGCCCTCTTGCATAAAATATACAGTATATTGCTGTGTTCCAGACAGAAGCGGGGTTATATATCCAGTGTGAGGGACAGGAGCCCACAAAACTTGAGACAGTGTCAACATCACAATTTCCTTTTTACCCCTAAGCAATCACATGCTACAATTGAGGCAAAACCTTTAACAAATAGTTTTGTGTATTTTCTCTTAGGGGCATTTGCAGTTTTGCACGACACTGCATAGAGTTTTTTTTTTTACTGTTATGTAGCTTTGCTCTAAAGAACTTGGCTTGCAGATGCTTGTCAGTGAGGATACCAGGAGAACTTTAGTCTGACCACACGGCAGCAGTTATCTCTGAAGTTTCAACATACACGATTGTGGTGATACCGTGTACAGCAGTTTCTGCCTGGCATGCATAACACTCTTCCTGTGTACGTCACAACAGAAGTCTGTTGATGGCTAAACAGAGACTTGACAGGCGTGTAGATCAGATAGAGCTCAGACTCTTTTCGATAGTTTTTCTTTTTTAAGTCTCCAGATTTTTGCTTTTATTAATCACAATGGTACTTTCAGAATGGGTTTGATCCTCATTTTTTCCCTACCAGTCAAGATACATCAAACACAAAGTTGATTGTCATTGATATTTCCTATTAAACAGGCCCCCTCCCTCCCTTAGGTCTGGGAGCTGTTTTTTAAGGGATCATGCCCACAATGGGCCAGCCGTGTCCTATAAGGGTCTGGGGGAGCCCCAAAGCTGCAATCAGTGAAAAAAAAAGTGTGTACATATATATATATATATATATATATATATATATATATATACATACATATATATATATACATATATATATACATATATACATATCATATATATGTATATGTATATATATATATATATATATATATATATATATATATATACATATACATATATACATATGTTGTGTTTCGCTGCCAGTGGGCGGGGCGGCGCCCCCCTTGACTTTATAATTGTTATTACTGTTATCATTATTATAATTGTTATTATTATAATTATTATTACATTAGTTATGTTCCTTGCTCATTTATTTATTTAGTTATTTCCTTTCCTATGCTCTCCCTTAGTTAACTACCTTTATCATTTATTTATTTGTTATTTTTTCTCCTCTCTCCATATATCCACCCTATAGACTCCATCCCTGAACACACACACGCACGCAGGCACACACACACCAGCATCACTTATTTCTCACATCTCCTGGCAAAATTGTGTTAACTGGCCTGTATTCACTGTTCTTGTCATCCTCTTGTTGTTTTGTTAATGTATTGTCTTTTGTCTTGCAATTAAATAAAAATAAGATATTTTCTATTACCTTTGTTACTCAGCAGTTACGACAGACTAGTTATAAAATACAATACCAGACACCATGATGGCATTAATTCTCACCAGATGGAAAGGGAACGGGAACCAGCATGAAGCTGTTTATTGATCTTTCTCTTAAAAGAAGTAGTTGCATTTCATTTAATCGATTCAATGCGAAGCAGAAGCTACAGTTTCCTCATTTGCACACTCTTGTTAGTGACTCATGGTATTTTTAACACTCTTGTTAGGTCCACTTCACGAGAACATGTTAGGCTTTTACAGCATCTTTCACATTAACATGACATAACTTCCAGACTGTCCCAGTAGTCATTAGGGGTTTAAGAAAATATGAAAAATATAGAATATCGCGATATTATGTTTTGTGATACTTCTCAAAAACATTTTATCGATATTAAATTAATAGTTTACATACAAATATTAACTCAGTCAGACTTTATGTCATTTGCAAAGAGATGCACCCTCTCAGTGTATGTGTCCTCTCAAAGTAGTGCTATGATGTTGGATGTTACAGGGACTGTGATAAATGCACATGCAGATCCCACTGTTCTGACTGCATAAAAAACTATCTTTCCTCAGATTTTATGCATATGGTGGTATGTTCTTTATACTATGACAGTTTTCCTAAAATTAGATAAAAAAAATTGCAATATATCGCCTTGCTTACAGTATCGCAATATATTGAATCGTAACCCCTGTATCACAATACGTATCGTATAGCCAGATTTTTGCATAGCCCCAGTAATCATCCTCTACCTGCCTGTAATTGTTTTAATCGAGGCTGCAACTTTTTTAGAAACGTGTTACATCTCACATGCATGTACTATTGCTGTCCTCAGACGACACTCGTGCATGCTTTGAGATGTTGACAAACGTGCACACAGTCTGATCATACTTGTCATAACTCTATCTGCTTTCTCTGTGCAGTTTCCTGATACCTGTCTCGATGTTTGCATTGCAAAAGCACAGCGATTAGTCTGTGGTTGTTGTGCTGAATGACTTATTACAGCACACATACTGTGTCTTCTTGTGCCTGCATACTGAAAAGATCACTGTCGTGTCCTGCCCCTGCAGAACAAGCCCCTTCACAGTTTCCCATACAATACACTCATAAAGGCACCAGTGTTCTTTTTCACGCAAGAGTTATTCTGTGATTTCAAGACTGTCGTGGTTAAGATGGTCGTGCTTTTGATGAGGTTTTTACAGCAGTAGCTCCTTCACATTAACGAGACTGTTGTCAGTAATCTTCCTCTGCCTGCTTTAATTGAGCCTGCACCTTTTTATTGTCTCTCTGACCTCTGTTTAATGCCCCTTATATTTAACTAGTTACTCTGTCTGTTCCTGTTGCTTTATTTCTCAGTGAAACTGTTAACAGGGTGTTTGCTTTAAAAGAGCACGTGTGCTCAGGAACGTTCCCTGTATGAAATAAGTTTAAATAAGTTTAACTAAGCCCGAAACAGGCTGAATTCCAATACCTGTTGGGTGGCATAGAAAATTGTATCAAATATCGGTATTTTCAAGGTATTGTATCGAAGTTAGGAATTCCAGTATCATGACAACACTAGAACAGTCCGGTAAGAAGCTTATGATGAGATGAGCTAAAAACTGAAGCATTCGAATACAGATTTGGAGGTCGGTTACCATGGCAACGGTCGAAGCTTCAAAACATTCGGGTCAGCCCTAGAAACTCGCTGTCAGAGAGAAGAGAGAGCAGAAAGAGCAGCTGGTACTCATGTATCAATGCTGCGAAAAATGAGTATTGAAACTGTTTCAATATGTATGTATTTTGTGAGAGCACCAATAGTCAACCCTACAATATCATCGCAGGTCAAAAATATAGTGATATTTGATTTCCTCCATATCGCCCAGCCCTACTTTACTGTAATGCAGCCTTTAAAACCAGGAAAAGACAACACTTAAGCCATATTACGATATCCAAAATCTAAGACGATGTCTGGTCTCATATCACGATATAATATCGATGTATTACACATATTCATTTTCTGTCCCCTTTGTTTTCCTACAGGATATGGTCACACAGCACCATTGTCAGATGGCGGGAAGGCCTTCTGCATCATCTACTCAGTGATCGGCATCCCCTTCACCCTCCTCTTCCTCACCGCCGTGGTGCAAAGGATCATGGTGTTCAGCACGCGGAGGCCAATCATGTATGTCCACATGCGCTGGGGCCTGTCCAAGCCACTGGTGGCCATCGTTCATGCCACTCTGCTCACCACGTTGGCCGTCTCTTGCTTCTTCCTCATCCCCGCCGCCATCTTCTCAGCGCTGGAGGAGAACTGGAACTTCCTGGAGTCCTTCTACTTCTGCTTCATTTCCCTCAGCACCATCGGCCTGGGTGACTACGTACCCGGAGAGGCCATCAACCAGAAGTTCAGGGAGTTCTACAAAGTGGGCATCACCGGTGAGTGCTGATGGTTCTTCGTATTTGGAGCTATTTCCATGGCAAGGTGGCGGCAGCTGTCAAATTAATACCACTTACCGTCCATTTTCATCCTTACTGAGGTGTTTGTAATGGTACTATGTAGGGCTGTCGATTAATATGTCGATTATTTTCTCGATTAATCGATTAGTTGTTTGGTCTATAAAATGTCAGAAAATGTCGATCAGTGTTTCCCAAAGCCCAAGACGACGTCCTCAAATGTCTCGTTTTGTCCACAACTCAAAGATTTTCAGTTTACTGTCATAGAGGAGTAAAGAAACCAGAAAATATTCACATTTAAGAAGCTGGAATCGGAGAATTTTGACTTTTTTTCTCTTAAAAAAGCGACTCAAACTGATTAATTGATTATCAAAATAGTTTGCGCTTAATAGTTTAATCTTTGCAGCTCTAGTACTAGAGGTCGACCGATATGGTTTTTTTATGGCCGATGCCGATGCCGATTTTTTACAGAATCAGGACAGCCGATAGCCGATATATGATGCCGATTTTTTTTTGCCAATATGTTTGGCTGGTTTTCATTTTTTCCTCCATCTGATAAAATATAACAGCTTAATAATAACAAATAATACACAAAATGTATTAACTTAAGTAAACATTTATTGAACAACACTTATGGTCTGTCTCTCCAATTTGCATTTAGTGTCTGCACTGCAGTGCATATTTTATTTTGTGCATGATGGTTAATAGTAGTAATAGTACAGGGCTCAAAACCTTTTAAGCACCTTTCCAAAACTGTCCTAAAGCATGTTTTTTATTTATGTTTGTTGACAGACACTGTTACTAGCTATATGGCCATAATCTAAGTGATCAAAAAATAATAATAACTTTGTTCACTCGTATTACACAGCCTGCTGCTCATATCTGCTACGGACTACACACAGGCTACTAGCGGTGACGTCATAGAGGCTATGTAGGACCCATAGAGACGTTTAATGAGGAAGTGAACTTTTTGCTAAATGTTTCGACAAATTGCTCGTGTTTCCGCCATCACACGCAAACTTGCACTTATGACAAGCATTGTCAGCATCAACTCTAGTAAAGTGTAATCACGCTTTATAAGTTTAGTTTTCTCCGCTATAGTTACTAAGAGCAGAAGCTCTGTGTGTGTCTGCGCTGCAGCAGCGTGTCTGTGAGAGCTGCTCCGCCCCGCACACAGCTAACGTCACCTACGGAGAGAAATTCTCCGTTACCAAAAACAGAACTGATAACGTCGGAGCATTTCATATCTAACCAATTAAATAAATATGGCTTTGAAAGAGAAGAATTTAAGCCTACCGGTTTCTCCCGGCAGAATGGAGATTTGATTGACACACAAGGGGCGGTGTCACACGTGTTCCACAGCAACAACAACACTGGGCTGCCCGCAGATGTGCCTGCTTGATAATCGGCTTAATATCAGGCATGGGCCGATGCCGATTATGAAAAAATGTCAAATAATCGGCCCGATTAATCGGCCGACCATTAAATCGGTCGACCTCTATCTAGTACTATGTGAATCATTGTAAACAGCATATATCATTGACAAATCATTCATATATGCTGTAAAACCAAAATATATTACTGGCACACAGCAGTGGAATTGTTAGCATCTGTGTTTCAGGATCATATTTCTCATAATCTCTAACGCTTCCTGTTGAAAAGAGGATACGACTGATTGCTTTGTTTGCACTGGAAGAACAGGAAGCAATCCAGCAAATAAAACCATAAAAAAAAGTATAGTGATAGCCTTAATTTGTTCAAGTTAAATAGTCCTAATGTCTCAGATTAAATTAGGGCTGCACAATTTATCAAAATTTTATTGAAATCGCAATATGGCCTGCTGCAATTTTCAAATGTTAAAGGTGAAATGTGTCAAAATATCATTTTAATTTAAATATTGTCGTGCTGCAGAGATGTCCTGGCCTACACATCATATTCTACAGGTTTTTCAATGAAACTGAGAAAGATATAAAAAATGATCATACCCTCTGATATCACAAATAATATCGTAATTGGAATATAAATCAAAAATATCGCAATTAGACTTTTTTTCGAAATTGTGCAGCCCTAGAATAAATGTTGTAATGATTTCCTGATGTGATAATATCACATATAGCATGCGTAAAGCAAGTTTTACGATGGTGAACTTTGATCTACCTGGGTAGGACACAATCAGCTGGGTCTACTTTTTGACCCGTTTACGTATGTTAAAAAATGTGTTATATAATGTCCAATATGGTAAACACATGCTTAAAGATTACAAATACACAGGTAGGATTCAGATATACTTCCTCCTAAGACCATTTTAAAAAATATTTTCATAAACTGATTGATTTAACTTCTGTTCATCGGTTTCAGATCTTGCTTGTATTATATATGGCAGTAGTGGCTTTATCTCAGTTTGACTTAAAACAACACTAATATCAGTTATTGCACTTTACAGCTTTGGGTTATAGACAAAAGGAGATGTGATATATAGTTTTACCTGACAGACAAAGTAGGAATTTTAATGCTATTGATATACTATTGATTTTGAAATAGGCCGCTATTACAAAACAAAATAGAAAAAATGTAGTAATAACCACTGCAGCATGTTGACATTAGAGGTTTAAAATAACCTGTCCTTCTCATACACTGCGTCATGGAAATTGTTACTACAGGAAGCACACAGTTAGTGATGTTACGTGCTGTGCCGAGGCTTCGGAGCGTGTGTCGAGTAATCCAGGAAGTTTTCCGCGATGCGCGTATCGAGGCTTGTATCGTTTTAGACAAATGACGTCATTGATGACGTCCGAAGCCTCGCTGCCCGGCCATACCGCGTCACTGGTTCAAGAAGTGGTTCAGATCTTGGCACACATAAGATGCACTACTTACAAAACAATTACAGTTTATTATACATGTATGTTATTTACTTCTTAGAAAATATACATATACTATATATTATATAGATATAAATGGATTACATGGTAATAGATTTTTTTTCATTGTTTATAGTCATTCCAACAGCCTTTACTGGCGCAAAATACAGATCACATGGTTAAGATCATATCTGCCTGTTTTACACTCTTTGGCCACCAGGTGGTTGCGTGTGCACATGAAGCCTCGAGTAATGAACCCTTTTTCGAACCAATTTGCTGGAAAGCTTCAATGCTTCATGAAGCTTCATCTCACCATCACTACACACAGTATATGTACATTCTGCAAGAACTTTTCACTGCAAACTTTTAAACAATGCATAGCTCATTAAAAAGGGTTCAGTATTGCAATATCTGTAGCTTTTTCCTCACTTTGGCTATTTCTGAGCTGCTGTATGCTGCTGACGAAGCAACATTTTGACAAGTTTTTTGCTCTTTTCATCCTGCTTAAAGGCCTTTTACATAATCGGTCAGGTAACACAACATAGTGCAGTGCAGGAGAAAAATTGAGCCGTGGTCTAATGGAGAGCAGCACTGAGGCATTGATTGGATTTTCTGGATGATTGTGCAGCTTCCTGTCAGCAGCGCTGTCAGAGCTAATGGTGACTAGGATTTAAAAAAAAGTCAAATTTAATTTGAACCCATGCACTCTTGACAAGCCGTGGGTGTGCATGAATGTCGAACGCTACTCCGGTGAACTGTCATCTGCATGTGCGTGTGGGCGTGTGGTACGCACCAGCCAGAGAGACGTCATTCAGTAGGAACAGAGTGTCAGTCTGTAGGAGGAGAGAGGGCTGTGACAGAATGGATTTGTTTGCATAAATAACACCAGACACATTTGTACAGCTTCCTCTGTGAAGAATAACACGTCCGTATCGGAAGTGACAACTAATAAATTAATCAGCAACTCTTTTGATAATCGATTAATCGGTTTCAGTAATTTTTTTTAAAGAAAACAAGTATAACAAATGATATATGATTCTTTATGGTTTTATTTGCTGGATTGCTTCCTGTTCTTCCAGTGCAAACAAAGCAATCAGTAATATCCTCTTTTCAACAGGAAGCTTTAGAGTTTATGAGAAATTTGATCCTGAAACACAGACACTAACAATTCCACTGCTGTTGTGCCAGTAATATATTTTGGCTCACAGCATATATGAATGATTTGACAATGATATATGTTGTTTACAATGATTCACAAAGTACTAGAGCTGCAACGATTAAACTATTAAATTAATCGCAAACTATTATGATAATCAATTAATCAGTTTGAGTCACTTTTTTAAGAGAAAAAAAGTCAAAATTCTCTGATTCCAGCTTCTTAAATGTGAAAATGTTCTGGTTTCTTTACTCCTCTATGTCAGTAAACTGAATATCTTTGAGTTGTGGACAAAACGAGACATTTGAGGACGTCATCTTGGGCTTTGGGAAACACTGATGACATTTTATAGACCAAACAACTCGATAAATCGAGAAAATAATCAACAGATTTATCGACATCGACAATGAAAATAATCGTAACTTGCAGCCATAATTTCGAGAATTTATTTAGTCGAGGACAGCCATTCAGTTGTTTGCTGAAGTGTTCACATTTTTATTTGTCTTGATTTTGCCAGTACTTTTGGTGATAAATAGTCACTGCTGGGGCTGGGCAATATGACGATAAATATTGTCAAAATGATATATAAAGGTCTATTATATATTTCTATTATATACGTTTCTATCGCGATATAGACTAGGCCTATATTTATTTCTTTTTCCTCTATAATTTCACTTAAAACTGTTGTGTTCATTTTGCACTCAAGTTCTTAAAATTAGAAAATATATATCGTGATATGAAGATATGAAGAATTTGGCCACATCGCCCAGCCCTAGTCACTGCGTTTGTGATTTGCATATGAGGTACAGCAGCACAGCACTATTCTGTGTACATCTTCTTTAGTCCAAGCAAAATGGATTTCAAATGTATTTTAAACCGTTGCTTATTCAGACACAACATACTCGTGAAACATGCCACTGATAGTTCTGCAATACTCCTACTATCTAGTTAGTAGTAGTATAAATGGCAATAGTGCCCATACAGTAGTTGTATTACGGTTTATATGGTTCAAACACCGGTCTAGACGCTCCTTGGGTTGCGAGGGAGTTTCAGGGGGATTTTTCATGTTAATATCCAGATGGTTCGCTTGTATCATGTGAGAGTCAGTCAGTGAAAGCTTTTACTGCAGGTGCTGATCAATAAACAATTACGTGTAAATGGGAATTTCCAGCATTGTCTGAAACTCTTTCTCCTCCTATCTCTCACACACAACACATGGTTAGCTAGCCACTGCCCTCTTGTGTCAGTGCATATAAACAACAAGTTTTGGGTAAAGAAATATGAATATTGAAGAAATGCATTACTTTTGTTTTTCCAATAGAATGACAGAAATCATAAAATAGTCATAATATGCATAGGCATAAATACAACAGCAGCTGCCGTAGTACAAAAATGCATCAGGTACAATTCTACAGTAATAAAAAAGAGAGACTAAATAGCATAAACTGTGTTAAGTCATATAAAAAAAACCCCTCAGTGTTAAGTCCTAAAAACATACTTAAGTCTTTTGATATGTTGATGTTTAATTATACTACTCACTGTACTTCTTGTAATCCCTTTCCTTGCGTGTGCGTTTGTCTCGTCAGTCTACCTGCTCCTGGGTCTGATCGTCATGCTGGTGGTGCTGGAGACCCTCTGCGAGCTGCAGCAGCTGAAGCAGCTGAGGAAGATGTTCTACCTGAAGAAGGATAGGCCGCAGGACCGCCTCGCCATCCTGGAGCACGACCACCTGTCCTTCAATACCGTGTCCAACCGAGCCACAGCCTACATGGAGGGCAAACCCCAGCCGTTTGTTAGTGTCTCTTCTCTGGCCTCTCCCAATGATGATCCCATGATCCAGTAAACACCAACAGAACAGTCATCTATGAAAGGATGAAAATATGAAAGTAGGGGTTAATGCACGCCTGACTACACGTAGATAGAATGAGTAGATCATAAGTCTCAGCTGTAGGTATTCTGCAAAGCTCAGCCCTGCAAACTTCAGTAGTAAAACTAGTTGAGACTATTCAGATCAAGCAAACAACCTCCTTTATCGAAACCACAATATACTGACAATATAAAGGATACATTCAATTTATGCACATTAATAAGGGAGAAATATTAACAGTGACTATAAAGACATAGTCAGCCTTCTGCTGTATTTATGACTCACAGGAGAAAAGCTCCTTTATGAGCTATGCTATTTATTGCATATTTAGGAACATTTTAGAAAGTAATTCGTCTCTTAAATCTAGCTGAAATGTAGGACAAATCTCTGTAGTCTGTCACAGACTACAACATAAACATGTACGTATCTTATAAATAGAGATGCTTGACAGGTATGTGGAATGTAGATAATCAGCTAAATGTTTTAAGATGTGTAGTATAGCGCCATCTAGATTTAACACACCTATTAAAGATGAGCCAAAGTGTGGACAAAACATTAGAACAACTCAAGTCATCATTTGAGTTCAGAATTTTTTATGCCGGGGACAGCCGTGGCCGGAGGCATTATCTTTTTCGGGTTGTCCGTCCGTCCGTCCGTCCGTCCGTATGTCCGTCCGATTCCCATGAACGCGATATTTCAAGAAGGCCTGGAGGAAATTTCTTCAAATTTGGCACAAATGTCCACGTCAAGGATGAATTGATTAGATTTTAGTGGTCAAAGGTCACTGTGACCTCACAAAACACGTTTTTGGCCATAACTCAAGAATTCA
This sequence comes from Sebastolobus alascanus, assembly GCA_916701645.2. Lineage (NCBI taxonomy): Eukaryota > Metazoa > Chordata > Actinopteri > Perciformes > Sebastidae > Sebastolobus > Sebastolobus alascanus. The sequence goes on along the minus strand of CAKAOJ020000248.1, from coordinate 1,826,515 downwards.
TGTGCTAATTATGACAATACCACACAAATGTCTAACAGGATAAAATGATGAAGTGATGACATTTTGGACAGACATGGATGTAAACTGCAACTTGACTGGTTGGAGGTCATTTTTCAAATTTGGTTAATGTACCATGATATGCTTTTTGGCAGTGCTTGTTGCAAACTGATCAAAGTTTTTTGAAGAGTTTCGAAAGAGTGCTTGCAGTCGATCCTGAACAAAGCATCTGAAAAAATAGACAATACATTTTAGGAACAATAAATGGTCTGAGCTCAGAAGAAGCTATTTTTAAAAATCGCCAAGAAGAAACCATTTACTCTGCATATAAAAACGTAGTTACGGTCTATGTTTTGTCGCACTTTTGGCTCATCTTTATGAAGGTGTAACTGTTCTTTTCAGACTTCACGTCGCACATTTCATAGTGAGGGATAGTATTTGTCTGCAGGTATGTGTATTTTCTAACCATGTTGCAGCGCTATTTCAAAGTTGTGACGATAAGCACTATAATTTATTGATTTGTCTGAACGGCTTAATGTATGCTGGACTGTTTGAAAAGGGAAGCAGAGGTTAGCCTAGCTTAAAAAGGGAAACCACACAGTTCTGGCCTTCCCGTTGCATTTTACTGTCAATAAAGAGAGCTCAGTTTGCACATGTGCTGGAGCCGGGCAGTAGTACAGGAAAAAAAATCTCAGAAAGAAAAGGGACATAGTTCCAAAGATTTCATCTGTAAAAACAGGAGATGTTTTTAATGGAATAATAATTGTACTTTTGATGTGGATGATCTGTAAAGGCTTAATAATTGCTCTAAGCGAGAAAAGAGCAACGATTTTGAACAGAAACTATTTTACTGTATTTAAATCATTTGAATGTAGAAATGTATATTTTTGACACGAGGAAGGTTTACAACATTTTAGTAGTAATTGGTGGAAGTAATTCTGTACCAGAAATGGTGCATTAGGGAAACTTGAGACTATAAATTCAACAGGAGTGCAGCTAAAATATCCCAGTTCTGATTATCTACCACATCGGTTTCTAATCTCCCCATCAAGGATAACTTTCCATAATTGGAATTTAAACCAGTGGACACACACTTGCACATTTGTATGACATTGACATTGCACTCCTCTGTGTATTTTTAAAAGAATATTTGTATCGGGAGAAAAAATGATGTGACAGAAGTACTTAATTTCATGCCATTATCCGCCCTGTAATACTCTGTTTGGCACAAATAGACACGTACAGTGTAGCATACTGCTGCAATGCAGACTTATTTGTTTTGTTTTTTTAAGTACATTCAATAGAAAACATTTGTTATGAATTTTAACTATGTCTCAGTCTCCGTGTGGAGCTGAAGTTCTGACCTCATCTTTCTCTGCTTCATCTCCACATCAAGACACAGTCGCAGCCTTTTATGAAGTCTTGAATGTAACGTTTTTTATGCCGTTTGCTCCAGTGAGATTCGAGGCTGCTCTCTTTCTGGCTCTGTTAGTTTAGTGGTGACAAGTTGATTTGAAACGGTGTGTACAGGAGAGCTGTGGCAAGCTGTCATGACTGCTTGCAAAATTAGCTTTGAGTGTGTCATCTTCTGAGTTACTCGCTGATCTTTAATATTGTATTTTATAGATCAGTGGGATTGTGGTTGCCTTCGTGTAAACTGTGAAGCATTGAAACTACTCATACTGTCTGCTGAAGAAAAGGAGAACTTGAATTTTCACCAAGCTGGGGTTTCTCTTTTACTGTAAGATGTTTCACTGTTTTGTAGATACATTAAATAGATTGATGTCAAGGCTTTTTACCCTTCAGCGTTACTGTTTTCGGCGGTGTTTGTCACGCACATACAGTTTGTCTTAAGGGTGAGGGCTGTCAGGTAAAGTAGTTCTGTTCAGGGAGTAAATATCGTGTCAAGGATTACAAATGAAAGCACGCTGACATTATTTATTGATGCTGACAAAAGTGGAAATGGAAAATTTGGAATCACAAATTACTGTAAACATCTCTTCAGTTGTTGTGGTGCATACTGTAGATTCATATGCACAGGTGACTACTGCAATACTGTGATACAGGATTGCCATGGAGCACCAAGGATTTCTGTAAAATTCATTTTAGCATACGAAGTGAATCCATGAACTGTAAAATGTGTCTTAAATAAAGTGTTGGTTTGTTATTACTTAATCTGACTTTTGTGTTAATTATCTTTTCATTCTGACTGTATTATCCACAGCTACTAATGCGCACAATGCTCAACGCCAATCGAAACTGGCTGATCCAGTGGTAGACCATTCAAGGTTCTTTATTTGTCATTTGTCATATATATGTACACAGAGTTGTAAACAGGAAGGTAGTATGTAATAATGAGAAGTACTAAAAATATATATACAGAGGTGTAAACAGGAATGTAGTATGTAATAATGAGAAGTACTAAAAATAGATATACAGAGGTGTAAACAGGAATTTAGTCTGTATAGTGAAGTAATAAATATGTTTGTATATATATATATATATATATATATATATATATATATATATATATATATATATATATATATATATATATATATATATAAATAAAACAGTATGTAAAGTATATAAAGGGAAATAAGGTCATGGGTATTGTGCTCAGCTGTCTCCCTGCAGCAACACATGTGATTATATATATTTACCACAAAAGTGTACTTCAAATGAATACAATTAAGGGTGAGAGTTGTGTACAATTGTCAGACTTTTCCACACACAAAACCACTTGGGTGAATTGGAAAGAAGAGCAGAACAGATGGCAATGAATGTGATTATCTGTTGGGTCTTGGGTAGTAAAAGAAAGATTGTTGGTTAGCTGTTACTTTAAATCACTATTTTAGTCATTCGTTTCATCTTTGAATATGAGACGAAGGTGTGGACTCCATCATTGTCTCCATCATAGAAGAGCAGTGATTGAAGTTGGAGTTGAACAAGAGGCTGACAGATATCCCAGCCAGTAATTAACAGGACATGCTTTCTTATGTGAGCATAAGAAGCAATGATTTGCACATCAGTCTCATTATATGTGGCACTGGATGAAAGAAGGGACATTGTTAGCTGATGAAGGACACTGATTTATGATGAGAAGCTGTGAAGATCAACAAAGCTCTAAAACGTACAGTGGTGGCTTTGGTATTACTCTACAATATCTGGCCCACAAAAATACATATAAAAAGGGAACAAAATGAAAAATGTAGGCGTATTCAGTCTGAATTGTTGGATTCCTGTTTCCACCTACATTCATCACAGTACTACAGAATATATTGTATTTTATTGCCACGGGCGGCATATGTCTCTCTGAGGAGAGTGAATTTAATTGGGTAAGTTTGAGTGCTGAAAGACACAACGCTTTTTGTTTAGCAGCTGTAATTCTTGAGCCGACATCCATGTTATCAAGTTGAACTACCTGAATAAAGATGAGGGGAAGGCAGCTCCTGGCAAGGTATTTATTGGATGCATGTTATGAGAAAACTATAACCTGTGGGCGCACAGTAACAGAAAAATAACTGCCGAGGATGTCAGCCAGTTGGAGTACAAATCCGCCACATTCAGAATCAGCACTGAATAGCAAATGTGTCTGTTCATTTACATAATATTATTGTTAAACAAAACAACTGATCAGAATCCCTGCTTTGAAGTACGCAGTCTGCTTGAATTTGTATTATGCACTGCGCATTTCTGGAAGTTAAATTTTAGATAAACCTACAACAGAACAGACTCAAAACACAACACACAAGAACTGACATGAGTCCATTTGAGCACTGCAAATAGTCCTTATAAATCAGGTGAGCCCTGCTTACAGAAACAGGGACATGGTACAATGGTCAGTGTTCACCATAAAACTGCACCTTTCTATATAAAAAACTAAATATTCACTTCACACAGCCCTGCTTCTGTACAAAACAAACAGTAAGCTCCATCAAAAACATAGTCTAATTAAATCAGCTGGCCCTCATTCCATTAAAGATAAATGGACAACCATCACATTCACAATGCATACAAAAGAAAATAACTTCTCATGTAAATGCATGTGATACATCAGAATAACATAATTCAGTATTGTTTGGAAAGGCTCAAGAAATAATGAGAAAAATAGTGGTAATAATGCAACATAACTGTATTAAGAGGGTTAGCCCACGCACTCATACACACTTATCATTCACGCTCTTATGATTTATTCATAGCAGTGGTTCCAAGCCTCTGTACAAATCGTATTATTTCTTTTAAATGCATATTGTGCAGGTTTAAATTATATAATATGAACAAAAGCAAACACAGTAAACAGTAGATATAAAAATTCAGCTATATCATTCATGAAATGTAAATTGTTACAGTAATAACTTGATTTCCCTGTAGGTGGTGACCATTGACTGTATATAAAGATGGACGGCATGACAGCGAAAAGACATAAATGGACCCAAAACATCTGGATCACAACCAACCTGGTGGCTGGCTGCAGTCATAGACTGTATATACAGTAAGAAGTGGACGTAGTCACCGTGATGTCAATCATTGGTTTGTGTACTTCCGTTTTGAACCCTCGAGTTCGTCATTTTGGCCGTCGCCATCTTGGTTTTTCGCAACCAGAAGTGACACGAGAGGGTGGAGCTAAGTACAACCGAACGACATTTTCAGGTGACCACAAAGGTTTTAATTAACTTTCATGAACTGGAAACACACTGTGGAAGGGTTAAAGTTGTAACATGAAAACACGTACAACACCCAGAACGGACAACGCCGTGGTAGTGACCTGTCAATCACAAGGTAGCCAGACCCTAAAGCATACCCCGCTTTATGGTCTATTTTACTCGAAATGGGACCATAATTTATTAAATGAACATCATGCTGTATTGAAGAAGACTTGAAACTAGCGACTGAGAACATAAACTCATGTTTACAATATTTACTGAGATAATAAATCAAGTGAGAAGTAGGGTCATGTTCTCATAGACTTCTATACAATCAGACTTCTTTTTGCAACCAGAGGAGTCGCCCCCTGCTGGCTATTAGGAAGAATGCAAGTTTAAGGCACTTCTGCATTGGCTTCTCTTCTCAGACCCGGAGGTAGCCCGCTGTTTGTATCATGCTAACCTGCGCTTCGAACTAGACAGGCCCGAGGGGAGAGCGACTCAGCCACGGCAGCTCACGTTTTTGTTACCGTAGTCCGAAGGTAGGCTAGCTGGTCCGAACATCAGTACTTTTTTGTGGTTGTTGTTGTTGTTTTTTTACAAATTTCGTATCGTTTCAGCATGTGTGATCTGCTGCTGCTCTTACTTTCCTTTGCAGCAGGTTGGCATCTGTAGAACTGGTCTGACAATGACCAAACAGTGCCCCCTTGTGGAGAACCTGCAGTCTGCTAAATGTAAATAAATGAGTTTGTGAGTTTTGGGGTTTTGGGAGAGAGTTACGTGCTTGTTCACATGTAAAAAAAAAAAAAAATAAATAAAATGTTGAATACTAAGAGAAGAAAGCATCCCCTTCTTGGAAATGCAACAGTTTGGATGCGCAAGCAAGGTCTGTACTTACGGAATTTGCTGACTCCAGAGACTCAGCTCTGGCACCTGGCCATGAAGGACACCTACGCTTAGGGACATCACATCTTCTAATGCCCCACCCTTTCTCTCCTTTATTTGCTTTCAATTTGTTCCCACGCGCAGACTCGTATGTATACAGTACAACTGTCAGTAGACGCTGCCAGGCTGTCAGTCAGGAGTGTATCAGGGCAGAACAGGTCTATCCCCTGAAGACCTATCTCTACACACTACCGGACTCAAATGTACCCGCAGGTCCTTGTCATTAATATTGCTATTTGATCTTTTTGCATCATTCATATGCACACAGGAAACTACCTGAGCCTCAGCTGTGGAGATAAAAAGAATTCAGCCTCACATTTAAATCCTGCAACCGGAATGACTTTTATCTCCGTGCTGAAAGTGAGGAATGCATCATTACACTGAATATAAAGCGATTCTTTGAGGAATCTGGATGTGCCTTTAGTTGCATACAAATAATGCATGTGCATCAGACACCCACTCCAGCAAAGCCCAAGAGTAACACGCACTGCAGCAGAATGTGTGATGCTTGACATTTCATCATTTTACAACAAGTGCATTGTTGCAACTTGGCTCCTCATATGCTAGTGGTCCAGGGACTCAGGGGTCAACCAGGACAGGGGGTTGGAGGGTTGGGCTGGACTGAGGCGATGACTGGCATCCACCTTATAGCACCGCTCTCTGGTGGTGGAGCAACTCTATTTATATCCTGACACACACACTGGGACTATGGGAATGCAGGAGGCCTCAAGCGCAAACATTCCCCACTGCCAACGCTGTAACTGCTCTCTTTTGCTACTGCAAACACAATGTTTTCATTGCACTGGAGTAAAGGGAGTGACAACAGTCCTTTTTTCTTGGCATAAAAAGCATGTATAGATATGTGCAGACATGCACCAGCAGACACATAGCAGGAAAACACACACTGCCCCAGTTAACTCTGTCTTGAATGTATAAGAGGTGACACAAACTGACAGGACCAGAAGACGTGACTAGAGAAGAGAAGGAGGGACGAATGGATGCTGCAGCCATGGTCACTCTCTCTTGCGCCCACTGCAGTGAAACCTCTATCGCTGCAGTGTGTGATGTTTAGAGAACATCAGGACTCACAGTTGGCTCCCCTCGTGTGGCACATTTATACACATTTATAAAGTGCTGAATAAGCACCCGATTCGACTATTATCAGGCCATTAAATAGGCATTATCAGTCGCTATAAGCACCATAGATGTGGGTCATTAAGGGTCTACTACACCTACTACGTTGTAAAAGTGATTGTGAAACTTAAAAGCAACACGTTCTAACATGTCGTAAACCTGAATTAAATGTCACGTTTTGAACACAAACAAAAAGTCTTAAACCTAGAGGTTTAGGCAACAAAACTTCTTCAGGTTTAGGCAACAAAACCTTTTCAGGTTTAGGCAACAAAACTTCTTTAGGATTAGGCAAAACAAAATACAACTTCTTTAGGTTTAGGCAACAAAACTACAATTGCTTTAGGTTTAGGCAACACAACTGCAACATCTTTAGGTTTAGGCAACAAAACTACAACTTCTTTAGGTTTAGGCAACAAAACTACAACTTCTTTAGTTTTAGGCAACAAAACTACAACTTCTCAAGGTTTATGAAACAAAACTACAACTTTGTTAGGTTTAGGCAACAAAAAACACTTAGTTAAGTCTAGGGAAAAACAGTGTGTTTTGAGTTTAAATAACTACAAAGACAACTACACATTGTTGGTTTCACACAGGATGAGAACTACAGTCTCCTGGGTGGAAGTCCTGTGTTTTATGTCCCATCCATCACCCCTGACCTCCACCCCTTATGGAGTTTCACACTGTGTATACTACAGCTTGACTTCCGCTTCTGCTTCTGTCATAATTACTACGGTCGCCAGAGGTCGCTGTCATGTTCTTTTATACCTTCTATCAGTGATCTACCATGTGAATAGATGATAAAACCTACTAGTGGGTGTAGTAGGCCCCTATTGACCCACGTCTATGGGGCTTATAGCGACTGAAAACGCCTATTTAGTAGCCTGACATCAGTCTAATCGGCTGGAATAACAAACATGAATAAAAAAGAGGAACAGTTGTTTTTTCAGGAGTTCTGACTTCTGACGAAAGCCATCTCAGGTCGAAACATCATCAGTGATGCTGAAACATAAAGCAGCTAATGGGAATGCAACAGCACGATACACATTTTTCTGTCTTTTCCACTTTATCGTCCCCCTAATCAGATCTGAGTATCCAGCTGTGAAAATGCTGAGAAAATGTCCACTAATTGGACGACAAAAGGCAAATAGCCATGCGCCTTTGACCATCACAATTTGTATCAAGTCATAAGCTCATGAAGGAACAATACTGACAAGCCAGTTATCTAACGCTATCAGAGTGCCTTCACAATAACCTCAAAGTGGCCTGATTCACGAGATCTCGCCAAGTCTTCACACCCCACAACTCACTGAAAATAATTGGTTATAAATATTCAGAAGAAGACATCACTTGTTACAAACGGTAAATGTCAGACAACCTTCCGGACTTGGAGAAGCATGGTGCTGAATTTTCCCCTCGCCAACATGGGGTGACCAATTACTCCAAATCCCTTTCGGCAAATTGGGAAAAAAAAAATATGCAGCGCAGACATTAATGGCAGGAGAGGTGCACGACACAAAACGCAGGAGGATTTACATGGCAAGAACAGTGGACAGGTTTTCAATCTAATAAAGGAAGAAAGAAATAAAGAGTTTCCATTTTAATGACAGCTGTGCTTTCGTTCAATGCATAAAAACATGTTATTTATAATAACAATATGGCTGTGAATGTCTAATAGACAAAAGTGGTGTGTTTTGATTGGAGGAGACCCCAGTTCAGTCAATGGTTACATATATTTGATGGCTATAAGAAGAGCAGAGTTTATTCTCTATGTGTTAATGAAAAACATTTTCCATCACACATTCTGTGTGAACTATTGTGACGCTGAAAAGCACCTCTGAAGTGCCATTTTCCTGCTATTTCAGAGATGTCTTTTAATATTAATAGCAGCACAACAGAGAAGGGAGTATGCACGGATACCTCCAGGACATTAATCATATATTTTTATCTTATTTTCATTTGTCAGCAAAACTAAAAAGGGAACGTCTAAGAATGGAAATCAGGGCAGTTAAGGCCCGCCAGAAAAGAAGACGGAAAAAGCCAATTCTTTCTTCCCACTGGAGCCGTCTGCCTCGGCGACTAACTGGTTCACGATGTTGACACATCAGCGGGTCCTCTGACAGAGATCCTGGCGACCCTCCAGCTGTGTGTCAACCTTACCAATAATGGCAGCTGAATAACAAATATACCCTAAAGAAATCACAGAGGCTCGTGGGACTACAGGGTGCCGATTCCATAAAGGTTATGTTTTTTCTTGGCTGAATTACCATTTCTTCTTCAGCAAGGGAGGACTAGATGTGTCTCTCTGGATTCTAACAATAAATTGCTCCTCGTGTTGGTATAAGCAAATACAAACATCGCTAATCAAACGCTGAGTAATGAGATATAAAATGTTTACAAAACCTCGTACTAAGTACTTAAATACACAGTGATGAATGTGACCTTTTTTACTGGCTTAGAGTCCCACTTCTCCCCCTGCATTGGCCAATCAGCAGTGGTCTGTTGTACTGTTTCCAGGCTGAGAGCTGCATTAAATATTGATGGTGAGAAGAGAGAGGATTTACATCATACTTTTTTAAAATTGTACACAGGAGAGTAAGAGATATAATGGAAATGAGGTTTATAACACACCTCCTTTTGTTTCTGACTAAGCGCTGAAGTGTACAGTACATGTTTTTGAGAATACAGAAAAGAGCTGAAGGGGAGGTTATGATGAAGGATTGTGAAATCTCAATCCCACTCTTGCACTGTTTTTGCCATGACTACAGATACCACAAGTAACCTGGAGCCCTTGCACTTTAAATTCCCTCTAGAAATATATGGACCATCATATGCTGAGGGAAAAACTGTATGAATTTCGGTTAGATTATTTTTTTTCGATTTCACAGTATTAGAGCTCCCTTGAGAAATGTGCCTCATGACAACAGGCCGTTTCCACAGGAGACATTTTGTCATATCAGTAAGGAATGCACGGTTGTAAATAATAAAATTAATGATGGCAGAATTCCATTTAGCTGCTTCAGTTTCGGGGTCCTGTATAGAGCGCTGCAGGAATGAGTCCTAAAACCCGGAAATGAGTTAGCATTTTAGCACTTCCGGTTCCTTCGTCTGGAAGTCAATGGTTTTTTTGCATGGGTTTTTAGTTAGATGCCTGAAATAAGGTCTGTGGTTAACACAAGCGTTTTGTTCTACGAAAGAAAATAGAAAATGTGCTAAAGCGCTTTTGTAATATAAACATTATCATTACTAATGGACATTGAATTTGTCAGTGAGCCAGCATGCGCAATGCAGCTCTAACATATTACTGTCATTAGTTACACCTGTGTCTGACAGGTCACCATATCTGCTGTGAGAAAAGTCTGTAGTCCTTTTTCACAATAGCAACGTTGACGTGTCATAGCAGTAAAAGCATAGGTGTAACTAATAACGTTAATAATGGCTGCATTATACCGGTATTTAGGTGAGCCAGTTCTACCACTCCAGTATGGTGAATGCTGACTCACTGGAATGACTGGGACACGAGATGGAGCTGAGTCATTGTTAACCTTATTAGTTACACCAGGACTTTTCAAGTCAAAATGTTTGCTTTGAAAAAGAACCATTAGACCCGTATTTATGGAAATGAACTGATCATTAGAGAACTCATAATAACCGGCCAGTGGGTTATTATTTCCGTCAGTTTCTCGTGACATGTGTTCATTTTATGTTTCTTGGCCTTGAGCATTGGCTCTCGCTTCATCTCTGATCCATATTTAGAAAGGAGTGCAGTACCCTGTAGATTGGGGCATCAATTAAATCGCTGTTAGAGGACTGCTGAAGTGGAAGATGGTGTGCTGGACGACAGTGGCAGACTTGAATATATCAGCACTCCTTTTATATCAACTGTTTTGATATTCATTGGCCGTGTCTCACAGGGAAGGTGTCCACATTATTTAGTTTGGGTAAAGCAGAAAGGTCGAACAGTGCGAATTGATTTGGCTTTGGCTGAGCTGTGAAGTTGAGAGGTGCATTATGCAAGATGAACCTGATCCTCTCTTCCCTAAGACTGCCGATGGGAGGTGTTGACCCGCTTATTGATGACTGTAGACTCCACTCTTTTTTGCTCGAGTAAGCACAGACCCCCCCCCCTCCACTGTGTGGACGTGAAAGGTGTGGCTGGTCATTGATCCATGCAAAACCTGTCTACAAAAAACAGTCACTGTACTTGTGCCGCTCATCGCTGTCAGGAGCTCGCCGAATGCCGACCCAATGCAGCCAGTGGACCACAGACCCGGGACCTTTGGGCGACACTACACCCTTCATGCAAGGTACAGCTCCACTCTTCCTCTTTGTTGGAACTGCATGTAATGCTTAGGTTTCTCTAGGGACAGAAGTTCATCTAAACTTTGCCACATTTAATTCTAAATGTTCATTAAATGTAGGTTATCTTTAGCTTCAGTCATGTTTTTTTTTTAACAACACGATAGAGTGGGAAAAAGCTATCGTTTGTAATGTTATTGCTGCACAGTTCACACTGTCTGAATGCTCGAGACAAAGACAGTTACTTGATTTTAATTTCCAAGTAGTTATAATCACCACCGGTGAACATAATTACCCCATTACTGGAAGCATTGCTGATTGGATGTAATCAGAGCCCTACGTGTAATTGTCTTTGATTCTGTATTATTGAACAGAAAGAACATTTCTAGTGTTTCTTTACTACCTCTGTTCATCCAGACCTGTGAAATAAAGGCCCTGCTATCATCTTGAAATGCTGGTGGACTCCTTAGCTGAAGTGTATATGAATAATAGACCAAAGGGGAACCCAGTGTCCTGTGAATTGTTGAAAAATCTATAGTTGCTAGAAAAAGTTGTCTGGTAACAGTGCCGGTAGGCTATGTTTCATACCTGTGCTGAAAAACATCTTAAACAGTCTGGCCTTGTGCAGTCGATATTTCTGTGATATTCTGCCCGACAAAGCTGGACAATCCATTCTATTTCTTAGTCATCCACACAGCACGGCTACCTCAAACGAAAAGTAACAACTTTTTCTGCCTTTCCCTTGAACATTATGACTAATGCATCAACATAAAATGTTTAGGGGCAAATGAAATTCAATTCACTAGACTGAAGCACAGACTTTATTGTTTGACGGATACTAATATCATCAAGACAATTATGCAATTCTCTGTGTCTCTGCCTCACACTCCCATCTCCTTTTTTTGCTTGATAGTCTTTTGAATACCACCCGTTACCGCTCTGAGTCACAAATAATTGGCACGATCAGATTAAAAATAAAACACCTACACTTCAAAGTAACGTTTTGTGTGTGTCTTTCTCATCTTGAGCCATGGAGACTTGCTCCGTCTGTCTGAATGTGACAGTTTGAGGGGAAAAAAGACCCAAAAGAGCTCATTTGCGAAGTATGACTACTGCCAAATGACGTGCGCTTTACGGGTTATTGATAGGACTCTTTGAGCCACAGAAAAATACAGTCACTTTAGATCAGCTGCGAGGGAGAGAGCTGAGTCAGTTTAGATGCAGACATGTAAAGATTGAGATTCGGGGGTCTTCGTGGGGTCAGAGGAGGACAGCAAATTGAGTTTTATCTCATAATTCACCAAAGAAGAAGGTGTAGCTATTTGAACAACCTACTGGTACTGACGTGTTCAGACACCCCAGCTTAAAAAGGATTGCATCTGGTATAATGTATTCTCTGTATCTCAGATTTACAGATCATGATAATACCAGTGAATCCAGTAGATGGCGCTGTTGCAGTGCCTCCAGGACCCGTGAGCATCCAGAGCACAGCAGCGCACCCTTTTTACTGTTTTTTACAGTCTCTACTGTAGTGGCCAGGCATATTGTGTTTGTGGAGTTGAGAAGGAGCAGGACGATGGTACTTGTCTCCGTCAGCCTGGATGAGGATTTAGATTTACAGTAGCTGTGCTGCTTAGTGGCCTTTAAGGATGTACGGTGATGGAGAGGGCACCGTGTGGGACCGGGTCGGGCGGCCCCACCGGGACTGCATGTGCTACCTTGGACCTCCTACTTTGATGCCGATGTAAGACATTTCAACTTTTTTACAAATGCATTGCAGCCGAGCGAGGGGGGGGACCACCGCACCTGTTGCGCACTTGTGCGCTGATAAAGTAAATTGACTTTATAGGGCAGAGGTGTTAAAATATCCAGTATCCAGAATAGCTGTATAGAGTGTTATTCTCTGTGGATTTGATTGATGTTTTAAATTCAACTGGGGGTGCAAATAGTGGCCTAATTGTTGGGAGTCGGGTTGCAATTCTATAATTAATAAAAATGCGGGCTAATAGTGGGATATGGCAGCACCAGGGGGGATTTTACGCACCTATTTTCTCTGAGTGTAAGTCAGTAAATCATGTTTTTGACGGTTTCATAGGTCTCCGCTGTGCTACTTTGTCAAGTGTATCGCACTTAAAGAGCTTTATTGGTGCAATAATACATTTAACCTTTTTTTTTTTTACCTCACCCGCTGAACACAAAGTAACGAGCTTCTCTGCACGGTAACATGATATTTAGGCTAACTGGCTAAGCGCAATTTGCGCTCCAGTGCCTATATATACATGAAGCCCGGAGCTGTCACAAGTGTTAAATCACTCGTGATCGATTCATTAGTTTTCAGATTAAGTCTATAGGGCCTAATGTGAGTCGCACAGTGCATTAGTAGCTATACACAACAGTTGCAGGAGCAGCAGTCACTCTCGCTTAGTGTCTTTCACAGTGTTTGTTGTGCAGACCCAGGGCCAGTGAAGGATGAGGATGATTTCTGTGAGAGGAGCTGCAGAGGGGGCCCTTTACGCCGCTCTCTCTGTGTGGGACATACAGCACTGACTTTCCCGCTTTAGCCAATAAGAACTGTTGTCTTATCAAGTCACATTCAAAGTGTACAGGCTCCCCTATCCCCCTTTGTCTCACTTTTGTCCTTATTATAACACCGGCCACCCCTTGTTCTCTCTTCCCCGCAGCGGGATGCGCAGGTCGCCCGACGTGAGCCCCAGAAGGCTTTCGGACATCAGCCCTCAGCTCAGACAGCTCAAGTACCTGGTGGTGGACGAGGCCATCAAAGAGGACCTCAAGTCCTCGCGTTCAGTGGAGGACATCAACAGCGCGTCCATAGAGGAGAGGATATTGCGCATCACCGGCTATTATGGATATCAGCCTTGGAATGCGAGCTGCAAGAGTGAGTCCGTTTGCATGCTAGAGCTGTGCGCTTACTGTGAGGGAGAACTGGGGTTGGTCATCACACTTTTCACTTTAATTTGAATCTCTTAAAAAAACTGAATCCTTAATAGATTCCCTTTCAATGTGTAATGGAAGCCTAAAGTGTCAGGTAGGAATTGAGTGACATTACTCTCCTTAAGCTTATTCTGCTCAAAAGATATGGACTGTCAAATATGTCCTGTGCACTTGTGACAACCATCCTCATGTTGGGGTTGGTTGTCACAGACTACAGGTATGTGGTTGGTTGTCCCTGTTATTTTAATGGGGAAACACAAAAAATGGAGGCAATCTCAAAAATGAATTTAAAGTTTAGTTTCATTGAAATGCAACAACTTAACACATCTGCATCGAGAGAAGCTAAACAGTCAGTCTCGCATCAGTCACTCACTATCAGTTACATGTGACAACCAACTCCAAAGAGATCTTGACAAGCATCCCTAACTGGGTTTTTTTCTTGCCAGTGACTAAAGCTGGGCAAACACTGTACGATTTTAGCCCGTTTCTGGTCCGAATTTTGAGCCACACGACTCATTTTAAGAGTCGGACCGAATTTCAGCTTTGTCGGACATCGTTTGCCGCGTACGGGGGGGACAGAGGACCGATTAATTCCTTCCGACCGGCCGTCGGACAGTCGGATGAATTTCTGACATGTCAGAAATTTTGGTCGGCCGTCCACAGGCTCTCGCACAGTTGAGGCAGAGCCACGAGCCAATTCCCCAACGTCAGTGCCTATTTTCTGCTTTTCTTACAGTAATCAGAGCGCAGCTATCAAGATAAAAATGTACAATAGATATAGTAAAACGTAGCTAGCTTACCTCCAATTCTCTCTGCAAAATGGACTAGCCACCTGCGAGTCCATATACGCCCGCGCCAGCAGACAGGATGGCACAGATGATCAAGGGAGCACGATTCTGCCTTGTTAGCATTGTGACTCGTACGGGCGTCTGCTAGCAAACGCACTTTCCAGCCTCGGAGCTTTCAAACCAATCTTTACACGTACAGTGTGAGCACTCAGGTCGTGGCTGACGATCGGACCGTACAGTGTGAACACATAAATCGTGAGCTTTGGCTTTACATCGCAAACGATCTACTCGTGCAGTAGGAGCAGGAGTTACACAACAACATTTCTTAAATCGTACAGTGTATGCCCAGCTAAAGCCAACAACCACATGTTGTAGCCTATAGCGAAGAGCTCTCCCTTCATACTTTTTAATGGTAATAATTGTTTTATTATAAACCCATTGTGTTAAAGCCTAGAAGAGAAACACAGAAGACACTAAAAGTCCCCTCACGTCAACGTCAAGTGTCTTACACCTGAAAAGACACTGTAGGTGACCTCTGACCCCAATTCTGAAAATTCTAGTATCAACATCTGTTAACAGCGCCCTCCAGGGAGCGAGATCTAATGAATGTGACAACCAACCCCGTTCTCCCCTACATGTAGTGGCCAATAAGTAGTGCACGGTTGGCCCAAACAACCAGGCTGTTAGTCCTCGTGACGCCTGACACAGACACTCGTTGGATTTCAGATAACATCACAGTTTTGATGACAGTGATTTAATATAAAATTGCTGTTAGTTTTTGGAGGTGCAGCTCGATGGTGTGCTCTTACTGCCATGGTTGGGCACTTTATGTGGGTGGATGGAGTTAGAGGACTGGGAACACTGGTTCAGTAACTGCATGTGAAAGTAGGCTATAACATGTAGTGCTAACCTAAAAGCATTTGCAGGCTTCACATTGCCACTGTGAGAGTTCACAGGATGATGGAAATCACCTTGTTGCATTGTTTTACTAACCAGAGGCACATTTTTAGGCCCCCTGAATTTAAGGCAGTGTGATGTGTCCCCTTTGAATCCCACCACTCAATTTCTTTCTATCCATCCTTTCATCCTTTACATTAACCTGATTTTGGTGTTAAAGGGATAGGTTGGGTGTTTTGAGGTGGGATTGTATGAGGTACTTATCCATAGTAGGTGTGTTACTTATGGTAGATGACGTCGGCGTGCCCCCAGTTTGGAGAAACACTGGAGTAAAGAAATATACTGCTGTGGTCGGGGACGGCAGACAAACGTATTTTAGCCACCTAAAAGAAAGGCTCACCTAAAGAAATTGATACCCGTTTAAGTGTACGCTATATTTAGAACATTTTCACCGCTTTATCTTGCAGCCCTTTCTGACGGGGAACTGAACTGAAAGTGAAACTTACTGTATTTATGCTCTCTACAAAGCCAGCAGGCTTAGCTGACAGAAACAGTATAGATACGTTTCACTTTTAGTTCAGTTCGCTGTCGTAAAATATTCTAAATGCAGCTCACACTTAAACAGATGTCGATATTTTTAGGTGAGCCTTTCTTTTAGGTGGCTAAAATACGTTTTTCTGCAGTCCCCGTTCACAGCACCGTATTGCTTTGCTCCGATGCCTGTGCTCAATTCTCAATGCTCGGGGCACACCGACCATCATCTACTGTAGGTAATACACCGACTATGGATAAGAACCTCATACAACCCCACTTCAAAACACCCGAACCGTCCCTTTAAAGCAAAGTGCAAGGGCTGGTGTGCCGTGTAGTGTGGGATGCACAGAACAAGAAGAGAGCTTGTCTGAATAAGAAAACAATGATATACACATGGCGTCAACATGATGTTGCACACCTTCATCATCATTTCCACTGAATCTAAATTTGCACACTTTGAGAATTAATTGCAAAAGCATCAGTGTTGCCGATGGTTGCTGCAGACACAGGAGCTAATGTTTACCTCACTGGAGCTTGTTAAGCTCGGAGCCAGACAGTGGGAATGTCGCTCGGAGCGGTTCATTCTTTGGAGAAGAAAATGTTGTCAACGCAGCTTTTATTTTCCTCTGTCATTTCCTTTGTTTGCATCATCTCTGCTGTTGATGGATTACAGTCTTGCTTCACTTGCTCTGTGCCATCATCCATCTCTATCTTGCTGTATATATCGGTGTCGGGACAACACCGTCTTAACTGTCATCTCCTGTTCATTTGTCTGTTATTGCTGCTCTGATGTGAATACATTCAGTAGGATTTTCTGGTTGATGACCCTTGGCTGGTAGCTGGCGGAAGATTTTGTAAATTTCATATGAGAGGCTGCAATATTAAACAGCTGCGAGGCTACTTTAAAATTTATAGGCCTATACCTAACATCTGAACACTGCAGACTTCACAAGACAGCTGCTGCGCTGATCTGAATTTGTCTTTACTTCTTTCGTAACTGGTGTTGTCACAAGGGAAGGAATAGTAAAAAGTAAAGTGGAATATTCCTCTTTGGCCTGATTAAATACGGGGGGCTGTGGTGACAATGACTGAAATAAATATATTTTGTTAAAAGAAGAGAGATATTTATTTAAATGTGATGAAATATACTTTATTCTCTCATCTGCGGAGCCCTCTGGCTGCCAAAGCAACTGTAGTTAAATATACTTACACTATTGTATATGTCCTTTGACAGACATAAGTGCTTCATATTTTTATACACTGAACTGTTATTAAAAGAGCTGCATATTGAGATGTTTTTCATTAAAGCCAAGTTGGCCTTCAAGGAGCATCTGGTTAGCTCAACGGATCAACAAATATTGCTGCTATTTATGAATGTAAACAGTAATAAATGGAGTTGCCATCTAGTTTAATTTGTGGAGTTTATCTAAACTCCAGTCTGAAATCATCTTTTTTATGTGCAGGTAATTTATACACCTCCTTAAGAGCTGTGTTTCAAACTGATTCAAGGAACTCATTATCTTCGATATAACAGTTATTTTCCATGTAATTGCCTAATTATATAATAGCTGTTGTGGAACAAACATAATGGCAAGTATTGCTTGTTAGAGTGGTTGTGTTTTAAGTGTCCACTTCACGTTAAATGAGATAAATGATGGGATTAATTCCGAAGCACAACGACCGCGCTGAGAAATGAAATGTTCCTCTGAAAAAGCTGCCACTACTTGATCTGTACAGTGTAGTCTGTCCCCTAAAATAGCGCTTTGTTGACGGCAGTCGTACTGCGAATATAAGATTTCGTGATGAGTTGCACTGTTGCATCACACGTTTTCCTGCGTGTGTGGCCATCAGGGGAAATGTCACTTCTCCATTAATTGGTGTTGGGTTCAGGAAATGTTGGGTTCGTTCAGCTTGTTTCCGTTAGTAGCAAACCAAACCTAACGTCAAATTAAAATACACCATGTTCCAAATCCACACAGTTGTCAGTTCTTTCTGGACCAACTGCAGTAGTTGCAGAACAGAATCAGCCCACAAACTTCTCCAACACACACGATCGGACTACTCAGCAGCAACTAGAAAGCGATGGCTAATGGCTGAAGAGTGGGGGTGCTGATGCTGAAGGCAGCCAATTTCAAGAGAGGTGGGAGGCTGAGCACTTCTCAGTAGAGTGCAAAGAGATGCCTGTTTGCCACCAACCTTTCCAAATTGGCACATGTGCTTTTTTTCACAGCAGTAAGCGGAGTGAGAGGGACCGTGGAGCTAGTAGTAAGCGATGACTCAGGGCTGAGGATGAAAGATGGTTGTGTGACTTAATGGATAATCTCCATAAACTGAATATGAGACTGCAGGCATCGCAAACATGCAGGATGCTGTAATAGCCCTCTTAACATAACTACATGTGCAACAGAGCCAAACGCAACATGAAAACCTTGCTCATTTATCAAACCTGCCTGGAGTCACTCAAAGCAGCATTGATGTAGTAAATATAAGTGAATTATACCGCATGTCGTCCCTTTTATCCCAGGATGCTATTCAGGCTGTGTTTAGCATGTTTGGACCCACATGTGCCCGATTCTTGTCTCTTTTCTCTCTGTATCCACTGTAATAGATTGATGAACACACAAATACAGCCAAAATGATGATATTCTCAGTGAAGATGCACACTACCTAGAGAAAAACACTCTCACTCCACTTTGAACATCGCCGCAAATGGAGGGATTGATGTCTGTATCAAAGAAAAGGTCACTGGTTACTGGAGAAAGGTTATTTGAGAAAATATATTGAGCTACGATATGTCTATATCATACAAAAAACACTTGTCACTCATGTCTTTAAAGGTCTTATTGATAACATTTTTATGTAGACGAATAATCTTTTAAAAAATTATACATCCACTGAGCTTTTAGAAAGATGCCGAATAAAAGTATGGCTTTTCCTAAAAAAATATATTATGATTGTGAATTAATTATTTAAAAAATTTTGACGGCTCCAAAATGAATGTTTTGTTTATCTCTGTGGAAGATATCTGACGTTTGGTTCCCACTTCTAACAAGCCTTGTGAGACAATAGTATAACGACGTTGGTATCACGCGGTATCTCTGTCGCCAGCGATCAAGTTGCCAGTTACTGTAGAAAAAAACGGATCAATGGCTGAGTTTGACGGTAAGCGCCCGACTTCACTCGGGAACCAATCCCAAGTGCTCAGCGATAAAAGGAGGCTGCCTCTGCCATGCCTGGCCGTACTGACACTGGTGTCTCCATCAGGCTGCAGAATACGTGATTATTTACCATGGCAACAAGTGACAACTGACGTTAGCACATATTAGCTGTCTTAGCTTAATCGTCTGAACAACTATAACCCATACAATTACAATTTGGCATATTTAAACAAAACCAACAACAACTACCAAACTTACAACCTTAACTAATGTGCTATAACCAGCTAGATTGACAAAATGAGAAAAATAACAACTTCAATTCCCAACTCTGTCTCCCACAAAATTACGTTCCCACACATCTAAACTGTTTTCTCAACTACGTTTCGAGGGAAACATCTTTTTCTCCCGGATTACAGTCGCAGTTTTAAACAGTTTTAAATACATGTTTAATGTTGTAAACAAGAGAAAAAAACGCAACAAAACTACTGGGTTAGGTTTAGTAAAAAAACATCATGGTTTGCCTTAAAATGTTTCACATGGCACACCAACAGCGGTCTCTTGGGGTAAAGTCCTTTGTTTGTTGGCATGGGGAATTGAAACCTATAGTGTAAGGTGTACTTTCTAGGTTTTCAATCAACTTTAAGCAAAGACTCTGCACTTTCCCTAATCCGTTTTGATATAAAGCAGCAGAGCAATGGTACCATCAGTGCTGCAGAAATTCTGACATATTATCTCATTTAAGTCCATCCACCATGGAGGATTACATGCTGAATTCGAACAAAATGTCACCTTGTAAAACCTATCCACCTCATGATTAATAAAACATTAATGAATCCTCTTCGCAGACCGATTAGAATTCTGCCCAAACAGAAATTGAATTTGATATCACTACTGCAGGTTGTCTACTTAGAGATACATGGGAAGTCTTTTCACATTAGGGGAAAGTGGAAAGTAAAAACCTCTTTTTAAACTGAGTCATCCCTTTCCCCTTTGCATGAGGATTCCTCAGGACACAAGACACAGTTTTAGCTTAAACGATACCACTTAAAATCATCTTCAAGTTAATGTTTTGGGGGAATTTTTATCTTGTTTTATCTTGTTTATTATTATTATTATTTATTTCCCCTTTTTATTGCTTATGTTAGTCTTATGCATTTAATGAATAAAAAATATATATGTACAGTACACATAGTATGTAGTACCCGTTATAAAGACTCGTATAGGTGCTTCAAAAGAAGAGTTTTCTCTCAGACATGCAGGAGCAATATGAAATTGATTACCATGGAATAGCCTATAAGGGAAAAACCTGAAACTGTTTTTCTTTCCCTTTTAATTTAATTTCTCTTCCAGAAGCAAAACTTTTGATTGTTGTGGTATCCAAAAGCGAAGTAAAGTATATGCTTATAGCAAGCCCTTTTGAAGATAACATTACCCTAAAAGGAGAGCTGGCATTTAAGTCCACGGACAAGTTCTGGCTGAAAAGCTTGTTTTACTTCAGATCCTCACAGACAGAAACGGCGTTCTCTAAGCTTAGGCCTTTCCTTTGCCAGAGAAAACGTCCCTTTAGGTTTGTGAAGTTCCACAGAGAAGTGAAATATTTGTCTGACAAACAGACTTTGTTCTTTTCCTAATTTACTCGCACTATCTATCACAAATGTAGCGTCCCCTCTGGTGCAAATTTAGAGCTTCACGAGGCATGAAATGAGGTTGGATTCTATTTTGAGCTCAGGGTTTGGGTATGGTGAGATGCTACAGTGGAGCAGGTTGGAGAGAGCCTATGTACGCATGTACACATTCACTGCTGGCAGCAACAGGACAGCTGGAAGGGATGGGCAAGGTAGGGGCCGACTGTGGCTGACGCTGATAATGACACCTTTCAACTCAGCTGGAGCTGAGGAGAAAGACGAGAATAGTTATGCAAATACACGCAGCAGCTTAAGGATAAATCCGGCTTGCATACAGGCTTGGTCTCAAACTCCTCAAAGTCAAAGAACAAGAGTTTTTTCTTAGAATCTCCATTTAAACTGCACCAGTGTCCAAACAATGAATCAGTTAAACATATCAGTTTCTCCATCAACAAAAAAGTCTCAATAGACCAGAATGCAATGCAGCCACAAGAAGTTGCATTGTGAGTGATGGGTACAGCTCACCAGTTTTCTCACAAGAGATGTTGTTCTGCTATCACTGTTGCTCTCTCTCTCTTTTTTTAATGTCTATTAGATTTTGCAATTTTTAACATAACACAAACACTCATACATCCTGTATCCCCTCCCATCCCAACAGGTAAACAGAAAAAAATACAAAATAGGTAATGGGAATGTTCAGAATACAAAAACAAAACAAACTGGAGAGACCATCTTGCGATGGGATCACACCAGCCGTGATGCTAAATCGGGCCAGGGGCCCATACCCCCAAACTTCTGGCGCCCTTCGCACCACACCCATCTTCGAACTAAACCTTCAATTTTGATCTCAGCTACACATCTGTAAAGTTTCGTGACTGCATCTTGCATGGTTGTGGCGCTATCGCGGTGACAAAATCTGTCCACAGACGGACTGACATACAAACACCTGACAAAGTACTCAAAATCACTTCTGTAGTAGTTCCCGCTACAGTAGGTGTCTCCAGGACCACATTTTGCCATGATGACACACACACACACAGACTCACACGGTGAAAATAATGCCAGCCACACACTGTCACGGCTGTTACAAAAACATAGCTGCATGCAGCACTACACAGAGTCCATGTACCACTGTTGCTCTCTTTGAAGAAGAACCCACAGCTGAGTGCGACAAGCTTGTGCATATATTGTCTGAGGGTGGGCAAATGCACTCTGGGAAATGCAGTCAATCACAAGCTCAAACAGAAGTCCCAGACCAATGATCCATAGGGAGACGAAGTCCCGCCCCTTCCGGTGGACCCCATGGGACCTTATTTCGGAAAAAATATGTACAGTAGTCAACGGCACACACAGAACAGGCAGAAGTTTTGCCAGACATGCTGATATTCAGTCAAGGGTGCAAGATCACCTTCGTATGTAAACAGAGTCGGTGTAGCACTCAAATTTGCACATGTTCACATGCACAGTCATCCACAAAGCAAAAAGAAATGGAGACAACAACAGTACACTATTTAGGTAAACAATTCATTTACGTTGCAGGGTTGCATCACTATAACGTTCTTTATGCATACATATTTAAAACACTACTACATGTTTTAGTGATGTGCATAACATACAATATACAAAAAAAGTCATATACCCAGAGGACCTGAGCATCATGATATATTTAATATTTTAAGTAAATGGGTTATATGACCATATGCTGCCGGCGTCTGACATGTTTCCCGAACGGGATGATTCAATAACGGTGGAGTCTTACCCGTCACTGAAGGGACTGAGGCATCGCGTCTGCAGGAGTATGAATACTGAACTGAACTACAGTCTCAGTCGAGCACAAAGGGACTGGAAAGTCAGCAATGAAAGGAACAAGCACACAGTTAGTGCAAGAGACATTTCCGACGATGGCTTTTGGGCTCATCCGGATTTAAAACGAATTAAGTATAGATCAGTGAAGTACTGAGCATATTATTCTGTATGAATTTAACAGGAAAACATTTATAAGGTTGGAGTGTCTTTAAAAAACACAGTCAGAAAGGTCACCAGTGTATTGACACCCAAATCATAGGGATTTCTGACTCCAGCCAGTCCTTGAATAATTTCCCCACTGTGCTTCAAAAACACTGTTTGAGCTGAACATTTCTAGTGTTCTGCCCAAGTGGTGCAAGCTTGCAGGCTTCTCTGTACAAGCATATTTCAGGCTTTCTTCTGCCGTCTCCAGTACAGTAGAAGCGGCTTCTGTTGCGTAACACCACATGTATAATTGAGAAGGATGCATAGATCATCAGACACCTGCTCCCGAGGTCCCGCTTGTGCCCAGTGGACTGGAGGAGCTGCGAAGCAGCTATACCACTTTGAAGGAGAAAAAAAATCTCCGGTCTTGTCTCTTTCAACTGCTCGTCTTTGCTCTCAGTGTGGTGGAGATTACCATGGCTAGAGGGGCGGATGCAGACGAGCAAAATGAGCCAATTCGGGGGCATGAAACAGTATTGCGGAAAACATATACCGTCTCAGTTCAGAGGTGGATATTTCTTAGAAGAACCCCTTTGGTATTTCCCGCACAGGGACACTTTGCTTGATAGAGTGGTAAACATTTCGCATGCATGATCTTGTGGAGCATCTGTGTACCTTATGTAATATCTGAGACAACTGGTCGCCTCGGCTTGATATCGTTCGTGCTTGTCTCTCTCAGAATTAACCCCGAAGACAACGGCGCTAACTGAATCAGTGCTCCGTTCTCAGTGCTCACTCTCCCTTGTAATGAAAATCCTTTCAGTTTAATGCCAGATCCTGTCCTGCTGTCATCCCTTTCTCCTCCTCACTCCTTTCATCTGCTGTTAATTAGAAGTTGTGAAGTGATGACTCCTACGTCTGCGTAATTAATCCAGGGTCTGCTGTGGCCATACACAGCACGTCATTGTCGGCGTTGGCCACAGAAGAGCGGTGCTCGGGAACAGGGAGAGCAAAGTGTAAATGGGGGGTTGTGCGAGCAATTAGGAGGCTTCTGTGGGCACCTTGATTGGAGAGGACGAGTATTGTTGGCAGCTTGTAGCACTGATGCACACAAACACAAGCCTTCGTCAACTGCTATTAGTTTAAATCTTGCTTAAGTGTGAGACTTTAAACATAATTTTGTGTCCACTTGTTCTGCTTAAAGCAGTTAGAACAGCGAGCGCAGACGTCATTAATATGACAGAAGAAAATGCTTCAAAAAAGAGATAAGACTGCAATCTAGACACTTGTATCTGTGCCAAGTGTGGAGACTGAAAATGTAGAAAGTTTAAAAAAAAGGAACAAAGTCAGCTCTATCTATATCTCAGTCCTTTAGTTGTTATCATTGGTTTGGAAGAAAAGTGTTGTATCAACTGACCTAGTTATAAAAAGTTGGGCTGTCATAGCCTTGTGCCTCTTCTCCGGAGCAATCTCACCCCTCGCCATTTCAATTTTTCAATCACATTAAGCTCTCAGAAAATATAAGCTTCCTTTACCATTTCTGCCAAATTTGCATATCCCATTACACATTAAGCTCCTGTATTGATATTCTCTTTCATATTCCATATTCCCAGAGTACTATGCAGTGCATGACCGAGAGCTGACCTTCTCAGTGCATTAAGGCCTGAGATGCTACAGAATCCAACATGAACACTATCCAACACTTGTCCACTGATTACAGTAAGATCCGTTGCATTGAAGAGAACTAAAGCAGCAGCAAGAAAACAAATGGCAGTAGGAGGCACACAAGGTTTTGTCTGCCCAATGTGACGACTTGTGTGTCAACAGGGTGCTTGTACTGATGAACCAGCTTGTGCTGTTTCTGCCCCAAATCGGCCAAAAATAGTAATTTAATGCTGCTTTAAGTGTGTGTTGTGTGTGTACAACACATAATGTGTGTTTCAATGTGTTTCAAATTTTTATTTAAGTAATGAATGCTGTTTTCATTTTTTTTGTTAAAATGGGACCACAAAGTTTTGGATGTCTTGTTTTCAACTGCAATGCATGATTTTTAAAAAATGTTCTTGCACACTTTTTATGGACATTCATTGATGTTCTGAAACCATATAAATATATGTAAAGGCCTATATGCAGTACATACATTAAAAAATTGGCAAATATAAACATGAATGAATTAACATTCATTATACAATACATTAATCATCATACAGTCCTTCAGATAATTAGAAAAATTTGAAATGTCAAAACAATCATTACTCAAGTCACTAGAGACCAAAATGAGCCACTTTAACGCCAACAAACAAACAGTAAACATATTGTAAACTGTGCGTAAATGTGTTGTGTGCAGTCTCTTTCTCCAGGGCTAACACTCTTCTCATCAGCATTAGTGACTCATGTTGTCCATTGGCGGACAGATGAGAGATGATGATTAATTCATGTTTGTTTTAAACCTGATACTTTGTCCCCAGGGAGATTATGTCGAGAATCAAATCCACAAAATGTTCCAATGGGAAGTCATGGCTGATTATGTTCAATTTCTATTGATGTAGTTAAAGTGAAAGTTATTATTATGCTCGATTGTGTCGTCAGTAAACTGTGTGTTGCTGCAGATTTGTGTCCAGTGTTCATTGTTTGTTGATAGATGATTTTGTCTATGATTAGGGTCTGTAATTGAGTCAGTATGAGAAAGGCAAATCCCTATTCAAAAGTAGTTCTTTATGTCAAAGTAACATCAAGGGTAATCAAGGCTATATGCAGCTAATTGGAAGAACGAAAAATCGTTTCTCTGCAGGCATATATGAATTATATCATTTAGTTGGATATTAGCTGTACATTTGATTGCATAGAGATGCCTTATTTGCATCAGACAGCAAGCTGTTTACATTTTTAGCTCTCACCAATATGTTAGATTGCAGTGTGGTTTTACACTGTAGCTGTTATGTGAAATACGTGACATTGACTGCTGTGTTGCACCACACAGCATCACGTTACTGTACCAGCGGGCATTACATGCCAGGATTACATACGGTCCAGATACAAGACTTTGCTGGCAGCAAATATGCACAAAGCCACAGTCACACATATTTCACCCTTCAGCAGCTCTCCTTGGTCTACAACTGTTTGCTTTTTTCAGGTGTGCATGATTTCCCACAGATCGGTTACGTAAAAATGTAGATGGAAATGAAAAATATTAAAGTGCAGTGTGATTCTCTCCTCAGATCCATTTTGATAATGCACTATTATTATCCTCTTTTCTTCCCTGCACAGTCATGCAACATCTGATCATGCCACCTTTTTATTTTGTGCACTGTTAGTCTGTTTTCATTTGTCTCACGGGCGTTCGCTGTACTATACTGTATGTGTGACTGAATGTTTACAACAGAGTGAGAGCTGCAATCCCATCGATCAACCCATCTACTCTTGAACCTAAATCTATTCCAGTCTCACCCTCTCTGTCATTGTTTACCTCGTCTCTTTGTCTTAGTCACTTTCCTTCTCAAGGTAAAAGCAGGTATACGGACATGGAGAAGGGAAAACATTTCTGCTACCACTGCAGCAAAAAATCAAGAGAGCTCAGCATGTGACTCTTGAGATTAATTTGGAAAGGGTTTCTGTTGTCAAAGACGAGGGAGAAACAAGCAGGAGCAGCCAAGCACGGCATGTGAAGAATAGTTCTGGTAAACAGACTCATTTGGTCATACTTAAAAAAAATTCAGTATTAAAGGGATAGCTCGGTGTTTTGAAGTGGGGTTTGTATGAGGTACTTATCCATCGTCAGTGTATCGCCTACAGTAGATGACGGTTGGCGTGCTCCCAGCTTGGAGTACCGACACGGGAGCAAAGCAATACAGTGCTGTGGACGGGGCCGGCAGCAAAACATATTTTAGCCACCTAAAAGAAATGGCTCACCTAAAAAAAAAAAAAATCAATATCCGTTTAAGTGAACGCTATATTTAGAATATTTTCACTGCTTTATCTTGCTGTCAGATTTTGCCCTTTTCGATGGGGAACGGAACTGAAAGTGAATCTTATTTATGCTCTCTTCAAAGCCAGCAGCCTCCGTTGACAAAAACAGTATAGATAGGTTTCACTTTCAGTTCAGTTCCCTGTCGGAAAATATTCTAAATGTAGCGCACACCAGGGGTCTCCAACAAGTAGCTTACAAGCTACCGGTAGCTCGCTACCCGTTTCTGTGTGGCTCGCTAAAGGTTCACACTGCGCTTTTCAAGAATGAATCACCGTTAGATGGTCCTGGCAATCAAGCGGTAGGCCTACTGTTTTCTCGTATCTTGGTCTAGAGATAGAGAAAACAGAGAAAAGAGAGAAAAGAGTTTGTTGTGGTGGAGGAGGGGTTGGGGTTGTGATGGTGCAGCCTGAGGCGAACCAGCGGGGGGAAAACAGCAATCTTAGATTAGATCAGATATATTCTCTCACCAAGCTTCTATGCTGACACTGTGCATCAGTCTTTGTGGCAAAGCATCTTCACTCTGAGTCACTGGCCAAAGATTACTAACTGGTTGCTGTAGGCAAGGGAGACACTGAGCCCGAGAAACACTTACAGTATCTCCCCATAAAACTCTTTCACTTTTCACACTTCGGTTTTTGTACAGATTAAAAAAACAATATATAACATGTTAATTAGAGATCTTTAGCGATACTGGTAGGTGGATTTTGTTACCTTCGAACCAGGGCTGGGTGATATGGCTTATAAATAATATCTATATTGCGATACAATATATATCTCTATATTTTCTCTAAAATAATAAGCTGTTTGATTTATTCACTTTGACAGAGAGACTGACTCAAGATTACTTTGATTTTGAAGTCAATTCTTGGTCGCTTTTATTTTGAAGCCAGTTCTTACAGTACACGCCATTACAGTAATGCCTAGTAAATACAAGTATCGCAAAACAACGTGGGGGCTAGTTTGACCGTCTTTTTCGAAGTGGAGGCTGGCATCTTCCATCACCTTTTCCGACCTCAACATGAATAAACTCGCTTTGGTGCTTCACTTCTTACGCTCTTTCCCTGTTCCCTGCTTCCCTTTTGATACAAAAACACACACCCCATACGCACATCCATACTCATACGCCACACAAACTCGCCCAGGAGAGTGTGTCTGTGAGAGGGAGAGAGCCATGTGAGAAGCGAAACGCCAAAGCGAGTCTCATGCCAGTGGCTTAAAAAAATAAAAACGTGACAAAGAATATTTGTACTCAATATTAGCGATATAGTCATTTACTACATCCCACGTAGAAAGAGCCGCAATACGTTGAGTATATTCGATATATCGGCCACCCCTACTTTGAACAAACTGGCTGTTTACCCATTTCCAGTCCTGATGCTAAGCTAAGCTAACCGGCTGCTGGCGGCAGTTTAATATTTGCCACAGAAACACAAGAGCCGTATTTATCTTCTCATCTAACTCTCGGCAAGAGAGCAAATTAGCGTATTTCCCCAAAAAGTTGAACTATTTCTTTAGGCAGGGAATGTGTTTCCTGATAGGATCCTGATGGCTACTGTAAATGTGTGCGAGCGAGTTGCTTCCTGAGAGAGCTGCACAAACTCTGAACAGATCCGTCAGAGAAAAAGAGTGAGACTCAGAGGAGCAACAACAAAGAAGACCAACTGGATGAATCTATTTCTAGATGATAGAGACCCCCATACTGCCTCTGTAGCGTGTACAGGCTGTGATAGGCCAGCTAATTGGTGTCTCTTGCATGAGATGAATTATCACTGGTGAATGTTTGACAGCTGATCCCTTTTGTGTGAAATTGTTCAAAGGGGGAATAATCCTCACTGAAGACTACGTGCTCTCCAACTTAAATCTTTTCAGAAAGTTTTTGTTTTTGTTTTTGTGTGCTGGTTAGACTGAGATTTAATAAACTTAGATAGAAATTTGGACTACAACCAGCTGAGTTTAAACCATAAGGAAGCAGGTGGTAAATCGAAATATATAATATTATAAAGATGTATTGTGATTTTACTTGTTTACTTGTAATTTCACATCAGGATCACATTTGTAAGTAGTACACTGTTGTCTAGCGGAGTGTCTCAATCTCATTCCATCTCATAGATTATTGGTGTGCTCGGAGGAGTTTCACTAATGACTGAGAGAGTGTAAGCAGTTGATTTGCTTTGGAATCTAAAAGCCATGAGCAAGCGCATCCGACCATCTCTCTGGGTCCTCACTGCATGTAGAGATTCATAAATAGTGAACAATAGCACAGTGTAAGCACAGAGAACTCCCCAGATAATGAGTTTTCATGTGTCCTGACTGTCGTAGGTCTAAAGTGCTTTAAAGTCTTGAAGCAGTACATTACAAACTGTTCACGATGATGAGTAGGACATGACTTAAAATATATTGTGTGTCCCCCCTCTCATGTACTCATTACATTACATTTTTGTGCAAGATACCACTTACTTTGTCTTTGCAAACATCACTCAAAAGTAAAATTGCAATTATTGTGTTGATTAAAGCTAGGCTTGGTAGTGTTGTTCAAATACATTTTTGTTATATTTGTTGAAATTCTCATTACATCCTGACAGCAATCAATAAATCAAATGCTCTGACAAAAAAAAGAAGAAAATATGGTATCTGTCCGCCTGTCTACCTGCCTGCATGCCTGCCCATCACCGGAGTCTTCCACAAGCTGTTAGCTTGACAGCTGTGAGTACTAACAATAGCCATGTTCGTTATTTATGTTCATCATGATATATTTACTTTCACGATGATAATTTGTGTGACTTTGGAGGGAGGCCTGAAGGAACGGACTGTCAGTGTTGCCGACTTTCTCGCTAGATTTAGGGACTTTTGGTAGCTCGTACTGCTAGCTACTTTCATTAGTCAGAGTTGACAACACTGGGCTGGCTTTTTCGGTTGGATCATTTTTAAAATCTAGTGCACTCTTGCTGGTTTCTCAGCATTACCAACCCTTTAACTGATTAATTGTTTAGTCTATAAAATGTCAGAGAATAATACACTTAATAATACCCATTGACTAATCAATTACTTGACTAATTGTGTTAGCTCTACATGACTTAAATAATTGATTATTCAAATAGTTAATGATACATTTTTTATATATCATGTAGAATATGAATCATTGTTGTAAATGATTGTATTCATACCTCTCTGAAATGAGTGAAACATTTCTGGCAGGTTTTGTTTCAAAGTTGTGTTGGTTTCATCTGAAGGTTTTGGGGTCACATGGTCCTCACACAGACCCAGAATATTTTCTGTGAGAAACGGTCTTGTACTAAATATGAGAATTTAATTTAAGTATTAAATTAAGAGGTGCGTGATGGGGCTACAGTCAGTCTGTGAGAGA
This sequence comes from Sebastolobus alascanus, assembly GCA_916701645.2. Classification (NCBI taxonomy): domain Eukaryota; kingdom Metazoa; phylum Chordata; class Actinopteri; order Perciformes; family Sebastidae; genus Sebastolobus; species Sebastolobus alascanus. The sequence goes on along the minus strand of CAKAOJ020000248.1, from coordinate 1,796,262 downwards.
TGTGATACTCGAGGGAGCGAGTCTTCCCCATGCATGTCACTATAAGTCATTATTATAACGCGCAGTCCCCAGTGTACAAAGTATTCAACGTGGGGTCAGGAAATCCGGCAATTAAGGGAACTGTGGATATGGATGAGAGCCGACAGCCAATGGGGGAGTGCAGAAGGAGCCAGGAAAGCTTGAACCTCGTCTCCCCCTCAGGGAGCTGACTGGTCCACATCCCTCAGCCCACTACATGCACAGAACAACCACTTAATCACAATGCTTATTCAAATCAGAGCAATGCATTTGCCCAAGTTCTTGCTACTGTATGCACAATCACTCCACACTTAAAGGATAGCACCCTGACAGAACCATTTATGACTGGAAATTGTATCAAAAAGTAGGGCTGTGTATTGGCAAGAATCTGGCATTACAATATGTGTCATGACACAGCGGTAACGATTCAATATATTGTGATTAGGGCTGACAATCGATTCAAATATTTTAGCGCTATTAACCGCATGATTGTCCATAGTTAATTGCGATTAATTGCAAAATAATATATATTTTTTTCTGTTAAAAATAGACCTTAAAGGGAGATTTGTTAAGTTTTTAATACTCTTATCAACATGGGAGTGGGCAAATATGCTTGCTTTATATAAATGTATGTATATATTTATTATTGGAAATCAATTAACAACACAAATCAATGATAAATATTGTCCAGAAACCCTCACAGGTACTGCATTTAGCATAAAGAAATATGCTCAAATCATAACATGGCAAAATCAAGCCCAACAGTCAACAACAGCTGTCAGTGTGTCAGTGTGCTGACTTGACTATGACTTATCCAAAACTGCATGTGATTATCAAGGGTATCAAGTATTAAGTGGGCACGTCTGTAAAGGGGAGACTCGTGGGTACCCATAGAACCCATTTTCATTCACATATCTTAAGGTCAGAGGTCAGGGGACCCCTTTGAAAATGGCCATGCCATTTTTTTTCTTGCCGAAATTTAACAGAAATTCTGAGCATTATTTAGCCTCCTTTGCGAAAAGCTAGTATGACATGGTTGGTACCAACGGATTCCTTAGCCCGCTACAACCTTCGAAAGATCGAATAGCGTCCGGGCCCGACGGCGGGCCGTCAGATGTTTAAGAGGTTAATTAATTATCGATACAGTGTTTTGGAGAATCGATACAGTATCCCAAAACATAATATCGGGATACCCATGTGTATCGATATTTTCTTACACCCCTATCAAAAAGCTTTGATTACATTGTCTTTGCTTTGTCTTCTCTGGCTGCTAAGAATGTATACTGTCTACTGTAAAGGGTTTTAATTTTCTTCATGCTCACAGCATTTAAAGGCAAATTTTATAACCTGTCCAAGTGGTGCAAATGTTCGGAAACACAGACAAGACAACCCTCGGATGTAGAGCACCTCTTTCCTTTCTCTCACTGTGAATTCAGGGTAATTACTGTGGAGAATAGAGCATGATTTCAGGTGACATTTCTCACCCATGTTGCTTACTCCACACTTATAATTAGGAGACTTCCCCATAATGAGAGGCGGTCTCATTTGAATGATAAATTGCTTCATTTTTGGCAATTCCATCGCCGAGCTGATAAAGAAACAGCTCTCCCATGAAACCCAATAACAAGCGCAGAAAGCGATGCATTTACAGCCTTGGGAACGCAAGGGTAGCAAGTTCTATTTTTGTCCAACACTGATGGCTCACTTTTTGCCTGGGTGCTCTCACACTTTGAGGTTGGACTGAGAAGATGGAGGAGGAGTGCGAGTGTGAATTTTTTCACTACTGACAGCAGTCACACACCTGCTCCTGGCCTTTTGAAGGGCCTCCAAACACCTGCTGCTGTAAGTGGAGGGAAAGATAGGTTCGCTCGTGATCAGGAATCAGTTTGATCAGAGTTGAAAGCGACCCAGCTGGACACGGCATCCAATCTGAACACTTCAAAGACAAAAACTGACAGATCTGAAGCTTGATACAGGACAGAATTAATTTCTTCTTTCCATTTGGCCGTCAATAATCACCACTCCTCCCTCATGAGAAAGACTGTCATATTGCTACTGCTGCAACTGCCAACTCTATTTAACCACTAGTTTCTCTCCTGGTGTTTCAACCTATTCCCCGGCTTTGAATTATTTACCACAAAAGGCAGTCCCATGCCCAATTTTTGTCAGTCTGCCAGCCTCAATTATGGTCAAGCAAAATGTCTCATGTCACCAAATCTCTGCATAATTGAGGTGTAGAGTCTCAGGTGTACTATTTCACTGCTATTCGCTGGTCTCATTTGTGCACCCGATGTTAGATAGATAGATATGTGTCACTTTATTTGTCCCGGTGGGGAAATTGGTCTGCAGCCAGACCAAAAACACAGTCACCAGTAGACATACTCATACACACATCGCACTTTGCAATTAATTAGGTGTAAGGGGGAAATATATACACACACACACACACACACACACACACACACACACACACACACTACTATATGTACTATTTGTACTATCTTGCCCACTTATCCAGGTACTTGTTACAGTCCATATTGTCAAAGTGCCCATTGTAGACCATATTATCAAGGTACTATTTACAGATCATATTAATAAAGTGCCCATTACAGACCTTATTATCAAAGTACACAATACAGACCATGTAATCTCAGTATTCATTACCTACCATGTTATCAAAATACACATTACAGATCATATTATTAGAGCACTCTTTACAGACCTTACCCCAGTGCTCGAAGTGGGCCGGTACTCACCGGTACGCCGTACCGGCACTTCTAGATTTTACTCTTTGGCGTACCGTGACTTTTTCTTGTGTACCGGCAATTCTTACAAGCTGCCGGTACTCTTTCCTGCCCTCTCCATATCTCTGGCAGATTCATAATCATACGGCACAGCGCCAGCGTTTTTGCGCCGCCCTTCATAAGTATAAATGAACATAAACAATGTGTAAACATTGTGGAGAGCATCTAGATGAGCTGACGCACGGGGGAGGGGGGTGAGAACAATGCTACTGTAAATTATCGATACAATACGTTCTTAATATACTGTATATATAATGGTAAAATATATAGTGATGAGCTCAGGATCTCAAGAGTCTGGTGGTGCAGGACCGGGTGCTGAAAGTAAGTCTGAAGCAACTTTAGACAGCAATGATATGCTTGTACTAACAGAGGGAAGATTATATTTTTAATCATCTTGAAAAATTCATTAATAAAGCCATCAGGCCCTGGGCTTTTATTATTCTTAAGTGTTAATATTACTTCCTCAATTTCTTTTATCTCGATTGGAGCATCCAATTCTTTAGCCATTGTATCTGTTAACTCTGTTAGTTTTATGACTTGTAAGAAGGATTTCTACTCTCCATCGTCAGTGCATGTGTCTGAATTCTTGAATAAGGTTCTGCAAAAATGTGCAAAAGATTCAGCAATCTCATTCGGTATCGTAAGGAAGGAATGTGGATATTTTTATTTGTATGTCTGAACTGTATTTATCGTTTGTTGCTTTCTTAATTGGAATTCCCTACTTGCTCCCTTTCCATGGTCATAAAACCTTTGTTTAGCAAATCTTAATTGTCCTTCAATTTTTCCTGTCAATAACCAATCCAACTCCCTACGTGCTCCTCTTAAAGCAGTCATGAGACTGGGGGATGAATTGTGTTGGACTTTAATATACTTAATAAATTCATTATCATTGAGGAGGGATGCATTTAATCTCCATTGCTTGGACGTTGATTTATGTCCTACATCCCACGCCAGTACTAATAGTGAATGATCAGAGAGTGTTATTGGCATATATTAATGTTACTAATTCTATATGATTCTGATTTAGGGGTAAGTGCATTAACAGTTTAAAAACTTAAAGCTGCAGTCGGTCACTTTGAGCAAAGATGATAAAAAGTCATTTTTATTAAATTGTCACTATATTCTGACAGTACTGCATGAGACAGATAATCTGTGAAAAAGTGAAAGTACCACTCCCTCCCCCTCGTGCTCCTAATGGCTTTGTTTTTGCAATTTGCAAGTTTCTACCGCGCCCGAACTAGAGAAAAGTCCAGACAAAACCAAGCACCGCCCACCGGCCGGAGCAAACTTTCTCACTTTACAGCTAAGCAGTACACTACAAGATGTTTTTGAAAACATCTGAGGTGAGAAATAGGCATTACAGTAACAGAAGATTGATTCATATTTGATCAGCGATGCCTAGTTTGACCGTTTGATCGGAGTTCACGAGCTTCGCGAGCAGTGATTGACAGCTGCTGTAGAGACTCCTCGGCTCTGATTGGTTGTTTTCCTCCGGTCTGTGAAATCTTGCAGATGCCATTAGGAGCACTACTGTAGGAGGACAGAGAGGAACATGATGTTTTTCAGATTATCTGTCTAATGCACTACTGTCATGATATAGTGACCGTTTTATGAAAATTACTAGTTTATAAATCACTTTTGCTCCAAGTTACTAACTTAAGCTTTAATGGCTTGTGGGACAAGTGAAAACTTGGATCTATTTACAAAGGCACAGCAAAACATTTGGAGCATTTTGATGTGGACCTTAAGGGTAGCAATTTCTTTAAAAAGTACATTCTTTGTTGTGTCTTATGAAGTCAGTCCACCGGTCCCATTTAAGCTTGTGGTCGAGCACAATGCCAAGGTACTTGTAATCAGTGACAAGTTGTATATTGGATTTTAGTTGGATAAAAGTAGGGTTAGAGGATTGCAGTTTTAGAGTTGTTTAGGACAAGGTTTGACTCCTCACACCAATTTAAAAGTAGTCAAGAACTGGGCCATGCTCACCAAGGAGCAGCGCCACCCTCTCACATATTCACAGTCCTGTCAGCAGTCTCCATGGCACCGTCTAGCAAAGATGGAGATTACCCGAATCCCTCATTTAATGTCCCATGTGGCTGGCAGGGAGACTGTTGTGAATGAAAGGTGGCAAGAGGTCTTCTATTTCCAAAATTCACAGCAGGATTCTGCCCCAGGCCAATGCTCAGGCTCAGATAATGTTCTTTTCATTAGTTCTTTAGGCGCTTTAATGATTAAGGATGACTATTAGAGGTTTGATCTCCTGTGTGGCCATACGTGTTGAAGCATAATTCAGCAGCATAAATAACTCCTCACTGTTTCTGCAACCCTTTTATAACATACTGGCTTTTCAGTGCAACATCCAAACTAGAAAAGGGGAAAAGGAGATTTCCTGCCTGAGGGATCAATAAAAGTACATCATAAATTAAGGGAAGAAAAGAAATTCAGCCGAACCTTATTGAAATTCATGTTGCCGATTGCTTTTCATGTTAATTAAACTGCCTGTATGTAAAATAACCTGCAATGAACCAGTACATGAAAACGGCCTCATACTGTACTGTCATATATTTCAGGCATATCCCTGTGTATGGCTCAGACATACAATATATATTATATATAAGATTATTTTTTAGCTTATTCCCACTGACATATTAAAGGATAATGGTTCTTTCACATAGAATGTGGTTTGCGCTGCGCTCGCCATTGATGCGCCGGGCAGGCCATTGGAAATAATGGGTTTCAGAACGCAGTGGTGCAATTGCCACATTCTGTGTGAAAGGCCTATGGAAATAATCTATATATTTTTTAACAACCTCACCCATGAAGAGACCAAAACCAGCAATGAATTGATCCTACTAACAAGTGTTGTCTGTGTATCCAAAGCCTGATAAAGCTAATTTCCCTGTGCCATAGACCTCCATCGTGGTCCAAAAACTTCATTACGACGAACCTGGGCACTGCGTAAATACCAGAGAACCCGGGGTCCCTTGACCTTTGACCTCAAGATATCGGATTGAAAATGGGTTCTATGGGTACCCACGAGTCTCCCCTTTACAAACATGTCCACTTTATGATAATCACATGCAGTTTTGGTTAAAAACATGCAGTTTTTTGAATGCAGTATAAATGTGTTATTTTTGGCTATTCTAAAAATGGTGTAGGCTGTCTGAATATTTCTGCATATTGGGGTCCCTAAACAGTATTGGAAATGCATGAATTGGATACGATTGGAAATTAGCCCCATTGTATTCAGCAGATGGGTTTTAATGGGTTAACTATGTAACAGCTAAAATAATATTCAATTAAGGGAACTTGGGATCCTTGTACCATTTTGCATCTTAACAATACAATACAATACAATACAATAGGTGTTTACTTTTGGCCAGTGGCCCAGCATTGAGTTCCAGTTTTGGCCCTCCTAGGGAAAAAGTTTGGGCATCTCTGATCTAGAATAACACTAGTCTTATCTTTTAAATGCTTTTGTTTTACCAGTCCACCTTCAGTGTTACACATAATTTGGTGTCTTTGGAGCTCCGCTAACTCTCAAATGTTGCTATTAAAACTTACATTTCAAAGTGCTTATGCTGAAAAACCCTTTAAAACAAAGACTACTAATTGTATTCAACCTAAAAAGGGCCCACCTCTGTCGCAGTGTTTTTTTTTATCAGTTATTTAAAGCTATAATTATTTTCCATGTGTTCATTTTTTGAGACCCAATATATATGGCCGCTAAAAAGAGTTGCCAGTGCTTTTTCAGGTCACTCTTGACACGCTGTATCCTCTTGTCACCTCACCATGAAAGATGTCCTTTGAAAAAAAAAATCCTTAATCAAAAATTGGAGTGAGTGCCTCACAGTGTGACAGAGCTCTAGTCCTTTGAAAGGACAGGAAAGAGAGGAGAAAGTGAGAAGTGATCACAAAGAGCTGCCATGTTGTTTGTTACTATTTTTCACCTGTGTGTGTTTGTGTGTGTGTATGTGTGTACTGTAGTGCTGTTTTCATCTAAAATCTTTCAGCGCTGTTGTGTGCTTCTAAATGTGTACGTCTGCTTTCATTTACGTGTACTTCACAGGTGTGTATGTGGGTCACATCATCACCTTTCATTACTGCTGTCCCACTTTTTGCTCCACTGCTGGGCTGCAGTTTGATTTCTTGGTCATTTTTCATCCAGACCCTGAGCAGGTGTCTTTGTGTCAAATTGCATGTGGTCACAGTGCCCCCTACAGGCACAATGGAGGCTCTGCAGTTTCAGGATATTGTCCATACAGGTGTCATATCGAGACAGCATGTATGATTACATTATATTTCCATTTTCTTTTGGATCACACACTAATGTTAAAACACAGCAACATAATATGTATATAAAATATACTATTTGTTACATGTTTTGGTGCTGTATGTATAAATGACTTGGTATATTTGTCATACCTGGAACAAAATGCATCATCCAAGAGTCTATTAAAGACTATTTCATAGCAGAATGGATGAAAAAAAAAAGACAAACAAATTATGGTCGAAGTTCATGCCCACACTTCCCAGGATGAGGTAACAGCCTCATATAAATGCGGAGAGGCAGAGTAAAGCTTTTGGAAATGCTGTCCCATAATTACAGCAATTTAGAACAATTTGAATAATGTTAAGCACAGTGAGATAAGTGCCGTTTAAAGAGGAGTCACTTCAGCAAAAACAGCTGGGAGGCTATTCTTCTGTTTCAGATGCACTGACAGCTCTGAATGTTAAAAATGCATAAAATGGAAAGCAAACACTGAGACAGGTGCAAACATTAAAATCTAATTTACTAAGCAGTACATTACATATATCCTTAAGTTGAACTGAACTTGTTATTTGGGCTATTTACCTGCCAAGTAAAATATTAAATAGTCATACTGTAGTTTGACAATAGAGGGAGCCAGCACCTTTTATTAGAGAGAAAATATCTTTCTCTGTGGGCATAAATTACCTCCTACTCCAACGTCTCTTTAACCAGCAGCTGGGGTGTAAAGGTCAGTTTCTTTGTTCTCGGAGTGAGTAGGAGTTAAGTAGCCTCCTCGCGGATAATTTGACAAGTACAACTAGACAAAAGATGGAATCTCCACGGCCCACTTCATTAGTGGGGCAATCTCAAAACCATCTTGCTGCCGTTATCAGGAAGATGTTAGTTAGAGAGGCTCGAGACTGGAAGGCAGTTTGATCCCCTAACAAGCAGGAAAATACTGGGTGGGGAAAGTGGTTGCACTGTGCAGCTTCTAGGTATGAATGTGTGTAACTGTTTGAGTGATCACCGTGTATCCCCTTGCGTCAGGCACCGGTCAGAATCATGCAGTTAAAGCGTCTCTGCCCACACGTCCCAAAGTGTGCAGGACCCTGTACTGAACCACAGCCTGCCTGTACATCTGCACCGCAAATTAAACTTTTACACATCACATGTTGTGGCTCTGAAACAACCTTAATTGGAAAGGAGATTGTGCTGTCGGGGGCTGATTCCTCTAGTGGGATGTAAATTTAATGGCGACTCACTCCTCCTGATTAGGCGTGGGCCACCGGGGTAGAGTGCGATTATAAGGGCTATCACTAGGTGTTACAACTTGACGGCATTTAATAGATGCTGCTGGATTTTATTAGCTGTGGTTGTAATTAAGAGGAAGTCCCACTATACTTTATATTAAAGTGGCAGCTCTTTCTGTCTTCCTCCCCCAGCAAGTGTTTTCTGAGTCAGGTTATAAACTCTCTGATCCATCTACTCTTCTCTTAATCAAGTTCCCAGCCAGACTATTTGTTTGTGTTAGTGCGCATATGTGGAAGAGTGTAAGCCTATGTATGTTATCTAGAGTACAATTAGTTGATTAATCCAAAACTCTCCCACATTTACTGGTACCAGCTTCTCGCATGTGAATATTTAGCTGGTGTTGTTTGTCCTATTAATTGAATATCTTTGGGTTTTGGACTGTCTGTCTGACAAAACAAGACATGTAAATATGCAAACTTGAGCATTTTTCATTATTTAATGACATTTTATAGACAACATGAGTGATCTATAAATCGAGAAAATCATATGTAGATTAATCAATAATTAAAATAATGGTTAGTTACAGCCCTAATGCCTAATTCACACCAGAGCAGCGGCGAAGTGCGGCCTGCAGCAAGCTGCCATGCAACGTCTATGGAAAGTAGCAGCTGCTTCCATTTGATTCTGCAGCGAAGTGCGGCCAAACTAAAAGTTGGGAAAAGTTTAACTTTTTAGCGGCATGGTGCGGCCGGAGAAGTCCCGCAGCCAATCAGAAAACAGATCCTGATCTATGTTGCAAAGAATTCCTCCCCACCTGAAACACAGGAAAGCACCTCCCGGCTGCAGGAAAATTATTGAGGCGAGCAACACTTCGCCGCTGCCTGGTATGACTTCGGCGTAAAGTAATCTGTGTGTGTACTGATAACATCCAGCAATTTAGCTTAGGCTAATCTTGTACGTAGCATATCATCAGACTGAAAACAAAGACATAAAAAAGTGAGTTTGTCCAACTCTGGTTTCTTTAATGCAATGTTGGTCTGTTTGTTTCGGCTATATAATGCCAACCACTGCAGATAGCACTAGAATCACTAGAAAGACTAGCAATTCCCATGGAGCGGGCTATCAATGTTTACATCACCACATAAAATATAATTTCATGCTGCTGTTATCATGGACAGAATTTATATTACAATAATGCACAGAGGTATTACATTACCCCCCAGACAACAGGGGGATGATTTGCAAAAGATTAATTAAAAATCATTTCGATGAGAACTTTTTATGTGGAAACATCTGCCTACAGTGTATGTTAATGTGTCCACTGTTATCATGATCGCAGTTACGGTATCACAGCCTTTTATCAGTGTGAGGTTACACACGTATATGAAAGATCAATGCAAGCGTGGTTCACCATGTAGCTCTGTAATCGAACCAAAATGGGGAAAATGTTTTAGCAACTGTTTTCTCCCTCCTCCACCCCAGGGGAACCCGCCAAGGCCATTAATCCAATAAACTGCTGCTGGATGCAGTACCTTGACAGCCGACTGCCTCCACAGATGAGCTGTGTCTACGATGAAGATGTATAGGGCCCAGGAAGAGGCAAAGTTAATTTGACTTGACCTTTCTGGTACTTGAAACAAGCTGTTATTTAGGACTCCATGCCACAACCCCCCCCCCTCTTCCTCTCTCTCACGCCCTGGGAGTTGTTATTAAGTGTGAGGGCAGCGAGACAGACTCCTCTTCAGTTTCGTAATGAACTCTCAGCTCTCATGTTTACAGCTCCGCTACCTGTTTCCCATGCTAAGAAGGAGCCAGAAGCTACCTGGTCTGGAACAGTGGAGGGAGAGATGCAAGTGCAGACAAGATTAAAAATTCACTTCAGAGAAGCAAACACTGAAGTCGTCTCTTTAGTTTACTTAAAAGAGAACGCTGCCAATATTTGATATTAATATTAATCACTGCACCATTAATATTCATAGCAATATTAAAATAAATTGACCCATTTCATTTTCTGTGTACATATTTCATCTGTTTTGATCGTACTGCGAAACTTGATTATGTCTGATGTTTTCAAAGCTGGGAAAAGTTTGCAAAAAGTGACCTAAAAAAATCAAGCTAGTTCGCTATTGAAAGTGCAATTGTATAACAAGATATGCCAAAAAATACCAGGATGTCCTACTACATCTGGTCGCATTGTGCAGTATGCAAGCCAGCCTGCGTTTCTGGCTATTCTGACCCACAATCCTCTGAGGAAAAGAAACTATGAGGAAAGGTCAGAGGATCTCCAAAGTCATTATCTTCTATACCAAATTTCATGGCAGTCCATCCAATATTTGTCAAGATGTATCACTAAAAACTGAAAATATCAACTTCATTATGGCACAAGAGGAAAGGTTGGTGGATTTCATCCTCTGGGGACCATGATTGTCTGTACCTAATTTTATTGCAAACCATCAGTATGCAGCAATCCGTCCAATGGTGGACTGGTGGACTGACCAAAATTGCCATCCCTGGAGCCACACATGGGTAATAGCATAGCAGCATTTAAACATTTTCTTTGACTGACTGGTAATGGAAATTTGACATATCTAACTACTAAAAATCTGTTTTATAGTTATGATTGTGCTCATTTCCATTCATCTAACATAAACATAAAGCTTTATCATCCGAAGAGTAATGACTGTTCTAATGTTAACCTGTGCTTTTGTGATTCTTTTTAGTTTCTACTTGTTTTGAGCACAAATCTTAGGTAAATAAATCTGACTTATGATATGTGGAACTCCCAGAGAGATAACACCATGAATTCTATCACTTGCTATATGGGCAGACTTGCTCTGCTCTCATGATGTCATAGCCAGGAGTGCAAGAGTCTCCAAGCTTCCTTAATTTCAGCTGAGTAAGGATCACATGAAGTAGTTGTTTTTGGTGTTAGACAAGGAATTGATTTGCCTTAAATCAGGATTAGCTGTGTCATTGGATAGGAAATGCCACTAAAAAAATTGTTAATGTTTTGGCAAAGAAGCAACTAAAACAGCGCCAACAGTCTGTACCAAACAGCTGCTGTACACAAATTAAGCCGGGCACTTTTACTCACATTGGCACTATTGGTTAATTTAGATCAGACTGCAAGAAATCATTTACGCACTTAATGTTACGCACACCTTTTGGCACTCAAAGTCAATCATCTTCACTATCAAGTGCTCCGTGCAGTGTGATTTGCAGCTAAAGCACTTTTATGCATTATCGATGGAATAGATTTCAGACTACCTCATTTTCCTCCTTCCCGTTCTGCTCTGTAGGATTACAGTAAACAGCTGATTTGTAATTGTGAAAGTGGTGAGTATTTGATGTCTCAAGTAGATGGAAATATCAAGGCTGGATCTCCGGATGAAGTCAGTGTTAGTGTTAGCAAGTCATAGTCAAGTCAGCACACTGACACACTGACAGCTGTTGTTGTCTGTTGGGCTTGAGTTTGCCATGTTATGATTTGAGCATATCTTTTTATGCTAAATGCAGTACCTGTGAGGGTTTCTGGACAATATTTGTCATTGTTTTGTGTTGTTAATTGATTTCCAATAATAAATATATACATACCTTTGCATAAAGCAAGCATATTTGCCCACTTCCATGTTGATAAGAGTATTAAATACTTTCCAAATCTCCCTTTAAGGTACATTTTGAACAGATAAAAAGAATGTGTGATTACATTTGCAATTAATCATGATTAACTATGGACAATCATGCGATTAATTGCGATTAAATATTTTAACCTATTGACTGCCCTATTGTGATATGTTGCGATTCTGTAAGAAGAGTGAAATATCACGATGTATTTTTTAAATCTAATTTTAGGAAAACTGTCATAGTATAAAGAACACACCACCGTGTGCACAAAATCTAGATAGAAAAAGTTAACTTTTTTATTCAATCAGACCAGCGGGATCTGCATTTGCATTTATCATAGTCCCTGTAACATCCAACATCCTAGCACTACTTTGAGAGGGTGCATATCTTTGCAAATGAAAAAAGCATTGACTGAGTTTATCTTTGCATGTTGACTATTAATTAAAAATCGTTATTGTGTTTTTGAGAATCGATAGTATCACAAAACATAATATTGCGAGACTTGATATTTCCAATATTTTCTTACACCCCTAAAAAATATATACATATTCTCATTTCCTATTATTCCATACTTAAACTGTTATGTTCGTTCTGCCATATTCCCAATTTCTATCAAAAATATTTCCTTTATGAGTGTCCTGGTAGCTAAATGGTTACAGCGCATGCCACATAACCGCAATGTCACTGGTGCGATTACAGCAGGTGCGGTGACCTTTGTTCACCTTGCCGTCAGTCTGCCTTTCTCAACTATCCAATAAAGGTGAATATGCCCAAATAATAATCTTTACAAAAAAGAAAATCCTCTAACTGTCAAAAGATAGGTCAACTTTTCTGTCACATACATCTCCTGAGCAATATCAAGCCATTACAGTTTCCCTGGAGGATCAGCTTCACACTAAATTCTTGTTACAGCTTTTTTGCTGGCTATGAAATTCTTTTGTAAGGTATCTGACTGCCTCTTTCTTGTATAGCCGCAGCAGTTTTCTCCATAGGTACCTATGCCATATCCCATAATGTCTTTTATAGTTCCGGTACTCCCACAAAGGCTTCATATGAAGCATTTCCATGTTTGGTTGTCATCAGTAGGAACATTATAGCAGCGCCGATTAGTGCAGTTAAAGGTTGTTTGACCTGGAAAATGGCTACTGTAGCTCCCCTCATTATTCAGCATGAATAAGCATTCAGGAAAAGCATCTCTTTGGAGTGCACTAGTACATCCTGGAAGAATAATCGCCTCTCGTCCCGGATCTGCTTCTATCAGTCTCTGGGTAGAAATAGGGATTCAAAAGGCTGTGCCGATGCAGGGACCTTATTAAACTTCTTTATTACTCATACACACTTATCCCTATTCATATACAGTATGTGAACGTGTGTTGAAAAGAGAGAGGTGTCATGTGGCGTCTCAGAGCACAGACTGGTTTGATCCTCCCCCGGTGTTCGCAGATAAAAGTCTATGAGTCACTGACTGGGATCTTTTAATGATCTCACCCGCTCCACCTATTTCTACCTCCCTGTCTTTTCTATCAATAATAGCATGTTCACTCCGACTTGAATCTTCTTGTTCTTACCATATAAGCTCAAAATTGATAACATTAGTTCCCAGTGACAGCTGGCAGCTGCAGAGCCCAAAGGGGACTCACACAGACACACACAAAAAAAAAACACGTGTTCACAGTGACACACAATATGATTCATAGGTAACATGTTTATAAATGTTAATACATCAAACATCCTGTGCTGCTCTTTGTTCAATGTGAGTTCTTGCTCTTCATCTTAGCTCCCATCCACTGTTCCAGTTTTCAAACCCAAACACAGGAGTGGGAAGCAATGGAAAATAGTAAAGGATCCAGTGGATTTGGTTGCTGAGGGACGTCAGAGTGGGTCTGGGCAGAATGTTTTTAGAGCTTCCTGTCCTAGTTAGGCAGGGCTTGAGTGTGAGGTAGAGTCTAAGCAGTGAATTATTCAGTGCGGCTTCCTTTAGGCATGCTCACACTGAGCTTTTACACACTCACACGCAGAGCCACTGCAGGCACACTGATATGTATGTCTTTAAGGGACATTGATGCAGGGTCAAATGGGACAGCAGAGGCATTCGCAGATCAATACTGAGCAGTTCAATTTGCACTACTGACAGCTGTCTGCTTCCCTCTGATGGATTATCCGTTTGTGTATAATGGCTCCTCAGGAGTAAAACACAAGTGACATGCAGAATGACATAACAAAGGCATACAGAAAGGGCGTCAGGCACATTTCATTTGACCAGCTGCTCCCACATATAGTGAGTTGGACAGCTCTCAGTTTAAAAGTATTATAAAACGCGATGTGAAGCTTTAAATCGTCACTTCAGGTTTCAAAACCAATTTCTGCTGTTGGTAGAAATACCTAACAGACAAGAGTCAAGAGGCACTCAACAATGTTTTCAGCATCTCGTGAAAGAGCCTGAAAATGTTACCCACTTCAACACATACCAGTACAATTTGAACTGTGATGACTTTGGCAAAGTCAAAGACAGGACATGTAAAGGGTGAACTGAACTGAAAGCTATCAGGACTGTGACCCAGGTCAGTCAGTTTATCAGCCAGGCAAGCTGGGATTTAGGTCTCAATCACTTAAAGAAGCTAAATGTGAGATTGGGAGCATTTCTATTGCCTCCGCACGGCTCTCAACGTGGTGACGGCTGAGCCGGTGGCTCGCAGCTAACGGTGCTAACAGCACTAAAGCTGCCTTCACATGATAAGAGATTTGCTCTTCACTCACCGCGAGGTAGGGCGCAGAGACTTGCAGAGGCAGCAGGTAAAATATCTCCCCAGAAAGAGAGCAAGGAACGCACTGTTTCTGGGCAACAACAACAGTTGTAGCTGTTCTCATTGGTTGCGCTTTGAAAGGTCAGTGGCAACCAAGGTCAAAGTTGAAATAATTTGAACTTTGAGTGCAGCGCTCGGCACTCCACGGGCAGCGCTTCCATCTAGTCGGGCGGCCCCGGTCTCCCCATAGGAAAACAATGGCACAGCCATCGCAGAGCAATTTACCGCTGATTATGTGTAGACGGCTTAACAGTGGAAACAACAGCAAAAGTGCTGACAGAGCTAACGGTGTTAACCTGAGGGGTAACCGGAGGCGAGGTGCTACGCTTCTGTGACAACTATCAGCTGTAACCGCCGTATGACAGCAGTGCAGAGCAGCGGCCGAGGGGCTAGCCAGTGGGGCATGTTCATATGCACGAACATGCACTGAAAACACGCAACAATGTCATGTCAACAAAGCACAGAGAAGCTCAGATTACAACACCAATAGAGGGAGAGTAGCTTCTCCTGTGAGTGATTAGTCCTCTATATCTTTACATAGCAAATGGTTGTTTGCTGCTATATTAATGCTCCGGATATCGAATAGAGAACCTTAAACAAACCAGCTGACAGGAAACTCTGAAGAGCTAACAGCTAAGGTGGCTGGGTCCTTTTTTTATCTCCCTATACTGCTCTTTATTCAATTTTAATACTTTTTTGTATTCTTAATCTCACTTTAAATCCGTAGGTAATGTCCATATCCTCTTTATCAAACTCCCGTCCCCACCCAGCTAGGCAAAAAATAGAAAAATGAGAAACATTTAATACTCAAATAAGGTTACTCATTTGCTATATGAATGTATTTTTGAAGAGTATAGTGGATTGCATATATTCTCATGCGTCATCAGCAGCACAAAACCAACAATTTCAAAAGATGTCTTATTACTATAAACTGGGTTCTCACTGAGTGCATAAAGTTAACTTTATACTGCAAATCATTTTGCACACCTAAACACAATATAAACACCAAACTATGCAAAATATCGTGTAAAGAACTGCATGACCTTGAAGACATTTTCAGGAAACATCTTGTCTTTAACTCCATAACCTGCACTTTGGTTATTTCTTCACAATTTCTGTGCTTATTTCAGATTAAATGAAAAATCTTAAAGGCTGTTCACACGCTACTGAAATTAAAATGTATTATTAATAAAGTGTAACTCACTCCTGGATAAGTACACCTTGCTCTAGGTTCAGAAGGAGCTAAGTTTTGAGTGCAATAACCATAAACTCGACAACACAAGTGAATTTAGTTAATTGTAAGTTTAGTTTGCCTATGAATAGCAATGCACAAATGCAGGGTCTCCATTTTCTACAACAAAAACCTGCCACACAGAGACCCCACAAAGAGCCGTGTCTGATGGTGTGACATCACTTTGGCAATGCGGACACTCGCGGATGCGGCAAGCATAAATCCCGCTTCAGAGTCTGATGAGTCAGAGTGCACTCTCTAAGTATATTGTGTGTTTGAGATGGCACCAATCCAAGTGACTGGCATGATCCTACCATAAAGCATATAGTTCATCCAGCTGTAGATCCGGGTTCCTGGAAATCAAGCTGGTGGGCTCGCCATCGACTGGATTTTGGATCTTCTTCACTGGATCTCCTCACTCCTTAACAGACCTGATCTGCAATAACAAACAGGCTTATAATCTCTGTTCTGCTTTGTTTAATATTTCATAAACGTTTCTCTTCTGTTGTACAACATCATACTAGATTAGGGCTGTCCCGAATACCATTTTTTGGGCTTCTAAGCTTCAATGAGAAATATTCGAATATATTCGAAGCTTTGCGCCACGCCGTGGCTGACATGTTCTTCTGCCTGTCCGTCTCCATCTCCTCCGTTTCAGTGCCCGGGACAGCGCCTCTGCTGTACTACTGTACACACACGCACCTCTACACACAACAAACAGCGATATCCTTCTGAGAATAACTAATAGTAATTCATGTTGAATATGAATAATTATTAATTTTGTGGGATTATTCCTTATTTCATGGACTATTTGGGGATTTATACATTGTAACTACATACTAAAACAATAACCTGAAGCATTTGAATAATGATTTGGAGGTTTACCATGACAACAGTTGAAGCTTTGAAGCATTTGCATCAGCCCTATACTAGATCATAACAACCAAAGTAAGCGCTGCCTGAATGCAAATACTTAAAATACTGAAAATGACTTGTTATTCTCAAGTTCAAATTCCAAATCCTCAAATGATATTAGAATTATTTTGTTCTAACAAAATATGCTTAGCAGCTTAGCCAATATTTGAGCACATTAAACACTAAACCTACAAACCTTACTCTCTCTATGAAGCAACATTTTTATTTTTCTGTAGAAACACCGTTTCATCAATTGAGTAAACACAGTAATCTTGACAGAAACTTTTAGCAGTAACAGTAAATTTCATAGTTCGCTATTTCTTATCAAAAACACTGCATGACTAATCATTAAATTATCTCTAGCAACATGACGAGCTCATTAGCTAAGTGATTAAGAACTCTACATTAGAAGAATTCAAGTTTTTCTCTTTTATAAGTATTAAGTAATTATTACACTTTCAACACCAAATACATTTCCCTTTAGACACTTCACAAACCACAGTAAAATGTTAGAAGAGGCTTAATGTTACATGATGGAAGTAACTTTGTTGCTAACACAAAAACAAAACTAGTTACTGTAGCAAAACAGAACAGAGAAGCTAACGTTAGCTTACCTGCAGCTAATCAAGGTGTAACCGTCACTTCCGGTGGTCCCGTGGCTTCTGCAGGGTAAACGTCATAGATAATTGCTCGACTTCAAAACCCGTTTTGACTTAACTGTTAGTTCCGACTGTTTCTCAACGTTTGTGAAGCTCAACGTGTTAATATAGAGTAACTACTTCCAGCTCAATATGGCCACTTGGAGGACTGACGTCACTGAGTTCCCCTCATGCTAACTGCGCTGCACAACTTCCGGTTAAGAATGGTTGAATCAAAATATTTGACCCAAATATCACAACTGTAGTGTCTAATAACAGAAACAAAAGCAAAGTCAAAACTTAAGTCAATTGTTCATTTTTTTCAAAAAACTTCATTAATTTCATTTTTAACCCGTTTTGTAATATCCTCTTTATCACCCCCCCCCCCTTCACACACACACACACACACACATACACACAGCTGGGCAAAAAAAGAGAAAAAATAAGAGAAAAAGGAGAAACATGTAAGATTTAATACTCAAACAGGGTGATATATTTGATGAATATATTTTGAAGAGTATAGCAGATTGCATATCCAATAAATATCCTATTTAAACAAAATACTTTTCTTATTACTATAAACTAGGTTTTCAAAACTAATTGTGGATAATATTCCCTGTTCACTGTGTGCATACCTTAAACTTTATACTGAAAATCCTTTTTGCACACCTTAACACACTATAAACACCAAACTATGCCAAGTAGCATAAAAGATTATTATTTGGGCTTATTCACCTTTATTGGATAGTTGAGAGAGACAGACTGGAAACGACAAGGTGAACAAAGGTCACCACACCTGCTGTAATTGAACCGGTGACATTGTGGTTATGTGGCATGCGCTGTAACAATTTAGCTACCAGGACACTCCTAAAGGAAATATTTTTGATAGAAATTGGGAATGTGGACCATTTACATGAAACAAGAAGCAAAACGAACATAACTGTTTAAATATTGAAAATATCGAGTATTGCAATATTATTTTTTTGTGATACAGTATCGATTCTCAAAAACAGTATTGATTTTTTAATTAATAGTTTACATGCAAAGATAAACTCAATCAATACTTTTTTCATTTGCAAAGAGATGCGCCCTCTCAAAGTGGTACTATGTTCCCTCTCTACATAGTGCTATTATCTTGGATGTTACAGGGACTGTGATAAATGCAAAAACTAGATTTAAAAAAAATTGCTATATCGCAATATATTGAATTGTAACCCCTGTATCATGATACGTATATCGTATCTGCAGATTCTTGCCAATACACAGCCCTATAAATAACAGTATGACCTTGAAGACATTTTCAGGGTAACACAATTCCATTAGCAGCACATTAGTTATTCTTCTCAATTTCTGTTAAATTCAGATGAAATAAAAAAAAATTAAAAAAAACTTGAACGCCAGAAATTAAAAATGTATTAATAATATAGCCATAAACCAAAATCCAGGAGAAAAAACATGAAAAATATCTTTAAAAGCCAATCGATAGGCTGCATTACAAAGTGGGGTCTGGGGATCCTGGAGATGCGCATTAGCTCGTTTAATTCTAATTTTAATTCACTTGAAACTACTCCAATTAGAGTATTTATGTGCTAAACAACACCACACCACGTCCCCCCCCTCCCGTCCCCCCCCCCCACATTAACCGCATTGGTCCCATCATATCTGTCACACACACAGAGTCCATTTGTAGCGCAGAGTTTGCCTGCACGCTGCCCAGGAGGGAGCACCGCCGCTGGGGCAGCCGGGCACACCTGCCTCGGGACAGGGGGACAGGGGGGTGGTGGGTTGGTGAAAGGGAGGCGATCGTGATGCTGTAGGGGGGGGGGAACTGATGGATGTGTGACGTTGGCGAATTGCAGCAATTGCCCAAACTGTACGCGTGTGCGTGAGGAGAGACCAGCCAGGACGCACTGGATACGGCAGATCTGAGGAGGGAAGGCAAGTGGAGGAGGAAGGGGGTGGGGGGATACGGCAGAAAAAAAATCACCGAGAGGGAGTCGGATGGATGCGAGGGGACGGAGAGCAGTAGGAGACCGGCTCTAAGAACATCAAGGGTCCCATCAAGTGGTCTGGTGTCTGCACCAAATCAGCTTCAGGGATGTAGTCGAAGCGGTTTAGAGCTCAGCCCATCCGAGCTCAGCATCATGAAGAAACACTCCGCAAGGGTCGCCCCGCTGTCCGCCTGCAACAGTCCGGTGCTCACCCTCACCAGAGTGGAAGGTAGGGAGAGTTCATTCCCGTTTGGACACCCCGTAAACTGGGGCTGATGAGTGAGTGTGTTTGCGCGTCTGTCGGGCAGCCTTGCTATGTCTTTTCACACAATACTCTAAATTTAGAAGCATCCCTCTGTCGATCAGGATTTCTAGGCTATTGAAATATTTCTCTCAGAGCTTATCTCTTTCAAGACATGCATGGGTCAACTTTAGGAAATCTTTCTGCGAGCGAGATAAAAACACGGGAATCATCCAAGCGCGCAACTTACAGTTAAATCTAATGATGCAACATTTACTGTTTAACCATCCTAATAAATGTTCTGCATATAAGTCGCCAAATGCACTCATCGCATTATGTATTTATGATTTTCTTTCATCGTTTGATGTTGCTGAAAAACCCCCATAATGAAGCCTGAAATAGACCTGCATTGTCCGATTTACTATGTTATTGACGCATTGATTTTTTTTTTTGGGCCAGGGAATAAGCGCGACTCATGCCGGCCTGATGAATACTGTGCTAAATTTACTGGTCCATAGGGAGGATCTTAAGTTGTTATTGCAGCAGGGATTCCCCCTAACACTCTTCATCCTCCACCCCTCCACTGACTGCAAGAGTCTGTCACAGCTAAAATACCAGAGCAGAGCAGCTGGGACATGAACCCAGCAGTAAACATGTTAATGGTCCCAGTTAACTGGTCTGCAGTCTGCCTCTAGTGGCTTCATGATCAGTCCTACATTAGGATCTTGTTGTCTGTGAGAGTCTCTCTGTTCTGCAGGAGCACAATTAATTAGGACATTTCCTGACATAATTTAAGGACAACTCCTCTCTGACTCCTTGTGTGTGTGTGTGTGTGTGTGTGTGTGGGTTGCTGCATCACCTGTCCTGACATCTTGAACAAGTAGTGTCATAGCTCTCTTCCCCGACTCTACAATGCTTTCCTCACGCTTGAGCAAAGGAGCGGTGTTATGCATTCTTTAATCCTCCCCTCAGCACAGAGGACTGTGAATTTCTCAGTGTTTGGCATAAAGCACAGAGTAAACACAGAATTTACTGCTGATTTCACAGCAGTTTAGCACCTTGCATTTTAAGTAATCCCTCATACATTTCCATCTCTCTGTCAACATAAAGAAAAACAAGTATTAAACCTGCAGTAGGCAGAATGTTTTTGGCATCATTGGGCATGAGGGCATCATTCCTCATGGCTCTGTTTTCAGGCTTTAAAATTTTTTGACTTTGACCAATCACAGATCATTTCAGAGAGAGAGCGTTCCTATTGACTGTTCATTCAACTGAGACAGCTGTCAATCACTCGCTAACTCCGATCAAACTACGCAGCGCTGATCAAATATGAATCAATATTCTGCTACTGTAATGTCTATTTCAAATGTTTTCAGAAACTTCTTGTAGTGTACTGTTAAGCTGTAAAATGAGAAAGTTTGCTCCGGCTGGTGGGCGGTGCTTGGTATTTCCTCAACTGATCTCAACATGGCTGCCCTGTCACAACCTCTCTCATTTTCCATCTAAACAGTACACTACAAGATGTTTCTGAAAAAATTTGAGGCGAGAAATAGTCATTACAGTAAGAGAATATTGATCCATATTTGATCAGCGCTGCCTAGTTTGAGCGTTTGATCGGAGTTCGCGAGTGATTGACAGCTGCTCAGAGACGGCAAGCTCCAGCTCGGCTCTGATTGGTTGTTTTCCTCCGGTCTATGAAAGGAGGAGGACACAGAGGCACATGTTTTTTTTCCAGATTTCCTGTCTCATGCACTACTGTCAGGATATAGTGATCGCTTTATAAAAATAACTTTTTTAATCATATTTGCTCCAATTCTACTTACTGCAGCTTTAAATTGAATTAATAAATGATTAGTGTATATAAACTTGCATTCTTTGCACATATTTATCTCTATAACTTTCATTATTTTATTTTATTTCTGCATGATTGAAACACACACGTCATGGCGTAAGAAAGTAGTCCTAAGAGGGTGCGATGACTTGCAGGTAAAATTACTGTTTGATCAGCTCAATGTTATGCTGCTGTAGCTGTACTTTGTGCAGTGCAGTAAAGTAGTGCTTGAATGAACACTGATGACGACCAGTCGACTTGTGACACCACAGCAAGCGGAGGTAATTTGCCAAAATGTCAGCGTAGCCTCTTAATAAAAAGGTGTTTTCAAGTTATATTTAATACAAAAGATAATTATGAATACAATAACAAATAGTTTCATGCTGCAGTAGTTTTGGCAGTCTAAACTTGAACTACAGAGCCTGCTGACTCAGACTTGTCAGTGAAGCTTAACGCTACCTCCTATTGCTTTGGAGTTCACACCAGTTTTACAAATGTGAAATATGAAAATACTTAATTATTCATAATTTATGACTCGGATATGACTGGAATATGAGTGACGAATTTAAATGCAGTTTCATTTGGACACTGCAGAAATCGAATTAACTAACCAGATGCTGTAGCTGTTTAAACTGTGTTGCATATACTCACTGCAAGGCATTCTGGATAACCTCAGAATAATCACTGCTGCCGGGTAACCCGCGATTTTAAGCTTATTAGTGTGAATGTCAGCTCAAAATATTTTATTTTCAGAACAGCTGAGATGGCGGGCTGTTATTTGTCAAGCTTCTATATACAGAATTAACAAACGCTATGCTGTGGATAGAGAAAGGATTGTAAATGTGTGTGTTGGGGGTGATACAGTATTGTACATTTCTGAAGGGAGTCAAAGCTGTGGAGTTTATGATGTGAATGTTCGGCTCCCCATTTCAGCAGCTGCTTTGAAGGAGGGGGGGGGGGATCGAAGGGGGGGCCACAGCGGATCAACACACAGCTTTTCAGAGACTGCTTATGTAACCCCAGCTCCAAAACCTCTGTTCTCCTCACTAACAACCTGCGCCCGACTGTCAAAAGAGTTCTTTTTTTTCAGTGTGGGATCTTCAGTAGTCTTTCTGTTTCCTTCTCTTTTTTGTGTCCAGTTAACATCCACAGTGCCACTGAGTATTAGTGTGGCGATGTATAGTCCTTAAACAACAAGTACAAGACTGAGGGGATGTTGTGTCGCAGCCCGTTCTCATTCCCAGGGCGTCAAATACGTCGGCGTGTGATACCGGCACACAAGGCACCCTTTAGCCCCGGTATGAGACGCACCGGGCTTTCCATTAGCTACAATGTAAAGCCATCCACAGAAACAGTAAACGCTCAGAGAAAGTGCGCCGGGAGTGTGGTGACGCAGCTTAAAGAACGAAAGAGACACACAGGGCAGACAGGAGGGCTGGTGGATGGGTCCAACAAAACAAGGCTGTCATCCAGGAGACCGCTGCTCGTGTCCCGTCGTTAAGTTTCACTTTCACGTTAAAATCAGCTCCCATGTTCACAACGTCAAGTCATATTTGCACTGTACAAACGTAGTAGTTTTAAGCCCAACTATGTTGTTTTTTCCTAAACCTAACTATAGTGGTTTTGTTGCCTAAACCAAAGCAAGTGTTTTTGTTTAATTCACAACGTTAAGCACGTTTACTGCAACCAAAAAGTGACGGTCAGGGTTCATTAAGCACGAGTTCACTGCAACCAAAAAGTGACGCCGAGGGGTTGTTAAGCGCGTTTACTGCGACCAAAAAGTGGCGCTGAAGGGTCGTTAAAAACGTGTTCACTGCGACTGAAAAATGACACAGTTAAGCACGTGTTTACTGTGACCGAAAAGTAACTCGTCTGACAAAGCGTCAGTATGTGATGAGTTGGGATGAGAACGGGTTGCAGACAACCAAGTTTATTATTATTAATAATAATAATAATAATAATAATAATAGTATAACAAAGTTAAGGTCGAATTTGCTGGGGTTTCTTTCGGATTTGAACATGAAATTCTAGTTGTTCTATTTGGTACTGTCACTAGATAACCAACATCTCTTCAGGAACTATCAAGTCAGATGCAGTCATGCTTCGCGCTTTGAAGGAAAGGTGCAACCGTCCGCCATCAATCAATTTTTACACCAGACTTAGTGGTACAATCTTGAGGTGGTACGATCTATCATCAGGCAGCACATCTCGGGAATCATCCTACGTTCCTTTAATGGTTTTGTTTTGTGACCAAAGTCCATTTCTGGGTATCTCCTGCTGTCTCCTACAGCCACAAGTTTGATTCACTGTCCTCATCTGCAGTATTTACCTCTTTCTATATGTGTTCTTGTGACAAATCCACCCAACCATGGATGATAATTATTGATTTCTCTTCAAATGTGTTTCTAGCGACGATGTCTGTGGGGAATGTCTGTGTTGTGTCATCAGAGGCAGGAGGGGTAAGAAGTTCATAAAAATCCCTTTAATCTCTGTAATTTCATTACACGCTTGGAGACAGAACAGGCGTCTTCTTGAAAAGTGACTCAGCGTACATACGTTCCCCGAGGAAGCCGGTCATATTTCACCAGCTGCTATTATGAGCACGCTGGACCTTTCTCCAGGGCTCCGTGCACCTTGACCACATATCAATCGATCGATAGCAAATTATAACCGTTCACACACAGAAGAAGAGGTGTAAATGAACAGATAATGAGCTCGTTTAACAGTCAGGGCAGTCCAGCAGTTCGCTTTATTCTGTCCACTTCAAGATTTTTGAGAAATGTGGCAAAGGAAAGTATTGGACTCGTTGCTTTGTGTGGATATTGCCTGAAGTGATGGATGTAAAGTCAGTCGATTTTTCCCGTCTGCCCTGCTCTTTGTGCACAGTGTGCATGATTCATCATCATCTTAATAAAATATGTGCGTTTAGCAAAAGAGCAGCATCACTTACCACTGAGCAAGTGAGACTGCAACTTTAAGACATGAAGGATTTTATCGATTTGAGGAGAAAAACACAAAACCCTGAATCATTATCAATGTTCAACACCAAAATAACATATTTCCTTCGAGCGTTCTCACAAAGGACATAAATTGAACCAACCTCAGCATGGAGATGAGGCTACATCTGCAAAAAACAAAGGTCAAACATACGTGCATGTGTGTTTAACCTGCGTCAGTGGTGTTAAAAGATCACCAGAAGCAGCTATGACGATCATTTTGGATTCTCCTCTCCAAGCTCCTTAAAATGTGACGTCTCACTTTGATCCTTTGAATGTAATTGGAGTCGACTCTGAAGGTAGTCAGAGGAATAATGCTTTTAAACTCATTTTAAAAGCAAGTGAGACAGGCCTTTCTCGCTTGATAAGCGTGCAGTGAATACACAATGACGGCTTTTATTTTACTGCCAGGCCAAGCTTTTGCTCTGCTTTATGTAATGTAGTGTGTATGCGGCATCAGTTTCATTGTAATGAATGAGATTTCACGGAATAGATGGATTGATGTTAAGTGCTATTGATTCATTGTATAAGTTCATTGGAGGTTCTCTGCCACGACTTCCTCGCTGCATATCCCATTTGTATTTCATGTAAGAAAATGCCTTCTGTAGCGGTGTCGTAGTGTTTCATCTTTGAGTAAAATCCTCTGCAAAAATGTGATGTAAAGAGGAAGCTCTGAGCTCTAATCCTAAATTGAGGGAGTTGAGCCGAAAGCTTTCTTCGGGCTGCAGGGCTGCTACCTATCCTCTCTAAAGCCCCTTTCCCACTGGACAAAAAAACACTAACAGCTGGCTTTTGTCTTTAGTGAGAGAGGTTACAATTGACATTCATTCCCAAGACAAATGACTCCGCAGTAGTCACAGGTATTTATCGGCTCCAGCTCCGATCAGCAAAGATGTAAACATGACGGGCGCATCGCTATTTGACGTACGTGGAAGTGAATATATAATATATAAAATCAACAGGGATTTGGACAATTATTATAAATTATTAATGTACAAAACATACAATTAATATGCTCTCCTCAAAGCCACCAGGCAACAGTCATTTTATCTCGCTGATCGTTGTAAAACACCATTCATTCAAACTCGACAGCTTGGTCGAAATAAACCCTTAATTAATCCTCAAAGCCACCAGACTCCATTGACCGAAACAGTAATTTTACCTCGCTGATCGTTGTCTTTCCACTGTTCCAACATTTACCAACTCTGGTTTGAGAGTTTGAAAGAGACTGAATAAGTAACAGATATAAAAAAAAGTAGGCTAACCACCATAATATTTTCACTGTTAACATACTAACCGTGTTTTCCGGCGTGTTCGTGATGTTGAACGTGACACATCTGGAAAAAAAACAGAAAGGCTAGGGTTAGGTTCTACGGGCAATGGGAAAGGAGTCTTGCCTATTTTTAGCATGTTACTTGTGTTTAAAAAGCCTGCATATATGCACTAATTTTGGTGGGAAAAGGGTATAAATGTCAAATGCAGCCAGTAGACCAGATGGTACAGTTGTTGTGTACCTAGAAGGTTAATTATTACAAAGCTGAAATAACAAAATATTTCCACCATCCCTACAGCAGTTGTTGTAATTGTGACCAGCCCGGGAATGGTGTCAGCAAAAATGTGTGCTGTGTGCTTCGTTGCATTTAATCTGTGAAACTGATTTAGTTGGCAGTTCAGATCTAAATCTTGTTTGATACATTTTAAAATTAATCAGTCATCAAACTGTAGAGGTCATTTTACAGCAGTGACGTAATGGGAAAGTCGAAACGTATATAGTGAAGTCCAAAGTCAGGTTTATGTAAGTCCTACGTAAGGTTTATGTATGGCCTTGGGGTGCTGGGAGGGAGTAAAACCGCTGTTTGGGCAGACACTCAGTGTACACCTGCGGTGGTTGCCTATCCATTACTTCAACAGGAACGCTGTGGCCAATCTTTTAAATATTGATTTATCGCGTAAAGTGCTGGGACTCTTGCCAGTCTGTTAAACTGCAGGTCCACCACACTTTAGTCACTGTTGTAAGGGGACTGCAAGAGAGAGGGAGGGAGGGAAGCTTCAGGAATGGGGGATGTACTGTTGTTGGGCACTCGCTGACAAATAGGAGTAATTGCTATTGCTCTGCTGTATCACACAGTGCACAGACACACACACAAACACACACTGGCCTGCTTGCACCAGTGTTTTGTCGTGTCACTAACCAATGAGGCATCAGAGGGCCGCGGCATTGACCTGTATCGCGAGCATCTGTTGAACCAGCTGGGCTGGTCGGGGCAGTGACAAACAACGAGCTGCAGCTCGGCGAGGAAGTTGCTCCGTCGTCCTTCGAGGTTGAAGGAGAAACCGGTCGGGAATTAAGGAGAGCGGGATCGGTGACAGTCGTCCTGTCCTTTGTCTGCCCTCCTGGGCCTTTGTCCCCCTGAGCCCATGTGTTCCCACCTATCAGCCGGTCGACGCAGCAGGGTGTGTTTGCCGCCTGACTCTCTGTTGTGTTATTGAGCGAGACAGGCTTGTCAGATGAGCCTGCTCTGGTGTGTTGAAAGGCCTCCGACTGTCAGCCTGGCCTGACCAAGCTGTCACAGGCAAGTCTCACAGACTCCCACTGTCTGTCAGACTTAGAGATTACAAAGACAGTGACTGCTGCCTGTCTGTCTAACCTGCCACGATAAAACTACCATCCCTCTGTGACACTTAGTAGTTTATAGTTCTTACACATTTCCAGAAATTGTCTTACTTTTTAAGCAAATACAGACTGTAAAGCTCAGACTTTGACATGTCAGAAATGACAAAGCGCATTGGTCAACACGGGATTGAAGGGTTTATTTTTATTAAGAGTACTGATGCAGTGATTGATGTTGTGTGACAGCCTGAGACGAACAAGCATTTTGCTCTTAAATCTTACATTTGTGCAAAGAAGCTCTTTAATTTTTTAAATCTAGATCATCACACCCGAAGGTAAACTTAAGGTTGATGTTATGTACTGTATATATGGTATAATGGTTCATGACAGAACGAGTAAGTTGCACCAGTCAATTCATATTCCTCACCAAGCAGAGACCCAAGAGAGAGTAAGACAAGGAGAAGACTTTCTCTGAAGTGTGTATCAGTGATTGATCTGTTTACCCTCTTGAATCACTGAGGCAGAGCGCTGCAGTGCACTCCCACTCCCACAGAGGTGTCGCCAAACAACCAAACAGACAAACCTCTCTTACCTCTTACCGGCGTCTCCAACTTGAGGTCCCGGTGAAGCTCTCACGACAGCTGTACGGCCACCCCGGTGAACCAACACAAGCCCGACGCCATCGTCACCGCTGCCTGCTCGGATCTCCGTCTCTGGGAGTAGCGGGGCGGCAGAGAGGGCGACGGATGGCGTGGGCGGCGACCCGTTCAGGGAGTCACACAGAGGGACATAGCTGGGCTTTCTCTTTCTCGGCCTGTCGTGGCAAGGCTCTGTGAAGTGTGAGAGCAGGCAGTCAGGCAGGGCTCTGCTGGCACGTTTGGGATTTGCAGCTATCAGCAGGAGAGATCTGCACTGCAGAGTCTGCAGGGGGAGGGAGGAGAGCGGGAGCGGGAATGAGGCTGGTCGGGATGCAGGAAAGCATGGAAAACTGGAAAACTGGCCTGATAAATCTCAACACCAATCTGAGTGCTTCAACCCTACTGGATGTAGGATGTAAATTCAATACCCTCCCTATGAGGTGCTCAGAGTACTAAAACACTAGAGGCAGACAAATGAGCATATAAGCTAAAGATTGATTTATGTGCCTTTAGTGGTACAGAGACTCGTCAACAGATTTTTACACAGTTGGAGAGATGTTGCACAGGACAAGTGGATTTTTCTCCTAAAATGTTAATTAAGGAGAAAAGTATTGTACGCTTTGCTGTGATAAAGACCCAGCAGGGCTGGAATATTACCCCTCTCTGTCAATAAATGCTTTAAGTGTCATAGCAAAATCTTCTTTTAATACTTTCTCTGCTCTTGAGACCACCTGCACCTGTGCATATTGAATTCCATGGTGTTATAGTGTGCCTTAATTCAGCTGAGTGGTTGGGATGGATGCGTTTGAGTAGGAGAAGATATATACAGCTGTCAGAGTGGATCCAAAGCCGGCCCTACAAGGATGCCAGACGCTTTCTTCCTGTCTCCAGTGATTTCACAGATGCCTGTTAGGTTCAGTTAAGCACATTTGGACACAGAATGGGTTGACTGAGTGGAGATATTTTCATCGAGTGTTAAATTAAGCATCTTTGATAAGACGGTAATCTGCAACTACACCTAATCTAGTATGAAAAAATATTAGATTAATTACGAGATATTATAAATATATAATCAAACTAGGGCTTTCACAATATCAGATTTTCACTACGCGATTATCGATGCCGAAAGAATTCACGATAACAATATTATCGCGATATCTAGTTTCAATATTTTTAATATTTTTATTGATGCGTATATAATGTAAAAAGGGTACCACAATAGATATTGAAAAAAAAGGTACACAACACTAAGGGAATTTAAGGATGACAAGAAAGGGAAAAAAAAAACCCACAATGAACCAAAAGAACAACCCCTTACCCTTGCTTGTCAATAACAATAACAGTGAAAGACGGGGATTTAAAAATAAATAAATACGTAAATAGATAAATGAAGTTATATAAATCTAAATTAAATAAAATTAATAGATAAATACCTAAAAATAAAGAAATATATATAATAAAAAATAAATATTATAATATAATATATAAATAACATAAATCGCGATATCTATAGAAAATATATATATAATAATCAGTGAAATTCATCTTTAACTTTGTTTATTGTGTTTTGACTCTTTTTTTGCAAATTAATTACACTCAAAATTTTAGTGTAGGGAGGTGGAGAGAGAGTCTGTAACCAAAACTTTATATATAAAATGATTTAAGAGGCATTGGATTATTTACACAATATTTTCACGTGTATTTTTTGTATTTATGTTATATTTTTTAAACATGATATCAATATTTCATTTTTAAATATCACAGTTATCGTCAATACCGGTACAGCGACACCCCTAAATCAAACCAAACATTGCACTGCAGGGTTTTTTGTTTTTTTACTGCAGTCATGTCTGACCTTGACAGTTGACATCTGATTAGTACCTGACAAGGTTAAGAGCTTTCAGTTAATCGTTTAGCAGTTACAGAAGGAGACTCTTTCTAGCCGTTTCAGTCATGGTAATAATGGCTTCAAATGTCATTAGCGGAGGAGCCTTTCTATCTCACTCAGCCACTCTACTGACCCAGCTCTCTCACTCTGATGAGTTCAGCAATGCTCCGTATTGTTCATCACCGGCAGTCAAGGTTGATACAGTATCATTAGTCACCGTCAGGCTTAAGAGAGAAGTGCATTGCTTTCAAGTTAGTGCGTAACAAATGAGGATACATTGATGCCTCAGCATTAAATCATAGAAGCTTTAATTAATAATTTATACAACTGTGTTTCATTTAGCGTATTAGTATTATGGTAACGGCTTAATTGAAGACTGTGACAGGACGCTTGATGTTGTCATGACACTTCACTAAGTGCGATCACGTGCGTCAGAGCTGGATATGCTTAGCTGGGCCCCAGTGCCTCTCTGGGGGCTGATTGGTTTGGCCCATCACTGCATTTGGAAGATTAAACTGTGCTGCAGTACGGAGCAGCGGCCAGGGCCACGGGATGTGGGACGGAGGCCCAGGAAGGACAAACACTGGGCGCCGTAAACAAGAGATGACCTTCAGAACAAGACAAAGAGGCTTGGAGCTCAGAATAGAGAAACTTAATTCTCACCCTTGTGCCCAAGACTTTGACAGACATCCACGTGTGCCTGTCTCTCTTTTTTTTTTTGTTGGTCTTTGCTGATTCATCAGTTCATTGCAAGAACAGACAATGATCTTGAATCATCTTTCATTGCTGCCAAATTTGCCTCAGTACTGTCGGATCTGTCAAGTGCTTTTTTTTTTTCCGTGGCAGGAAGCATTGTTCAGGAGGATGCCCAAATAATGCGGCATAATTTCATTTTAATTGCATCACATTTTCCCAGCAGATAAACAGAAATAAGAATCTCTTGTGCATTCGGCAGAGAGTGTGGGGAAGCCGGGGCATTAGCATGGGAGGCGATAGTCATCGGGGAAGTTAATCTGCGATACGATGAGACCACCTGGCAAGGTCAGAGGCAGCTCTTCCAGGAAGAATGCGTCGTCTCATCGAGCATGATGGATGCCCTCGTATACAGCTCTTTGTTATATACGTAGCAAGGCGCTTATATGAGACGATAGGTGTCCCTTTGACTGATCACATTAACATGAAAGCAGACAGTGTCATTATTGCTAGGTACAGTATATGGTAAGGAACTGACGCAGGACAACTGGTGTTATAGGAGAGAGTTCAGCGTCCTGTTGATGCCGTATAATAATAATTTTCACAGCGTAACACCAACTCAAGTTAGATTTAGGTTTGGCTCGCTGAGGCCTTTTGAAGTGCGTTCTGTATTCCAGTCAGCAGTGTACAGTGTGCAGATGAATCGGCAAAAGGCTCCCTGCGGCACATGATTACCTCTGGAAGCACCATTAGGGAGATCCCTCAGTTTTAACGTGTTGGAGGGCAGGAAGCTACAGAAGATGCATTGTGCTTATTATACAGCTGTTATGAAACAGAGCTGATACGGGGTTGTTTACTGTGTGGCAGTGTTGTAGTACTCAAGATCAATCTTGATCGGTCTCAAGACCACTTTTTGAAGGTCTCTGCCTTGTCTCGGAATGGACCGCATTTTTACTCGGACTCGGACAAAGAGGACTTGAGGGGTTTTATTTCAAGACCTGTCAAGACTACAACTGCAGGGATATCACTAAATTGCCTGTGCATTGTCTGATTTATTTAACATCATTACTGTGATTGGATGTAAAACTTCCTGCTTCAAACGCAACCAATAACTTGACTCATTTCTAATTTCAAATTTGTGTTACTGGTACAGCTGTCACCATTCCCCAACCCCCCTTAAAGCCTAGTTCACACTACACAACTTTAGCCCTGATTTTCCGCTCCCAGACAGTTTGTGGAGTTCGCCGACAAAAGCCCCATATCAGAGGCAAATCGGCGTTGGCTCGCCGCCCGCACATCCGCGTTCAAGCGTCATGTGTGTGAACTCTTCAAAGACGTAAGCCGAGAGTCTCGCCGATGCCTCATAGAAACATTCCAGATATCTAGCAGGCTAAATATCTGGACCTAATGGGGACTCAGGTCACGAGCTACAGCCAATGAGCGTGCAAGACACCTGGGGGAGAAGGGGTCGCCTGTAACAACAGGATCTTACTCTGTGTGTTGCATTTGCAAAACGGAGCAAAGTTGTTGCACCTATAGGAATAAATGGTAAAAAAGAGTGTGGAAACTGGTGGATTTTGTGAACACGTGCCAACATCAGCAATGTGTCTCACGTATGGTATCACATCATTTTCCATGCATTTCTCGCTTGTTTTCCTGACAAAACGTAGTTTGGAGACCTCATCGGGGATTCCTCCTGGTGAAAGATATTGAAGTGTGTGACCTCCTGTCGCCGGTCAGTCGTGTAGTGTGAAAACCACAACGACTAACGACAATTAAAGACTCCCGATTACAAGACAGCAAGTTGTGTAGTGTAAACAGTAGAGCGATCTGACGACTTTGAAAGTCGCGGGAGGCAGAATAAGAATCTGTGGATGGCTGGAAGGAGATGTCAACCAAATCTTAGGTAATAAAATGTAGCTACCTAAAAAGACACAGCAGTACTGGGACTGGCACTGGTCTGGTCTTGGTTTTACTTGGTCTCAACCCCTCAAAGTCTTGGTCTTGTCTTGGTCTCGATACACTCTGGTCTTGGTTATGACTTGATCTCGGTTTAGGCGGTCTTGACTACAACACTGCTGAGTGTCCCCTTACTGCCCTTATTGTAAAGTTGTGGTCTTGAAGTTTTG
This sequence comes from Sebastolobus alascanus, assembly GCA_916701645.2. NCBI lineage: Eukaryota > Metazoa > Chordata > Actinopteri > Perciformes > Sebastidae > Sebastolobus > Sebastolobus alascanus. The sequence goes on along the minus strand of CAKAOJ020000248.1, from coordinate 1,763,707 downwards.
TTCCCTGTGGTTAAAGTATAGCTAAAGGCTTTGTTTGGCTCAAATACTAGTAAAATTATTTATTTACTTTACGGTTGGTGTTCTTGTTCACAATGTCACTGAGAGATAAAGGGAGGCTGAGTGAATGAAGATCTGCTGTATGAATAATATATCTATTGTTATGTTGCGTTTGAGCTTCCGAGCTTTTATGCTTCCACACACGATTATACAGCTATAACTGAACTGTTTAGAGGAGACAGTAAACAAAGTAAGTTCAGTGAATCAAGGTAACAAACAACATGACCTTGGTGAGTCAACATCAGTTTTGAAGCACATAGAGGGTGAGAGTGCGACAGAAAACAGCACGTCAACACTTTGCCTCAATTCACACATTATTGAAGAAGTACGGAGGCTATCAGGTTCTGACGGGAGCAATGGCAAAGTTAAGCGGTGCTGTGTGTGTCTCAGGGCGTTGGGGCAAACACACACACACACACACACACACAAACGCACGCACACACACACACACACGTCATTGTAACTCACGAGGTGGAGAAGAGGTCGCCTTGGATTGGATATCAGATCTGCCCTCTTTTGTCCTCTGTTTGGCTGCAGCCTGTCACACTCGATCACCACATTTTTAACTCAGATGTCTGATTGATTACCTTCAAGTTCAATTAAACTGTGAGAGAAGCTATCTTTAGCCGGAAAAAGATGGCAAGACATGGGTGACCTGAAGTCATTCACACAGAGAAAAGGAGTGTCCTCTATAAGCTCTTAGTTCAGATTTACAGCAAAAGATAATCAAATAATTAATATATGTACATGTATAATGCTAAACTATATTTTCTAAATGACATCAGAACTTGTAGAAATACAGTAATTACATAGATAAATAATATTTCTGTTTCAGCCGATTAGACTGTTGTCATGCTATTAAATAGGCGTTATCAGTCGCTATAAGCCCAATAGATGTGGGTCAATAGGGGCCTACTACACCCACTAGTAGGTTTTATCATCTATTCACATGGTAGATCACCGAAAGAAGGTATAAAAGAACACATCAGCGACCTCTAGCGACCGTAGTAATTATGACAGGAGCAGAAGTGGAAGTCAGGCGCTGTAGTATGGCATGAAACTCCATATGTGATGGAGGTTGGGGCGATGGACGAGACACAAAACCCAGGGTTTTCACCCAGGAGACTGGGGTTGGATCAAAGAAGTTGTAGTTTTATTGCCTAAATCTAAGAAAAGTTGTAGTTTTGTTGCCTAAACCTAAAGAAGCATTTTTGTTTGTGTTCAAAATGTAACGTTTCATTCAGTTTTACGTGTTGCTTTTAAGTTTTACTTTCACTTTTACAACGTAGTAGGCGGAGTAGGCCCCTATTGACCCACATCTATGGTGCTTATAGTGACTGATAACGCCTATTTGATGGCCTGATAGCAGTCGAGAGTCAAGGGTGCCTGTTTTTAGTTAAAAGTGTGCTTGAAATATTGAAACAAATATTCCTGATCATAGCACAAATTTGCAGTATCATTGTGTTTAGCTGTCAATCTTACATGTATGTGTTCATCTGCAGGAGAAGACCGCATCAAGGAGAATGTGGTGGGCACCACAGAGGCACAGTCGGCTAGTGGTGCGGTCGGAGCGGAGTCCGGCTCCAACAAACGGAGGCACCACTGCTGCATCAGAGTAACAACCGTACAGGTGCAGAAGGCCCTGTGGGGAGTAGCCATGGTGATGTGTGTGTGCTCCTCCTGGGCGGGCTCCACCCAGCTGGCCAAGCTGACCTTCAGGCAGTTTGACGCCCCCTTCACCCTCACCTGGTTCGCCACCTCCTGGAACAGCCTCTTCTTCCCCCTCTACTACATCGGCCACCTGTGCAAGAGTCCAGAGAGGCAGACGCCCAGACAGAGATTCAGGTGAGAAGACTCTGCACTGCATACAAGCGAGCTAGTAAACATTACGAACATATCACTTTTTAAATAGAGATAACATATAAAGCAAGGAGAAAAAAGTGTATAACCTACCTTTTGATTTGGCTTCTCTGAGACGTTGCGGGCGGCTGTTCCAGGGTCAAGGAGCAACAACAGCAAAAGCACAAACACCTTGCTTGACTTTGGAGCAGCCAGAAGTCCCTGCTCTGAAGACAGGAGGCTACTGCCAGTGGTCTGAGGTCTCAACAGCTAAAAGTGAAATTTCAAAATCAATCTTGAAACTCACAGGGGTCAGTGGAGAGAAGGGTCTGGTTTTCGCAATCTTCCTTAGTTGGAAAAACAAGACTGAACCAGAGATTTCATGTGGAGCTCAAAATTTAGGTTGGGATCAAAAGCAATGACACGCAACGCCACAACTGAATCTCAGTGCCCTGAACAATGTTGTACTGTAATAATGCTGACAATGCATCAATGTACCATTTTTAGCGGGGAGAGTAACATGCATTTCATTGCATAGGGGTCTACTTAAAGGTGCTAAATGTGAGATTGGGAGCATTTATATTGACTCTGCACGGCTCTCAACCAGTGGGCTACCTCCGGGTCTGAAAAGTGAAGCCAATGCTGAAGTGCCTTAAATTTGCATTATTTCTAATAGCCAGCAGGGGGCGACTCCTCTGGTTACAAAAAGAAGTCTGGTTGTATAGAAGTCTAAGAGAAAATGACCCTACTTCTCACTTGATTTATTACCTCAGTAAACATTGTAAACATTTATTTAAACAACACAATCATAACCTTTTTGGTCGTCTGAAAATGTCTTATTCAGCTTTTGGTTGTACTTAGCTCCATCCTCTCGTGTCACTTCTGGCTGCAAAAAAAATAACATGGCGACGGCCAAATACCAAAATGCTGAACTTGAGGCTTTAAAACGGAAGTCCACAAAACAATGGGTGACGTCACGGTGACTACATCCACATAAACAGTCTATGCTATCAACATGGCGACGACTGACACAGCGACTCACAGCTAACAGTGCTAACAGCGCTAACAGTGGAAACAAAGGCAACATTGCTGACCGAGCTAACACTACGCACTACACTACGCTTCTGCAACGGAGTGGTTGGTTGAGACGGCGTTATCAGCTGTAACCGCTGTATGAGCGCAGTGCAGAGTGGCAGCTGTGAATTAGCCAGTGGGACACGCTCACAGGCACTAACATGCGCTAAAAGCAGGCTCAGCCGGCCCGGCGATGTCAACAAAGCATGGAGTAGCTCGGATTACATCTCACACAGATGGAGAGCGACTTCATTCTCTGCTATATTAATGCTCTGGATACCATATAGAGCACCTTTAACAGTCCATCCTATCCACCCTAAAACACTTAAATAAAAAGAAGTTTCATTGCTAAAAGTGTGTTTTTCTTATTGTCATAGCTAACAAGCCAAATACACACAACACACAAATATTTGTTCTGCAGCTACAACAGAAATGACTAAGAGAAAAATATCAACCGTGCATGTGAAGTCAACTACAGTCAAAGGGAATTGTTTTCTTTCTACACTCACCTATGATGCACTGACTTTAATTTCACATCATGGAAAAGAAAGCAGTCTTCCCATCAGCAGCAGCAGCCTCAGTAGACAATGCAATGCAGTCATTAGAAATCATTTTGTGGAAAGTTCATAACAAATAGTCTCACTATTCTTCTTTGTACAGATAAAACCTACAGCTGAAATGCTCAGGCACATCCTGTGGAGATTGTTGAAAAGCCTTGTGGTAAATATATGAATGCAGTGGTTCCAAAGCCGGGGTCGAGATCCCCAAAAAGGGGTCGCAAAACAAGCCAGCTGCTTAGCAGCATTCTCATAATTGATCATCTCACTTAATGAACAGTTGTTTACCTTCCATGTTTGCTGCCTCATTAGTTATGCACAATCACTCTCCGTTCATATTTGATTTCCAAAAATAGCCCACCAGGTTCCTATACCATCTTTAGTTATGCTGCTGCAGCAACCAGAAAGAAGGTAATCCTACGTGTGTTCGAGGTGCTTTCACACTTGAAACAGTCCATTCATCATGGTCTTTAGACAAAAGTCTTATCTCTGCTACCTGCTGTGCTACTTTAGCACAAAGAGACAAATAGGGTGGAAGTATGTGGAAGGAGTGGGTGAGCTGTGGGGGGTTGGCTCTGTATTTCTGATGTAGCTCTTCCTCTTGGAGGGCTTACACAAGGATCTGGGGCTCCCACTCCTCGGCCGGAGCGGAAGTGCTGCGAATAGAATATCAAACGATCTGTTTCCTTTGTGTTCATTCAAATTGCAAAATCTCAGAGAATGTAGAGAAATAAAGATCAAGAGTTGACATCTGTAATAGCTGTCCTGTCTCTTTATATAAATCAGAGACCAAATAGAGGCAAATACCTGTCATTGGTAATAGCCGGCGTCTCTCCTCATAGATATGAGTGGAGAGGATTCTCACTGTAAGGGGCGGAAGCTCTTCATTACACTTCATCTGTGCATCATCTTTTGAGATTTACCTAACATATTGTAACTGCCACAGACATAAATATAATTCACCTCATAAATCAAATCTGCAGAGTCCACGCTTCCCATTACTGTAGTTTAAGAGGGTTTTACTCTGCTAGGTTATTATGAAACACATTTTGTCAGGGTGAAAGCAAGGATGTTTTTCGTAGTTCCTGAAAGATTTGCATGTTAGAGTTTTTCACTGGACAGCAGCGATCCTAAAACAACAATTACTGTGGATGAGTAGAGTATTAAATGTCATTCTTGACCTTGGGTAATATTAACTCAAGGTCCACTTACTAGCTTTTTTCTTAGTTTTTAATATTGCAGTCTTGGAGCTTGCTCGGTTGAGTTACTTAACTGACAAGATGTTGTTAAAAGCTCCAACTGACCATAGGCTGTAAACAAGAAGTGGATGTAGTCACGGTGACGTCACCCATTGGTTTGTGGACTGTCGTTTTGAAGCCTTGAGTTCAGGATTTTTGGCGTCGCCATCTTGGTTTTTAGCCGTCGCCATCTTGTTTTTTTGCAACCAGAAGTGACACGAGATGGTGGAGCTAAGTGCAACAGAATGCTGAATAAGACATTTTTAGGCGACCAAAAACGTAATAATTAACTTTCGTGAACTGAAAACACACTGTGAAAGGATTAAAGTTGTAAGGCGAAAACATGGACAACTCCCAGACCGGACAACGCCGTGGTAGCGACCTGTCAATCACAAGGTAGCCACGCCCTAAAGCATGCCCTGTTTTATTGTCTATTTGACTCTAAATGGGACCATAATTTACTAAATGAACATCATGCTGTATTGAAGAAGACTTGAAACTAGTGATTGAGAACATAAACTCATGTTTACAATGTTTACTTAGGTAATAAATCAAGTGAGAAGTAGGCTCATTTTCTCATAGACTTCTATACAATCAGACTTCTTTTTGCAACCAGAGGAGTCGCCCCCTGCTGGCCATTGGCATTGGCTTCACTTTTCAGACCCGGAGTCTGCCCACTGAGATTGACCCTGAGTTAGGATTTTTTTTAATAACATATAGAATATATTTTGATTTTGATATAAATATTTTTATTTGACATGCAGTGCCCTTAAAGTGTAACTGTTGACTTCATGAGCTGCTTGATTGTTTAAAATCTGCTCCCACAACACCTTCCTCAGCACAGCTGTAGAGAGTTGGAAGTCTTTCTGAAATCAATTCAGATTACGGGTCTCACAAGTGCAGCAGTTTAGCGGAAACAAACCACAAACTGTCAGTGGTTTGGATTTGAAGGTGGCGTATCCAGTGTCTGTAATGAAATGATGATAGACTTTAATGTGATTGTCACTGAATCAGTTTGTTTATGAAAGGAGGTGTGTTTTTAGTGCTGACTCAGCTCTCTGGAGCTGATTCGTAATAACGCTGCTCCTCGGTATCCAGCAGGACACTGACAAATGTGCTACCTGTCACTCCTCAGCTATTGCTGCTTCATCACTTTCACAAGGCCAGCAGCATTCAGAGTAAACGGTGTAACTTAAGAGCACAGGCAAAATGCCAGTATCTCAAAAATGCACTAATGTTATATTTTGACTGGGGGGGAAGGGGTCGTGTAGTTTTCTTGGCATCACAGCAATGTGATGCCATTTAACGCCTTATTGAGTAAAGCATTTCAAAACAGGATCACTATCAAGTATTTTGATACAGATAGATAATATCATGCTTTGGTTCCTCTCTCACGTTACATAGTGTGAGACACACTGACTGTCAGGCTAATAGCTTTAGACTCTGCTTTTATTTAAAACCTACAGCTTCTTGTGCATAAGATACTCTTCTAGAGAGGGAACAAGTCCAGAGCTGGAATTTAGTGACAATATCCACTTAAGACATCTATAGTATGACTCATACAGCCCTTGAAGTTGAATCACTTCTTCAAGATAACAAAATGTCACCACTCTTCATCGTCGTTTAAACAGTTTCAGTTTTGCTTCCAATGTATGTCCACTAAGACTGAGCTGAATATGATTTATTATATACTGAGTCATCACAAAACTTTCCATAGATATTCAACATATACATAAGTAGGGCTGCAACTAACGATTATTTTAATTGTCGATTAATCCGTCGCTTATTTTCACAATTAATCGATTAGTTGTTTGGTCTAGAAAATGTCAGAAAATTGTGAAAAATGTCTATCAGTGTTTCCCAAAGCCCAAGATGACGTCCTCAAATGTCTTGTTTTGTCCACAAATCAAAGATATTCAGTTTACTGTCATAGAGGAGTAAAGAAACCAGAAAATATTCACATTTAAGAAGCTGAAATCAGAGAAATTTGAATTTTTTTTTCTTAAAAAATTACTCATACCGATTGATCGACTTATCAAAATAGTTGGCAAATATGATTAGTTTAATAGTTATAAACTAATCAATTAATCATTCCAGCTCTATAAATAAGTACCAGTTATTTGTCTCCCTAGTGTATTTATAAGATATTGACATGTTGGAGCCTCCAACTGGCAAAGACAAATCATATAAAACACCTAAGGAGGAAATAAATAGTTTAGTTTCATTAATGGAGACAGCTCAGAAATATTTAACTTGAATGCCTTGCGGCGGATCTGATTGTATTCGTAAATATTTACTTATTACTTTTGGTCCCACATGCACTGCGATGCAATGTTCATTTAGACAACTGTTAAATTGGGAATTACTTCACACACTCATCACCGATTGGAGTCTCCCTGGTCTCATTTGTTCAGACAGAGCTGTTTGTGTTCATTAATATTGATTTAAAGTCCCAGACCGTGACAACATTTATCAACTCTTAAATTAGTTACACCGCATTTTTCAATATGCTAACACCGTGCTCTGCATCATGTCTCTGCACAGGGAGTGCTGTAGGTTTTTCGGGGACGACGGGCTCACACCCAAGGTGTTCTTCACCAAGGTGGCTCCCTTTGGCCTGCTGTGGATCCTCACCAACTACCTGTACCTGCAGGCCCTCAGGAAGATCAACACAACAGACGCGTCAGCGCTCTTCTGTTGTAACAAGGCCTTCGTCTTCCTGCTGTCTTGGATTGTACTTAGAGACCGCTTCATGGGGGTCAGGGTGAGTACATCTGCCTGTGTATGTGTGTGTGTGTGTAAGCACTTCCTTAACACACTATGGAGGGATATATGCACAAGTGCTTAACCTTGGTACTTTTCAAGGAAGAGTAGAGGAATGAAAACACCAGAACACCTGCCTAGATTACTCAGAACACATAGCCGGCATTTATTTAACAGTAACACTAAACATAGTACAATTCTCTGTTATATCGTCCCTTATGCTTTGTCCTTTAAGTTCGTAAACTCAGTGTCTTTTCCTTGACCCTTCAACCAACTCAAGTTAAGGAGCTCTGAGAAAATAACAAACCAAATCAACTAAAACCAATGTTCATCTACACGGGTAGTGTGTTTTATCCCTTTAAATGAAGTGTGGTGACCACAGAGCTTATCTGATAGATGTGATGAAGATTGTGGAGTGAATCAGTCCTCTCGACTAGTGAGACGCTCCTCCATCTGCACACCCGCTGTGGGTCCTCGGCTCTTCCGTCATACGTCCTCTGTTGCATGTCCATCCGCGATTTGCATAAGCAGGACAACATTTGATTATTTTCTTTTAAATTAACATATTTCACCAGATCTGGAACTAAAATCACTCAAAAATCCAAATTAATGAATCTTTCAATACTATACATTCAACTGTCTTCAAGTTACCACACAGCAACGTGACCAGCATTTTCCTCAATTCCTTCTGCTTTAGTTTATTTAACTCAAGTCATACTCCGATTAGAGTAAAATGGGGCAACAGGGTCTCAGCCACATTTGCGCTTAGCAATGGTTGAATTTTGTCCCCAGTTCTTTTGAATCTTTATATTGATGTTATGCCCAAGCAATTGAAAGCCTGTAATACTGGTTGCATGATTGGTAATACTCTAGTGAACCTTATCATTTACGCAGTGTACATGAGACCATCTAGCGCTGGTCTTCAGTAGCTCCTTACTGTATGTTCTGTCTATGGTTTAGATCATATCAAATACAATGCAAGGGAGAGTGTTGTCATAATCTGTAGAACTAAAAAGGGCAGATGTCTCAAATTTCCTGATTCTAAATTGTCTGATAATAAGGTCAAATATCTTGGACATTTTATTACAGAACAGATGATGAAGATGTTTATAGGCAATGCTGCATGATGTATGCACATGCAAACCTTCTCTTACGTAAGTTTAGCGCACGTACAGATGGAGTGAAGATGTCTCTGTTCAGAGCATATTGTGCATCACTCTATACTGCACATTCGTGGTCAAACTACAGAAAAGCGAGATTACAGAGACTTCAAGTACCTTATAATGATGCTGTGAGAATATTGCTGAAGAGACCTTGATGGTGTGGTGCAAGTGAAATGTTTGTGGCTGCAGGAGTCAATACTCTACAAGCTCATGTACAAATTTATTTCCCGGATTAATGCCTCTGACAATGAAATCCTCTTGGTCTTATCAAACATAAGGTTTAGTACTAAACGCTACCAATCCCAGCTGTGGAGACATTGATATACAGTAGTTGTCTCGTTGTAGGACACTGATTTATATTCTATTTAAGCCATGAGTTTTTATTATGCTTTTATATGTTAGGCTATATATAATGCCTTTCATCTGGACCTTGTGTCTGTAATAAAGTTTTGATTGATTGATTGGTTTTTAGTAAATGCCTTATCAAGAAAACACACAACTCAGCTAAATGATATTAATTCTTACCAAGAGAGCTTCTCACTCTCACATACTATGCACTACATACTGTACTATTGTTCAACATACTTTTGTGTGAATAAACAGTAATATGGATCTTTTCGGACACACTGAGCAGTAATTCATGTCGTCACTTCCTGAGAGCCTCCTTGCCGGGTTGGAGACGTGTAACCATGGTAACCCGTGCCAACCTCATGTGACCAAAACGACGGTGTGTGAGAATCAAAGTCTGAATTAATTTAACATATATATATATATTACGCCTAGCAAAGTAAAATCTTATACTTACAGTTAAATTGAAGTGTTATTGATGTTACAGAGCTGCCCGTCAACGTCCGTTATGAATTTGGTATTCTTGACTGATAATGAATTTATATTTTGATAAAGATAACTATATCAGTAATTCATTTATATTTCTATATGACAGAGATGAAAGGTAATAATTATAGTTAAAAAAGTTTAGGAAAAATAACTTAGATTATATGTTTAGCTCAATAAGGACGCTGGTTACTTATTAATGAATGAGTTATGGAGAAGGGGTGGGATTAAATAAATTTTTACTTCTTCTCACTCCTTTTCGAATATGTAAACCAAGGCAAGTGTTTGACAATTTCTTTTGCTTTGATTTTCATTGTATGTGGATACACTTGTTGTATGATGATTCTCTTTTTTTTATTATTATTATTATTTTACATGTTCAAAATACATTTTGAAATGAAATGAACGTTGTAATCACTACCGCATTGCATTGTGGGATATGTATGCCGCCGGTCCAGCGTTGCACACTGTAATATTTCACCGGAAATAGTATTCAATTCGCGTACTATTGTTTTCATACTAAGGTTTTGGACAAACTAAAATATCTCACATACTGTTTTAGCCTACTAAATCGCATGTCAGTACGCAACCATTGACTTAGCTTTGTTAGCTTTATTAGCTTTATTAGCTAGCACAGAATGGTAAATAAATACCCAGCAAACACTCACCGGAGATGGAATAAACAATCATTAAATCCTCGGCAGAACTTCCACCAGTTAACGCTACTCCTTGTAACCCATTTTGGGATTTCGTTCAGAAGAACATTTAAACTAACTTTTATGAAGCGTTTATACTTTATACTTGTTTCCTTTCTGCTTTTGGCTTTTAGCTAGCTACCGTTCGGCTGTTATTCTTCTTCTCTCCATCTTACCGGGTAGCGCTGTTGTTGTTTTTCTCTCTGCAGCGCCACCACCGCCCTCTGCTGGACTACATAGCTATTGCAGATGGGGGGAAAACATGGAAATAGATTAAATATATATATATATATAGTGAGTTTATTTCCATTTTTTTCCCCATCTGCAATAGCTATTATTATAAGTTATATTATAATATAATATATATTATATTATATATATTATAAACTGCACAAAGTTACGTTTATTCTTATAAGAAATGTTGTTATTGTTGTTATTCTTGTATCATTTTAAAGCTCTTATTGTGCTCTTTATGTTTGAACTATCCATAGGCACATCAGAATAATATGAAGCTAGTTATAAGGGCATTTGCAGAGGCATTCGGAATTTGCCCTATTGCAGGATTAGAGATTAAATGTCAAATTTAGTTGACCTCAGTGTCATGACAATGTGACTAGTACAAAGATTATAGTCTAAGCTTTATAATGATATATGACTTCATGATATTTTGTTTAGATTACCCTCTTTTATACTGTATCTATTTGTAAAATGGTGAAAGAAATCATGTGTGCGCATGTGAGTGTAACGGTCTACAGTTTTTCACTTCCTGAGGGAAAATGTTCCCCGCTGTATCTTTAATAAATAAGAGTCTGAGTCAAGCAGAGGTCACAAAAAGCAAGGTGGATATTAAAAAAATGATTTTCCCTCTAGGCTACACACCTGTGGCAACTTTCACCTGTAATAAACAACATGATAACAAACAAAAAAGTAATTTGCATAATGTAATTGCTACATTTTCATATCAAATAATAATATACAAAATTCCCATTATTTACATTTTGCAACACTTGTGTCCATGTGCTATTATGTCTGCTTGCATAAGGTTACATATTATCATTGTAGCTTTTGGTTCTGATATTATCTTTTAATTGAATGTTTGATCATCCTCGTTTTATCTTGAATACCACAGTCTCAAACTGAATAAATTCAGTTAAGATAAGAGCTTGACCAGTACTGCACTTTTGAGGTTGATTCCAATATATATATTCAAAGCAATTATTTAAAGTAAGAAAAAAAAAAGAAGAAAATCTGATTTATGAGTATTGCCAGATTTTTCCTTCCCAGACTGACTCAATTTGATCATGTTCAGAGCCCTAAAGAGTGAAAAGTATGCTGTTTTTCACAAGAACCAAGCCAAAATTAGAGAAAAGTAAAAAAAAAGCTATAGTTTTGTGTAACAGAAGTATGTTCTTTCCTCTTCCCTGTCCTGTAAATCACCTCGCTACCAGTCAGGTGTATCTTGTGACCCATTGGAGGGGTCACGACCATCCACTAGACAAAGACAAAGACAAAAATGTTGAATAATTTTGTCTATGTTACGTGTCAGTGCTTTTCTTTCTATTTACATTGTGATAAGCCAATATTGTCCAGTGTAACTTACCAATTTGTCAGGCAAAGGCATGCTGTATAGAGTGCTCCAGGGAGGACGTATTTTTGTAGGCCAACCAGGAAGTCAGCATCACACTGGCTCTCTCAACAAAAAGCCAATGGGATTTTTCCATTGGATTTGAGATTATTGCAGCAAATAAGCTCTGTGGCAAACAAACGTTTATGATACCTACACGTTTTGTTCAGAAAGATAATCTCCACAAATGAACTCCACTTTTATGATTTTTGAAGTGTAAATGCAATCGCCAGAAGTAAAAAGCTAACTTTAGACTATAGATGAACTACCACGGTCGCATGAGCGCGTGTATACACAACGAAGCTGTAAAGGCGGACAAGTCGGCGTGATGACATTCAGTAGTCTCGTTTAGCCTCTTGTTAGAGACCGCTTTTTTTAAGACACATAAAGGCTTCAAAATTCACGAGTGGGATATTTACTAACGTATTTTATTTCGTAGAATAAAACATTAAAATCTCTTTAGCTTGTGTTAACCACAGACCTTATTTCAGGCATCTAACTAAAAACCCATTCAAAAAAACCATTGACTTCCAGACGTGGGAACCGGAAGCGCTAAAATGCTAACTCATTTCTGGGTTTTAGGACTCGTTCCTGTAGCAGAACAAGATGACCTTCACTTGCCTTTAGGCTTCTTATTGTGCCGCTTTGCTTTGGTGGAGGGAAAGAAGTCCACTATTTCTTCTAAGCGCTTACGGTCAGGTGTGGATTTAAATTGTGTCCTGACTCCTGGTGTCTATGTATCTCCTCTATTGTGTTCTTCACTCATAATGACAAAAAAAACCTCCTGTGTAACTCCCAAAGGAATGAAAATCATATGTGCTGCTCTGACTGAATTTGACGCTGAATGTGCGAGCTGCAGAGAGAAGGTTACCTGTGTGACAGCGAGATTTCCCACCAGTGATCACTGTGTCATTCAAACGTGCCTCCTGGTGTGTGTCTGTGTGTTATTGTCACTGATTTTATCCGGATGAAGTCAGAATGGCAGAGCAGTGAGGGTTTAGCTTTGTGAATTGAGGTATCTCCCGCTCTCCTCCTCCCACTGCACTCCTCCTCAGATGCTTTCATATCTGCAGCCGGCCTGCACTCTGCAGAATGGCTTTCCCCCTTTTTTTTTTCCTCTCACTCACAACTGCCCCATCTCTCCCTCGTGCATGTATGCCCCAACTCCCCACCCCCATTATCTGCGATGAAAGGCCTCAGTAAGAAACAAATACTGTAATAATGCTGCTTCTCTCTCTTTCACACCCCCAGCTCCCCCCCCCCCCCCCCCCCCCTCTCTCTCTCTTGCTTGCTGGTGGGGATTGCAGTGCTTTGGATGTCTGCAGCAATGCAGGGGATCTTGGACGAGTTTGTCATGAAAGTGAAGGAGGGGGAGGGAGAAAGACGGGGGACGCTAAATCATCCTAGTTAAACAGGGATGCGGGTTGTTTCAGGTCAGGGATATTGTGTACTTAAAAAGATGGTGGCAAAGTCAGAACGGACCGCACAGGTTAGAAGGTCATGAAATGAATTGAAGAGCCTTTTAGCTGAGCTGTGCATTTGGATTTGTCAGCTGTAAAGGGGAGTCAGATACACCTCAATCCACATCCGCATACTGCAGCAATAACGCTTTAATCGCATAACTGTAAAGGTTCTGTGATGTCTGTCCTCCTCTGACTCTCACATTGTGCTGAAACATCTCAAGAAACTAAACCACCAACACGTGGAGGGTCGCTGACCTTGTAAGCAAACAGTCCATCACAAGAAATGCGTGAAGAAAGGTGTAGCTGTGACTGACAGGCAGCCTGCAGTGCAGAAAGAGCCATTTTGCCAAAGGTGCCCAAGGGCTCTGGCCGAGCAAAAACACACGGCTCATTTATCTTCCTGACACCTCTTTAATGCAGAGCTTAATCCACTCAGCTGGACTGCACCATGTCCCTATCGCATGCTCTTCAACACACTCGCGCACGCACACACGCACATGCACTCAAACACAGAGCAAAGACAAATGCTGGAAGTGTAATAAACAATAGATGGAAGATCTTGGTTCGGATTCTTCGAGGCTGATTGAGAGCGGGATGAAACAGATGGTTTGGTGGCGTTTCGAAGCTGTGATAATCTCAGAGGCAGGGAGTGGGAGTGGGTGTGAGAAGTGGTGCATCGATGGGGGTATTCGGTTTGTAAACACGATGGCAGTGTAATGAAAATCAATGTCAGACAATTAAGACAACACTGTAGAGGCTGCCTGTCCTTTGTTGGGAGAACTTGCGTTGTGAATCTGAGATCAGAGTGTGTACAGTGGTGGAAGATGTACTCCAAAATACCAATACATTAATGTAAAAATACTCCATTACATGTACAATTCCTGCATTTAAAACCATATAAGTAAAAATACAGAAGTACTATCAGCTAGATTTACTTAAAGTATTACAGTAAAAGCACTGGTTTTGCAGAAAATTATTATATTAATTATTACCTCAGATCAATCTGAGCGCCCGTCAGATAATTTAACGGTCGAAAAAAAAGACGAAAAAGCAAAGTTCTGATACACAAATCTGTATTAATTTTATTTATTTATTTAATTAACTTTATCCAATCTTTGATTTTTTTTGTGAAATATTGGAGAGTTTTACTTCTTTTGGCCTCAAACAGTTATTTAAATTAAACCATGTGAGAGGTTTAAAGGGGAAATGTCTTTTCGGTGGAACAGCCAACAACTCATTCTTTGTAAGGGGTCACAAGCAAAAAAGCTTTGGAAACCAATAGTTAAATCTTGTATTTTATTATCTTATAATATGTATTAATAGATATTTTTGTATGTTCAATTCAATTCATTTTTATATTGTGTCAAATCATAACAGAAGTTATCTCAAGATGCTTCTCATATAGAGCAGGTCTAGACCGTACTAATAATAATAATAAAAACTAATAATCTAGAGACCCAGCAAGAGATCCCCCAGGAGCGACAGTGGCAAGAAAAAACAACCCTTTAACGGTTAGAAACTCTGGACCGAAATGTAAAATCTTAATCTGTGAACTAACTAACTAACTAAATAAATAAATGTAGTGGAGTAAAAAGTATAATATTTCTCTCTGAAATGTAATGGAGTAGAAGTATAAAGAAGCATAAAATGGAAATTAAGTACAGTACTTGAGTAAATGTATTTAGTTATATTCCACCACTGTGAGTGTATATATGTGTTTGTTTGTGTGTATACAGTATGTGTTTGTGTGTATACAGTATGTCTTCGTGTTTGCCTGTATGTGAGAAAATGTAAATACCAGGCGAGCAGTCTGCTGACTACGAAATAAAACCCACGTATTAATTAGAACATTACGAGCCTTGTACTGTGATGCTTCAGCAGTGACAAACAATGTGCCATGTGTGCCTGCTGTGTCTGTACACAGAAGTAAAGGCTGGGGCGTCTTTATCACCTCACTGTGAAGCAGCGTGTCGTCCATCCGTCATTCGCTGATGTTCCTCCTCCTCCTCTCTCTCTCTCTCTACAGATAGTAGCTGCTATCTTGGCCATAGCAGGCATTGTGATGATGACCTATGCAGATGGATTCCACAGCCACTCGGTCATCGGCATCACTTTGGTCGTGGCCTCTGCTTCGATGTCAGCGCTCTACAAGGTATCTGTTTGCATTTGATCAATTGCAAAGAACACTACTGAGCTTGTGTCCTCCCATAACCCTCCCTTGTAGTGACACCTTCACTGGCAGTGGAACATGAAATGTAAAAACATATGTATGAATAGTCTTACGTAAGAAATCCTGGACGAGTTCCCTTCTACTTATGTAACCAGGTGGCAGACGACAGTGTGAAATGTAACACTCGGCTGACAGAAGCGTGTGATATGTGAGCGTTTGGTTGCTGGCCTTGGGCTGTGATGTCCCGATCAAGGAGGTTACGGGACAGATAGCTATATTTTGACGTGGCTCTGGTCTCCTCTGCCCTGCTGTCTGTGCTGCCTAATGTGATAAACAGACAGCAGCGGCCCGGTGCCAGAGACATGCCAGGTACTTGGCAGGTGCGCCCCTCTGCAATATCCCTCTGCCTCTTAAGGGGGCAGATTCTGTGCATTCACGGCTCTCCTCCCCATTTGTCCTCAGGTGCTCTTCAAGATGGTCCTGGGCAGTGCCAAATTTGGAGAGGCTGCACTATTTCTGAGCATTGTTGGAAGCGCCAACTTTGTTTTCATCAGCTTTGTGCCGGTCATCCTGTATTTTACTCACGTGGAGTACATCGGCTCACTCGCAGACGTCCCCTGGCTCTACCTCTGTGGGGTTGCAGCCCTGCTGTTTGGTACGGAAACATGACATATGAAGCAGTGTTGCGCATAAACCGGATACTGCAACGATCATGCAACCCATGAATATCATTTTGCAAGTGTTGTGGTTTCTCACCCTCATTGTGTAGTCTGCTGCTGCTCTCATTGTGCTTCTTCCCCACAGCTTTCAACGTCCTGGTGAACTTCGGCATTGCGATAACGTACCCAACATTAATCTCCCTTGGCATCGTCCTAAGTGTTCCTGTAAATGCCAGTAAGTCTCTTGGCTTTCCTCCCAGACCTGACTTTTTATATACGGCCACCATTAAAGGTGCAATGTGTAAGATGTAGCCACATGCTACAATCTAAATTTACAGTCATCAGTTATTTAAATAAAAAAGAAAAAAAGCCAACAACTATATACAGCAGTGCAAGAATACGCAGAATTCAACTGAAATGCTTAGAGACAGTCAAAATAACACTGCCTATATTGTGTTTACTGTGCCACTAACTGGGGACTGTATCGTCCGTGTACGTTTTGTTTGTTTATTGGATTAAATCCAAAGTGGCAGAAAGGAGAAAAAGACTCGTATTTCATTCATCCTACTCGCCACCAGAAGACTTCTTCGCCGGGAGGAGAGCGGGCTGCAGCTCCGGGGACAGACCTTCACTTAGCGGCTGTAGCAACTTGAGTTCAGCCAACACAAAGCCCAATGCCGGGAGTGACAGCGGGCTGTGCCCAGCGGCAGCGCTAGGTCTAAGTCCCCCGGGATGAGGACCCCGGCGCTGGGGTCCATCTCTGCTGGAGCTGTCGCCCGCTCTCCTCCAGGCGAGGCGGCATCCTGGTGGTGGGGAGGAACGAAACAAAAATATGAGTCTTTTTCTCGTTGCTGCCTCTAGGAAGTGCGCCAGGCTTTGAAGCAAATTTTACATGGTGGCCAAACGGTGGTACTACAACTTCTGCGTACGTCACGTGATGCCATTGACTTACATTAGACTTACTTTGGGAAAGAGACGTCTGTAACTCAGCGGATCATTTTTTACCTTCCCAGTACAAACACTTGAATATCCCTTATTTAAATCATTAGATTCTAAAAGTCGTAAAACGCACTAATAGCCGAACCCAGAGTTATTTTCCTTCCTCCATTCATGTGAATGAGCCGAAGGCTGAGACTGAACCGAGGGATGGGAGGCGGAGTTAAAGAAAATGCTACTGTTACTGCTATATGGGTCTAATGGATGCAAAAGATCACCAGAAGATACTTTTATCGAATTTTATGCTCGGAAGTCAAGCTTTTTTTGCTTCATTCACCAATGAGCAACTCTCATAGGTCCGATGCTGTATCTAGTTCTCTTTATACGTAACAAATATATATATATATATATATATATATATATATATATATAAATAATAAAGTTTTTATTTGGAGTCTAACAGTGTGTAGACCTCCTTTGTGCCCTACAGTTAAATATTTTTTTTGTCTTGCACCTGTCTTTGCCCAGATGTGCGCACTAAAATTCTGGCCAAATCTTACACATTGCACCATTAAATATTTGATGGCATTGAAATCCCCCCAAAAGGTATCATCTATATTTGGTGAGGGATAGAATTGGTTTCCTTCTCATTGTATAATTGGAGATTTTTTGTGACAAACTTTGCATACCGATTGTTCGCATTAATCCTATCAATTCTTGCTATATTTACAAATTCCTTCGTATGCTCATACTAACGCGTCCTCCTTATTTTACAGTGGTGGACCTCTACACATGTGAAATTAACTTCAACACAGTGCGCCTCATTGCTGTGTTCATCATTTGCCTGGGCTTCCTCATGCTGCTGTTACCGGAGGACTGGGATCAGTGCATCATCCAGCTCAGCACGAAGCTGCGCAAGCGTGACGAGCCGGCAGAGGGCAACGGCGAGGCGGGCGCCACCACGGGGCTCAACTGGAAAGGGAGAGCCAGGCCCTCCATGTCAACATTTGCACATTGACTCCATGAAATATTACCTTGCAAACACACACAGACACAGGGAGGGAGGCACATTAACACCTCTTAATGTCGATGTCGGTGACCTGCCCTCTCTTTCACGACGCTCCCTGGATGGAAAAAAGTATTTTCGACTGCCCTCTGATCAGTAACATTTCTGTCAAGGGGGGGAGATGCAGGAGGCACATATCATTTGGCGTCCATTCCACTCAGAAGTTATCAGAGTCGGCGCATGGACAATATCAATTGTAACCCCCAAAAGATTATCAGGTATAACTGACTGAGTCATGTATTCATTTTGCTTTACCTCTCAATCATTCCATGGATTCACTACATCCTTTGCGCCTGGGAAGACTTGCCAACTTGCCTGATATTTTTCAGTTCTGAGGAAAAAAAAAGCGATTTTTTCGAGGCAGGCCTAACACCGCGTGGACTTGCTGTCTTTTAACATGTACACATTTACACACCTTTAAGATCCAAAGAAGAATGCCTAAAATGCTGAATGCCTGAAAACAAAAAGGGAGGCCCACCGGGGCGTCCCTCAGGTGTAAACTTAATGACAAATACCTGCCTTTCGTGCACTGTACATAGCCGTGTCTCCCGCCGTGGATGTCCTGCAGGAGCTGTGGACCCAGTGGGCTCATCTGGTGTGAAGGGACCTGTCTGGACACCTGAGGATCAATCTGAGATGAAGACACTTTCGCAACGCCTGTTCATCCTGAGAGATGAGGTCAGGTCTTTTTCGACCACGCTGATTGCCCCCCCCCCCCCCCCGTGGTTATGTGCTTTCCCGGGGCTAGACTCCCACCGCTCAGGCCCACAGTTAAGTCACGAGAGATCTAAAACCAGTATCTCTATTGTTTCCAATGCGTGAGATGGTTCAGATTTTGTTTGTCAAAAAGTGTAGAGTGCTTTCAGTCCATCCATAAAGCGCTTGCCTCGCATTTTCTGTTCCCGAGACAGCAAGCGGTTTATATACCGAGCAATACAGGTAATACATGTATTTACATGAATTGTCATTCAAATAATATTTTTTAACTGTCCATTAGCAGTTCAAACTATTAAAGGGACTCTCTGTAAGAATCAGAAATTGCTTGTTAACAGTGACACCTCTTCACACCAGCTCTGCTATATTCCCACAACACTAGTTTTCCCCCCGACGTCAGTCACATTCCTGTTTTGCAAGACGAGCTTCACTAGATGTAACTTTGGGGTTTTTTTGCGCTTCCGTAGAGTTTGTGTTGGACTCTGAGTTGTGGGGGGGGGGGGCTGGTCGTTTGCAAGGCCTATTGAAAGAGGCTGGGACACGGGTCTTGAGCTCTGGGGTATAACATATGGGTGCAGACCAGATTTTACTGCGCATGTGTTGTACCTCAAAGTTATGACGCGTTGATGACGTGTGACATGTCCTCTTTGCACCCTCTTTGGTCGTTTGTTGCTGTTAGCGAACTCCATATCTAACTGAACGTTGGATTTTCCCAGATAAACGGGCCCGGGTTCTTCACATTAAAAGCAGTCTACATGTTGATAGAGGAAACCCAGAAAGTTACAACCTGTTCACACATTGCCAATAAAAAAATTATTGATACATGTTAAAAGTTACTTACAGTCCCTTTAACTGGCCCATTTTCACAATTCATTCTTCAGGTATACCAATCTTTGGATGGACTAAAAGCACTAACAGCTTAATATAAGACAGACAGGCTTGATGGAAACTTGGAACTACCCCTTTAATAACTTTGACCATCAACCATAGCTATCACTGAGCCTCCTTTTGAATTCACTTTCTAGACTTATATGCACATAAACTAATCTGCGGCAATTATCACTTCAATATTTGTTTTTCCTGGAGAAAATAAGACAGATTGTCTCACTGTGGCTTGAGGAGAGGTGTGCCGACACATGAGAATGGCTCCCATTTGTCCGCCTCTGCTCTTCTCTTTGTCAAAAAAAAACAAAAACATGTCTTACTGTTTCCATCCATCACATTTCTGAGGCAAGTTAACAACCGGGATGAACCTGAGAAGGCACACGCGACCGGTGGAAACTCTGCCTTGTTGTGAATGTATGAACATCACTCGACCACACATGCTCGCTATACGTGCCATCTGTTTTTTACAGTGTCACCACAGACTGCTGCAGAGACACTCTTTAATACTACCCTTCTTGTACTCATCTGACCGAGTTTTTTTTTTTTTTTGGAGCAAACTCTTGACGCATCGTTGGAGACTTTTTTCTATTTTTGCATTCGGTTGCTGACTAACCTGGAGGGGACAGTGAGTGACATCCGCAGGACGAGCATGCACATACTGTATGAGCAGATACAGCTGAAGTCCACTTCACTGCCTTTTCTTTGTTTCGCAATAGAATACATTAGCACTGTTTCCCATTGTCATGCTCTATGACAATAAATTATAATATTGTATTCCTCTGGAATTATTGCTAGACATAAATGTAAACCTTTGTAAGGAATGATGATTTTTACACACTGAGATGCAACATATGATTATCACATTTGAGGAAGAAGTATTTAGAGCGTGAATAAATGACGGGTTTATTATTAGATCTACTGTTGGGTGTCTTCAAGTGTAATCACATGTACTATATAAAAGATTTCTTTCAATACATTTCCTTGTCCAGGTTTGTTTTCTCCTCGGTGTTGTAGTTCTGTGCTTCGTAATTACTGATCACAGGAAATGGCCACAGGCAATATGAACTGATCGATATAGAATTAATCTGCAGCTATTTTGATAACGTTTAAATCAATTTTGTCCTCAAATGTGAGAATTTGCAGCACAAAACATTTGAATATGGCTTATATGTTATTTTTACAGCTTAAATGATTTATTAATCAATTAGTTGACCGACAGAGAAATAACAGGAAACTATTTTCATAACCGATTAATCATTTAAGTCATTTTTTTTTTTTTAGCAAAAATGCCCAAAAATCTCTGATTTGAGCTTCTCAAACGTGAATATTTGTTGGTCTTCTATTATATTTAAGGTACAGAGTGTAGGATTTGGCGACATCTAGTGGTGTGTTTGCAGATTGCTACCAACTGAGTACCCCTCCGCTCACTCCTCCCTTTTTCAAGACTGCGGTAACGTGAGCCACCACATGCAAAACCGTGGTAACGCCGTTCGCCTCGCTCAGAGGTCATCCTTACCATAATAACACTACTTTAGGAGCAACGGAAGTCAGACGGCGGCTGGCGGTACCACGGTTTTGCACTCTGCGGCTCACGTTACCAGTTTCACAAGCGTGTCGGAGAACTACGGTGGCCTTCAGGTAACGTAAAAACGTGAAAGGCTCTCTCTAGAGCCAGTGT
Source organism: Sebastolobus alascanus (assembly GCA_916701645.2). NCBI lineage: Eukaryota > Metazoa > Chordata > Actinopteri > Perciformes > Sebastidae > Sebastolobus > Sebastolobus alascanus. Next base: position 1,742,292 of record CAKAOJ020000248.1, on the reverse strand, counting down.
TTGGTTTGTTCGTTCTGTGTAGAAACATGGTGCAGCAACATGGCGGACTCCGTGAAGAGGACCCGCTCCCTGTGTAGATATGAAGGGCTCATTCTAAGTTAACGAAAACACGATTCTTAGTTTCAGGTGATTATACACTAATGAAAACATAGTTATGAATATTATATTCCATTTCTGTTAATAAATCCCCCAAAATCCTACACAATGTTCCTTTAAAGTAAATAGATTTTGGTTTTTGGCTGTTGGTCGGACAAAACAAACACAATGAATATGCCAACATGGGCTTTGGGAAATTGTGATTTGCATTTTTGTTTTACTATTTTCTGACATTTTATGGCCCAAATGATTAATCAATTCACTGGGAAAATAATCAACAGATGAAATATGAAAAATGAAACAACAGATGAAAGATGTATGGAAATGATTGTTGGTCCTATAATATTTTTTCTGCATGTATCAAACTAACAAACATCATGCTCCACTCTGACTGTTATCTGTCCGTAGAAGAAAGTGGCCTGACGCTCCCTGGTCAGAGCAGAGAAAGGTAGTCTGCTGCTCTCTTGTGGCTGAGAGGGGACCTGCAGGCAGTCCAGCCTCCCTTCACCACCAGCATCCTGCCACGCAGAGCAGGAGGACGGGGAGGTATTTTCATGGTGACACACTCTGCATAGCTGCTCCTCTGAGTGATGTTTGAAGTCAGTGCTAACGGTGAAAATGGAGGAGGAATACTTGGAGTCATCGCAGGTTGAGCTCTCAGAGCTGGAAGGTGCACCACGACAGGTGGTGGTGGTGGTCAGGGTGCAAGGGTCACCGCTCCTGCCCTCATCTCCCCCTCCCCCTCCCCTGCCCACCACGCTCCCCAGGCGTGCTCCTATTTTCTGCCTCAGTCCCTGAAGAGCACCCTGGAAACGTTTGCTCAGCAGAGCGTACAGCAGCGGGTTGATGTCAGAGTTCAGCAGCACCAGCCAGTACGAAAAGGTGACGGCAGAGGGTGGGACGAGACTGGATTGGCCCGAGAGTGCAGTTTCCGTGGCCTGCACCAGGGCCACGCCTATGTAAGGCGTCCAGCAGAGGAAGAAGGCTGAGATGACCAGGAAGAGACGCACCACTCCGTGGTTGTGGTGGTGCTGCTGGGAGTTCTGCAGGGATGACTGGGAGGAGGCGCTCTGAGGTGCCAGGAAGGAGAACAAACGTTTGGATGAAGGGTTGTTCTGCTCTGTTGCAGAATCAGGGAGAGCAGGGCTGATGTAATCCCCCTCTTCTGTACTGACCTCAGACACAAACCGTCCACTCACATGATAAATGAGTCCGGAGGGGCCGTGGAGGCTCCCGCAGCGCCGGTGAGATGAATCACCATGTGTGAAGGCAGAGCTCGGGTTCCTGCTGCGCTGGACCGAGTCCTCCAGGGTATGAATCCTCCTGGCGTGGCTGCGGGCCACCTTGACGATGTTCACGTAGCAGAAGAGGATGACCACTGCCGGTAGGAGGTAGGAGAGGGCAGCCATGAAAGCAGTGTAGCTGGGACTGCTGGCCCAGTTGACTGCACAGCTGTACATGGGAACCACGTAGCTGACGGAGCTCCAGCCCAGCAGGGGAGGACAGCTGGTGACCAGAGCCTGCAGCCAGATCCACAGGACCACAGAGCAGGTCCTCCACAGGGTGCAGCGGGAGCTGTAGCGAAGGCAGTCCATGATGGAGTGGTAGCGGTCGAGGGCGATAGCCGCTAATGTCAGTACAGAGGCTGTGCAGTACACAGAGGAGGTGTAACCCACGTACGAACAGAGGTCCTGTCAGACAGCAGAGAGACACAATCTCATCACATCCACAGTCACAAGACGTCAGCTCTATAGGTCATGTCAGACACTAATGCTGTGATGTTACATAACTTTAAACACTCTGTAATAGCAATCATTCATAAATGGTAAATCGACAGTAAATTAAACTTAGTTAATAGTTATTTTACTGTTAACAAACAATGAAATGATAATTAATATTATTTACTCACTATTAGCAATGCTATAATTTATATTATTTTATCATTAGTTTGTGTAATATGAAATAATTAGTTTATAAATTCTATATTGTATCATAGCTGATAGGAGACGATAACAATTACATTCTGATTACATTAGTAAACTATTTATCAACAGTTTATTGTTGCACACATTATGACATATTATATACTATATTAAGTATTTGTGAGTGATTACTAAATTATTTGTAAACCTTTAAGGAATCATTTGTAAAACTTCTATAAACATTACATAGACAGATGGACCAGAAACCAATAATTAACCATTAACAGATTATTAACTCTCTATCTAAATAATGTTTATAGATGCTTTAAAAAGTGTTTATTAACCATTTAACAAGGTATTATTATAATCATTTGCAACTTTATAATAATAGCCATCCAAATAATGTTTATAGATGCTTTACAAACCAATTAACCATTAACAAAGTGTTACAATTATCTGTCAATGTAATGTTTATAGAGGTTTAATAAATGGTTTCTTAAAGGTTTACAAATAGTCTTCTAATCTTTAACATATACTTATATATATAGTATATACAATGTTATAATATGTGCAAAATTAAACTGCTGGAATAATATAAATTATGGCATTACTAATAATTAGTAAACATTATTAATGATCATTTCGTTGCTTGTTAACAGTAAAATAACTAAGTTTAATTAATTTTCAATTTACCATTTATAAATGAAGGTTATTATAAAGTGTTACCAAGCATTTTATAGTGCTGGACGGAGGTGACGTACAGTACAGTTCACCCATCCACGGTTCAGGATGGACAAAGCAACAAAAGGCATCACTCCGACGCCCACCAGGAGGTCACTGACAGCCAGGTTCATGATCAGCACCGAGTTCACCGAGTGGAAAGTCTTGGTCGCAGCCACAATAACAATGACAAGAATATTACCTACACACAGAAATACAACACACGCATACAAACAAAGACACACACAATGACACAGAGGTCAGACTGGTTAGATTCAAGACCACACAACCATCTGTTACCCAGCAACAGAGACAGAAACCCACACAGTAGTAAATGTGTGATTTAATAACTGAATTCAGAAAAGTGTGCACAGTCTAAATTTGATCTAAATAGTTCTGAATAGCAAGAAAACAAGCACAAAAATAACGAACTGTTACTTAATTGTGCAGTCATGCAAGTACCTTTTGTTAATGAAATTCACAATTAGATGTAAAAAGTCTGTTTATCCATGCAGATAAATATGGATTAATTTGTTCAGGCATCGAAATATGAGATTCCTGCCACCACCAACGTACAATAGAGGTGAATTGGATTTTGTTGATGTTGCTGAAAGCATTGAAAATTAATTTTAAACAATTCAATAGTTGGCCTTCATCAGTTTGGCATTTTCAAATGTCAATTAATTAACTGATAAAAGGTCATGAGCTTCTGACTTTCTATTTACTCATCAAGCCTGCAGTCATAAATGTTAGCAAGTCCTTAATAAAGGGGAATGGGTCTAACTTTCAAATAAAACATTTAGTTTCAAATGTCAAATAAGCCTTTGATTAAAAAACGTTTCAGCAATGAATACATTTTGGTCCAGCAGCTCTGCAGCTCTTTTTGATGAACTAAAGAGCTAAAAAAAATGACTGCAAATGTCATGCTGGAGGATAAACACCAGCCAAAGGGATATTTCAAAACCTGGCAACCTTAAAATCCCACTTATTAATGGACTATGACTAATCTTTACATCATTAGTAGCCCAAATAGTTTATTAACCACTAATCAAGTCATTAGTTACACATTATGTCTTATTAGGACTTCGGCCAAGATTCCATGAACTGCCAAAATACAAATATTTTATGACCAATTACAGGAAAATGTGTCTGAAATGATGCAAGATATGAAGAATTTTCCATTTGTACAACCATGAAAATTGAGTACGACGCTACGTTAATCGTGTGTGGTATCACTGAGGAAGGAAATATGATGATGAATTTGTGGTCTTTTGCTTAACAGCATGGATATGTTTCTTTTCTAAAACTTTAAGTGGGACATTGTGTTTAAAGTAATAAAATAAATAGTACAACATTTAGGAATTAGAACAAGTTAGAAGTTTTGCTGATGCTTTAAAAAATAAAAAAATAAAAAATGTCAACAGTTTACCTGTCACAGCGCCCAAACACATCAGCACCATGAGGATCTCCAGGACCAGCTGGATCTGCCCGGACACCCCGAGCCCGGCGCCCTCCGTCCAGCTCGCGTTGACCTCCGCTGCTGCTGCTGCTGCCTGCAGGGACACCGACCAGGAGCCATCCAGGTCATCCATGTCCCACCCAACAACAACAACTGCTATCCTCACATGATGAGCCACGTACAAGCGTGACCTGACGGAAAATTAAATGAGTCTGTGATTAAATGTGCTCCATCTGCTCCCCCCTCTGGCAGGACGGTCTCCAGGTGAACCAGCTCCATCACTCTTTAAGGGGAGGGAGGAGGTTGCACGAGCACCTGTACCTTAGTTAACCCCTTCAGGGCTTCCTTTGCTGATGCAACCACAATAAATGAAAAAAAACAAAAAACATGTACATAAAATAGATAATAATGTCAAAGTTTTATTTATTCAACCGTATCAAAAAAAGACTTTAAAAATCACAACTGCAATAAAAACATTGGGAATACTGACAATTATGAGCAGCATTTATACATTATGTATAATAGTTTCCTGGGTATGGACATTATAGTCTAGTCCTGGCGCCATGAGGAAAAAACTAATTGCTCACATAAACAAGACACTTTCCCCTCAAAGGGGAAAATTTCCATTAATACTTCTGCTCTGCCAACACAGAGATTGCCTCCATTAATATAACAGCATGCCCAGTGGAATATTTAGATGTAATAACCAGAGCTGATATCTATTCATGACTCTCATTAAGGCAAAAGAGCAGCAACGATGACTGCTGACCACATTAAAACCTCATAGAATAGAGTCCACTCCAGACAGATCATGAAAATCCTTTACGGTACGGAGCGTCTTCGTGTCCCCCGAGATGCTTTTCACACTTGAGAAGGGTCAACATCTGGAGGTCAGATGTCACATCGATGAGGCTGCGCCTGCTGGTTTCTTCTTCAGTTTTCGGGTTTTGCGTCGACTTCGGCTGAGCCAGATGTGAGATGTTGCCGCGTATATTCCCAAATCAGCAGGGCGGCGCTCACGTGCACGTTGAGTGAACGGGTGACCCCTTGTTGAGGGATCTCCACGCACACGTCAAACATCTGGAGTAAATTGGCAGGGATTCCTTCTCGTTCATTGCTATGAGAAGGAAAAAGGTAGAAAACAATATACAGTAGAGTATATAGAGAGACAAAGAAACAGGAAGATTTAGCATCTATTTTACATTAATGTCTGGACTGTTTTTTTAAAGGGCTCTTAATGTAATGAAGCCGCTAAGAGCTGAGTTATTTTGGTTATTTGGTATCTTTGAAGGAATAACAAATATTTTGGGAAATATGCTAATTTGATTTCTTGCCTCATTTACATGAGGAGATTAGAATAAGATATAAAGTGTTAATTAGCGAGCTTTAGAGGTGCTGGTGGGTGTATTTTGTTATCTTTAGACAGAGTTTCCCTCATTTTAAGTCATTATGCTAAGCTAAGCTAACCGGCTGTTGGCTCTAGATACATATTTATCGTACAGACAAGAGTGGTATCAATCCTTTCATCCTGCTATCAGCAAGAGAACAAATAAGAGTAACAGACTAATGGTGTTCTGTAGACTTTTCGCCCTTCAGCGCCACGCCAGGGAGCACTCCTCTGTTGTCAAGAGTCAGACAAGCATGTTTGTGTGCTCATTCTCCAGGGGAATATCCATTAGACAAGTCTAAACTTTGAGTGATGTCTTTTGGACCAATAGTTTTTGAGAAAAGTGGTGAAAAGTAACGCCTCCGCCTGTGTACGGAAGATCACTAAGCTTAACGGTGTTCCGTACAGAGCGCATAACATGATTTCAACGGCGATTAATGAAAATTTAAAATGTCAAAATATTTGACTGATGTAATAAACGGTAACTTTATTGACTTTTTATTAAATAACACTGCTGTAACATCAAAATTGCGTGCAGGATTACGTGCAAACAGCGTCTGTGTTGACAGACTTGCTGCTGCAGTGCCAAGCAGTCAGTGCGCACCATTGATGTTAAAAATGCCCATTTCAAAGCATTTATTTAACAAAGGGAAATATATTTAATAACTTGTGATAGCCTAATGAGAAATGCTCCCAATCCATATATATACATATATATATAAATGGATTGGGAGCATTTCTATTGCCTCTCAATGGCTCTCAACATGGCGACGGTGAACCGGTGGCTCTAAAAGCAAAAGCGGCTGGTCCGGCTATGTCAACAAAGCAAGGAGAGGCTCGGATTACAACACACACAGAGGGAGTGTGACTTCATTCTCTGCTCAAGTAGACATTACTTTCTCTCTATATCTTTACATAGCAAATAGTTGTTTGCTGCTATATTAATGCTCTTGATATCAAATTTAGCACCTTTAAATTTGATTCTTGACAGGGAGGAAAGAGAATACACAGGGTCATAATAAAACCCGGTGAAATCCAGACTAACTTCAAGGAACATTTGCGATGCACTACTGTGTTTTGTCAAAAATTAATAAAAAATTTCAATAAAATGACAGCAGGATTTACACTGGAATGTGCATCTTGTCATCAGTCTAACCCTGATGTGTATCATACATAATCCACATTTTGTTTCTGGATGTTTTTAATTTCCTTTGGCTTAATGATGCTATCAAGTTGATTTAATTTAAGAATCCTTAGCACGAGCGGCCAACTTAATCCTTCATCATTTTTCACAATTATGAGGAATAAAGCTTTTCATCCCGATGACTCATGAGCTCCAGTCCAAGAGCAATTGCAGCTGTAATCAACTGAGTATATATACAGCGATCCAGCAATACGGGCCATGCAAAGCAAACATAAAGAGCTAATGAGTTTGGCGAGTCCTCAGAGGGTGCCACGCGGTGAGAAAGCCTTGATTTGATGAGCTACATTTATAGTGAGTGCAACTGGGTGAGATAATAGCGACCTGATGAGAGATTAGAGCGGGGCCATGCTGTGCCGCGGAGAGCACAGCTGTGAGAGCACTCAAGATTCAGCTCACACGCCCGTGTGTTTAAGCTAACAGCACTACTCACACCTCTGTGACTGAGCAGGGTGAAACAAAACAGGACACCTACGCCGACGTGATAAATATTAATCTCTCTCTCTCTGTGCCGGGCCAGCTGCACTACTGCAGTACACGTTTAGCGAGGAGAGTGAATCGTGCTGCTGTTACAAACTGCACAAGCTTATAATTAGAGTAATGTTCACTTCTGAGGAGATACAAATGGTTTCTAACTCTTGTGTCACTATTGATGAAAGCCGCAGGGCAGCATCGTGACTCAAACTACACTAGATGAAGGTTAAGGTTTTTTCTGCCGCAGTCATCACACTGCTTGTATTGGTTTAGTGTAATTTATTTCCTCTCCTCCTCAGGGAGAACCAATTACAGTCCAGCATGTCCCGACAAGTACACCACGGAGAGGAGAGGCGCAGGCCCCGCAGGGAAACACACTAAACCGGTGAGATAACATTAAATAGCCTCGTCAGCTCCCACCTTTGTCTACGTGAAAGTCACAAAGAAGAGCATGGGAAGATTTACATTTATGCGCAACTGGTTGCGTGTAGGTTCCCGCATTGATGGGAAAATTTGTGTTGAATGCTGTCATAGCAACAGATACACTGTTGTAGCGGTATCAGCAGCAGCAGGAGTCGGTTGGGCTTGACGTGCCGAGACAGCTTGTACACAACTCTAAATCTGTTTGGTCCCATGTGGTAGGAGACTGTAATCCATTACCTGGAGGACAACAGGCTAAGGGAGGGGACTGACAAATCAACTCCAAAACACACCAGAAGACAGAAATGGAGGAAGGTTGGGCTCACTGGCGATTTTAGACTATTTGTAAGGGTGCTCAAGCACACTTAAATTTCATCCCAGAACCCCTAAAAAATAATTATCAAACCCTCTGACACCTGCGCGGATCCCGGCAGACATTACTGTCTTTAAGAGGCTGTAGCGGGCTCAGTCTTAAAGCTAAAGTGAAGATACGGGCATTATATGAAACTATAAAACCTAAGTAATCCATTGGTACCAACCATGTCATACTAGCTTGTTGGAAAGGAGGCTAAATAAAGCACCAAAGTTAGGCTACATTTTGGCGAGAGAAAAGTGGCATGGCGATTTTCAAAAGAGTCCCTTGACCTCTGACCTCAAGACATTTCCACATAGCTGGATGTAGAAAAGGCAGAAATTGGTGCATAAAAATTCACAATAAACAAGTATTTCATTCATTTTAAAACGGTCATTTTTGTCACTTAAAAAGTAACAATATACCTAATCATAGCCTAACAATAAAGCTTATTTATAAAGCACTAAATTCAATATAAATGAAGTAATTTGCAAAAAAAAAAAAAAAAAATCGCAATAATATCGTGCTGTTGGACCAATCATTATCACCGCAGGGGAAATTCCTTCACCGCGACAGCCCTACTGAGCCCCCTAAAGGTCTTCTCCTAGAATCTCCCCTGGTTGGGCTTAAGGTTAGCGACCTCAACCCGTAAAAAAAGCTGCAGAAACATACCCCAGAAGTAGCAGAGTCTTCTCAGGGAACTGGTAGTCCTGGAGGCTCTGACTGTTGGCCGTCTGCTCCACTCCAACTATACAGTACCCTTCACTCTTCTTTACCTGCAGGAAGTCAGCGAGCTCCATCGGCTTCACCTGAAGGACAGACACAGTTTATAATTTTAGAGGTGAGGAGCTCAAATTGTAGCATTTGAACTTCAAAACTTTTAAGCTTTATCAGAATCATCATATACATACTGGTACATACATGAAATGTGACCTCTGCATGTAACCCATTCTAAGCATTTAGGAGCAGTGGGCTGCTGTAGAGCGCCCGGGGAGCAATTTAGGGTTCAGTGTCTCGCTCAAGGACACTTCAACATGCAGACAGTAGGAACCGGGGATCAAACCGCCAACCCTGTGGTTAAAGGACGACCCGCTTAACCCACTAAGCTACAAAGCTCCCAAACATGCACCTCCTTAAACGTTAATGGGTTAAAAATGAACTAGAAATTTTCTAAATCACAACCAGGGCACACTTTATCATAATTTAATTTAGTTACTGAAACCATAACATCACAGAACAAGATGTTGATAGTTTTCTTGGTCACAGCAGAACAGAAAGCCATTACGAGAACTACAGCGTACTGCTGCATTGGCTTCGGCATCCATCTGCTCCGTCCGCTGCGTGCTTCTTGACATTGATCTTGACTGAGATCATTTTAACCCTGAGCTAACCGGGTCAAAAGCACACATTTCTCAGGTCACCAGCCCACTGGGGAAAAGCTACCTTCAAGACAGAGTAGACATCATGATCAATAGAGTGAAATGGGAGATTGATTTATGCACTCTACCTCTAACAGAGGAAGCCACAGCTCAGACGAGACGCTCAGGGACTGAAAGTGTTTGTCGCTGACGTGGCGGAGGCTGTCCAGAACCAGAGCGCTGGCACCAAAGATCTCACAGGTCCTGCACAGACCTAGAGCAACAACAAATAAACAAACGAGGACAATGTGACATCTATTGAAATATGAACTTTGAATTGCCACAATATCAACCTGTAGGGAGGAAGAGGACTTTTCCTTTCTTCTATTTTTTACATAATCAGTGGCAGTGATAACAAAAAATGGCTACCAGTCTTAATCACGGGCACAGACAAATATAAAAAGGTACATCTGTAATGGCAATTGAGAGGGCTATTCCAAGTAAAACATTTACAGAATGGCCAAGCTAATCTTCTTGCCTACATCAAACAGTATCAATATTGGTTTTGAAAATGGGTCTTTTCCTTTATAAACACATTCTGATTGATTCAGCCCCTTATCATCAGAGACAAAAGCATTGGAGGACAATAGCGGAGAACATAAAATAGGAGTGTCTGTGATAAAAAGCTGGGCATTCCCTGTCTAAACTCTGATAAGAGGGCTCAAGCGATTGGTTTTAGCGTCAGCTGTGTTTGACCTCTTTGCCCGGATTATCACTGGGAAACCAAACAAAAGCCTGTAATGTTAGTTCTTCACAACATTACACAATTCAAGGAGAAATTTGCTGACATTTTACATAATTTCCTGACAGTTTTCTAGTTTCATATGATAAAACGGAGCCTAATACAACCTAAAAATCGCAAGTTGTGTTAAAGAAATTAGTGGCATTAAAATGAATTTGCTAACGCGTTAACTTTGACAGCCCTAGAAGTAATGTTAAAATTGTCGTGCTGCTCTTGACCTCCTAGATTGGTGGGCTTGTCGATAAGTGAGGCTACCACCAGCAGGGCGCCGTGCAGTTTGCCCAGTCGAGCAGCCCTCTGCTGTGGAACCAGCTGAAGTTCGGGCTCCTGCTCCTGGATCCCCAACCTCCAGGGAGTGATCTTCTTCTGCACCTCGGCCCAGCGCTCCTCCTTATTCTGCTCTCCTGGGGGATAAAACACCAAAACCACCCAGTCAGAGATGAGGCAAGATTACGGTATGTTGTATCAAGTAGTCCTGCTGCTTGTGAGAGGCGCTACTAAACCTTTGTCTTGCTGGATCCAGTCTCCAGGCTGGAGCTGGCCCAGGTCAGGAGCAGAGTTTCTCAGAGGAAAAGATGGACTTTCAGAGAAAAACGACAGCTTCTCAAACTTCCAGGGTGGAATCCACTCGTCATCAGCCAGCTCTGACAGGCTGGGGAACGTGTAGAATATGGTCTAGGAAGGCAAAACGAAGATAGAAAACAAGTATGGTATTACACTGTGTTGCTGTATTTTAGCATCTTTTTAGCAGAAACACACCTCAGCACTGTAATCCCTGATAGGATGAAAGGCACCAAAGAAGAAGTGCTCCTGAATCCTCGTCCAGTTCTTGTTGGCATTCCTAAATGGTGAGACAGCGAATACATACATTAGCACACTAAAACAATTTTTTTTTTGCAATTGTTGTTGCTGTTCTGCTCTCACCCGGTGTTCTGCATGGCCTCGGCCTGGCTCAGACAGGCCTTGATCACAGTGGACAGCCCTCCAAACCCGTCAGCCCCTTCCTCTGCCCGGACTCCAGCCAAGCTCCACACCCTCTTCAGGGCCAGTAAGGCATACAGACGCACGCTGAAGTTATGGTTGAAACACCACTGCAGGATGACGTCCAGCGCTTTATGCAAATGCACATCCTTAAACACACATGGAGAGAGAGAGACTGTGTAGATACAGATATTTAGATGGGATCACCCAAGACACATGTTTAAGGGGTAGTTTGGGTGTTTTGAAGTGGGGTTGATTGAGGTACTTATCCATAGTAGGTGTTTTACTTACAGATTTCTCCAGCTTGGAGAAACAGACAGGAGTACCGACACGGGAGGAAAGCAATGTACTGCTGTGGACGGGGCCGATAGCAAAACGTATTTTAGCCACCTAGAAGAAAGGCTCATCTAAAAAGATCAATATCAGTTTAAGTGTAAGCTATATTTAGAATATTTTAATCGGTTTACCTTGCTATCAGACAGCCCTTTCTGACGGGGAACTGAAGCCGATGTATCCATCTATGCTCTTGCCAAAGCCACCAAACTCCCATTTTAAAAACTTGTAATTTTACCTCACAGAACACGGGGGTTGCTGGTCTACCGCTGCCTTGATCGGTTAGTTTGTGTAATTGTGTGACTTTGGTAAATCCGAGCTAACCAAAGTCACACAATAACACAAACAAACTAACAGATCGAGGCAGCAATAGACAAGCAACTCTGCGAGTTAAAATTACTGTTTTTTTTCCAATGGAGTCTGGTTGCTTCGGCGAGAGCATAGATAACGGCTTCAGTTCCCCCTTGGGAAACAGAGACTGTATAGCTGTCTCAAAGCAAGGTAAAGCGGTGAAAATATTCTAAATATAGCGTACACTTAAACTGATATTGATCTTTTTAGGTGAGCTTTTCTTTTAGGTGGCTAAAATGCATTTTGCTGCCGTTGCTTTGGTTCCGTGCGGTAACTCGTGTCTGCTTCTTCAAGCTTACCGTGCCAATGTCATCTACTGTAGGTAATACACTGACTAAGGATAAACACCTCATACAACCCCACTTCAAAACACTCAAACTATCCCTTTAATGCCAGGTCTGAACGGGGCCAGAGAGGTAAAGCAAGAAGAATGGTGTGTGTGGAGTGGAGACAAAAACATCAAAGGGGTTTACCTTATCCTTCAGATTAGGAATGATGACATTGAAATGTACCAGGACTGACAGGAAGGTGCAGATGCTTGCCTTGGTCTTGTCATGATCCTGTGCAGAAAACACAGAAATTGGGTCAATAATTTAACTATTTCACTAATCATATAGTGTTTTCTGGTAGCTATGTAACCAGAGTCGGAGCTCACCCTGTTGAAACAGGCCCAAAAGCTGTCCATGTGCTGTGGATACTGGATGAGGATCAGAATCATCATCCACTCGATCAGGTACTTGACTGAGGCATGGTTGCTGCAGAATCCAGCTTCAAACACACGGTTCAGCACAGTGGTGACAAAATCCTGCACGCACACACACACGAACACAAACACTGTTGCTTTCTAAGTGGTTATTTCCTGTGTGATTATAAGTGTAATTGTCTTACCTCTCTGAGTTTGGGCAGCAACAGCAGCAGTGTTTGCCATACTCTGTTTTTGACACGGTGTTGCAGGGAGTTGCTATAGTAACGCACTTTTGACTTTGATATGTTATTATCCTGGAGAGATGGGGTAGAAGGAGATAACGGAAAATGGTGTTAAGTGTTGTTAAATTAGCTGTAACTGATGTGCAACTTGTTATCTTACTAAAAAAATGCCAAGTGCAAATAAAGAATATCATACAGCAAAACAAGTATTTGTTGCCACACATGAACGCAAATAACAAATTGTTGGAGATCACAGCGTTAGAGGAGGGGTTTAGATGTTTTTTAGGTTGCATTATGAAATGTCATGATCAACATATCTGCAGACTATCCTCAAATGAAAACAAAAATCATGATACATGAGACACAAATCCTTAAAACTGATCTTAGGTCAATAACTGAGTGTTCTTGTTTATTGACGTTCAGTGGAATTGTGTCAAGATGATATGTGATATTGGGATTTTACAAAATTGTGTTAAAAATACTAATACTAATAAATAATTCTGTGACACTCATTTCACACAACCCAAACAGATCTATATATCCCACCTTTTTCAACAAATCCATAACTAGTTCCTCTATGAGTCTTTCATGCTGCAGATTAGAGGAATCCAGGCGGCTGAGGAAAGCCAGTACACATGTGCGGGGCAACTGGTCATCCCGGTTATCACTGGAAAATAAAAGCAGTGGTTTAAGTGTGAAAACATCTGCACGGCGACAGAGACCTCTAGTGGTACTATCTTAAATCACAGCCATGAAGGAGAGCGTTACCACACGCTGCAACAAAGAGATGTGCACCTTGTAACTGCAACCTTGGCAGCGCACTCTTCATCGAGCTGCTCCAAATATGTCTGGACGTCCTGGATGAGCCTTTGAAAAAGATAAGAGTTAGATAAAAGAGAAAAGATAAAAGAGTTAAATTTGCCCCGAGAAACAGTGAGAAATGCTGTTAGGAGTTACCGTTGATCTCTCCTGAACACTGGTCCGTAGACACAAGCCTCAGTGAGAATGTTGATGTGGCTGAAAACACTAGAGAACACGGTGTCGTCGCCGCTGCTGCCTCGGTCTGTGGGCAGCCACGTCTGACAGCAGTGTTGAAGCAGCACACCGAACACGCCGCTCTTTGACTGAGACAGCTCCATCAGCTCAGTGGCAATCTAAAAACATCACCACATATACATGTATACTATATTATAAGAAATGTGCAAATCACAATACTCAATAAGTCAACCAGCCTGATTTTTACTCACCTGTTTCAATGTGTCCAAAAGTGTCGGAGCAGAAGTGTCTGTGAGCTCGAGCAGTTTATGGTGGAAGGCCATGGAGATGAAGCCTTTCAGGGCCGGCCAGAAGTCTTGGGCATTGGTGCTCAGCCCCTGCACCAGCTCCCAGCTCAGAGTCACAGCCTCCACACACAGGGCCTCTTCATGAAGCAGTAACTGGGACCAAACCAGACACTTCATCAGAAGCACACTTCACCAGATACTTCCTTAGTTTATGTGAGAAAGTCTATTATAACTGCAAGAACTCCTTGTTATACCTAAACACCTCATTTCAATTGCTTAAAGGTACAGTGTGTAGGATTTGGCGGCATCTAGTGGTGTGGTTGCAGATTGCAACCGACCGAGTACCCCTCTGCTCACTCCTCCCTTTCCAAGACTGCGGTAACGTGAGCCGCCGAGTGCAAAACCGTGATAACGCCGTTCGCCTCGCTCAGAGGTCATCCTTACCATAATAACACTACTTAAGGAGTAACGGAAGTCAGAGGGCGGGTGGCGGTACCCGGGTTTTGCACTCACAAGCGTGTCGGAGAACTACGTTGGCCTTCAGGTAACGTAAAAATGTGAAAGAATCTCGCTAGAGGCAGAGTTTGGTTTGTCCGTTCTGGGCTACTGCAGAAACATGGCGGAGCGACATGGCGGACTCTATGAAGAGGACCCGCTCCCTGTGTAGATATGAAGGGCTCATTCTAAGCTAACGAAAACACAACGATTCTTATTTTCAGTTGATTATACACTAATGAAAAAATATTTATGAATATTATTAGGGCTGCCCCCTCGTAATCGATTAGTCAACTAATATTTCTTTAGTTGATTAGTTGTTTTTTATGCTTATTTCATGCTGAATGACTTATTTCCAAGAAACATATGAGCACATCTCTGGTAAACACAAGATTTAAATTTGCTTTTGTGTGATTCTTTATGGAGAAACTCAGTTTTACAGATCTGTCGATTAAATCAACGAGCGTTAGTCGACTAAGAATTTCTTTGGTCGAGGACAGCCCTAAATATTATAATCCTTTTCAGCAAATACATTGCCTGAAATGTTTCACACTGTTCCTATAAATTTGACCAAAAATTGATTTGAGACTCACTTGTGGCAGCAGCGTCTCCATAAAAGTGAGCACGGGCAGCACCAGGTCACTGGGCAGCAGGGACAGGGCCTCCACGCTGCAGCTCAGAGCAGCTTTGAGAGTCTCGGACACTCCGGAAATCTCCACAGACTCAGGAATCCCAACAGCCTTAATCAGGAAGCTCAGACAAATCCACTGGTCCCGCATAAAATTGGCGGCAATGCGTCCCCAGTCCTGCAGCAGGGGACCCTGCACTCCTACATCACTGAAGAAAAAGAAAATACCTTATCATGCCAGTCTAGTCTACATTATAAGGCTTACTGAGGACTCTAAGTAAGCTGCTGACCTTGAAGCGTCTCCTGTCAGCGGTTTGTGCAGGCGTTTATTGAAGTTTCCCAGAGAGGGCTGACTCTGGCAGGGAGATAACACTGGACTGTAGAAGTAGTCATTCAGTGATTTCAGAGCAGAAATGGTCTCTGATCGCATGTCAATCGCTTCCTGCTCCACGAGACCACATACCGTAGCCAGGGATGCCATAGCAACCGCTCTGGCCACCTGGTTTGCCACAGAGTGGATCTGGCAATGGAATAAAAACAATCAGTGTTAAATAATCAGCCAATCAAACTGATTTATGAAATTCCTGCCTGAGCTTTGTACCTGCTGGCTTTGCTCTTGCAGGACCTTGAGGCTGTACTTGATGAGTTTGGGGAAATAGGTCTGCTGAATTTTCCTGCGGTGCTTGGGTATAGAACTGTACATGAGCACCAGCTGCCTCAGGACGCACAGATACAGCTCTGCCCGCTCCACATCAAACAGCTGTAAAGACAACAGCACATGTACACGTCAGAGCTGGCCACCAGGGGAATCTCTGCTAACTGAAGTGATGGTGACTTGCATGACTTATTGTTGTTTGACTTGTTGTTTACCTCCTGCAGCTCCCCAAGCAGCCGCCTCAAGATAAACTCCTGGATCGGATCAACAACTTTAAAAATGAGCCTCTCCATGGCAACCATCACGTTATCCACTGTGAAAAGCAGAGTGAGAAGAGTTGAACGTCACACACTCCTGAGCCACTTAACATATGAACCATGACAGGAAATACTATAAGCACACTGCTATAAAAAGACATAATTAAAAGTTATGTTTACTTTTTTTTTTTTTGGGCTGTCAAAGTTAACGCGATAATAACGCGTTAACCCTAATTTGTTTTAATGCCACTAATTTCTTTAACGCATTAATGCAACTTGCGATTTTTAGGTTGTAGCGGGCTCATCATCATCACAAAATTAAACTAGAAAACCTAAGAAATCCATTGGTACTATGGCGAGGAAAAACTGCCATGGCCATTTTCAAAGGGGTCCCTTGACCTCTGACCTCAAGATGTGTGAATGAAAATGGGTTCTATGGGTACCCACGAGTCTCCCCTTTACAGAGATGCCCACTTTATGATAATCACATCCAGTTTTGGGGCAAGTCATAATCAAGTCAGCACACTGACACACTGACAGCTGTTGTTGCCTGTTGGGCTTCAGTTTGCCATGTTATGATTTGAGCATATTTTTTATACTAAATGCAGTACCTGTGAGGGTTTCTGGACAATATGTGTCATTGTTTTGTGTTGCTAATTGATTTCAAATAATAAATATAAACATACATTAGCATAAAGCAGCATATTTGCCAAAATAGTTAATCGCAATTAACTATTTGAATCGATTGACAGCCCTACTTTTTTTTCTATATGCATACAAGTGGCCGAAGTTCCCTGAGAATGTTAGCAAAATTAGCGGCAAAAAATCTGACAAATTTCTGAGGGCCGAGATGTGTTCTCACGACCAGATTATAATTGAATAATTTGATGATCAGAATTTCTGGAAGCTAGCTGGACCAAATGATGTTATAAAGGTCTTTTGGCAACATTTTGCAAACAACCAATTGTTGTGTTGTAGACTGAATAAGAAAGGAGTAGAGACTAAATCCAGTCAGTGAGTTACTAAATCTAGGGATTAGTATTAGAGGGTGCTCTATAAGCAGATCTCAGTCTAAGATGCAAGAAAAAAAAAGTGACACCAAAGAGTAAGAATCACTCAAATCCTGAAATGTTGTTCCTGAGTTGTTTTGTAAAATGTCAGAACACATACTTTTCAAAAAAATATATCACTTACCACCTTGTAAGATAGCGTAACCATTAAATAAACTGATAAGAGGGTGATGTTTTCAAGGATATTTTTTTTCCAATAGCGCAGCGAGCAAAAAGTAGCTGGGAGGAGAAGCATAACGATTTGCTCATAGCATGAATGCACCTATCCATCTACTGTACCTACTGCATATGCATGAGGGTGGACCTGACAGCTGTAACAAAGGATCAGTATTGTCAATGCAAACCTTGCTCCTCTCCAGCACGCTGACAGCTCGGCGTTCCTCCAAGCTGGAGCAGTCGGAGCACCAGCTGCAGGCTCTTGTCACTCTTGCGCAGAGGCAGGTACATATTGGTGCTGACTCTGCTCAGGGTGTCCAGCAGCGGAGACAGCGACGACTCCAGAGTGTTACCGATCTCTGCTCCGAGTCGATCCCTCTCCGTGTCCACACACAGCAGGACGGCCCTGGCCAGCTTGTCGGCCTCTCTGGAGTCGGGTAACCTCTCGGTGTGACCTGAAGAGCAGGGAAACTCACTTCACTTGTCTCGTCTACAGATCGAATCATTCACTTTATCTCTGACCGTCTCACTTCGGACTTACCTGTGCTAGCTGGGACTCGGAGATAGGTGTGCATCTCGCTTTCGACGTAGCCTCTCAGAGTTTCTTTCTCTGTGGCAGCACCATTGCGATCTCCATCCATAACCCGGGGCTTGAAACTGCCTTCATTGTCCGACAGCCAGGCACACGACTGCAGCAATGTCACAAATATGTAGGGCAGCAGTTAGTCCATCATACGACTTCCCTAATGTCTCATTTAAACACACGTTAGATCTAATGTTCCTTCAAATGTCTCTAATACGGGGTACCTGATTCCATATCTGTGTCCCTCGACACAGCGACTCGTCTGCACGGAAATGCATCAGGAAACTAAAAACATCATCGAGGGTCACTGCGCTCTGAAACAAGATATTTTTAAAGCTGTTTATTAAAGCACAGTAGTTGGACAAAATAACAGAAACACCTCACGATGCAGCACAACAGCCCTACGATGAGCTCAGTGTTTAATTTTATTAATTTAACTTGACATTTTTGATGCTGTACTTTTCCGTTGTTTGTCATAACGTTTGTCATATTTTTATTATTTGGGTAATATTTCCCTTTGCAATACCTTTTGTATTTCTCCAAACAAAATGACGCGACATTTACATTGAAAAACTGAGAAAGGCAGCAAATCCTATCATCTGTTAAGGTGAAACTAGCATTTTATCTTTTTTTAATTTTGGCTTGATAGATGACCTCAATGATTAATCGTGAATCAAAATTGTTATCAATTGATTTTAATCAATATAAAGTAACGATTGAAACATTAATTCCATCATTACCTCTGTGGTCATAGCTTTAACCTCACCACCATCGACCGAAAGAAACTTCATAGCATATTCATTTAAAATAATAATAGACTGGGTAATTTTAACAGTCAAGGAAAATAAAAAACATACATAATGTAATGAGCTTTGTTGCTGTGGTATTATATAGAAAGGTTTTCCACTTTTATCCAGCACGTTCTTATTTCCAGGGCATCAAATACCGACACTTTGTCACGGCCGGTCCAGTGTGAAGGATCTGGCGGTATCTAGCATTGAGGTTGAGATTGCAACCAACTGAAGCCGCTCCCGTGTGCCAAGCGTGTTGGAGAGCTACGGTAGCCGACATGAAAACGCAAATGGAACTCTCTGAGCCAGTTGTTGTAAGAGTAGCGTAGGTCATTTGGAGCAGAGCCAGTGCGTAAAGTGTGTGTGTACGTGGGAAGTGAGTGGTGAAGCAAGAGAGAGAGAGAGAGCGGCGGTGACGGGAGCAAGTAATGTTATGGACTCCAGCCCAAGCAGGAAAAGTCAAGAATGCACAAGGCTTTCATTCAGAAGACCTCTGTTCTTGTCCCGTGCGTCACGTTACATTCAGTTCGTTCGTGTCCCCTCTTCACAACGTTCAGTGTCGTTTTCACTGTACAAACGTAGTAGTTTTAAGCCCAACCATGTTGTTTTTTCCTAAACCTAACTATAGTGGTTTTATTGCCTAAACCTAAGCAAGTTTTTGTTTACATCACAAAATGAAGCACGCGTTTACTGCGACCGAAAAGAGTGATGCCGAGGGGTCTGACAGAGTCAGTATGTGACGAGTTGGGATGAGAACGCTTTGGTTATTTTATCATTATGTACGCTATTTGTGTCCTACCACGTCTGTGAGACAGAGGGCGCTGTTCAGCAAGAAGCACTGAGCAGCACCTCTCAGCAGGACTTGATGAGTGATCATGGTGCAGCGCAGCACCTCCCTGTAACACACAGCACGTAAAATGAGCTTCGACATCAAGTATAATAACGAGCTACGACACAGTCTGTCTGACTGATGAGGTACCTGAGAGCAGTGAGCCCGTCGACCCCCAGCAGTGGACTTGGGGGTAGTTTGGATAGAGCCTGGGAGAGGAAGAGGAGGGGTGCCGCACACCAGTGCTTAGAGCACAGCTGCTGAATCATCTGCAGCAACGTTCGGCCTACAAAGCAAACACGACGATCAGAGATGGAGACGCACTTTAACAACGACAAATGAGTCAGAGCTTTATGAATAGAGATGTTCCGATACCATTTTTTCCTTCCCGATACCGATTCCGATACCTCAACTTGCGGTATCGCCCAATACCGATCCGATCCGATCCGATACCAGCGTGATAAAAAAAATATATATAGTTTTTATTATTATTATTTAACAGCTGGTAAAACTGACCATGTATGGATGTGATATGATTATGATCTTTGTTGTATGGCCTGGCTCAGGTTAAACTCTTTGTAAAACATGAACAAATACATAGAGACACACAGAGAATAAATGCAATACAACTTTCTTTTATTATTCAGTTTGTCAGTTTCAAAGTACATAAGTAAATAATATAAAAAATTATAAAATATAAAATAATCTGGTTAAATAAGTTGATTTTTTTTCTGGGTTAATAAATTATGATATCGGTGCATAGACTGGCGTACTTGCCGATACCTGATACTGAATTTTGGGGCAGTATCGCATTTCCGATACTGGTATCGGTATCGGAACAGCTCTATTTATTAACATGTATTCTCCGCGGCTACGTTTTCCTGTACCTCTATGCTCTGACGGTAGGCTGCCGAAGAAGGTGACCATGAAGACTTGGAGTTTAGCCCCGATCTCAGGACAATCTCCTACACTCTGCCCAACGGACCTACATGTGGACAGAAGGCGGGTTAATGAAGCCTGGAGCAGAAACACTTAACATTCCTGCTTTTATTCATTGACTCTTCTCACCTTTGGAAGAGTGACGTTTCACAGAGAACATCCATAAAAGGGCCGACGATGAACTGAGGTGCAAAAGCAACAGACGAGGAAACTTTAACGCACAAATTTAATTTTGAAGGATTCCAGTGAAATTGAATGAATAAATCCCGTTGAATAAATTGTGTCCGAGCTTGTACCTGAGAAAAGGCCAGAGCAAAGGCTGGCTGCTGGAGGACCTGCAGCTGGAGCAGATGACACACTCCCTCTCTCATTAAGGATTTATTCTCACTGTGGAACATCCGCTGGTACACACACAGCAGCCAGGACGGGTGGAAGAAGACCTGATCTGAAGCCGCAACACAGACAAAGAGAACAGGTACAAACTACGAGGTTGGCACTTCACATAACATTTTTTTTTCTACTGAGAGGCTTTTGTATTTTTATTGTATTTTCAAGTGAATACAAAGTGTGCAATTGAAAAATAGCTTTATTTAACTTGTGGGTAACACTTAATAATAATCATTTATATATGGTAAACTGATAGTTAATTAAACTTAGCTAATAGTTATTTTACTGTTAACAAACAAAATGATAATTAATAATGTTTACTAACTATTAGTAACGCTATAATTTCTGTTATTTCATCATTAGTTAGTTTGTGTTATATGAAATAATTAGTTTATAAATTATATATTGTATCATAGCTGTTAAGAGATGGTAACAATTACATTCTGATTACATTAGTGAAATATTTATTATCAGTTAATTGTTGCACACATTATAACATAGTATATATATATATATATATATATATATATATACACAATCAAAAGTGTGTTTATGACATTAATTATGATCAGTTCAGCCCTTTGGATTCATGGAGAACTAATGGGATTGACTTATCCAACTGTCATAAAGTTTTAACAACAGCTTCATCGCTACATCCAACCTGCACCAAAATAAAGCCAAAAATGTCTGAAATAAAAAACTTTGCTAAAGAAGGATGCAAAACTAATCTTTCCAAACATTCGTATAGAAAAAACATGAAACATACAAAAGTAACTCCTTACATTGCCCAAATCTATTGTTACCTTGACTGTCATTCACTGTTGTTTGGATCAACGTGTCTATTCTGTTCAGAACTGGCCGAACGACGTGAATCTGCAGAAGAAAAAGAGACGAGAAAGATTACAAAGCTGTGTCATGATGCCCACCTCTGGTTGGTTCAGCAAACCAGCAGTCATGTGTAGGGCTGACCCGAATGCTTCGAAGGTTCTATCGTGGCCATGGTATATATAGGTATAAAAGTCTCACACATTATGAGTCTCACAAGAAACATGTGGCTCAAGAAGAGCCTGCTGCGCCACGCTGCGAAGCTTCGAATATTTCTCACCGAAGCTTCGAAGCCCCAAAAAATGGTATTTGGGACAGCCCTTAGTCATGTGGGATTTTCTACCTGGTTTTCCTCCAGGGTCTCCATCACCAGTGCGTAATCCTCCCAGAACTCTCTAAGCAACTTGCTCCGGTCAGGGGTCCATTTGAACAAGATGTCATCTGCAACAATTTAAAAAAAAAACAGTGAGAAAAAACAAAGTGAACTTAAAGTTATTACAGTGTCAGCCAACCCTGAGCATCTTACCTTCCTCTGGTGGAGAGAGAGGACAGTCCACCCCCTCCTCCTCTGACCGGGCCACGCACATCTTCAGCAGGTACAACGCCCTCTTACGTGCCACGCTGTCTCTGTGCGTCAGTCCATCCTGAACCATCCTCCAGAACTGGAGGAGCAGCCGAGGGTCACAGGAGGAGGAAGAGGAGGAGGAGGAAGAGGAGGATGAGGAGGGAAGGCTGTGAGGTTTCAGCAGGTGGTCTGACAGGGCGGTCAAACACAGCAGTGTCCTCTCTGTGACCACAGGTGAGCGGTCAGAGGAGTGCCAGCCGCACAGGTCATCCAGGATCAACCTGAGGATGCTTGTTGTTGTTGTCGCACAGCTGCAGCAGTTCAGGACAGTTAAGAGAAGCCTGACTGTGATCTTAGACACCAGCGCATCAGGGAGTGTTTTGATGCTGATCAAGGCTGCAGACACAATGGTGAGTACGAGCTGTCCATCCTCTGACAGAGAAGGTACCACAGCAGCCATGACTTCACTGGCAACCTCCACGCTGAGGCGTCCTGGACCGGACACCTCCTCCTCCTCCTCCTCCTCCTGCTCTGACAGCTGGAGCCACGGCAGCACAGACAGAGCCACCCGCCCCGGTGCAGCCCCGTCACACAGCGGGACGCAGACGCTAAGCAGCCGGCAGGCAGCAGCGGTGGTGGTGCTCTCCCTGCACCGCACGCCTTCACCGGCCTCTGCTGATATCCTGGAGAGAAGAGGCAGACATTTCTTCCAAATCACCGACTCGATTTTATCTTTAATCGATGTTCTTTTCGCGGCTGACAACGGAGTCGGGTCCGCCAAAAGCGGTCCGAGTCCTTGGATAAAAGCTGTCAGCGCCTCCAGTCGCTCCGTGCCGGGCCGTGAGTCCGCCGGCCAGCTGAGAGACTCGAACAGGAGGTCGTAGTCAGGAGAGCTGGACAACACCGCGTTCATTAAAACGGAATACATTATATAGAGAGCTGCTACACTGCCGGGTGCAAGAAAGCTAAAGACGCACCCTGCAAACCGGCTCTTCTCACAGCGTCCATGAGCAGCACGTTTTTACCGAACGGAATGTAAACTTCCGCAAACGTAATCCCGAAACTCTCGCGAGAGGTGGAAGTGACAACAGTGAGAGGTTCCAGAAGTGAAAATGTCATTCATATTCTGAATCGCGGATTTGATTATTAGCCATCATGACGAGCTATGAGATTGTAAAACGATGGTATATGCTCCTGTATAAACCACAAGTCCATGATATCAACCTTGTCATGGTGAAGTACTACACTACCCACAATTCTTAGTGAAACAGGGACGTCTCTGATTGGTGTTCTGATTGGCGCCACCTGGTGTTTTAATAACGCCATCAGGTGTAAAAAGAAACACCAAAGTGCATACTTGCGATTTGGGATATAATAATGCCTCCAAGTGTCTAATAATGCCACAAGGGGTCTAATAACACCGCCTGGCGTCTAATAATGCCTCCAGGCGTCTAATTAGGCCGCCAGGCGTCTCAAAACGCCTACAGGCATTTAATGACGTCTAATAACGCCTCTAGGCGTCTAATAACGCCACCAGGCATCTAATACACTCAGTTCAAAGATCACGTTGTCAATGTGTTGTTAACGTGTTGTTAACATGTTAACCTGTCGTTAACATGTTGTCAATACATTGTTAACATGTTGTCAACATGTCGTTAACGTGTTGTCAAAGTGTTGTTAACATGTTGTCAACACATTAACGCGTTGTCAACATGTTGTTAACGTGTTGTCAACATGTTAACGTGTTGTCAAAGTGTTGTTAACATGTTGTCAACACATTGTTAATGCATTGTCAACATGTTAAGTGTTGTCAAAGTGTTGTTAACATGTTGTCAACACATTAACGCGTTGTCAACATGTTGTTAACGTGTTGTCAACATGTTAACGTGTTGTCAAAGTGTTAACATGTTGTCAACACATTGTTAACGCGTTGTCAACATGTTAACGTGTTGTCAAAGTGTTGTTAACATGTTGTCAACACATTAACGCGTTTTCAACATGTTGTTAACGTGTTGTCAATGTGTTCTTAATGTGTTGTCAACACATTAACGCGTTGTCAACATGTTTTTAACGTGTTGTGAATGTGTTCTTAATGTGTTGTCAACACATTAACGCGTTGTCAACATATTTTTAACGTGTTGTCAATGTGTTCTTAATGTGTTGTCAACACATTAACGCGTTGTCAACATGTTGTTAACGTGTTGTCAACACATTGTCTTTGTTAACATGTTAACGTGTTGTTAACGTGTTGGTAACGTGTGAAAAATTAACGTGTTAATGTGTTAACAAACATGCAATCAACGTGTTGTCAACGTGTTAAAAGTCACATATATTTGAACTGAATGGCTGGTTCACCAAAATGTGTTTCTCAAAACATTTGAGGCGAGAAATAAGACATGCAGCTACTTAATCTGTCTTCACTTTAGATCGATAGTGGTTAGTTTAAACGTTTTTCGGGAGTTTCCAGAGGGTGAGTCGCCTTTCGCAATGGTTTATGGGATAAGTAGTTCCTTCACAATAATTATGTACACAGTCTTGTACCTTCGCGTTTTTTCATTTTTTTCAATGGGTTTTGTCTTGGTACCATGCTTAAAACTATTTATATAAGGATTTTTTGAAACATCAATGGAGTAAATGAAGGGAAATTCACTTGCAGAACCGGAGCCATTCAAATAGTGGGCGGTGTTTTAACGCAAATATATACCCATTAAGTACATATCAAATTTAAGCATAAAATTAACAATAAACTTAAACAGTACAAAAAAGTTTAGACACCCGATTTCATTTAGTGGCCATAACAAAATTTATTTTCACTATCATAAAATAAAAAAACATTGCTTTAGATAAAAATGTATTGTTCAGTATTGTGAATTAACATTGACATATGTTCATACATTATTGGCATTGAGAAAAAGATTTTCTGTTTAATGACTTACAATCTTTCCACGTGAGTTCATATTGGCTAATGACATCAGTTCTTTTGCACACCAATTATCATTTACAAAACAGTGAAAATAATGTCTGAGAAAAAAAAAAATGATACAAAGGCTCTTTGTTCGGGGATTACATAATACAAAAATACTGCAGATTCATTATACACTTAGTAGTTACAGAAATAGTGCTCTACAAAGAATACTTTTCAGTTGTAATTACGACAGTGGGGGAAGGAGAGTAGAATAGGGAAGCTTTGGATGAATGCATTACCAGCTGTAAAGAGGTTCAATTTTCCACATCAGCAGCTACATTGCTGTGGCGGACTAATAGGAAAAGCATGACAGAGCACACTATACAAAAATAGAGTATATTATAAAATATGATTTAAAAAAACAGCATAAAGGAATACAGGAGCACAAACATTAGCACGGTGGAGATTCTCCTCAATAAAACAATAATAAAAAGTGTTTACATTAGCAAATAGGCTAATGGCAAGGAGATTATGTCCCATCTTATGAATGTCCATTACAGCACATGACTGCATGGCCTTAAAATGTCAAAATATCTGTTACTGCCCCCCCGACATTAACCTATTCAGACATTTCAGAAACATTTTAACAGAACTTTATAAAAGACAATAAAATTGATTAGAAATGTTTTTACTCAGAGAAGTTGATATGTAATAAAATAGTGCAAGTAGTATGTACACAGTATACAACATTAATAAATATGCTCTGTTTACGGATTGAAATGTTGCTCAATTAGATCTCTGTTCTCTAATCCACAGCTTTTCTCAGAGGAATTAGGGGTCCCGTCATTTTCAATGTCTGTAATTTGAAACACACACATCCCACGTTGTTGTCGTCATCATCCCCACAGACAGTAGAAGACATTCATGTGTTGGCAACTTACGAGTTAAGCTGCACTGGAAATGAAGGAAGGCGCATTTGTGGACATCATGACGTGTTCAAAGTATGAATTCCAGGAACTGTTCGTCACTTAACATGTCCAGGGAGAGGCAGTTGGTAGACCTGCGGCCATAGAAGGAAGGTTTGGCTTGGCAGTGCAAAAGGGGGTAATAACTGTGATCAACAGGGCTCTTTGTGTTTGTTGAGGCATCTGGGAGGCCAAAGGTATAGCTGTGGGAGGAATCAGGTGGCAGTGTCGTCCCCAGGGGTGCCGGAGGTGGGAACAGACGCACATCATCTAGACTCTGGCTGTGCCGATCCACGCAAACTTGCGCCCTGGATTTCAGTATCTAGAATAGAGAGAGAGAGAGAGAGATAAAATCTAATACAATACAACAGAGAAATCCAAAGGAGGCAGAGAAAAAGAAGGCAAAGGAAAGAAGATAAGACGACCAACCTGTTGTAACATATCCTTGTTACGTAATTTCCCGAGGTCTTCATCACGGTCTGTGGGACACGCTTTGTTTTCTGTAGAGACCAAAACATTTTATTAGAGTTTGAGAATACAAACAATTTTGTTTTCACTAATGGGATAGGAACAAATAAAATATTGTTTACATAATATCCTGTCACAATCAAATTATTCATACCTGGTGAGCGACTCGCTGAGGAGAGATCTGAACAATCCACTGACACTCCTTCAAGACGATCAGCCAACTGGAACATCTCATCAGGATCATCCACAAGAACCTCTTTTGAGATTCCAATATTGGTCTTGATCTCTGGAAAAAAAAAGTTTTAGGAATCTGATTACGAAAAATCTGAAACAACATCTCTCATCTGCCGTGGCCATATATGTATTTAAGATCACGATGAAATAAAAAAGAAAATGACTTTGGACACATCGTGTACCAGAGCTGGAGGTGCTGGCTACTGAAAGAACACAGATATGCATTCAAATGTGGAATAATGACATCACCTTATCTTTATTGAGCAATGTGTTTTGCGTAGTGCATAGCCTGAGGAAGCACTGTGTGTGTAACAGTGTAATTATCCAAACAGTAAGGAACTGCTGAAAACACCTGCACAGATTGAACTGAAGTCTCAGGAATGTACAAATATTGCGAAACCAACTTTCCTTATTGATCTTATATACATATACTAAAGGATAATTTTGGTATTTTTCAACCTGGACCCTATTTCCCATGTTTTTGTGTCTAAGTGAGTAATGGCATACTTTTTGAAATTGGTACAGTATTGAGGGAGAACGCTGCAGCCGCCAGCCGCTAAACAGGATGGGATATAATCATTTGGGGCAACCTGGTATGGTATTTTTACGTCCACTAAAAGTGCTTGTTTTTGTCACTGCCAGGCTCAGATTGTTATTATAAGTGTCTGACAACATTATGAAAAGGACCCTACAGAGAAATTAAATGTTTTTCTTACCTTTCGTTTGATCCACTCTGTTTGTTATTGTGTGTCTCGCTCTGAGAAGCCTCACTCTGAAACCTCGCGTTGCATCGACATTGTCGAAATCAGCTAAATATTTAGCCATGACATTGAAATTTTTTTTGATAACACTCAGCTACGCTTTCTATACTCCAACACAACAAACTCTGACAACACCAGTGTCCCGAGGCACTCCTCTCTCCACTCTCACTCACGTTTAAACCGTTGTCTTTTCCGGTAACAAGTCCCATGACACAATGACAAACGGAAACGGAAGGTAAGAAAAACTGTTCATTTCTCTGTAGGGTCCTTTCCATAATGTTGTCAGACACTTATAATAACAATCTGAGCCTGTCAGTGGTAAAAACAAGCACTTTAAGTGGACGTAAAATGACGGTGCTAGGTTGCCCCCAAATTATTACATTACAGCTCGCGGCTGCAGCGTTCTCCCTCAATACTGGACCAATTTCAAAAAGTGTTGTCCCCATTATTCACTTATACACAAAAACATGGGAAAATAGGGTCCAGGTTGAAAAATAACAAAGTTATCCTTTAATATACTTTTATATTAATCGTCAACATCCCTATTTGTTCCCCAGTAGTGTGGCTAAATAACTTACTTTGAGAGATACCGCCGAGTACATCTTAGTTAAGGGTAAGGGTGAAGGCAGGTGATGATAGCATGGTTGACCTCTCATATTCTCATCAGATCACCAGTAATCACCATTACTCCCAGAAAGTTAAATACAAGGTCAGCATGACACACAGCTGCTATCCTGTCTACCAACTGACTATTTCATTCAATGAAGCATCAGTTTACTCCAAACAATATGCATATGCATATGCATACATTTTTGTATCTGTTCAAAAGGTACCTTAAAGGGAGATTTGTCAAGTATTTTATACTCTTATCAACATGGGAGTGGGCAAATATGCTGCTTTATGCAAATGTATGCATATATTTATTATTGGAAATCAATTAACAACACAAAAAAATGACAAATATCGTCCAGAAACCCTCACAGGTACTGCATTTAGCACAAAAAATATGTTCAAATCATAACATGGCAAACTCAAGCCCAACAGGCAACAACAGCTGTCAGTGTGTCAGTGTGCTAACTTGACTATGACTTGCCCCAAACTGCATGTGATTATCATAAAGTGGGCATGTCTGTAAAGGGGAGACTTGTGGATACCCATAGAAACCATTTTTCATTCACACATCTTGAGGTCAGAGGTCAAGGGACCCCTTTGAAAATGGCCATGCCAGTTTTTCCTCGCCAAAATTTAGCGCAAGTTTGGAGCGTTATTTAACCTCCTTCGCAATAAGCTAGTATGGTACAAAAGGCTTCCTTAGGTTTTCTAGTTTCAGATGATGCCAGTATCTTCAAGTTGCCTTAATGCGTTAAAGAAATTAGTGGCGCTAAAACGAATTTGCTTTAACGCGTTATTATCACGTTATCTTTGACAGCCCTAGCTTCAGTATAAAAATGCTCTCACCTTCCTCTTGCCACCCCTCATCTTCTATTTGAGCCTTACTGCCTGCGTCGAACCCAGAGGTACAGGAGCTGCCACGGCTGGCTGCTGAGCTGAAACACTTCTCAGCTTGCCGTTGACCTTCCTCCATGGAGGCCATCTCTGTGGAGATGCTGTGTTGACGGGCGTCAGCTTCAATTCCAGAGCTGTTGGTGGAGTGTCGGGACAGGCCGGGGCTGCTCTCACTGCCTGGGGGGTCCAAGTCCAAGTCATCGCTGATGTATGACTCTCTGTAACGCTTTTTATCTAAAATGAAGAAAAGAGCATAAGTACTGAAGATAAACCAAGGACACTAGTTGTCTTCGCTAAACTGGAAACTGCCAGAAGCTGCTTAAAATGCGGGAAATAATGTCGGTAACCCTTTAAAGGTTGCCGATCGATGAAAAACTCACAGCTTATTCATTTAGACTACTATTAAGTTTGTCCCATAAAGATCAATTTGAACACTTACTGTGCTACAAATGCGATTATCATGATTATTACCCGTTTTTGATTTCTTTGTGTGGGGAAAAAGTGACTACGTAAGTTATGCATTTAACTTTCAGTGGCTACAGAAGTGTTCTGCTGAGCACAAGTGGCCCGCCAGCCAAACTGCAATTATCACTGATATTAATCTTGTCCTCGTATTCTCCCTCCCCTACCTTCGCTCTCCTCCAGCTGGCGTAGGTGTCTGAGGGCAGGCTGGAGGCTGAGGTAGAGGCGATGGCTGCTGCTCAGGTGCAGGAGGAGGTGGCGAGAGCGGAACGATGACCCGGTGTAGTAAACCAGCTTCCTGGCTGATGGCAAGCCATCTGGCTGGATCTCGAATTTCTTACCCTGAATGGGACAACATATTATACATAGTGTACATAGCTAATGCCCATTAAATAATTACAACGATTCCACCTAATCTTAACAGAGAATGAAAATGAGCAGTGCGCTTACCAGGAAGGTGAGACGTCCCACATTTGACCAGGGGAAGTCGTACAGCAGCTGTCGCATGTTGTCCACCTCCTGTGAATACAAAACAAGCACATATTGAAATAGCTTAAATCTTTGTGAGCTTTTGTGTCTGGAGGTGTAATCTACTGGGATCTATTTTTAAATTAGTGATCAATAATCAATTGTCTTTTTGTTCACAGGAGCCATCTGGACTTGGCGAGTAGGCCGAGGGCTTCTCGAGGTATCTCACGGTCTGTTGGCTCTTTAATCAGCCAGGCCTGGAGCCCTAATCCCCCCCAGATGGCCCCTGATGGACAGATCAAACAACTGACGGGGCCTGGCAGACAGCTCCTATCTCCTCATGCACTGCTGTTGGTGGCGATCCCACACATTCTTCACACGTCTAGTCAGAGGTTTTATAGGGCTACGGATACAAAGACTGAATCTTTGAGCAAACGCAGATTCACTCTCATACACGCATGTGCTGACGCATATTACTATGCATCGGCAACACACTCACACATGCACGTACCTGATAAACCTGCATTCCTCGCAGGGTCAGACCGAGCAACGCCGTTCCTCTCTCTTCCTTTTTGTCCTGCACAAATGAATGATGAGATGTCAGTGAGGCATGTGAGCAGTTCAGATAAGACAGCTATTCCACAGTTGAGCCCCTCTCCTGCTTCACAGGGAAACACTGGGCTGCTTGCTGACAACAAATTAAAAGCGATAGCACATTACGCAATGGATGGGCCAGCCTTCAAAATATCACTCAGTAGATGATCTTGGAATGGGGAGGACAATAAACTGGATTAGATGGAAGGTTACGTAACTGACGCATAGTCATTTGTCCGGCACAGCTCAAATGAAGCCAAACTAAGTGTATTTGTGTTGGAAAAGACAGTTGCTTCAGTCAGAGGGAAGGAATACGTCTGGAATGGCCGTAGATAAAAATGTGCTGAAAACAAATTTCACTACCCACCAGCCTAAATGATCATTTCTTATTTCAATGATATAAATCAATCATGCAAATAAACACACCCTGCAGTATGGTGCGTGCCACAAAAGCTCAACTCAAGCAACTCAATTTATGATGCTGAAAATTGACTCGTGACCTTTTGCAGTCTGTAAAACGTGACAGGTACATCCTCCAGTCGACAGGACTCCCTGATGAAGAGCAGCATGGCATCACGAGTAGACATGCCCCACAGCTCCTGATGCACCTTGGGCCCGTGGCAGAGGAGATAGTTTACTCCACGCTTAGCTAAAATCTACAGAAGGAAGAAGGGACAGACATGGATTAGGACCTCAAAATATAAAACATTAAAATTCGGGCTGTCAACGTTAACCCAATAATAAAGCGTTAATGCAGAATCGTTTTAACGCCACAATTTCTTTAATGCATTAACGCAATTGATCTTTCGGAGGTTGTAGCGGGTTCAGTTTTAGAGCTAGAGTGAAGAGCACCATATGAAACTGAAAAACCTCAGGAATCCATCGGTACCAACCATGTTATACTAGCTTGTCGCAAAGGAGGTTAAATAACACTATGAAGTTGCGCTAAATTTTGATGAGGAAAAACGGTCATGGCCATTTTCAAAGGGTCCCTTGACCTCTGACCTCAAGATATGTGAATGAAAATGGGTTCTATGGGTACCCACAAGCCTCCCCTTTACAGACATGCCCACTTTATGATAATCACATGCAGTTTGGGGCAAGTCATAGTCAAGTCAGCACACTGACACACTGACAGCTGTTGTTGCCTGTTGGGCTTCAGTTTTCCATGTTAAGATTTGAACATATTTTTTATGCTAAATGCAGTACCTGTGAGGGTTTCTGGACAATATTTGTCATTATTTTGTGTTGTTAATTGATTTCCAAAAATAAATATATATATACATATGCATAAAGAAAGCATATTTGCCCACTCCCATATTAGAGTATTAAATACTTGACAACCTTCCTTTAAGTCACATTTTGAACAGATAAAAAATGTGCGGTTAATCGTGATTGAATATTTTAAATCGATTGACAGCCCGAATTAAAATCTCTTAGGGACATATTTATTTCAATTTTGAACTGAACATCAAGTAAGATTCAAAGTTATTTTTTTTTTTTAAAATGCTGCTGTCACATGGTAACACCTACCCATGGGGGAAAGTACTCCTTGGGTTCAAAGTTCCCGAATTAAAATCTCTTAGGGACATATTTATTTCAATTTTGAACTGAACATCAAGTAAGATTCAAAGTAATTTTTTTTTTTTTTTAAATGCTGCTGTCACATGGTAACACCTACCCATGGGGGAAAGTACTCCTTGGGTTCAAAGTAAGGAGTGACCTCCATATCCTCCCTGGGCAGCGGGTGGTCACCGAGGTCAGCCTGCAAGGCGTAACCTGCCAGCTGGAAGTACACCTCCTCCTGCTGACGGCATTCAGAGCGAAGCACCCGCTCCCGCAAGTCAGAGTAGTATAGATGCCGTGCCTTGCGTTCACTGGTACCGTACACCAAAAGAAAAAAAAATGAAGTCAGAAAGGAGGACAAAGATGAATGAAAAAAAAAAAACAACCTTGTCCAGTAGTGAAGAAGATGCATATAGAACATATATAGAAGGACATACCAAATGAGTCGACCGTTTTCTATGTAGTACTGCACTTTGAGGCAGAGCACTAGAGGCAAGGGTCTCTTCTGTAATCCCTGTATGCAGAAAGAGACATGTATGTTAGACAAGGCCATCTTTTTGTCATGCTAAATGAAAAGTCGGGGCATGTAGGCCACTGAACTGCGCCTCCCAATTAACTGACATGCACAATAGTTTGGAGAGAGAGTGGGTCAGCAACAGCAAAATGCTCCTAATTTACTCCATCAAAACCTTCTACCCTTCGCAACAGCCTGCCTCACCTTTACTGAATCTTGCCTCCAGTCCTTGGGGAAGTACTTGGTCAGTTTCTCCTCCATGTCTAAAAATATGTGCTCATTGTCTGGGATGGAGAAAGACAATCAGGAAACAAGCAGACAGTTAGCAAGCAAACAAAACAATAATGTAACCAAGCGTGAAATGTGCCCAACAATGGGATTAATTTGGGTTAAAGAAAAAAAGCCCTTGTTCTTCCTTTTGTGAATGAGGATACTGGGAAGCTAATGGCAACAATGCTAATGTTAATGTATCCATTTTATAATTTCAGTGGTAGCATGGCAGCTAGGGCTGTCCCGAATACCATTTTTTGGGCTTCGAAGCTTCGGTGGGAAATATTCGAAGGTATTCGAAGCTTCGCGGCGTGGCAGGCTGACATGTTCTTCTATCTGTCTGTCCTTCTCCATCTCCCCCGTTTCGGTGCCACTGCTGCATGACCGTACACATATGCACCTCTACACACAACAAACATCCGTCTGAGAATAACTAATAATCAGTGTTGAATAATGAATAATGTTGTTGTTGGATTTATACATTATTATTACATACATTACACTGCTTTTAACATTCTGTAAATATGTTGAGGAATGGGTAGATGCATTCAACATAGCACAGCTTTTATCTTGACATTTAGCTTTTCATCTGCCCTGCAATCCCCTGAATTATAACCATTTACAAACGTTAATGTTGTTTTTATCAAAAACAAATTGGATTCTGTTTCAGTAGGGGGGCTAAAAAGCAGTTTGCAACCTGCGCTGAGAGTGAGGATGTCGTATCACTCTCAGCCTGGTCCTGTGAGTCATGACATTTCCATTTGATCCACCTTATCTCTTTTGTTCAACTTTGTGTAGCCAAATCGTGCAGTTTCACAACGCTCGTTCCTTTAACCATCCATCTCTCCTTTCAGCCCGTTCCTGCTCTGACTCATCGCGACTCCTTCACCCCTCATCCCTCACTGAAGTCTTTGACTAAGAGTTGAGTAAGGCGGCCCCGTGTCATGACGAGTCCCCCCCTACCTCTTTTCCCTCCACTCCCACCCTCCTCTTCCCATCATCAACCCGTCCCTCCCCTCAGTGAAGAGGAGGAATGCAAGGGTGCATTCCAGGCTTAATGAAGTTAATATTGCAGGAATCCAGGCCTAAGTGATCGCTGAACCAACACCACAAAAACAAAAGGCTGCTTGTTCAAGTGGTGAGCCACACAAGATTACCGAGGCATTTCAAACGTATTTGTGTAAAGAAAGAGAACAGAAACACAAGGAAACGGAAAGTTCAGAACGTTGCTCAGTGGCTAAAGTGGATTACACCATTCAATTATGCAGACCGGGAGGGCAAAATGAAATGTTTTGGCTTTAGTGAAATAGCCTTTTGGCTGAAAACATTTTCCACAATACTGCATAGAAACACCTCTAAAAGAGTGGCACTGCAAAGTCCTGCTGTAAATCGTGATCCAAACATGATGCTCTTGTTTACAATTTAACTGATCAACTTCTGAAATGTGGTACAGGTACTGCATGTGCATGAACCGATCAACAAAAACGTCTGCCGTGTACTCTAGTGTGAACAGTCCTTTCAGGTTCAGAGGCGGAGGGATCAATGAGGAGTGAACTTACCCGTCACCACTGTGAGGCTAAAGAAGTGCAGCTCTTTGATTCCAAGAAGTTCTGCCACTCGGTTAAAAACATCCTGCCCCGTGGACTTCGGCTGGAGCAGGTGAAAAAGGACAAAGAAGGCAGTATTCAATACGCATTCACAAACTATGTGGAGCAGCCAAAACATTGTAATGAGAAACAGAAAACCGTTAAGACCTCTTTCTGACAGTCAAGAGGGCAGCTCGAGACATGTTTGACACCCACCCCGACAGTGACGTCCAGCTGGTCTTTGTTGGGGAGGAGAACACAAATGGTTCGCTCCTGCTTTATCGAGGTGGACATGACGTCTCGTGTGTGTCGGTGATAAGTACTCTCTCTCTGTTAAACTGCCTCAGTCTTCTCTCGCTTCGTCTATCCTTCACTTTTTATCTGTTCCAGGGCAGCTCGTCCATATTGCAGCTGAAAAGATAGATGACATCAGAGTGAGATAAGCAAAGAAGACATTAAAAAAACATGATCCAACTACAGTTCAGTGTGAATGATGAAGACAGCAGAATGGAATTTAAAACAGATCTAGGTTCGGTTGTGTAATGTGCAACCCTCGGCATTGATATTACATTAACATGCTGTCAATCAGTCAAAGCAAAAACAATCCCATACTCAGTAGGGGTTTGAGAAAATATTGATACACATGAGTAACGTGATATTATGTTTTGCGATACTGTATTGATTCTCCAAAACGCTGTATCAACTTTTTATTAACCTATTAAAAATCTGGCCGCCGTTCTGTCTTTCGGAGGTTGTAACGGGTTTTAAGGCTACAGTGAAGGTATTGGCATCATATGAAACTAGTAAACCTAAGGAATCCATTGGTACTAACTCGACTTGCTTGTCGGGAAGGAGGCTAAATAACACTCCAAAGTTGCGCTAAATTTTGGCGAGGAAAAACTGGCATGGCCATTTTCAAAGGGGTCCCTTGACCTCTGACTTCAAGATATGTGAATGAAAATGGGCTCTGTGGGTACCCACCAGTCTCCCCTTTACAGACATGCCCACTTTATGATTATCACATGCAGCTTTGGACAAAAACAATGCAGTATAAATTTGTTATTTTCACCTGTTCAAAAATAGTGTATTTTAATATTTCTGCATATTGGGGTCCCTAAACAGTCTTCCAGTTGCAAAAAAATTGGGTATGACTGGAAAGCTGAGACTCTTGAGGATCCAATGAGTCCAATTGTGTTCACGTGTGATGATGTTAGTCCCCATCGTAGTCATTTCACATAGTGAAACTCTGTTTCTGTTTACTCAGATTTTATACATATGGTGGTGTGTCTTTATACTAGGCAGTTTATACAACTGACAGTTTTCCTAAAATTAGATTTGAAAAAAAAATCACAAAATATCGCCTTGCTTATAGTATTGCAATATATTGAATCATTACCCCTGTATCATGATACGTATCGTATCGCCAGATCGTATCGCCCTAATATTCAGACATAAGTACATGTCTGTCTCCCAATATCCCACAACCAAGATTAACTCAACGTGTCTTGACCTAATTGAAAAACAGAGATCTAGCTGGGCAAATTCTATGATCTTATCATACTGTAATCCTAATAATAGTCATTAACTGGAAGCAATGTCTATTCCAACAGTAACTGCAGCAACACAAAATTATAAAAAAGGACTTGTGTTATTGCAGACTCTGCTTAATGTACCAAAACAAATGGCCATGATGGATGGCGACAGTCTACTCCCACCAAGGCTCATCTGAAGCTTGCCCCCCTATGCTGACCTGAAGCCCCCACTGGTACGAGGCTCATCTGATTAACGTCTCAGAATCAATTAATCAGGTTAATTACTGCCGCGCGCCGACTCTGATCCCCTTAAATCCTGCACTTGACGATAACCAGGAAAAAAAAGAAAAGAAAAGAAAAAACGTTCAAGGGACAACAAAAAAAAATGCTACTAACTGAAGCAGTCTGCTCTTGTGCCAATCTCCTTCAAGCAAAAAAGTTGAAATTACCAGCATGGTAGAGATTCTTGGACAAAAACTGCTGTTTCTTTGCGTCGTACTTGTGTCTTTCATGAGTCTGGTATTCACATAGAGGAAAAAGTTTACATATGTTTAAAATCACTATCAATAGGCTTCACTGTTGAGATAAATCATGAAAATATAACAATATAAAGGTGGTGCCAGTGTAAAAAACAAGTCGTGGGAACTACTTAAGTACATGTTCTTGGCAGAGTGAAACATTTGTTGTACCAAATATGATTTATGGACATGTTCAAACACAGCCTCACTCACATCTGTGTGTCAGAGCAAACAGACATAAAAAAACCTGAAATTCCAGTAGCTTGAACATCTGAGTCTGAGTCAAACATCTGAGTCAATCTATATTATACATTTACACACAAAAGCAAATGTGCAGAAGCTCAACAGACCGAAGTATATTTCCACACTGAGAACATATAAATAATTCTTACAGCATTCTTTTAATCATGATCTACTTTTTGAGTCTTAGAGTGCTTCTTTAATATACCTCTGCACTCTGGAATATAGTGTGAGCTATACTGCTAAATACACTATGTTATTTTGCTTTTTTGATTTGAGATATTGGAAGATGACGTTGCAGACACATGTGAGCAATTTATGAGCAATTCATGTGTGAAGCAATGAGAGTGAAAAATAGAAACAGATTTCTAAGGAGAAAAAAATGCTTTGTTTAGGAATTTGGACGGGCTTGTGGGTGTTTTTTGCTTGTTTTTTCATCCGCCTGCTGAAAACTGTCTAACACTAACCAACTTTTTCAGTCCCAATACCAGTATCGATACCTGGGCTTTGGGTATCGGCTGATACCGAGTACCAATCTGATACCAGTGTTAAATTAATAAGCTGTATGCCTCACTGTGTGGAAGTGACTGGGATCATTCTTTTATGTGTAAAGAATCAACAGGTTTGACATAAACATCGCT
The DNA here is from genome assembly GCA_916701645.2 of Sebastolobus alascanus. Taxonomy (NCBI): domain Eukaryota; kingdom Metazoa; phylum Chordata; class Actinopteri; order Perciformes; family Sebastidae; genus Sebastolobus; species Sebastolobus alascanus. The sequence continues at coordinate 1,704,816 of CAKAOJ020000248.1, read as the reverse complement.
TTCCTAACTTTGTCAAACTAAATGTGACAATAAAAACATAGATATAAATTTACTGAATTGTTATTCATGATAAAATAATAAATCATAGCAAACCAGCAACTTGGTAAAAAAAATCTTTTAATTTAAATACACCCTGATATTCAAATAAAAAACCCTTATCAAATGGAATTTATTTACGTTATCTTTTTTTTTGAAACAAGTCTATATATTGAGTTTTTCAACATAATTCCTCCAATATTTCAACAAACAAACAAAAAATTGGGACAGACAAACAAACAAGTAAGGTGCACTTAAGAACATTCACATCAAGGCGCTATCTAATTCTACTATGTTTTGACAGGGCAATACATACATTACTAAGTACAAAAGAGATAAAAAGAAAAAAACGACCTATGTAAATAAGGTAAGTAAAACAAAAATAATGCAGATAAATTATGATATCAGCAAATATTCAAGGCAACAGGCTTCTGCAGATTTCTACCCCTCTAGAAACTCCATAAAAGATCTCCATATTTTCTCAAAGGTAGAGTATTTTCCCTTAAGTCAGCTAAGTTTTTCAAGAGCAAGAGAGTGTAATAGACCCTGAATTTATTTACATTAACAATATGTTAACAATAACACTGAGCAAACTTAACTTACTTAAAAGAATAAGCAGAAGTCAATGCTGCCATATTACTGTAAATAAATATGCCTGCAATATTTGAGTCAAACAGCTGGTGTAAACTGCATACTTAAATCAGCCTTAAATCCAGGCTACAATCAGGTTAATAAACTACACTAGTCTTCACCACCATAACAAGTTTACTATGAGCCCAAACAGTGTTGTCAGACATCCCCCTTGTTGCTGACCAGGGTGAAACCTGGCATCACATGAGAGCAGCCATCTGTATGCCTTTAATTCCCCTCCAAGACTGTCATAATCCCTGCTGGCTATTGGGAAAAACATCCCCTGTGCACTGTGCAAGCTCTCTTGAGTGTCAGGGATACCCCACAGCCTGCTAAAAATAATAAAGGAATAAGATAAGAGGAGGTATCTGAATAAACAAGCACCCCACTTGAAAAAACAATAGGGTGAGCCAGCTTTTCAGTTTTTAGGGGGAGCAGCAGTGCATTTCTTAGGGTTGACTCAGAGCCCTGACAGGCACATTTATAATACCAGGGTTCAATTATTTATTTCAAGAACCAAAACCTTTCTAACATCAGACTTTTCACGAACCTGGCACTGGTTAGGCAGTTATTAATTAGGCACGTTTCGGTGTAGCCTAATTAATAACACACATTTACTGTATGAGTGAGAAACAAAGCAGGAGAAGCTAAAGTAATTTTTTTTAACCAGTAACCGTGGTAACGTTGAACATTCTCCTGAGAGAAAAGTGTGTTCGGTTGGACGGGATGGTGACGTCACAACCTAACGCAACAAGTGCATCACTAACTCTGTTGCTACGCATTTAGCTAACTACGAAGCTTAAAAAGTTACTTACCGTCACATTACACGAAGGGAAGGAGTTCAAAATTCCATCGCAGGTCTTCTGAATGCTTGTCCAGACACACAGACTTCTTTTCTTATCCGAATAAAGACATGACAGACGTGAGGAGGACACCAGTTTACCCCCCTCCCCATTGCGTGTTGAAACTTCTTCTTCAACCCGCTGTAACCACAGTGAAGTACTAACGAGTGGGCCGTACCATTCTGGATGACTGTGGGGGGAACTCTGTTGTGATTGTGCTCTATTTTGAAATGTTCGTACTATTTTCACGTTCAATATATGAATACTATTAGTTTTTATCGCATGAATATTAACTAAAAATAGATATATTTCGTTATGCATACATGAAAATGAACATTATTGTTTTAATATAGTACTAAACGTACACGCCCCGCCCCCATGTTTTGCATTGGTATAGTGATGTCGTTGCTAATTAGAGGTCCAAGCAGCACAAAGTGTTGAGACTGGTTGGGACACTTGCTGTTAGCGATGAAAGCTATCAGGTTTTCCCTGAAAATTGACTAGTGCTTAATTAGTACTGTATTTTTTATGTATTTTGACCAATATGTCGGACCTGAAGTGGAGACTTTTTCTCTGTTTCCAATATCATCCGCACTGGGGGCTGCTCTGGTCAAACCTCACCATATGACCAATTAACATGACACTTTTTATGGTGACTGTGTTAATGTAGGTCAGCTAGAAACCTGAAGATTAATTCGAGCTCAGCACTGTGTGTCAAGTTGTTCTAGTCATCAGAAATAAACATTTTTTTTTTTAATTGTGAAAGTGTATAAAGTCTTAGAACATTATGATAGAAGTATATGATGGCCATTCCCGTGCCTTATTATGTCTCATAAGTTGTTGCAGCATTTTTTTGGGTTGATACCATTTGTTACACAGATTTGGTGCTAAATATAACCATTTTTTACCACTCGAGAATTGATAAAAATTATCAGTAATCCATCCAAAATACCACATTAAGCCACCAAGACCTTGAGGAACACCATAGAAAAAGCCATGCTGTGATGCTTGGTATCAAAAACCTCTTACATTTTGAGATTTCTGCAAGAATTGCCTTTTTCGGCGATTAGATGGCGAGCACTTCTGTTCTGGGAACTGCTCAGAAACCCCCTTATTGTCAATCTACCTAGGAAAACCATACATCCCTTGGATCCCCTAGGTCTGTAGTTTGTGATTGTAAAGTTTTATGAGGCTATGGTTATCCTAGAGGTCACAACAGATAATTTTATACATTGAGGTCTAATTTAAAAAAAATGGTCTCATTACAATGAAACGGCTATTATGGGGACTAACGTCATCACAAATGAATACAATGTTTAGGGACCCCAGTATGCAGAAATATTCAAATACACCATTTTAGAAAAGGTGAAAATAACACGTTTGTACTGCATGCAAAAATCTGCATGTGATTATCATAAAGTGGGCAGACTCGTGGGTACCCATACAACCCATTTTCATTCACATATCTAGAGGTCAGAGGTCAAGGGAACCCTTTGAAGATGGCCATGACAGTTTTTCCTCGCCAAAATTTAGCCCAACTTTGGAGCATTATTTAGCCTCTTTCCCGACAAGCTAACATGACATGGTACCAATGGATTCCTTAAAGGTTTTCTAGTTTCATGTGATATCTATACATTTACTCATGGTCTAAAACTGAACCTGCTACAGCCTCTGAAAGACAGTAAAGTTGGGTCTCAGTGTGTTTTTATCACCTGCATTTTCTCTCTTCATGTTGGAATAAAAAGGAATAGGAATGTTTCTCCTGGATCTAATAGTACTTATTTTTTTTATATGTATGTCTATACTGTATTTCTGTGGGTTTAATATTTCAATAAAGACTTAGGGGAAGTTGTTCATCTTCCATCTATTTTGTGGAAATATATGATCAATCATGTGTACCATGTAGCCTCCATCTATCTTTTTCTATCAGTCAGTTGTCAGTCAATGAAATCACCCATTTTCAAATATTATTGCATTTGTAGAACACTTCAATCAGTAGGTTGCACAATGGCTGTCAAACTCCCTTTATGTGAGAGGTGTACAATAGATACAGTACCTTAGTGGGAATGACAAGTTAAAAAACTTACATTAAGCACTCTTGAGATCATGCACACTATGTAGAATAACACTAGGTGATATTCCGATACATCATTGATAATTATGGCACTTCAAGTTGAAACAGTATGACCTCTAACATTATACACTTAACCAGGTTCTAAGCAAAACAGTCCAAACAAATTCCCACATTTATTGTAGGTCTTGGAACACATTACTGTGATGACACTGCCATCTGCAGGGCAATTTGATCAAGTGCAAAAAAGAAATCTAAAAAATTAAACAGATGAATAATCACTGAAATAATTGGCACCACAATAACAATACAAATGTTGAAAACAAAGAATTGAAGGATTACCATTGCTGCTCAATTATAATGAACCCAACCCAGGAGCTATACATCAAAGTAAAAACTTAATGAAATCTTGAAATTCATTGCGACGATGACTAAAATTAGTTAGCAGCTTAAAATTATACTTTTTTTTTTCAATATAAACTGCAGTAACACTTTAATCATATGTCAGCTAAGATTGTATTAGTAGGTGATATGAAATCACTTGATAACTGTTTTCCTGCACTTAGTGTACCAAGCCCTCTGAGGTCAGGAGTGACACATATGAAAAAAAGAAAAGTCATATAACCAACTTCATAATATGCATATTTAATGGTAGAGTATGATGATATATATATATATATATATATATATATAAACAATTTTCCAAGAAACATTTTTTTTTAATTCCAAGCAATACTTTCCAGTTTAAAACACATAATCACCAAATGATACCAACCAAATACTTTCAATAAAACGAGTTCATATTACCAACATGTGCTTTAGCTGAATCATGATCATTGCTTAAAACCCCTGTAATAAAATGTTATTATGTTGTAGGCAAAGCTTTATTCTCCCAACACCAGTTTGGGTAAATGTTGTGCAGGAACAGCATAAAGTATTAAGACCAAAGCCAAGGCTGGGAAGTCTGAGCAACAATCCTGTTTCAAATGCAATCTTTGCCTTTAAAAATGATGGAAAATTGTTGATTAAAAAAGTAACTTGTACAAATGACTGTTTTCAGTACAAAAGCTTGTAAAATGTAGTTGTGGTGCAAATCAATGCAGTGTCTCTTAAAGTTGGTGGGAAACATTTTGCAATGGTGAGGGCAGTATGTGCAGACGTGACTTGGGCCAGCTCACCAAAACAGCCATTTCATTTTTGTAGCAGCTACATTTCCAGTTCAGCATCTAATATTAATTGAATAACTAATAAAAAGTATAAACATTACACATAAATAACACTGAAAATATAGCATATGATGGGGGGAATGGTTTCCCAAACACAAAAAAACAATATGTTAAAGAGATGGCAGTAGAAAAATAAAAATGTCCATACCCACCGTGATTCCAATACAAACATGAAATGAAAGAAATTGTGATTTTGCTCGTATGTCTTTGAAAAGTGATTATATGCATTTAAAAACCAAGAGATAATCCAGATACGATAATCAGAATAAAGTTTAGATGCAGTGAGGTATTAGCTCCACATTCCTCTCATCCACCAATGCGTTCGATTCTGCCTGCAGTTCTACTGAAAGAACTTGAGGCCCGCAACGAGGAAGAACTTCTCCAGGAAGATCTCCGAATCAAGGACGGCGATGTGGGCGGCCCGGCCGATAAGGGAGTTGGCTGTGTTGGGCAGGGCATGGATGACATCATATCGCACTAGATTACAGTCTTTGTTCTGAAGTACTGGCAGCAGCAGGTTCTCAATCATCTCAGCATACACTGGACCTGGTACGGACAAGAGTGGAACGGGCTGAACAGGGCGAGGTTTGGTCCATTTGATGTTGCAATTTAAGCCCCTACGTGTAGAATGGTTTGATGGTATACGATTTAGCTTGTAGATAAAATTAGTGAATGCAAACTCACCTGTTTGTTTGTCCTTTAATGCAGTTTTGCACATTTCTATTCGAGCAGAATGATAGGGCACATAGCGATCCTGCAGTGACCCCACCAGCACCACATTCTTGAAAAACTGCAGACCTTTAAAAGCAGATCAATAGAATGGTTACCTCTACGATCTCATATTCCACACATACAGCCTAAAATGTATTTTGTAAAGAAAAAGAAGCAAAGCTCACCGGATTTCTTGCTGAGCTTGTAGAGGAAAGTTTGGCGAGGATCAGAGTTGTCACGGCACGTCAGCTGCAGGAGTGACCCTGACTTTTTCCACTTCTGCATGAACCAAAGGCCTAGGAACAAACAGTTAACAGATCTTTAAGAGGCGTCACCACAATGACAGAGCAAACAGAGAGACAACCACGGCAACTAGCGATTAGCTGTTAGTGAAATATCTGAAAATGATAAAGATGTGCCATCTTCCACCAGCAGTTAAATGTTTTCAAACTTACCTGTGTTGACCAGAGCAGAGCTGTTGTACAATGTGCCCAGGTGAGGTCCAGAGAGGGAGAGGAAGGTGTGCAGCCTGCTCAGGTAACATTTAAACCTGGGCCTAGTTAGCACTGAGCGAACGATGAGGTTCCCCAAGGAATGACCCACAAAGCTGCAAACGAAGAGACCATAACGACACCAAACAACATCTACGTGCACATCTGTCACACATTTAGAGTGTGACATACCATCTAAATAACAGGATGTACAGTTGGCTTTAGAACTTGGAAAAATGAAACTGGTTGCTAAGGTAACAAACGATTTTTTTCCCCACAAACTTTACATATTTATTTACTATGCTGTTGATAACACATTTACCAAAGTAACTGCTACAGTACTGCATCATGCAGCTACTTAATGAACTACTAGCGTATCCTTTTTTATTTTAGATACTACATTACATTCGGGATGAATAGAACATTTTACCTTATCTTTGACACTGTGAGGTTGTATATCTGAATGTACTGGACTATTTCATCCAGCAATCGGTCCGTCATTGACTCAAAGTCAGCAAAAGTGTCATTCTGTGGACGAAAAGAGCATTAAATGAAAAGAAAAGACTATCTTTTGGAGTGCGTTTGATTCACTAAGGGCGCTTTCACAAGCCACAGTCCGTTTGTCTAGTCCGTATCATTTTGAAATTTATACTTTTGGTCCGTTTTCTATTTAGTCTGGTTCGGTTTCACAGTGCACAAATTAAAGCAGACCAAATTTAAGAATTTATTTGCTGAGGGGTGTGTACGAAGGAGTGAATTTATCTTTTATTTCTTGAGAGCTGCAGCTTATATACAGAGATATCACGGACTTTCATGCCGTCGAAGTTTTTTCACTTTGACTCTGCACTGATCTACTGTGCGCACAAATCCCTTCTCCTTCAGTTTGTCTCGAATGACTTTATGAACATTACTTTTTTTGAGGACTTTATTTAGCTTATTCTGCACGTTCTGTTTGGCCCAGATGTCAAGCAAACATCGGATTCTGCAGAAGTCTGCAGGTCAGTCCTCTCCCACTCATGTTAACCTGTAGTTTACCTGGTTCCCTCTCAACAAATGCCCGCGCAGGCAGCCCGCGTTTTGGTCCGCTTGGAAACGGTCCGAGAACACCTCTCGCAAGCGGTCTCGGACCGGACGTTTTGGTCCGCACCAGAGTACGATTACTGCGTTCACAACCAGAGGTTGAACCGCACCAGAGCTCAATTGATTAAATACCGGCTTGTGAAACCTCCGGAAGAGGTGTTACAGCTCATGGATGCTGATATCAGATGGCAGTAGTGTCTCTGTGCTTATCCACTCACCTGGTTCCTCTCTGACATTAGGAAGTCTATACGAGCACCGGGCAGTCCAAGCTCCAGGTAAGTCTTCACCAGTCTCAGGTCTGCACTGTTACCTGCAAGACATTAATGTTTTTTTTTTTTAAATACAAAACAGAGACTCCAAAGGAACTGATTTACTCTGGAAGATGAGGTTTCCTACCATCCAGGCCGTGGACGCAGACTATGAGATGGATGCCCTCTTCACAGCTTTCATCTTCCTCCAAGCTGAAGTAGGGCACAGTGGATGCCAGCTCAGGTACTTCACTGTACAAGAAGCCAGGCAGCCTTAGCTGTTTCATTTCTTCCTTGGCTTTAATGAACCTGCAGAATTAGAATTAAATAGTTTGATGAATATGAATCCAATGTGCGAGACAGGACAAATATCTGCATGAAGTATAACATTAAGAGGGATATAAGACAAAATGTGCATGATGACTCACGCTTTCATCTGTGGTGTGGGTACACATTCGTACCACCGCAGGCTAGAGGAAAAGGAGGTGGAGGGACGGGGAGGCCTTCCCGAGCTATACCCAGCACTGCTGGAGGCTAGGTTGGAGCAGATGGGAGCTTTTGATAAATCCTTTGTTTCGTGGGGGTAGCCGATGCCAAGCTGTTCAAACAGAAGACTCGTCTCTGAAGCGGCTGCGTCCCCGGCCCCGCTTTGCTCCTCATCGGCGACACCGTTGACGAAAGCATAGCCGTCGCCTTCCTCGTAGTAACCGTTCTCGATCATCTCGTGCTCGGCCTCGTCCTCGTCCTCCTCGACCGGTGGTCCCGTCTGGATTCCCAGCGTGATGGCAGATGTTTCTACGGGGCTGATCTCAGACACATCTGTGCTAGAGCATGAGCCAAAGTAGTTCTCTACCATCCCACGTTTTACCAGGTCGGTGCTGCTGGTGGCAGAGTTGCTGGAGGGGCAGGCGGTGTGGGGTTCACTACGGGATTCTTTAACCGCCCCGGAACCAGCTGCTCCTTCTAGTCCAAGTTCGGAAATACCTATTAATTTGGGGTCCGTTTCCAAATCGAAGGCAGGTTTTACAAGTTGGGAATCACCCGCGGCGGTGTCGGGGGCGCGGGCCACGTCGATGGCAGGTCTGTTCTCCCCAGAGAAGACTACACTCTGCTCCTGCACCAAAACGCTGGACTTCCTGCCTCGGACTTCAGCTCCACTGGAGCCCCTAGAGGAGCCTTCGCCCTCGTCATCCGAGGGCAAGGAGTTGATGGAAGTGAGGGAGGACTGGACTCCGCTGACAGCACTGGTATTTTCTGGGTAAAGAACTTCTGCCGGCCCACTGGGCTTCTGCACTGAGCTTTGCTGAACGGGCCGTGGTGCTTGACTCAGGAGGGACCTCTCAGGCTGTGGGGCAGCGAAACCTGGTTCGGCGAAACCTAGTCCTGGCCAAGTCTGAAGTCCCGGAACGAGCTGAGTGGCGAAGGAGCTGGGCTCACTTTCGATGCCTGAGTCGGAGAGGCGAGACGAGGCACTGGGGGCTCCTCCGTCTGGCATCCTGATACAGTCACTCTTCACCTGCACTGACACCAGACAGGACTGGCTACGCTGTGCTGCCTCTTTAACTGGCCTTTCAAACACAGAGTCCAACACAGACTGTTTTGAGTCACAGATGTCCGACTGGGCGATCTCAGGAACATTACTGGTTAGCGTCGCATCGGTCCGACACGGTAGGAGAACTGTTACTTTTTCCCCTCGGTATGGGTCCTTGTTACTTGGTTTCACCTCGATTTGCTTCAGCCCAGCAGGCCACTGTGGCGGCTTTTGGCCACCGTGTTCAACTTGCTCATCTTTGTAAAGTGGTTGGCTGCCTGTAGCGATAACCCCAGTACCTGCCTGAGGATTATTCTGTGCGTCCAAGTTTGTAGGCTTTTTGAAAAAACCTTTTTGACAAGCAGCAGCAGTTATATTGTCAACTGCAACGGAATCGGCAGCACTGCTTCCACAATGCGCTGAAGTGGCACCGCAGTCAAAGAGCGTATTTGCATTAGTCCTTAAATAACTACTCGAGTCCCTCTGCGAGGTGTCTCGTTCCTCTTCTTGGTTGAGGGGAGCTTCCCCTTCCTTGTGCTTTGTGTCACTATAAGGAGCTTTGAGGTTCTTATAGCCGACCAACACCACAGAGTCCTTGGAGCCCTGTCTAATCAGCTTCTTGGAGTTCTCAGTCTTTGAATTTTTCTTCAGCTTGACTGACTTGCCTTTGGACTTGGGCGGTGGATCATAGCTGTCTGGCCAGGTGTTATCCATAGGTGCACACTGAGACTCAGGTATGTTGCTGGCTGCTGCACTGAACTCCTTGGAGTTGGTCTTGTCCGCTTTGCTGGACACTGAGCCGGTCCTTGTGTTGTGCATGCCCAGCCAGGGTCCATCGCGATCTTCAGAATCAAACCAGGTTGATCATAAAAAAAAGGGAACAAACAAAAACAGATTTGGTTTACAATAATTAGTCAGTGCCTGCTGACTGTACATCTAGTTGAGCGGCAATACTGTATGACTGACCTTCAGTGATAGAATCCAGGTATCTATCCTCAAAGATGATCGGCAGGGAGCTAACGTCACCGTCCAGATCTGCACATTCCACTGGAAGTGGAGGCAAACACAGGAAGTAGCTGGAGCTTTTGATAGCATTAGTCATCTGCTGGTGACTGTGAGCACTGATGTAGAGGGGGAGGGAGGAAGGGACACAGTAAGAGTCAGACAGAGGGAGAAAAAAAAAAAAAAAAAAAAAAGTCAGGGTTTTCCATACTTGGGCTATAGTATTTCAGACGAGTAGAGGCTGGCACAGGTTTGATGACAACAACACTATATTTCGTAATCAAGACGAACATGTCACTGCAACTTACTGTAGTTCCTGATACGCTAACGCAGATTGTCTTGGATGTTCGAGACAAAAGAAAGCCTCCGCAAACCGCCTTACCTGGAATAACACCACATTATAAAGTAAACGTTCAAGATTCAGTCTAAACAAAAAAAGGATTATTGTAATTTAAACAGGTAACTAGTTAGATATTTCAATTTGTAGATGATTTAAGAAGTTGGGACTCACTCTCAGTGTATGGTGCTCCATAGCCAGTATGGCAGCAACATGCTCCTGCAGGGACACCACCTCGAGGAATTGTCCCCAGAGGGCCATGAGCAGAGAGCAGAGCTGAGCCAGGTTCATATTTACAAGTTCTGCCAGCTCGTCAGGGGACTCGGCTTTCTGCTGAGAGTATAGGGACGCAAGTCACCCACCAGAGGGCTCAAGTGAGCACATCCCCCTAACATCAGCATAAAGAGCAATGGCATGCAGTTCTGTGCAAGAGGACTATGCTTTACATCAAGTAAAATATAGTAAAATATATTCTGACATTTCTTGATTGTCAACTGATTAATTTGTCAGATGTTTTTAAAAAAAATCATTTATCATTTTCCCCTGAAGTTAGTTGTTACTTGAGTCACAAAAGAAAAAAATAATACATGGACCTCTTAAGCCTCAAGACACTTGAGTACTGTTATCTTTCATTTCCACAAGGTTATTTTAAAACAGTTAATTGTTCAGCAATTATAACTAGGCCATTATGGTTTTTCAAGTCACTTTTATGCACTGCTGACAAAAATGAATATTATCCAATTATACTTGCATATAAATGCAAGTTAATCCATTTACATTCCTGTGTCCGTCTAGCATATTATCACAGGATATATATGAAATACTATATTTGGAAACAAAGTGCTGCTTATAAACTGAAACATACAAGACTTGACCTGCATAATGTCCCACCGTCATATACAGAAATTCCTGTCATTCCACAGCTCTGCAAAACAGTCTCTATCGCTCGTAATCTTTAGCGGGCCAACCAATCAGGGCTCGAGGATCCAATCACCAAAGAGAGGTTATCTCATCTACACAATTATGAATTGTTTCAGAGACTAGTTTTAAACTCCATTCTACCAACTGTGAAGGAAAATCTGAGCGCTTGCAAGTCTGCTCACAAATCCACGAACTCTTTAGCGGCCGAGAGGATTCAGCAGCATCTCTTCTCCATAATTTGCCGACACACCTCGAGACACCAGGCAACTATAAAGGATTCTCATCACTGACTCCAGTTAAGATTTCTTGTGCAACTCTGTATCACTTGGGAATGAAAATACTTCAGCTTCAGTATCCACCAACACTACATCCCTTGATAAAATAAAAATACACATATATATATGTATATATATATACATATATATATATATACTGTACAAAGTAAAATGTATTTCCTCCCTTGATTCTTCTAGTAGTTGTTTGTGCTGCTCTTATATGCAGCAACAGACCCAGTTTACATGTATGGTACCATTTGTTTCCTACCCTAAGTTCACAAAATCAAACAAATAGCATCAAAGATTATTGATATGCCCATGCACACCCTAATCAATCTTAATACTACTTCTATCATATATATATAAAATGCAATATGACTGTGTACTTCCGATAAATCAGGACTTCACACTCATGCCCTCCAGGCACTGAGACACATTGATCTAAAGAAAGATTTTTTTTACTATTCCAACAACTTCTATCTGCCACTGTGCCATATTTCCAGTTACCTCCTCCTGCCCCATAAACTAAGCAACAGGCTTGTTGCTTCCAATAAATGTTATGCATCACTGCCTACTGAAGAACAATTATCAGAGACAGGTCTTACCTTGACTTGTTCACATAACTCAGCCAGACGGGCCTCTAAGTCGAGTTGTTCTGAGGAGGCAGAGGGACAGCATTACCAAGGTTCACTTTCATAATTTATCGATTTAATTATACAGAATGGTATTAAAAGAGCCTGTAATACAGGCAGAATGAGGAAGTGGTGTTAGACAGCACTGGTGTCATAAAGTATTTTATATGACATGACCAGAGAGAGAGAGTCACTAAAAATTCTACAGAACCACTGTGTTATGAGAATCTTTGACCAAGGCCTTATTCTAAAAGATGGAAAGAAAGATTTGAGTATATATACAGATGGTATGACAGCAGTTTTAAGTATAATGTCTCTGGAAAATGGGACATAGAGAGGACATGGTGTTTTCTACAAGGAGGAAACTGGAGTGAAGAGGAAAAAAAAGAGAGAAAGGCAGGCTGATTTGAGGGTCGGGACATACCTATGTAGACGTGCCTTTGACTTCTGGGATAGGGTCTTCTGAGTACTCTCTCATATAGGACTTGCATGCTGGGCTTTGCTAGTAAGATTGCACATATAGGCACATTTAACTTTTTTGTTATCCGGTCCTCTGGGATGGGTTAGTATCTGCCCACTTGTGTGGGTTAGGTTTAGTGAGCCATAGCTACAACGGTGAATGTGTTACAATTTGGCTTCAGTCTACTGGTTAACAGACTTATTTAATGAGTGCAAGCATGATTTTGTAAGTATAATGAACGACGATTAGTGAACCACTGTTAGATTTCTAAATTAACTTAGTGGGTTACAGGTTGTGTAGTCTGTTTAAAAGGGTAGAATATGTCAATGTGTAGGGATCAGGTGAAATGATATGAGAACTCAACAAACTTGCAATAAACAACAAACACTGACGCTGAAACGACAAAACAATGAAAATCCATCCGAAGCAACAACTAAAATCAATAAAAGGTATTGTACTGTATAACCTTGAGAACACTTGCTTCTTCTCAGTGCTTGAGTTAAAAAAATCATAACAATAAAGACAGAGACAAGTCTGGGTGTTTAGGATTTCATTGCTATACAATCTGTTGTCATCCCACACGCCGACATGAGTTGAAGTGAAGCCACAGTGCAGTATACCTAGTTCCATACGATGGGAGGAGGGCAGGTCCTTGGTGATAGAGGTGAAGTAGTCAAAGAGGCCCTGGTAGGCCAGTAGGATATTGGAGCAGAGGTTATGGTGCAGACTGAAGGCATGCTGCAGACAGGGGTCAGACACCAGGAATGTCCTGCCCTGTGGGATCACGAGGGACACAGAGAAGAGCGTATAGATGATTTAATTCTGTTAACAGTATTAGTGCTGTTTTGAGCAGTCTAAGCAGTTGTAAACATTCAGTTCGTAGGGGAGAAGACAAAACTCAGAATTAACTGTGCAATACTCTGTCATTAATACCGCATTTATACTGTACATTTCAATTATTCTAATTTAATTCTTATTTATACTATTCTTGCATTTATATTTAACACACTTAATAGATCCCGCACCTCAACATTTTGCATTTACGCTGTGGTTATATATTGTATGCGTTTGATGCACATATTTGTACATATGTCTTATATTTCTAATTTCTTACTTTTATTATTATTTATATTTCTCTACATATATTGTGTTACATTTTATGTACATAATTTACATGTTATATACTCCTTTATTTCTGTTTTCTTACAATTCTTTATGCCTTTATATAAGAGCAACTGTAACGTCCCATTTTCCCCCCCCCAGGGATCAATAAAGTATTTGTGAATCTAATTCTGACAGCAACATAATCTGTAATGCTTTTGCCAATTTTTATTTACAATAACGTGTTCTGCAGTAAATCTACACAGTCAGTGGTCACAAACAGAATTTAGTGAAAAAATACTAGTGTATATGCAGCATATTGACATCAGGTAAATAAATGACTGAATGACGATAATATGATTCTTGATGATGAATTCAACACTGATCTATAGCGGCATACCCATATATATCATTACATAGAGGAGAAAATGGTTAAAGAGTGTATTACTCTGGTATTACAGTAATCACTGCAGCCCTATAAATCACAACAGATTATCTGCCTGTTACTTCCAGACATTTATTTTGTGTGCGATATCTGCGTGGCGATGCTTTACGGCGGCTTCTGCGCGAATACTTGTAGTGAAATGAATAGTGGTCGATGTGTTGTTGCTCCCAAGCCGCCCATTAGTGATGCATCAAGGAATGATGAGGGGCATTGCCTCCGTTCTGTCCGAATGACTCTGGTACATTCACACTACCGCATCTCAGGGGCAGCTTTAGCTGGCCACCTTTCTCTGTCAGCAGAGGCCAATTACTCCTGGCCAAATGTGACAGTGGTCTGATAGTTCCCTCTTCATCTGTCCCATCTGTCAGCCTGACATATCTCTCCGCGCTTCAAATGCAATTAACGTAACACACCAAAGCTTGTAAAATGACACGGCGGATGTAGCATCTTTCAAGACTTTTCATGACAGCTCAGAGTGTTAACAGCATCTACAATTATGAAAAAAGGAGATTTCCAAAAGACACGGTCCTTGCTACAGTATAAAGAAGGTCCACTTACATCTGTTGATACTTGCTTGACATAACTGCTGCCGAACACCACGTTCTCCAGAGGTGGGATGACTGAGTCTTTGCTCTGTGGTGGAGCGTTGCGGTTAAGCCATGTGGTTTTCACTGGTCGAGGCAAACTACGTAAACACAGAGAGAAATCAATCTCAGCTAATCATCACAAGAATTTAAAAAGGGCACTTCTAATGAGGATTATTCTACTTATCACTCACTGTTGTACATGCATGTCAAGTTAAATTCAACAGCTATGTTGTTTAATTCAACTGTGATGTTAAATGTGTTGTGTGGAGTAAGGTAAGTAAAAAGGTTTGTCTTGGAATTTATTGCAAACAACAATAGTAAATGACATGTTATGTAACTGTATTCAGTGCAAGAAATGGTCGTCTTCTGTGAGTGTCCACATATTGTCCGGGGTTAGGCGGCAGTCTGACCTGATAAGGGGCTGATGTAGTGCCACTAGGGAGGCATGGATGGCTACAGAGATGACAGACAGGTGGAAGTAGTCAAACATGACATTGACGTGTTGGTGGATGCCTCGCTGAAGGCTAAAGTGCAAGCGAAGGGTGCGGCCACTGATATTCTGTAGAGAGCTTGGATCATCTGGCCTGTGGAAATGAAATGAGGAAGATACAGAGGACCAAATTAGTGCCTCATTTGCCTCAAGAGATGCAAATATCAAATTCACCAACACTGACATTAAGTACATGCAGCAGTCACAATGTTGCAACACCTACGTGTAGTCGCCATCTGTGAAATATAAATCCAAGAAGAGCTGGAAATCTATGTCATTGAGGGACTCTTCCACCTGAGAATAATGAAAAACAGTGGAGACGGTCAAATGTAGAGCCGGTGTGTGAAAGTAAGTCCATCTGCAAGATCTGTACAACACCATTCAAGGTGTTTTTTTTATATTTGATGTCTCAGCTCTAATAATCCTGATACATTTTGAAGCCTTTTGTGGTCGTAATCAGTCTTCCTGAGGACACAGCAGTTTCTAAAAACACTCCAATGTGCCCTGTTAGAAAAGTTGAGCCTCCACATTCCAGTAAACTGTGGAGCGGCACAAACAAAGTAGAAGCAAGCTTTGTCTCCATTTCAGTGACATTTTGCAGGTGCATCATGCTTCTAATGCACTGCTTTTGGTTGAAGACAGCACCTGAACTTCCAAACTGTGTTCATATGGGTGTTAAAAAAAAAGACTGTCCCAATATTCCTGCCACAAAAAGTTCCACATCAACTCCTTTCTCTATTTATTTCACACAAAACACAAAAGGACACCATAGAAAACACCATGGATACAGGCTATATTCAGCTGTCAAACAAATGTATGTAAATTGGATCAGCCTCCTTTAAGCCAAGTGGGCAGAGAGAAGTGGCATCATATAGAAAAACATAAGCTTGGGAAAACATAATACATATTTTGGATAGGGTCAAAAAAAAAAAAAATCCCCTAGTAAAAGCACCACCTCTCTTTCTTAAACTTACCTTCTTCTCATCCAGCAGCATCATCACTTTGAAGAGGAGGACATCGTTGACCACAACCTCTTCATTCTTGTACAGGATTTGGAAAGTTTTGCTGCAGATGGCATCATCTTGGACTGAAGCAGGAAATGCCAGATCGGAGCCTAGACAAAAAAAAAACCTATGGTTAACAGTCTGTTAATCAAAAATAAAAATGTATTGATTATAACCAACCTGTCTGCATTAGCATTTCCCCGTCTAGTCTATAAAGCAAGGTGTTCAAAGTCGTACACATTGAAAATAACACATTTAGGCATTGGTTTACACACTCTCTTGATGAACCTGTTTATTAATGAAATGAAGAATTGAGTGCTTTGTGCAAAATGAGCAGTGCAGGTCTCCAAGCAAGGGGGTGAGGCATACGCACTAAGCCTTAGAGAAATACTGAGAACAAGGAGCGGCCTGTGCGATAAGCCAGTGCCCTACCAGCTCCCTGTTAATAAAACAATAAGTAAACCAAATCTGCAATAACAATATTACCTGAAACAGCACTAATGTCTAAGAGCTGAAATGTATTTATGCAAGTCTACAGTACCTGAAGTATTAGTATGACTTAATTAGTGCCCCCTCTGTTTACAGGGAAACAACCAGCCCTCTAATAGGAAAAGTACAGTAGCGGTGCGTTACTTTAGTTACCAAAATATTACTTTAATGGCTGTATTTGGAGAATTGAGGGGAAAGGGGTCTTAGGGTTGGATCCACAAAGGGTACCTGAATCCTTTCAATCTACAGAAAAGGTTTCACCAATGTGTGTGTGTAGATAAAACATTGTGCTCAAAAAGATTAAGTGGGGTAGGAAAAATATTATACTGTACACATCTTCAAAAAATGAATTTACCTCCTGGGTGAAGCAGACTGGTCTCAACTTTGTGTGGGACCCGGGGTGGCACCTTCAGACCGGCACGAATCTGGTAGAAGCTGAAAATGCAGACACATTAGCTTTTGGTCCGGAGCATCGTCAGTGGCTCGGTGAAAGGGGGACAAACCGCACAGGTTAGCCACAAGTGCCTCTACCTGTAAAATGACACTACACCTCTCATAAATAAATAATGAGCACTTTCTTTTGCAGTCACTCATGTAGTAAACCTGAGCTCTTAAAGCACTGATGAGCCAGGACGAGCATAGAGTTTTATCTCAGCAAAGTGAAGTATCATCACACTGCTGCAGTAAATAATAATTTCCAGATGTTTAAGACCAAAACTGTTTAAAACAACTCTAACATCATTTTTCCTCCCCTAGTTTTCCATGAAACATGGCAATTTTGTTTTTGTTGGACACGATGTTGGATGTTTGAGAAAAAGAAAAAAATGGGAATCGCACATTTGTTGGGGCCCATTATTCCTAAATTGCAGTATGAAAGGGAAGCATAAACTGTCGTAGGACACCATACAACACAATGGCACAACCAGAACTGTATCAGGGAGCAGAAAGTGGCAATGTAACTCATATGGGAAATCTGGGCCGTAGCTTGTTTCCTGCTGAAGATCATAGTAGCCACTAGGTGACAGCTACATGGTTCATTTAGTGTACTATGCTATGCTACGGACTGGAATGTGATCCAACAACAAATGTCTGTCTGGTGAGTCGAATTATGATTACTTGAAGCTCTGTCTATAGAGGCTTCCTTAGAAATACACTTTCATGTTTCAATTATACACATAGTTTTACCATTTCACTATCCCTGCAACACAAGGGCAGTCCTCGACCAAAGAAATTCTTAGTTGACTAACTTTAACTTTGTCGACTAATCAATTAGTTGATTTAATCGACAGATCTGTAAAACTGACTTTCTCTAATCGACTAAGAGGGGGCAGACCTATGCAGCACTACGGTAATCAAGATACAACAATAAGGTTAAACTAAGATAAATATATAAAATAGTATACTCAAGCTAGGGCTGACCCAAATGTTTCAAAGCTTCTACTGTTGCCATGGTAATCGACTTCCAAATCAGTATTCGAATGCTTCATTTTTTTTTTTTTTTTTAAATATATACAAGTGTGTAATAATAAGGTATAAATCACAAAATAGCCCATGAAATAAGGACTAATCCCACAGCATTATTCATTACTCATATTCAACATTAATTATGATTAGTAATTTTCAGACGGGTATCACCGTTTGTTGTGTGTTGTGAGGAGCATGTGTGTACAGTAGTGTGGCAGCGGCACTGAAACGGGGGAGATGGAAACAGACATAGAGAAGAACATGTCAGCCTGCCACACCTCGGAGCGTCGAATACCTTTGAATATTTCTCATCGAAGCCCAAAAAATGGTATTCGGAACAGTCTTAACTCAAGCACTGTTTAGCATATTCTATGCTGTCTGTACAAAACAAGCATTTTTTGAGGCCCCTGAAGGTGTAAACAAGATTGCCAACTATCCAAGATTGGCTGGGACACTCTCAGAATACATCCTGGTCCCCTTCTACCACAAGTTGCAAACCAAAGCTTGTTCAAGTCCCTTCAAAGCATACTATCACAGCTGACTTGTCTTTATTAGCAAGGTCAACTGGTCTGTAATGTATGCTTGGGAAAGACATTTCTTTAATAAAACATTTATGAATTTCCTCCTGCTGGAAACACATGGCAGAAAGGAGCCGAATATGTAGAGACAATGAGAGCACACTCACCCTCTTTGGAACAGGTCCACGTTGTAGAACTTGTGGAGCTCCACAGAGAACTCCACTGTGGCCTGGACTTCAGTCATCTTGGTCTCTAAAGGCAGACGTGCCTTACATCATCTGGGATACACCTGTAGGCCTACAGGTTAAAGTAATCAAATTAAGACTCTTTTTAAAAAGTATCTGGGCTAAAGCGAACAGGTTTTTGTAAAACTTTCCTTCAACTTGGTTGTAATACAGTATTTCCACTAGAGACATGTTGGTGTAAATACAAGATTAGTCCCCGAAGTTACGCAAAGCTGAGGCCAAGCCCTATTATCTTCAAAAACTTAGAAGCCAACCATAAAAATAAAGCATCAGCAGTAGTCATACAGTCACAAGATCAAGTTTAATAGTATGAAAGACTTGGATGGTGGTTAACTTTTATGGGGAATTAATACTAAGGAATGAGGTCTACATCTGTCCTCTGGGCCTAATTGGTTAACAGACCCGGCAATTATAGCATTAGTATAACAGGGTAAGGGAAAATACTATGAATAACATTGCAAAAATAGGCCTGAAATACAATATCACCAATTGGTAGCGTTAGAAATAAACACAGATATCCTTGTCATTTAACGCAAACATTTTTAGCTCAAGGTTTATTTAGACCTAATTAAAGAAAAGGCCATGTAGTTGTTTTTGGCTGTAGTAGGGGCAAAAGAAAACTGGCAAAAAGAATCATACAGACGGCCCCTAAATTAGTCATGTAATGAAATGAATAAATCATCCACTGGGAGACAACAGGTCATTGTGTTCATGCCAGCGAAAACCAATATCAGACACAATCGGTCATCGTGAATTTGACCTGGCTGACACAGATGCCTGATGCAGAGCAAATCGTACCAGGTTGTGGTAATATCCAAATGTGCATCCCTTCCTGGAAGAAGTGATCTTTAAAAGTTGTCAGCTAAAAACAAAATTAAACTGGGCACGCAGGACACAGAGGACATACGAGGACACCATAAATAAATTGGCTGTCCCCTGACGCATTTATGTTTTAACTTTAAGGTGTTAATTCCCTACACTCAGACATCGAAATAGCCACTTTATTATTGTTTTACAGAAATTCACAATAATTATTACTGTAGTTTGACAGACAATTCAGCAACTCAGTCATATGACTCAAGCAAGCAAGTACAATTTGTACCAAGCTAAATTATTCATTCATATCAAACCAGTGACAGCTGCTTTTGTTGAAAATACTTTGTAATTAAAGTGCCAGGTGTACAATAATGGCATGGAAGGAAGGGGGGAAAAGTCATTGTTAAACCTGTACAATAGACAAACAGTTCACCAGTTTCTGATGCAGAAACGTTTACACAAACAACTCTGCTGTGAAGTAATCCAAAGGAGCAAATTCACATTTAGGGTGAACATTACCGACTTGTTTAGGGGTATCAAAGCAACTGGTTGATCAGGTTTTAGTCTTAGATCAGTGTCTGAAGATGTAACACTACACTTATGTAACATCTATTAATATGGATAATGTAAAAAAAAAAAAAAAAAAAAAAAAGGTAAATCAAGGCGTTGACTGTTAGGAATTGTGAAATATTGCTGCCATTAAACCAACTGAGCTGCCAATGCGGATGAAACGTTTGTTCATGCATTTACAATTAATACAAAAGTGTCATTTGGAAAAAAAAAAGCCACAACCCCCCCCAAAAAATACCTCATTTCCCAAATCAAACTCTGGCAATCACTGATAAGGAAATGTAAAATCCAAACCACCTCGGAAAGGCAAAAATGAAAACATCTAGCTTAGTCTTATTAAAGATAGATTATGACAAGGCCTCTTAACATACATCGGCTGATGTTTTCTTCTTTTAAAAAAAGGGGAACCTTTACGTCACCAGCTAACACCCAAAACTGATACCAGACCAGTTTAGAAACAGCTGTTAAAAGTTATGACTTAGCTGCGAGGTTTTAGATGCTATTACTAGAGAGGGTGAGGTGGTAAAAAGGTACCCGGCTAGTGGGGCACAATCTCGGCAGAGGGTATCCTTCGGGTTACAGGTGGGATAAGCTATTACAACATTTTGACCAAGGGCCCATAAAAAGGTCGGGAACGATACGATAAAAACACAACATGACGTACTTTAAACAGAATGCCCCCAACGACATAAACTAGCCAGGTTGCTAACGGTAACAGTTAGCGTAACGTTAGCAACCCACCGAGCAGTTGTCACCGGGTTCCAACATTAGCCGCAGAGCTAAGCTAACGCTACTCACCATTGCGTCGGCGAGCTAACGTTAGCTCCAGGTTTCAGTCCTCTTCGTCGTCCTTTTCGTTGTGGGGCTGCTGCTGACAGAAAACACTACTACTGTGTTGACTATTTCACTTCCTAGTCTGGCGAAGGTTGTAGGAGAAACGCCCCTCAGAGCGACACACGCAGAGCAGACTGGCCATGTATCAGTGCTGTCGGCTAGCCGTCGAGCTAACTGTGCTGCTGCTCGGTCTGAAGAGCTGACAGCACCAGCGAGCGCTGCTCCGCCTGCACGCTTACGAACACATAACTGCGCGTTTACTGCACATACCAGAGGCGCAGTTGACGCACATGAAAAAATTGCTACCTGTAAGTGGACCATTGAAGAGTTGGATACTTCTAATCTAGTAATGATAATAATACAGTTATAATTATTAGCTAATTATATTAGCTAATAATTATATTATATAATATCATATAACTATATTATAATTATAGCAATAATAATAGTAATAATTACTATTATTATTCTTATTCTTATTATTCGCTTTTATCATAATAATTATATTATAATTATAGCTGAAATAATAATAATAATAATAATAATAATACTTATTAGTATTAGTATTATTATTAGCACTAGTAGTATTGATGTTATTATTATTATTATTATTAGTGGTAGTAATATTAATAATAATTATTATAATAATTATATTATGATTATAGCTGAAATAATAATAATAATAATACTTATTAGTAGTAGCAGTTTTTATGTTATTATTATTATTATTATTAGTAGTAGTAGTAGTATTGATGTTATTATTAGTAATAATAATAATAATAATAATAATAATAATAGCCTATGTTTTGACTTGTGTATGTCTACACGCAGGCTTACTATAGTTGGCTTAACCTGTCAACAAAAGTGGAATTAAGTACTGTTTTCTACATCATGTCCAGTAAGCTATTTGTCACTTTAAAACAAGTGATAGCAGGATATGAGGAGGAAATGTGAGGGAGGGACATTAATGTACAATCAGCAGTTTCATTTCTTATTTCCTTGCACTAACATTTCCAAATTCTTAAAACAAATTCTCTGTAAAAACATCATGAGAGCTGGGTTTCCTGGTAATAAACACAATGCATGTCCATGGATTCTGGATGTTATCACTACAATTACAAATGTTAGTCCTTCACCTTATTACAGGAATTGCCTCCTTATAAAAAGTGGGAGTTTTTTTTCCCTGCCTCTTAGTCTGACAAACACAGCTTGAATTGCTTCTTGGTCAGCGTCTCTTGATTTTCAGTTTGGACTGCACTGGAAACAATGCTGTCTGAATACTGTGCAGCCATAGAGATCACTGAGAATGTAGATCCCAGAAGTGCTGTGCAAATAAAGCACCGCAGGGTAACATTGTCTTTTTCAAAGCTAATGTACTTTATGGTACACAATCATGAAAATAGAACTACAAATGGGGTACAACGCTGTGACTGTGTGCTTGAAGAAACATTAAATCCAAGGTGCAGGGTGCAGGAGAACTCCAGTTTAATGTGAAGTTGACACTGTGGAGACTGTTGACTCACTCCCCCAAATAAATGACAACAGTCAAGCCTATAAGAGACCCCTCACTGTGACCTGAAGGTTTTCACTCCTGCTGAGGGAGCAACTCTCCAGGGTCTTCTTCTGTCCTGGAAGATCTGTAGAAACATCCAGCAGCAGGTATTTTTTATTTTTTTTTCACTTCCAGATCAAGCTATGAAATGGATGGAGTCAAAAGGTAAACAATTTACGTAATAGTGACCTTAATATGACATTTAATTGATGCCAATACTTTCTGGCAGTTTTAATTCTACAATGACAGCCATAATGCAAACAAATAACTCAAACTGAATGTTAAGGTTACGTTTTTTATTTCTGATTGCATTCCAGAAATATCCTTCTGTACTCACTGTGCTGCTGCTATGTGATCCCACAGTATCTTTGCACAGGACTTCATTCTCAGCGTAAGTAGTCGTCTGCACTGCAAGGTGCAACTGGTGAGATAACGGCAACAAAAGGAGACAAAACAATGTGAACGTTTCATATGAAAACACCTCTCAACATTAAAGTAACATAATTACCATAAGCAGTTTCTCTGTGTTTGGCTTGTGTTGTGGCATATGTTGCTCCTTGACATATTGAATAATTGTGCAGTTTTTCTTTCATGCATATGCAATGAGGTCGGTGGAGCTCTGTTGGCTGTTTCATGTTGCAGACCTCTTTTATAGCTGACAAAAGCACTTATTTTATGACCACGTTGTTTCTTTTCTGTGAGGTGTTTACATTATTTTGTCTCTGCTGCTCTTATCTATATTTTATGACATGTATCCTGCGTGGGTCTGTGTAGCAGCACTAACACTGCTGGGTTAGGGAGTCCAGCTGTTCGTCTATATATAGATTTAACTGTGCACTAAATGGTAATACCTGAATACACTGATAAATACAATACTGACAAAGCATCATAACATTACAGTATCAACCCTGAGACATGAGTCGTGTGAACAGTGTCAGATGTTTAATACAATGCTGGCACCCTGCTTTTATCTGTTGTATGTGAAGCATTTATTCAAACTTGATAAAGACCTTTAACTTCCTGTCCAGATGTGTAAAAACAGGCAAATCTAGAGCGTAAGTGTTAAAGAGGAGAGCACAAACAGCCAGAGATGGCCTAATATTTATTCAAGGCAGCGGCGCAGCTTTCCAAACACTGAGCTTTTATTCCCTCCACACACACACACACACACACACACACACACACACACACACACACACACACACACACTCTTCGACTACTAACGGGCTGTTTTCTGTTTCCATCTTGCAGCTGTGAGATTTTCATCTCAAGTTGGTATTCATAGGGAGCAGCAGTCCGTGTGCCCTCAGATCAGCGTCGGGGAGGATCATTTCCCAGGTGGATTCACAAAAACTAAGCAGAGTTTGCTTTTTTGATTTGCTTGACATTTGTCCTGCCCGCACAAGAAAAGAACTACATAATATTAGTCCTGTATAAGAATATATATTACAGTAAAACTTGCACATATCATGCAGATGCTGTATGTTTGTGAAACTGTAAAAGACCATCTTGTAATACCATAGCTTGAAAAAAGCAAAAAAAAAAGTCTATTTTTTGACACTTGAATACAAATGTCTCTAAATAATCACCATAGGAATACTTAAAGCTGCAGTGGGTAGAATTGGAGCAAATATGATTAAAAAAAAGTTATTTTTATAAAATGGTCACTATATCCTGACAGTAGTGCATGAGACAGGTAATCGAAAAAAATCATGTGCCTCTGTGTCCGTTAGGTACTCCTAACGGCATCTGCAAGATTTCACAGACCGGAGGAAAACAACCAATCAGAGCCGAGCTGGAGCCTGCCGTCTCTGAGCAGCTGTCAATCACTCGCGGACTCCGGTCAAACGGTCAAACTAGGCAGAGCTGATCAAATATGAATCAATATTCTGTTACTGTAATGCCTATTTCTCACCTCAAATGTTTTCAGAAACATCTTGTAGTGTACTGTTTAGCTGTAAAATGAGAAAGTTTGTGACCCGGCCTCCATATTGAGAACAGTTGAGGAAATACCAAGTACCGCCAATCAGCTGGAGCAAACTGTCTCATTTTCCAGCTGAACAGTACACTACAAGATGTTCTTGAAAACATTAGAGGTGAGAAATAGGCATTACAGTTACAGAATATTGATTCATATTTGATCAGCGCTGCCTAGTTTGACTGTTTGATCGGAGTTTGCGAGTGATTGACAGCTGGCTCCGTTGGATGAACAGCCAATAGGAACGCTCTTTCTCTCTCTGAAATGACCTGTGATTGGCCAAAGTCTCCCGTCATGGCCTAGATTTTTTAAAGTCTGAAAACAGAGCCATGAGGAGGTGCAGAAGCCTAGTTATCTCTCAGAACACTTGAATTACAATATGCTGAAAGGTTATTGTGGAATTTTTGCCCAATGATGCCAAAAACATTCTGCCTACTGCAGGTTTAAAGTGTAGGTTTTTCACCATAGAGTAAGGTCATGACCTCTAAGATGAATTTTGCATTTAACCACTCATTCCTCCCTGTATATTTAGGGTTTTATATTATGTCCCAATTCCACATTGCTGAGCTGGCGAGAAGGGGCACTGTTAAAAAGGTCGCAGGATCATCTCCTCAGCATGTTGCTTATCAAATAGGCCCAGCATTCAACTTCAGGATCAACACAAGGTAAGCTTCAGGGCGTTCAAATGGAGCTGCATGAGTGAATACTGACCTCTAGTGGTTGAGAGCTGGTATAACACCGGCATTTACCCTGTCCATGGTCCTGAACATAAAACACTGGCCTTAACCTGCAAAACCATACTCCTTCTGATGTGAAATTTTATATTATGAAATATATGATTTGACCATTATATACAGGACAATAGTGGATGATACAATGCATGTTCAGTACAGACATCATACATCATTTTTTTGGAATTTAATAATAGTCCATCCTTTCTATATTTCAGATCAGCTTATCCGCTGGGACTGCCGCAGGAGTTTGTATTTGTGGCCGTGCTGCGC
Organism: Sebastolobus alascanus; assembly: GCA_916701645.2. NCBI lineage: Eukaryota > Metazoa > Chordata > Actinopteri > Perciformes > Sebastidae > Sebastolobus > Sebastolobus alascanus. Next base: position 1,679,226 of record CAKAOJ020000248.1, on the reverse strand, counting down.
ATGAGTGGCAGCGCCATCAATACAAACTGGAATATCTGGCAGATGCAGGGTGTGAGCGGCAACGAGCAGCTGGCCGTCAGACTCAACGGGGAGTCTCAGTCTGTGGAGTTTGCCTTCACAGCGCTGGACGCGGGGAGGCAGACTGTCGCTTTCAGCCCGCTGGCTTCTCTCTTCGATGATCAGTGGCACAAAGTGCTGCTGCACGTCAGCAGGCGCTCTGTCGTCCTGTTCGTGGACTGCGTCATGGTCGCTTCCCAGAATATACCACCCCGACAAACAGTCAGTCTGGACGGCTACACGTTGATAGGAAAGCTCAAGGACAACCCAGCGGTGGCAATACCGGTACGTCTATTAGAGCACCGAGTACAGCTTTTTTTTGCAACTATAAAGCAAGAACTATACATTTCAGACATTTTAGAGATCAACCACAGTAAAGTTCACCCACTTTCACAGCCACATCCGAGCACTTATTCATCTAGAGGAAGGAGATTGCTGGGCACTGGTGGAAAGTAATCAGGTTTTTCAAGCACTATACCAAAGTTAACTTATTTATTTGACAATATCATTTTATGACACTTGATGTCTGATATCAAAAGCTATATCAAGTGGATAAGAACTTCTTGACTAAGTGTATGTGACTGCCTGTATACATTCAGTATACTTAAGGTTTAGGCTGCATGCAACATATAGAATGAGCTCATAATATATGATGAATTGTTAGAGCTTTCATGTGACAAGTTTTATGACTAACATGTAATGACTTAATTGTGTACTGTTATTTAAAGAAAACCTTTATTTTCCATGAAAGTTTGTGTATTTACTGTTACACTATCACGTGATTGATCATCCTAAATACATTTTGAGGTGAACAGGAACACCTTGTGTGTCCTTTCACAATAAAGTATACGAGCAGTAGGAGTAGTGGCGTTTAAACATTAAAACTCTTACAGATTATTGCATTATATACATCATTAGACATGTACTAAGCAGCAGAGGAGTTTCTGCTTATGGGTTGACATGCAGACGCATGTGGAATCCCTGCGTTTTCTCACCCTCCTGTTTGGTTTGTCTGTGACAATGTTCAGTTGTTGCAGTCTGCTTGTTTCCATTCAGGCTTTACCGACAAATATGCGGAATTTGTTGCGGGTTCTGGTGAAGAATACGAGCTGTGCACAGGCTAAACTAAACCAGCCTGCAATACCACACCATGCACGCAGCTCATGTGCATGGTTTCCAAAGATTCAAGGCGCATGTGCGCAATTACGCACGGAAGCATATCCTAATACGAATTCATGTTTACCAGCTTTAACCACATTATAACTCCTATATAAGCGTTTGAAGCCCTTAGTAATGTTTCGATAATGAGTCTCAGACTGTAACTACTTTATCACCCAGAGTCTGGACTTTTGTTAATGGAAACAGCCTCTTGTTCTTGGGACGCAGTGACGCTGTAGGGCTTTGGAGAAACCTGTTCCAGGATTAGGGTGCGACACTGTACTGTGTATCTGTCATGATGATATTGTGCTAATGTATTATTTTTCCTTCATTTATTTATCAAGTTTGAACTCCTGTCAATGCTGATCCACTGCGACGCGACGCGAGCCCGGACAGAGGCTTGTTATGACCTCCCAGCCAGGACATCGGTAAGAAAAAAATAATATAATGAGTATAAAACAATCTGAGTGCATAGTTAGAGGTGTCAGACCACCAGTTATAAATTGCTGTTGGGAGAAATAAAATCAAGCAGCATCCAAATTGTGTGCGTAAAGGCACAGTTTTTGGCTACTGTATCTTTGTGTCTTTAATTTGTGCTCCACTTGTCCCATAGCCATCCTCCCAAGATATTTTTGATGATTACAGTGCAAACACCTAAAATATAGTTTGAATAAAGTCATTAGCAGAGATTAAACAACCCGCTGACCCTGCCTATTGGTGGTGACTGCGCCGTGGCCCCTCCTCCGCGGTGTCCCCCCCCCCCCCTGTAAACCCTCCAATCCCTTCCTGTAACCAAACATTGTCTGAATATACATGAGCCCCTGATGGCTGTGGGACCTCGGACGGTCTAGATAGCTGAAGCGGATTCAGTTGGGTTGTTTTGTCGGGGGCTCCTTCAACCCAACAAATCCCAGAGAAAGGACTATAACTTTTACCTTTCCTGCCCACGGGGAGATCATGGCTCGGGCCCCCAGCGTTAGAGGGCCACTTCTGGTTCTGCTTCTGCAGCTTGTTCTCATCTGCTCCGCTCAAGTAAGACTTATTATGTTTCTCTCTCTCTCTTTCTATTTGTCTCTATAGATTGATGTGACAGAAGTGCAGGTGAGTGCTCTCCTAGTGCCTAATAACAAGATACATTCTACAATTATGGCGAGATGCTGAGATTGTTTTATCTAGGATATTTATTGGACATCTGTCAGGGAAAAAAAGTCAAGGATGCGACTATTGCCTGGAGTCTAATTTTTAAACTTTTCCTTCTGCAAAGTGCTACATGATGCTGATAAATTCTGCAATCAGAAATCAGCTCTATAGGTTTTAAGCTTTTTCAATGCATCATAGAGAGTCTTGTCTTCTAGCAACATACAATAAGATGGTGGTGATGCACCTGCTCATTTTTTCACATTGTCTGTGTAGCAGTAGCCTATGCCAGTATAAGAAATGGCAAACATTGGTAGAGTCGTTTTCAGAAATTTAAGCTGATATTTTCCTCTTATATTATCATTATTTTATTTTGTGACTCAGAGGAGCCCAGGACCTTCTGGCCCTTCTGGACCTGCAGGTGTCCCAGGAATTGATGGCATTGCTGTAAGTGCTCTGTAACATTGTACATATCATGTGCCAAATACTATGCAAATAGTTCAATATTTGCTCACCTTAAAGCATTGAATCTCTTTTGTTTCAGGGGGAAAGGGGAGCAGATGGAGAGGAGGGACTTCCTGTAATTATAACATTTAATTAAAAAAATAAAAATGCTTTTCACTGCAGGGCTTTTCACTGAACTATGTGGAACCTTTGTTTTCAGGGAGTTGATGGAGATGCAGGTAAACCCGGCTCTTCGGGATTACCTGGAATTCCTGGAAATGATGTGAGTACTCTTTGTTTTATATTTTATACATATTTTATACAGTACATCTGCATTGTGGCCACAATGAGGTCAACATGCACCTCAAGCCTGCAAGGGGGTGGAACCACAAAGTGTGATCCTCCCACCACATAGCTTATGTTCACACTTACTAGTCTTGTTGAGCGACCAATCAAATTTCAGATTTAGCCGGAGATGTTGGGGAAATGTGTGCAAAAATGTGAGGAATGTATTAAACAGGATGAAGAAATCCAAATTTCCTTTGCAACAGGGTAAACCAGGGCCCGAGTGTTATTAACTTTGCTCCCTGGAGTTTAAAGGAGGGTTAGGAAAACAAACGTAATACTGGTGCTGATGAGACAAAGAGGGGCTGTAGGTGAATTCACCTTAAAGTCTAAATATGAGTTTAAAAATGTGTTGTTAAAAACTATCATAAAATGTATTTTATATGCATTATTGCCTGTGTTAGACCTCAATACATCCACCTGGGTTCTGAGAACAATACCAGCTTTGTTGGCTGGCCTCTGTTGGTGTCTCCTGTCGAGAATCCTCAAAACGGTGTGGAATGATTTCTTTCAGTGTTTGAAATGAGCCGGAGGAATGTTGCTCTCTGCTTGGTTTTCACTCGGAGAGTTTTGCCCTCTGCCCTGGTCCGGGCATTTTCTGTGTGTGTCTGTGAAGTTGAACGCTCTCTCGTGAACGTCATGACGTGCTCAGAAACAGAGCTTTGATTTCAATGTGACTGATGAACGTGGAGCTGCAGTGCAGTATATATTGAACCACTTTAGAGGAGGGGGGTTATAGTCCAGTTATGAATGCGTAGGACTCCTCCCACTGGAGTATGGTTATGTTATGATGATGTAATACGTGGAGATCTGCTGCTGAATTTACAAATGATGCACAATTGCTGCATAATTTTCAAACATAAGGTGAGATCATGTAGGCGCTGAAGTGCTCTGATGTATTAGTTAAGCATGATGTCTCTCCTCTGCAGGGTTTGACGGGTCCTATCGGAGATCCTGGGCCTGACGGTCCCTTCGGACAGAAAGTGAGTGACTAATGAGCCTTTGCTTTCCTGCTTCAGAGGCTGTCAGTGAAATGGTGCCAAGCTGCTGTCCAGTCTTTTTTTGCATGGCAGCGGGAGCCGCAGTGCATAAACCAATTCCTCATGACAAATGAGACTTAATCCTGCAAGTATTCTGCGTAATCTCCGTGGGGAACGAAAGCCCCAACATCGGTCCTCATTAGGCTAAACATTGCTGGGTCAAGTGTGCCCGGCGCAGTCATGTGATGAGCTGGAGGAATGTTAACTGAGACCGTCTGCAGGCACACACAGCTCAATTTCACCTCAACACAGTATTTCAGTATTTGTTTCAACACTACCTATGTATCTAATGTATTTATCTTTGTTCTTTAGGGTGAACCTGGAAAATCTGGACCTCGTGGAGCAGATGTGAGTAGCATTTCAAGGATCCAGATCAACCATGACCATCTGGAAATTACATAATCTAGAGGCTGTCTACAGTTTAACAGTGTGTCTTGTCTCATGTACACCAATTTGTATATATCACACTGAGTCATAATGTATATGTCTTTCTTTAGGGTGTTGGGCCAGATGGACCCCCCGTAAGTCATTTCTTTATGCTCCACAGCTAATAACACAATTTGTATTACATTTTGATGTTTTTTTTGTCAAACATTTGTTAGTATTGAATACCTGAAATGTGACTTTGAACAGGGACCACCCGGGCCTGGAGGACTTTCGGGTGAAGTGGGAAAAGTTGGACCACTTGTGAGTAGAGACAGAGCAATGGGCTGTTACTCTGTTTTAAATCAGGACTATCAAATACTACCAGCATGAGCACTAAGTTAATGGTATGCTACCATTGGCCAATGACAGAACAAATGTGTTTATCTTCGTATATCGGCCATGGTCAAAGTAAGTCCAAACTGAAGAGAAAAATACTGAGTGTAGGTGAAGCCACTTTCACTAGATGCATCATTGAAACCTGTCTACAGATCATTATTTGATTCATATAAACACAGTGTAATTGTAATTTACACCACTATCTACTGTAGTGTCAATAAACTGAGGTGCAGTCCCCGAACCCTCACACATCTATGACAAAACACCCACTGTGCACCATATACTGAATATATAATCAATCATAAGTACTGTATTTTACTAACTTGACATTTAAACATTTCAACATAGATGGATTCAGCATCTATTTTCCACGCCTTTTAAGATATTTTAGATATTGATTTATGGTCAGAAAATCAAGACAAAATGTATAAAATATTCAGCATTATATCTAACTAAATTGTTGCCTCTGGGTATTTTATATTGGTTATTTACAACTTTATTGGGGAGACTTATTTTTGATTTACTATGATACTTCGGCATCAGTTTACTTTGGATTTCAAAGCAATGCTTTTGGATACGCAGCTCCCAATATGTCATAGCACATTTAAATTAGCATCACCTCTTACTATACATGAAAATATGGACTTCACAAAGTAAAAATAGTTACTTAAAATTCCCCTGAATGGATATTTGCACATATAAAAAGTGAACTAGCTTTAATTTATTTTCAGATGTGAAAGCAAACTCAATCTTACTGGATAAAATCTGGTTGAGGTATATTTGTGTAAGAAAGAAAAACTGAAAGGAATCTTTTGTTTGTTTTATGAATGTTTCTTAAAATACTGAATGCATTTTACCACCGAGGGCACTGATCCAACTCAATATTTTATTTTGTCAAAGCATCACAATTCTAATGGTAAGAAAAGCATTTAGAGTTTCCACTTAAAGGTTTTGTAGTAAAGGGTGTCACTGTAAAAGCTAGAAGTTAACCTGTGCTTTTAGGCTAATTGCTAGTGTAATACTTTGGACATTAATCCTAAAATGCTAGCAGAGTATATTCCCAGAAAAGCAAAGAAAACCTTTGTCCATGCCAGGAGAGCCCAGTGCATTTATTCTCTTTGTGTGGTGTTTGACACATTTTATGTCTCTCCGCAGGGGTCCATCGGTGTGAGAGGGCCTCAGGGACCTAATGGACCAACGGGGCCCAGAGTAAGTGACACAGATTCGCAAATGATTACATTTGACTCTATATTTCACAAGGGAAGGAGCATGACGCAGACATGAAATTAATTTGGCCTTGTTAGCGATGCTACCGCTGCACTCTGTCCTTTCTCTAGTGATTTACAAGCTCCACAGATCCATCATGATGTTGATAAATTACATTCAAAAAGTAATTTCTTTTTCTCTATTTCAGGGTGCAGCTGGAATGCAAGGCAGTGCCGACCTGGTAAAGCTTTGTTTCCTGTAGATTATGAATGAGATTTTTATAAATTGTCAGGAAAATATTTTCTGACTTTTATGTTGTTGTTTAGTGTCCAAACTCTTGTCCACCTGGGATGTCTGGACATCCTGGCCTACCTGGCATGAAGGTGAATAGCACAGTTGAAGTGTTTTGTGTCGCACTAAAATCCATTAGTGTCCCAAAATATAGTGTTTAATGCAGCGCTGCTTTTATTCTCCATTTGTTTTAAGGGCCACAAAGGTGTAAAAGGTGAAGCAGGAGAACCTGGGAAACAAGGGCACAAGGTAAAATATGTTCCATCTAGGGGGAAGATCCTTGTTTGTAAACCCAAAGCCAAGTATTTCTAGTCACATGAGATGTTTTGACCATCGACAACATCAACAGAGTAAATTTATACTCACATAAAACTGCATAAATAGTTGCTTACAAATATGAATTTCCCTCATCAGCTGTCACGCACGCCACAACGTTCCACATCAGAAAAAAAATGATGCATGACTTAAACGTGAAAAAGGGATTCCTGGCACCTCTGAGACGAGTTTTATTTGCGCTGCTCTATTTCAAGAGGAAGTGATACACGCCTGTGTGTAATGCCTCTGACTCCTTGTAATGCAAGGAGGATGATTTATTTGAAATGATGTTCAAGCCCAACTAGCCTCTCCCTGTAATGTGTCTATGCACTATATAAATGGAAATGAGTCTGGGCCTATCTCCCTTTATCACCGCGCGCCAGGATATGATTTACTGTCAGTCTGCGCCGCGTCCCACACAATGATTTTCTCCTTCACTGGAAATTTCATGTGTGGCGCCTTCTGCCTGTTTTCCACTCACAAATTCACAAATATAAAGATGTTAACAGCTAACAACAGGATAACCAGATGTTGTGCTGGGGTTGAAAGTGTATAATGTCATGACGATATTGAAGGAGAAGTATGTATCTGGAAGACTGGCAAAATTAGACTGTGTGACCCAGTTACATACAAAAACATGCTTCACTTTGTATTTGAAATGAACAGAAACAATAGTATGTTTCAGTAATTCTATATTACACATAAAAATATCATTCAAATCTATGATAATAAACAAAGATGGGAAGATTTTTTTTAGCCTTTTTTTTTTAAAAATCAAAGACATTTCTGTTAATGATTCAACAGTCTGAGATTTTTTAGTATCAGACAATCAAGCAGAATCATCATTTCATAATGCAAACAAATGTAACCCGTTTCACTGCATTCATTTCTGTTTGTTGTGTAATATTTGATTATCACCTATGTATTGTTGACATGTCTTTTTTATATACTTTATTGCCGGAGCGCAGGAGTTAACATAAACTTGTTCATACTTATATCATTCCTACAATGTTTATATATTTTATAGTGTAAAAGTAAAATTGATTGTAAATTAGAAAAAAATAAAGAAAGCAATAACAGAGATACAAACAAGAAAAAAATAAAGGATGAAAAACTAAATAAAATAAAAGCAAAACAAGAAAAGAAATTAAATTAAATTAAAAAAAAAAAGGTAGGCCAGTGTGATGGTGTTCATATTGTTTACATGTCTTAAAAGCCAATTCTAATGCACATAATTAAACAAAGATATTGCCTTTTTAACGACAGAAAGCGTGCGCAGCCCCTATCTATCTTAATGGATATGCCTCCTCAGGTCGACCACGGAGCATATCAATTATTTGTAATTTTGCAAAGCAGGGGAACGGCAATTTGGAGTTAATTCGTCTGCTTTTGCCCCCCTTGCAATCCATTAAAAAGTGGGCATTAAACACATTCTCGAAAGGCTGCCTCATTTTCTAATTAACACACAGTTGATGGGAGCAGCCTCCCTTTTCATTTTTCACTCTTATAATGAAGTTAAATTTGCTGCTCGGCGCTTCATCTTGATTGACTTTATGCTGCTTTTCGGCTAATGTTCTTTCTCCTCCGTTCACTCAGGGTGAGGAGGGAGACCAGGGAGGTCCAGGGGAGGTCGGATCCCAAGGACCAACGGTTAGATACCACATTTATTATACGATATTAGAGTCTTTCAAGCTACAGTTTGTTCCTTACTGTGTCAGATTCTTCTTTTTTTTTGCTCACCGAGGCACCTGTTTGTTATTTCAGGGTCCTCAGGGGATTCGTGGAGCCATGGGAATGTTGGGCCCCAAGGGAGAGATGGTAAGCCTTCCTATGATTTTTAAGCCCATGGTACTTTTCATATACGTCAGATTCTTCCTGAATTACTTGCAAATTGTTGTCTTTTAAAACGTTTATTCTTTAAACAGATTATAATATTGTTCTCTGGCAGGGGTTTCGAGGTCTTGATGGAGATCCAGGTCCCCAGGGTGTTGCAGGGGCAACTGTACGTTTCTCCCACAATACGCATGCTTTTATTTTGGCAGCAAATATGGCACATATGAGTAGTATATGATTCAATGCATTATTTCAGGGGGATCGAGGCCAGAGAGGCACGATGGGCGAGCTTGGGCCTAACGGTGAAACGGTAAGTAGACGCATTAATAACATAAACACTGATTCACTGGAATTTATACAGTTTTAACAAAACGGACTAAATGCACTGTTGCTTTGTCGTTCAGGGTATTCTAGGGCGGAGAGGAATCACAGGTCTTCCAGGTCCCAAGGGAGGGGCTGTGAGTGCCTCATCAGTGATGACAAATAAAGCTTAAATGTTCAGACACATTGTCTGCAAACAGCTCATTTCAATTTGTGCTATTTATCTGCAGGGCTTGCCGGGCGTGGACGGTCGTGAGGGTATTCCTGGGATGCCTGGAGCAAAGGTAGAGCATCACTTCCCCTAATTTATTTATACAACTTTTAATGTTATGGTTTATAATATTAAAATGCATTCCTGTTAAGTCTCGGCTCTTTTAGGAGCAGCATGAGCTTCATTCTTTCACTGTCTGCTTCCCTGCAGGGAGGCATTGGGAAGGCAGGCGTTCCTGGAGAGGTCGGACTTCAGGGGCTTCCTGTGAGTATGACCTTTGACCCCAGATTGACTCTGATTGGATGCACCTGAGTAAACTCCCCAGGAGCAGTTTAAAGCACCGTAGCTCATACGTGCCGCAGTAACAAGCAGCAGTCAGAATGTTTTTATATCTTGTATTTTCAACGTATCCTCATACAACAGTTCGTATGATATCTTACGAAAAAAGTTATTCATCCATTTTCGGTAGTTTTCCTACGAATGTCCAGCAACACGTGTCAATGTCCACTCATTACATGCATACAGTGAAAATATACTTCTGTCTTCACAGGAAACAACTTCATTAGGTTTAGGCAACACAACTACTTATTTAGGTTTAGGTTTAGGTTTGGCTTAAAGTAACTCTGGAAGTGACGTAACTTAAGTACGTAACTTACGTGACAAATTAATCAACGTTGCCTTCTGGTTTCACACGGGAAACGAACACTGGTCTCCTGGGCGAAAGAGACCCATCCACCCCGACCTCCTCCCTACGCGGCGTTCACTGCTATTTATATTTCCTGGTTCACGATTACGTTAATTACACACAAATTGATTGATAGCTACGAACAGTGTATAAGACCAGCCTGCATATTTTATAATAAACAATAAAGTTTCAGTCGGTTTCATAGAAATACTATTGAATTCCATCCTCTGTGATATGATACACAAACAGCAGGCTATGCTGTGAGACAGTAATCACTCTCTTCCTCCAGCAGAAAAGTGAGAGCAAAGTTTTTCCAGCCCACTAATCTGTGATTAGTCTAATGAAAGGCACTAATGAGAATCAGTTGGCAAACATGAGCAGCCCGCCTGTGGCGACATTAAGAAAGATCTCGTAGGCATAAAAGTCATCACCTTATTTAAATATCCAGATCACTTTTATCACTTTAAGCTTATTTGGGTCAAAAGCTCAAACCAAATGTATTTTTTATCCACTAAGCCCTCTTTATGCTCCAGTGTTTCTTACAGCGAGGTACAAATATTTCTCCTTTGTTGTAAGAAATTGTTCTCCATGTTATTGTTGCATCTCTTCAAGACGTGTTCTCTGTTTTTTAGGGTTTACCTGGTGCACACGGACCGAAAGGCTTGGGTGGCCCTAAGGTTGTTTGATCATTGATTATTAAATATTATCAGTTGTTTGTTGCATTCCTTTTTGTTTTCTTAAATTGTCAGAATCTTAAAGCAACTTTGGTTGTTTCTGCACAGGGAGACGGTGGTCAACCAGGCCTTTCAGGAACAATGGGACCTGCTGGTAAAGCAGTAAGTACAGTACGAGCAGCACACGTTGAAACGCCATTTTTGTCACCTCCGTTGTGTCACTGTGTCATTTTACTGTCACACCTCAGGGTGAGCGCGGAGAGCAGGGAGAGTTGGGACCTGTTGGACCTATTGGTGAACCTGTGAGTATTCTTCCTGCTTGAATTTCTATTGTCTTTATTTTGTTCATATGTTCATTTTAACTTCATCATGTTCTCTCCTTCCCTACAGGGAGCTATAGGAGTGCACGGCCCCGTAGGTTCAGCCGGCAAGCCAGGTGCCAGGGTAAGTTAGAAACACAAGAGTTGTAGAGAACAGAAAGTTGGATTTTAACCGACTGATTTTGATTTAAACGTATGTCTAGTTTTTAATCCATGCTTTTATTTTGAAAATAAAGGCCTTGAGAAACACCTTAGCGGCCAGTAGTGTACATGCACTTTTGATACTTTGAATGAAAGGAGCTGAAAAGGAGGGAAGCCTGTATAGTCCAGGCTGTTGTTTCACAGGAATGTCTCAGAGAATAGGCCGAGGCTGGATCTCACATGAGCTCTATTTTCACAGTAAGGGGAGACCAGTAAGCAGCGGGCTGAATGAGCTCTCTGTTCTCCTGGCATTCCTCAGACAGTCGGTCAGCGATCAAAGGGGGAATGGCACACACAAACATGCCCCAAAGAATAAGTTGCAATGAGTTATTTTACTATAACAACTGATATTTGAGCAATTCCAGCCATGTTAACAGGTGTTATGCTTTATGAAATAACTAAACTATAAAGAGCCAAGTGCATTATTTTACTTTTAAAGGCTGCTGTGGATCTCAACATACTTTATATAACCCTGCTTAAATAAATGTAATGGAGTAAAAAGTACAATATTTACCTCTGAGATGTAGTGGAGTATAAGTAGAAAGTAACAGAAAATGGAAATACTCAAGTAAAGTACAAGTACTTAAGTACAGTACTTGAGTAAATGTATTTAGTTTAATTTGATTGATTTCTTCAGCAATACCTGATCAAATATATACAGTATTTCTTACATTTCCCTTTTATTCTCATCCCCAATGTCCATTAATTTAATTACATTTTTTTATTGTAGCAAAAGAGAATTGTACAAGAAGACAGGGAATAAGTTTTGTTTTTTTAATAAAACGCTGAAAATAATAAAATGTATTTTTTTTAATTTTATCCAATTAATAATTGATTAATCGAAGTGATAATCGATAGATTAATCCAATACACATCGTACACATTTTAAAAAAAAATATATTTATTGTTATTGTTGTCATTATATATATCTTGTTCTAATTGTTTGTCATCGCTATTATGTAGTCATATTATTTCTGTATATTAATCCTGTGTTCTCTATAACATTGTGAAATTTAAACACTATTTAGTTGGAGGCTTCAAATAAGCCCAGTGTTTTTTTTGCACAGTATATTTATTTTTTTGTGATGTTTGTGTACTCTTAATTTGTGCAAAAAAAAAATCAAAAAAAAAATAAACAATTAGCAAAATAGTTTTTTTTAGTTTCAGCCCTAATAAGCAATGTCAACAGGTGTTATGCTTTGTGAAATAGCTTAACTATAATGAAGAGCAAAGTGGATTATTTTGTCTTTTAAAGGCTGCTGTGGATCTCAACATACTTTATATAACCCTGCTTAGATGTTTCTACTTGTGATTTGCATGATTATTTGTTATAGGGACCCAAAGGTAACCTGGGCCTTTCTGGTCTCCCTGGTCCTCCCGGCCTGCCCGGGGTGAAGGGTGAGAGGGTAAGAAAACACCACAGTCCCGTTCAGAGACCTTTTCAGCTTTAGGACAATTGTCTTAAACAGTCAGAGAGAGATTAATGAACAACAAACAGCTGATCAGCTCCCTCTAGTGTGGACAAATATTCACAACACTCTGTCGTGATCATTTAGCTTCATTTGTTTTGGTTATTACAGGCAGAACGTGGAGAAGCAGGACCCAAAGGAGAGCAGGTATGAAACCCTCATACTAAATATTAATTCTCTCTTAATAGTAATACTGGGTTGCTTTGCATGAATCATTTACAGACTGTGTTTTCATAGGGAGTACAAGGTGATGAGGGAAACCCTGGAGACAAAGGGGATCTTGTAAGTTATTACACCAACACTAACACTATTAATTTCACTTATTTGCATTATTCAACAATTCTATCCAGAAGGGAATCTCACCAGAGTGCGACTCTTCCTTCCCATCCTCTGCGTTTTATAAATGGTGTTATAGGGTGAGGCAGGAGAAGCTGGATCTAAAGGAGAGGTGAGTTCAAACTGATTATTTGAAGCTGGTATTTTTCTGTGGTGTCAAACGACTGAGGAAGTGCTGCAGATTTGTAACATTTCTCTGGTCTTACCTTCTGTGAAGGTGGGTAACATCGGCGAGGTTGGCAAAAGAGGTCCCGAGGGGAGTCGAGGCCAGCCTGGAATCGAGGGGCCGCCAGGCACACCTGGACCGCGGGGCATGCAGGGGAACAGGGGTTTACCTGGAGTCAGAGGGTCCCAGGGCCCTGCGGTAAGTCCAACAGAAAACACTTAGTTTAGAAAGAGTGTTTGAGGATACTGACAATATCTGTGCAGCAGTAGGACAGAGTGGGAAAAGCAACAAACTCTGAGGTCTAATAGATTGGATTTACACCAAGACTTACAGATGTGATCATCTTCATGGAGATGGTCTTTAAATCTGAAGTGATTTGATCACAAGTGAAATTGAAACATATTCTTCAGTTGTGATTTGTTCCTTCTACACAGTACTTTCCGATATGGTGTTAATGTTTTGTGTATAGTAGGTGCAAAACAGTCTGGTCAGGGGGGTCATGTCATTGGTTTTGTTCATGCTTATAATAACAAAAATAGTCCTTGTGAGCAAATTTCTTTATGTACAGTTTACAATTTACCACACAACTTTTATTTTCACATCAAAATCCTGAGTTTTGATGCACTAAAGTCGGAGTATTGGGAGCAGTTACAAAAGTTCCACTAAAAAAAAACCATGATAGTGTTTCCTGTTAAATCCTTTCTTTTCCTAACTGAGTCTAATTTTGAATTAAACCTCCCTGTGTCCTGTACAGCAGTGGTGGTTCTCAACCAGGGGTCCGGGGACATAGGGCTGGGCAATATATCGATATCGAGAACAGATATCTTAGATCTTGAATATCGTAATATCGTAATATGGCATAAGTGTTGTCTTTTCCTGGTTTTAAAGGCTGCATCACAGTAATGTGATTTTCTGTTTATCAAAAATCTCATTGTGTAAATATTTTGTGAAAGCACCAATGGTCAACACTACAATATCGATGCAATATCGATATCGAGGTATTGGGCCAGCCCTACCTTCACACCTTTATCTTTACATTCTGATGTCCTGACAATGTTCTGCAAGATGCTCTGTAAATGTTGTCTCAATACAAAACAGGTTTTATAATCCCAAGAATAGTATAATTTTCTCCACCTAAATGATCTTTAAATTGTAGTGAAAGCAAGTCTCGACATACATGCTTTAGACACTGTCATGAAATCTATTAAGTTATCTTTTTTCCTTCTAGGGCAAAGAGCCGAGCGATCAGCACATCAGACAAGTTTGCATGCGAGTCATGCAAGGTAAGAACTGATGGGCCTTTGACCCCATTTATCATTCCCTTGTGCCTCATTTCATGACTTCAATCTTTCCCAGAATGCATCATTACCCAACCACACATAGAGCCGCCCCTCCGTTGTCTCATTGATCTGGGTGGTTGCTGAATACTCTGAAGTTCAAAAAGGGACAGCCTAAAAACCAAAACATGGAATAAGCTTCAGTCTTTGTTAATTTGATGGATGAAAGATCCCCCTCTCTCCGAGCTTTGGAAATGTTTCTCTGAAGTCGCGGCCTCTGTTCTCTCTTCATTCTGTTGCTCTTACTGTAGGTCTTCGCAACTCATCTCCTGCACTCATGATTTTTTTATACCCGATGTGCTGAAAAATTAATTTCACCTCCAGCAGACCTGCTCTCCTCCACTCCATGCAAAGAGTCTGCCTGGAAAGGAAAATCTTAAAAAAGAGCAGCCGAGCAACCGCTGCATGAATTTTCATCAGGAGCCGGAAAACTGGAATCTCAAGTGCAGAATACCGCGCTGCAATGAGCCACCGGAGATTAATATTAGATCCTCTGCACCATGAACGTAAATTTCCTGTGGCTGATTGCCTGAAATGAAGAGTATTATCTCCTTTCTGCTCGATTTACCGAGGTTCTATAGAAAAAGGTTGAAAAACAGGAGAAGCTCTAGGGATATCGTGACCACAGTTTCACCTCGCTCTGCTTCACTCTGACTCGAGTACAAGAGCTGTTGGACCGGCTCTTCTACGAGAGTTGCTTTAGGGCTTTCAGAATATGAGCTTTCGTATGCTACCGCATGATTTATAACAAAGTGTTGTGTATTAAAAGAGCCCCTTGATAACAGTCAGCTACAACTGTTTAGAAACATTCAGTGTCTTGGTGCCAGTTTTGCATCTGTTAAATTATATTCAATTTTAATTTATTCAAGTTCATTTATCAGGTTCATCGTCTTGTTTCTGTTCTGTGCTCCAACAGAACAGCTGGCCCAGTTAGCTGCTAGTTTAAGGAGGCCAGAGTCTGGCGTAGCTGGTTTACCTGGAAAACCTGGACCTCCAGGGCAACCCGGGCTTCCAGGAGACAACGGCTTCCCTGGGCATGGTGGAGCAAGAGGCCTTCCAGGACTCAAAGGGCCATCGGGACCTATTGGAGTGAAAGGACCCAAAGGTAATGAATGTATTGGCAGGTGTTGCTGTTTAGGGTGATGTGAGGGAATTATACATCAAATACATTCATTACATAATACGTGTTACAGGTGAATTGGGAGACAGAGGCTCCAGAGGGCCCACTGCGAGAGGACCTAAAGGTCAGCCAGGAGCTCCCGGACTTCCTGGTGAGTACATTTTGCCTTAAAGGAACAGTGTGCAGCATTTCGGGGGATCTATTAGCAGAAATGGAATATAATATTCATAACTATGTTTTCATTAGTGTATAATCACCTGAAACTAAGAATTGTTGTATTTTTGTTAGCTTAGAATGAGCCCTTCATATCTATATAGGGAGCGGGTCCTCTTCACGGAGTCCACCATGTCGTTCCAACATGTTTCTAAAGTAGCCCAGAACGGACAAACCAAACACTGGCTCTAGAGAGAGCCTTTCGCATTTTTACATTACCTGAAGGCCACTGTAGTTCCGTCACGCTTGTGAAACTGCAGTAACGTGAGCCGCAGAGTGTAAAACTGTGGTACCGCCAGCTCACGTTACCGCGGTCTTGGAAAGGGAGGAGTGAGCGGAGGGGTACTTAGTCGGTTGCAATCTGCAACCACACCACTAGATGCCACCAAATCCTACACACTGTCCTTTTAAGGAATCTCTTGGACAGAAAGAATGATTATAATAACCAGAAACTAGTTCAATGTATATAAGGGCATGTGACTGTTACACTAAGATAGACCTGAAAAAACTGTGAACCTTTCCTTCAAATCAACTAGCATCCTAACACGAATGTTGCGATCACAGGTGAGCCAGGCAAACCTGGCTACGGTCAGGACGGTCGGGACGGGCAGAGGGGACCTCCCGGCGTTCCTGGACAGCACGGTGTACCCGGGCCTCCCGGTGCAGCTGGTCCCAACGGTTACTGCGACCCGTCAGCCTGCAACCTCCAGGCCGGGGCCGCCCACCAGTCTCTGGATGTGAAGGGACCTGCAGGGAACTAAGAGCCACTCTGGCAGAGACTGAGAGACTGTTGGATTAGCTCCTCTGAGCACACCACATTTTTCACACGTTCTTCCCAGGGCCTGCGGTTGGCGTGCCGCCTTCCAACCATTAACCTCTAGTCTTGTGAGCATGTTTTGTGCCAGCCACATCTCCACCAGAAGGAGCCAGCCTCTTTATACCAAAAAAACAAAAAACATTGTCTTTTATGTGCTGCAAAAATCTAGCTTGTTCTCGTGTTTTTCTACCTGAGAGATGTTTTGATTTTTTCAGGACTTTGAGCTCACGTTTCTGAGATGATAAGAAATGTTTGTTTATCCCACTCTCCTTGTACCTCTACCTGCTTTTTCTTTTCTTGTTTTCAGAACATTTCAAGTAACCACCCAAAGCAAATCAGGATCATGATTTTGTTTGGTTTAAGAGCCTTTTTCAATTGTTTTGTTCTGTTATGTGCTAACATACCAAAGATGAACCTACTGAAACCCCTTTTTAAATAGAAAATTCCTCATGTCTGACTGTCATTTCAGCCCCGCTGTTCAAAATAAAAAGGAGAGAGGATGTAAAATTTCATCAAGTCACACTGACTTCAGTTTGTTGAAAATGTTGTAAATCTGTAAAAAAAATTGTTTGAATTTTGGTTAATTATATTTCCTACAAAACAACCTGATGTGAGATTTTGCCTCATTGTACAGAATGACAACAGAGTGAAGTCGTGCATATATGGAAATATATTTCAGGGATGAGGGAGAAACTCATTAATGTTACAAATAAAGAAAACAACACATGACGTGTTTAATTTATTGTTTTCTGGTGTAATTTTGTGATGATATAATGTTTTGTGACAAATATGAGGAAATGCAAAATTTATGTTTTCAATAGTTTTTCCAAAAACCTAAAATAAAAACAAAAATATCACAGATGACAAAACAATCTCACCTCGAGATCCATTTAGTACAGTAGCTGTTCTGGAGCTTCTGATCTGATCACATGATCTTCATGATTTTGCCCACTTGTAGAAATGTAGATGCTCAAATTTCTATTTTAAAGACAACTGGAATGCTAAAAAATCTTCGTTAGACAAAGAAACTTTGGTTGTGAGTTTTTCCACATTAACATGTGATATAACTTCTTAAAAGAGTTATTATTGTGAACACTAATTTAAAGGTGCTAAATATGGGATTGGGAGCATTTCTATTGCCTCTCAACGGCTCTCAACATGGCGATGGCGAGCCGCGGCTCGCAGCTAACGGTGCTAAGAGCACTAAACAGTGTAAACAACGGCGAAAGTGCTGACAGAGATAACAGTGTTGACCTGGGGAGGAACCAGAGGGTGGGTGCTATGCTTCTGCGACGCCGTTGTTGGTCGGGACGACGTTACCAGCTGTAACCGCCGTATGAGAGCAGTGCAGAGCGGCGGCTGTGAGCACAAACATGAACTAAAAGCATGTGTGGCCGGCACAGCTATGTAAACAAAGCACAGAGAAACTTAGATTACCACACAGACAGAGAGGGAGGGAGAGGGAGAGAGAGAGAGAGAGAGAGAGAGAGAGAGAGAGAGAGAGAGAGAGAGAGAGAGAGAGAGAGAGAGAGACATTACTCCTCTATAACTTTACATAGCAAATAGTTGTTTGATGCTACATTAATGCTCTGGATATCAAATTTAGCACCTTTAATATTCAAATCAATAACTGCTATTCAACACACACAAATGTATCATAAAATATGTTTTACTTATTGTAAAAAAAAAAAAAAGGATGTGTAAAATATAACACAAGAACACAAGAAATAAAGCACTGAATAACATTTATTGCACACGTGTAAGGCAGGTGCCATTAATCAGTGTAAATAAAGGATGTTGCAAAGAAAAGTGTAAAATATAACCTCTGATACCTGGTAACCACATTCACACCGGATCATCCTCCACAACAGGGACATTACTATTCTTATAGAGAGTGCAGTAAGTCGACTGATGTCAACATCCCGGACTGTCTGTTTCTACATATACACATGAGGTTTCAATTGCTTTTTTTTTTTTTCAGTAAAAGGCAACAGTTAGTGATGTGATATTTTTTCTCCAAAATAGCTAATCATGTAGACATGTGGTAAACCAAGACTGAGGTAGATATTCAACGAAACAAAGACTTTTTTCAAAAACACACATTAAAGTCCCACAGCACGACATGAGCTTATAGAGGAGCAGAGAGGAGTAACAGTGAGAGCAGCAGGCAGACATTTTTAATCCCAGGGACCGTGCTGAGAGGCTGATCCATATTCCCCCTCATTACAAGCTTATTTACAAGATTAGATTATATGTGGCAACAGGATCAACTTACATTACTGTAAAGAAGAAAAAAAAAAAGAAGCAATAATAAAATATGTGGACGTATAAAACTTATTGTTTTAAGTGATTTTTGCATTATTTGACAAGCCTATCTCTATAACAGTGTTTGATTCGAAGGATGCTTCAACCTCCAACTTTTTGCGTTTACTTTCATCTGACGTTTCCCACTTAGAATAACTGGATTTTAACTCGGAGCGATGTAAAACTGGCCGGCGCCAAATTGCTAGTGAAGTGGGCTGTGACATCAGCGGCCATTTTGTGTCCTCCCTGGTTATCACGCGGTTTAGCTAAATTGAAGTCACAAACCGGCGCACATTAATATCAATTCAAGCTAAATTCAATATACGCAGAGTTGCAGTGCACCGAAAAGTTCAGATCACATTAAGTCCGCTGATGCAGCCTCATTTGAATTTGGTCAAGGTCGGCGTTACTGTCTCCAAGGGGAACCCATTAAACCGAATGTGAAAATTAGCGTGATGAAAGGACAGAAGCCAATAGAAGGAGGGGATTTTATGTAGCCTATAACCCAAAGAGAGATTGTTTTCCATTCACATTACAGGCAAGGAGAAAATAAATACATGTCCAGCAGGGGGCTCTTTCAACTCACAAATGGAGCCAGCGGCAGACATTTGATTCAATACCCATCTGAAATCAGACCTCACTCACACTGATAAAACTTAGCAGAGATTAAACCAAGCCTGCATGCTGAGAAAAATATACATATTTAAAAAAAATGCTCTGCAGCTTCAGAGTAAGATGTGAGTTATAATTCATACGTGTAAGAGAGGCTTGGTGACTTTCTGTGATGTAAGTACGAGGAAGTAAAAAGTGTCAAACAGATCTTGTGAAATACAGAGTTAACATCTCAAAATGTCAGATACACCCACAGAACTTTCAAACATTAATCACAGCAGGACACTTAAAACTAAAAAATTAAAGCCTTTGAGTCAAACTCTCATTAAACAGCGCTCAAAATGAAAGCTTGAGGAAAATACATAAAAGTTTCAATGTTAAGTGTGATTATAAAGTTTACTTTTTGGATGAAAATACAGTGCATTTCCTTAAAAAAAAATCTTCAAACAGGCATTAATTTAAATCTAAAGTTTGAATGCTGGGAACTTTTGTCTTTCTGTTTGCAAATGTTCAGAGTGATTGCGCTGACTTTCTGGATAAGATATATCACGTGGCCTGTTTAGGTAAAGTTGACTCAAAAGCTTCAGAAATGAGCTGAGAACATTAAAATGGCTCTAAAACCTGTTATAGCAAATAAATAAATCCAAACTGCAGTCTCAAGACACCCCAAAACCAGACGATACATAGTGACACACAACAAGAAAGTTCAAGTACATTTAAGAGTACATGTTTAACCAAAATAAAAAGTCTGAAGTTGTGGTGTCCGATTTCCTTTGTGTGGCTGAAAATCAAAAATATACAAATAAACTAGAGGAATCATCATACACGACACTATGTAAACAGTAATAATCATTATCTCAGACAGTCACACACTGATGTGAAAAGTGAGAACCTTATTGTATCATTACAATGACAACTTGCTCATGTAATTATATTGTCAGGTCCCATTACAAGCCCCATTAGACAGGAAGAAAGAAAAAGAAAAAACACAATCATTCAACTTATTTACAGACTGAAGGAACAGTGTGTAACGTTTCGGGGGATCTATTTGCAGAAATCTAACATAATATTAATAACTATGTTTTCTTTAGTGTATAATCACCTGAAACTAAGAATCGTTGTGTTTTCGTTAGCTTAGAATGAGCCCTTCATATCTACATAGAGAGCGGGTCCTCGTCACGGAGTCCGCCATGTTGCTCCGCCATGTTTCTACAGTAGCCCAGAACGGACAAACCAAACACTGGTTCTAGAAAGAGCCTGAAGGCCACCGTAGTTCTCCGACACGCTTGTGAAACTGCGGTAACGTGAGCTGCCGAGTGAAAAACCGTGGAACCGCCATCTGACTTCTGTTGCTCCTAAAGTAGTGTTATTATGGTAAAGATGGCCTCTGAGGGAGGCGAACGGCTTTACCACGGTTTTGCACTCGGCAGCTCACGTTACCGAAGTCTTGGAAAAGGAGGAGTGAGCGGAGGGGTACTCAGTTGGTTGCAATCTGCAACCGCACCACTAGATGCCGCCAAATCCTACACACTGTCCCTTTAAACCACCAGTAAAGGTGAATGTGAAGTCACACTCATTAAACATACACAACATTAAAGTACATTCTTCAGATCTGCCCTTGTCGTATGTGTCTTACAAACACAGTAGTTTCAGACAAACAGCATGAGTTGTAGGTACTACAAAAGTTATGGCGCTGAGTACCGACGCATACAGAAAACAGGAAGACGTCTTTATCAACGATTATACTGCAGATTCGTTTTTAAAAAAAAATGATTATCATGCACAATGCAAATGTGTCATGAGTGATTATTTCATAAAACGCAACTCTCAGTAATCCAGAAATGTATGAATCTGCCTCCTAGTGATAATATTACTGAATATCCATGCTACATTTACTACAATTATTATCGCCATCTTTAAATACATTCTTGAAGAACACGCTTCAAATAAATAATTTCCATATCAGACATATCTGCTGCACTTTGGTTGCATAAGTTTCATTCAGTTGTCATAAAACAAGTACATTCATTGAGCTAATCTCTCTCACACACACACACACCTACACACACACATTAACGTGAGATGTACCTTCTGCCAGCACATTGGCTTATCTGAATAAGAACAGAAGAGTGAATAGGCATGCCCATTAAGGAGGCAAACAAATAATTAAGATCGTGTTTTCACACAGGACTGAACTTGATGAAACAAAGTCATTTCATGGTCTTGAAAGACATAATGAGAGTTAACAAGGAATGCATTACATCACAGTAGGGGATGTGAACACAAGAAATACCTTGAAAGTACAGCATTGCAAAAAAAACAAACCTTCAAAGGTTTTCTATTCCATTCAAAACAAACCCAAGAAAAGAAAAAATGTTATTGTAAAGTGAACAAAAGAGGTCAGTTGTGAGTCTGTCCGATAAACCAGAGTTGAGAAAGCTGTTACATACAGCGAGGCCGTCCTGAGCTCGGAGCTGGACGTCTGTATTCCAACCAGCCCGCTATTTGAACCGGGTTCACAGGGACGGAAGGAGACAGTCACTGGGGTCACATGTCCCAGGAGGTCCACGGGGCCCCGGAGAGCCCTGAGAAGTGATCCCAGGAGGGCCTTGAGAGAGAGTTAGACATTATTAATTCCTACGCCGGGCTGCACTTTATCATCGTTCAGCAGAGTGACTTCCACTGTATGAAAGCAGATAGTATTTCAAAAAGCACAAGTGACTGAATTCTCGTAGGTGCTGGACAATAATTCCATGTCATCGTTCACCAACTTTCAGGTGGAATCACATTGTGATGATATGATTGTATAGTTTAGATTCAAAAAGATTTAGTTGATTAATCCATTTTGAAAATGTATCATTTAATCAGGCAAAAATGTCAAAATGTAGCTGCTTCCAGCTTCACAGTTGGGACCATTTGCTCCTTTTCTGTGTTATATATCATTTTAAATGAAATATCTTTGAGTTTTGAAAGCTGTTGGGTTCTCAGCTTTAATGTGCATTTGTTCACAATTGTTTGACAACAGATTAATCTATAATGAAAATAATAGTTAGTTGCTACCTTTATATAATTTTATAATTTTACAAAATGTTGTTGTTTAAGTTAACGATTCAAAGAAAACTGTAATTACAACAAAATGTTATCAATGTTATTGAAGTAACGTAATGTGTAACGTAAAGACATTTAATTGCGGTGAACATCAATATATCATTATGTACTGTGTGTGATCTTGCATACCTGGTCATTCTGTGACTTTGTCCTGCTCTAAATTCTCCTTTAACATTATTTTTTTTCCCTTAACATGGATTAACTTCAACAGCAACACTGGCAAGCACCTTTAAGATGTTTCTCATTTACAATGAATGGATTCTTTAATTTCACTGTAATGAGAATGAAGGACAGAGAAAGTGCATTTCCTCGCTCTCCAATACGGTGAGGTCATCACGGCAGATGAGTCATTAGTATCTCATGTTACTTAGCAACAGCTTGCTGAAGTGGCAAAGCAGTCCATATTGCTTCATTGTCTCTCATATACTGTCTATACAACACACAAACGCCTATAAAAAACCCTCCACTACAGTGTGTGTCCATTACATCAGTCAGACCAGTCACAGCTTGAGGGAGCCCCGTCTCCTCTGGAGTTCATACTAAAGGAATCGCAGGTACGACCTTGTCCTTTTCCTCCCGTTGAAAACACGACGTGCCCTTTTCATCACCGCCACATCCATCTACTGCTTAACTGCTCACACGCAAACTGTCCACAATACAGTCAACACCAGAACAAAGGTGCTGCAGCATCAAAAATGTTCCCCCTCGCCCATTTGGTGGCCACTTACAGCCGCTAGCTCAACAGATAGATAGATGGATAGATACTTTATTGATCCCGAAGGAAATTTAGGAGTTAACAGTGCTAATTAGTTACAGCACAGAGCTAATGCGCTACAGGTGAGCATGACTTCAGCACCATCCAAGTCTTTCAGGGTACAAAGAGTTGAGGGCAAAGACAGCAAATGGAAGATGTGGTCAATTCTCACATACATTATAGTAGTTTTCATTCACTGAGTTGTTCCGAGCCTTTTTCGCCAATGTTGTAAAGTCCTCATGAGAACCAACAACGCTGAAGAATCTCCTGTATGTGACTCATATGTCCCTCCATGAACCTATAGGTGGTCCAGGGGGAACCTGCTCTATGTGGTATTCCAGGGGTTACAAGCTGTCCCTCATTATGATGGCCAAGTGACGGAAAGTTTAGTTGGTAGAAATAATCTTCCGCTGGCGCTGCACAGGCACTACAGTAAGTGCACAGGGGGGAACCAACGCAGTGGCCAGTTTGTTCAACTTTCCAACTCTTTGAGAATACAGCCGAAGGTGCTTCCTATCACTGTGCGCCCCTGGAGATGATGTCTTTCAACAAGCCGTGATCTGTCCTCTCCAGAGGAGCTGCCGCCGAGTTCCCTTTGCCCTACACATGCATTATGCACACACATAGTTGGAAGAGTGACTTTGAGTTCAGTGTGTGATATACTTCTGCTGTCACAGGCTGCAAGTCAGTGAGGTAATCCCACTTCTCATCGCTCCATCGGGGTACGGGGAGTTTTTTTTTTAGTTCACAGGAGCAGGGGACAAGCTGACATCTTTGGTTTTGTTCAGAGAAACTTTTGTTCGGGAGGACAAAACCGAGCTGGGCTTCTACTTTACAGAACGGACGTCATTGCTCCGTCACTGCAGCCTTTTGTCCTCTATAGTGGTCCCATTTGTGTCACAGCAGCGGCTGAGTTTTTAGAAAACATAATGTCGTCTGGAAGTTGTGTTTATCTCCAGTATGCTGAGATATCAAATGAAGGCTGAAATAGAATTTGAGGTTTGAGACTTGACACAACCAAAGCTCTCTGATATCACAGTGAGATAAGATACACTTCTCGCCTGTCAGTGGACAAGCGAGAAACCTTATAAACAGCGGTAGATGTGGAGGAGACAGGGCTGGTCATTCTGTGACAAATGTGGTATAATCGAAGCATGACTGCCAGAAGTGCTCTTTTATACAGCTACAAATACTGCACCTTATGTGTTACTGGTCTATGGCTGGTGGTTATTGAGTTGTTAAAGATATCTTGAAATCATTGAAATCAATGTTTTTAAATTCTGACAGAATTCAAGGCTTAGTTGATGGTCAGTCAGATTTATCTATTTATATTATTTTTTATGAATTTATTGTAATTTAATTATTATTCTTAATATAAATTATTTTACCTTTTGCAATTCATTTATTTTAAGTTATTTATTTTGTATTTTTATTTCATTTAGATTGATATAATTTCATTTGTTTATTTACTTATTCTGTTATTTTATTTTATTATTTTTTGGGGATATTTCTATCTTTGTTATTATTATTTCAATATTGGGTTATTGTGCTTTTTCTTTTTTTGTCATTTTTAAAATCCCTTGGTGTTACAAGGTGTTTAGCCCCCCCCCCCCACCCTTTGGTCTGTGTGTGTGTACGAGTGTGTGCGCTTGTCTATGTCGTTTGTCTGATGTTTGTCTCACACCGCCCCTCGCCCTATTGTTAAGCGTCTTTGAGCTATGGAAAAGCGCTATATAAATCGAATCTATTATTATTATTATTATTACAGAGAACACGGTACTACATTTTGTACATCTTTAAGATATGATTTCCACAGTATCACTCCTTCTGTTCTACTTTGCTTACTCACCCAGTAGCCCAAGCCTCCATTTGACCACATAAAACCCATAAATTACATCGCACAACGCACAAACCAAGATGCCTCTTACCTGGTTGCCCCGTGGATCCTGGATCTCCTGGTAACCCCAGACCAAGCTGACCTCGTTCTCCTTTCTGACCCCTGTACCCTGAGGACAGACACAACACTCTGGCTGAGCACAAATACTGTAAATAAGATGAAGCACAACTGTGCGGGGTCGTGTTCACGGAGCTTGGTGGTACAGTTAGTAAGATTAGTACAAATGCCATAACATGTCAAAAATCCAGCTGCCAAGATGAGGATTCGCAACCTTTATATCTGTCCAGGGACTTGTACAGATTGGCTTCTTGATGATATAAATATCAGCTGGTGTAGAAACAGGCTACTCTGGATTCCAAGTCCCAAACCTTTGAATAATAAAAGACGTACTGATATCCTGTCAAAATGGAAATCATCAAACAGGCCATCTGTACGTTAGTGTTCGAAGAAGGAGGCGTCGTGGGCTTGTGCGGCTTTCTGTCAACAATAAGGCCACAAGCGCACGTCTTTGAAGAATTTAAAACACAGCAAAGAGGCTTTTTTTCCCAATCGGGAGGTCAGATATGTGGGTCACTAAAGGCATTCAAAAGATTTCTCCATTCTATAGAAAACAAACAAATGCAGAAAACAATCATGACAACTAGACTCAGAGATGTGATTCACCGGGAGAACATAAATATGATCAGAAGCCTTTTTTTTTTCTGTTTGACCACAGAGAGAAAACAAGATTATTCCATGTTGAAGTTCAGTCTTTTCTATGATGGCGATTGGCTGCTGTATGATTACCTCTAAGATGAAAAACACAAGCAGCGATGAACATGAGGAACATGCAATCAAAGCATTTACACTGATGTTCAAGTCAGGCCAGCAAGTGCGTTGCTCGTAACAATATGCACGTAACAAACATGTTATGTTATTCAATTCTCACTCCATGCAAAGCCGGTGAGTCTTAACGGTTCAAAACAGCGGCCTACCAAGTAAGACTTTGAGGGGCTGCGAAAATATTCCCCCATGAGGCACTTAAAGTAATGGAGTCTCAGGACCAGCGGTTGCATGGAGTGCATCAGAAACATTGACAGGAGTATCAAGCATCGCACCGCCTGGCCCAAAGGGGAAACGCTTCAACGCTTACATGTCAGAGAAAATCTCAGGAAAAAAAAAAAAAAGGCTTATGAATGCTCCAAAACCGAGTCTCAAAGAGAGAGGGGCTAGCCACACATTGCCACAATAATGAGACTTCTTTCAACACTCACAGAGCCTTGGGCATTCATTCAGGGAGGAGACGATCCATGGAGAAAAGAGCACTGTACCTTAAGCAAAAAAAAATACTGAATAGCACACAGGGCAATAAGCTTGGGTGGCACGCTGGATTGGTGCACTCTGATAAATCGAAAATGCCATACTGCGTCTGCACTTGGTTGAAAACAATTTTTTTTCTCGGGGCACTAATGGACAAAATACGTTAATAGAAAATAATATTGCCGCAGAGTGGGTTTTCATGCTTGATTGATAGGATTGCAGTCCTGCACCTGTTGTACACTGTTGTAAACAGTATTATCAGCGACATCTATTTATTCATGCTACGCCTTACAAAAGAAGAAAGAAAAAAAAACAAAAAAACACCTTTCTTTGAGCAGCTGCTCCATCAAAGACCAATTACTGTGGGATATTAACTGGTATTTTCCAGCACAAAGCAGAGCAGAGTGATATAATATAAGACAACGTTGTTTCAGTCAGTATTAATAAATATACAGGAAATACAAAATTAAAAATGAATGTTAAAACAACAAAATGTATAATTTATGAAATGCACTTAAACACAATGACTTACATCAGTGAGTCTTTTCATTACGCTCTCAACAGTAGAAGATGAATAGAATGATAAATGAGCACTCAATTACAACATAGGGGGAGGAGGGAAAAAAACAAACAAAAAAGAAACGCTGCTCGTCAGCATGCGTCCTTATGGGTATTCTCTAACAGCTTGAGACTTTCAGCATGTGAAATCAAACCATGAGGAAAAAGAAAAAAAAAAAAAAAAAAGAATTCAACAAAGGGGTTATTTTTCTCCATAAACAATTCATTTTGGCGTATTGGAGAACAAGTCAAGTTGGATATTCCAGAGGAGCACAGTCTCCAGCAGAGGATGACGAGAAATAATGAGGAAATATTACCCCAAACTCTCTCCCCAGCTGAGTGGAGGCACAAGTCAACAAAGAAAAAAAATTAAGAAGTTGTTGAATTTTTGATTTATCAAGGGAAAAAAAACTTTCCTCTTTGTTTTCAATAAATATTTATTGCAAAGCTGCATTAAGAATCACCTATAAAACACTGTTTGGAAGCATTAAAAAAATAAAAACAAGCTAGACAAAATCCAAGACATGTGTAATGCAAATGGCATTAACACGGCACACATATTTATAAGTAGTTGCCTACTCAAACTACATTATTCATGAATTTGAAAGCAGCATTTTATATTATAGCAGTGGGTTAAAAGTGTAAATGGTCTTGAATAATGTGAGGTAGATACAAAGAGAAAGGTCAATGCAGTGCTTTGAGCAGCACCAACACGTAACACACTCCTCCTCTTCAAAAGTTAAGACACCGTAGTTCTGCTGTGGACACAATACAAATCTAAGCAAGTTTGAGGTATAAAGCCTGACCGGCAAACCATTAGTGCTGTATGAGCAGTCAGAAAGTTGTATCGGTTTGATAAAGAATGTCCACCCTCTCTCCTGACTATGCTCCTTTTCTACTTTAGAAGCTTTCTTTCCTGGAGTGAGGTATCAATACTGGGGCTCTCTCCTGTCCACATTGATAATACTTTCTCTTATTCACAGCCAATTCTTCGTTTGTCTTCATATTTCCCAGAAAGCCGCTGTGCACCACACTCCTGGCCTTTCCTCTGCTTCCCGCCCCTCAGTCTGCATTGATATACGGGTCTAAGCAAGAGAAAAATACCCATGAATCCCTACAAAATACATGTATCAACCTATATTGGTGGCCCCCCCCACCCCACCCCAATCCAGCTCCAACATTTCATCCCAACTCTTTATATATACAGAAAAACATCTTTATCTGAAGGACGCTGCAGTTCGCTCTGCATAGCTCACGTCCACCTGCAGCTTTGTGTTTACAGCAGTAAATGCTGCCTGCTTCTAAATATGTGTGGCACAGCATATGGTAGTTGGACTAATTGGTGTATTTAAACACCAATGAGGCGAACACATATGGCGTGGCTTACAATTACATCAGACAACAAATGGTTAATTGTCTCCGATAGTTCTGAGCAGTCAAATGTTAATGCTGTGTGTTATTTCTACTTCATATTTCGACAGAAGTGGTTATTTTTTCTGAGGTGGTGTCATAGATTGTATATATAGATGGACAACGCGTCTCCGCTTTCTCCCCCAAAATATCCTTCATACGGGAGCTGCCATCTTGAGATTTTGACGTCATTTGGAGCCAGAGTCTGCGCAGTAGTGATCGGGTGGCTAGAGCAGCGGTATTGAGGTCCCGCCCACTTGCACCCAATCACGAGCCGAGTGCGGCAGCAGCTTGTTAGCGCGAGCCACCTAGCTGCTACGTTAGCGCTACGGTAGCTGTCTGGCTAGAAAGACACAAATATCTCTATAACTACATCTATGATCAAACTGACACATGTTCTATTACACAGACTCGTGACGGTTATGGAAAGTTAAAGTTGCATCTTATCTCTCGTAACAAGCCTCCGGCTCCGCGACTCTTTCACTCATGACGTCACACTCCCTTTTTATAACATCAAATAACTAATTAAAACCAAACTTATAAGAAAAATGTGTTCAAAAAACACTTGAACACACATCAGCGTGATAAGAACTACCTAAAATGACAGAAACCATCTTTGGGAAAAATGTATTTGAGGTGTAGTGTGACTTTTTAGTTTGGCCCATGTCCCATCCGCTAACATGGAGGAGGCGGGATTTATGAGCTATACTGCAGCCAATCACCAGGGGGGCAATCAAGATGTTTTGGCTTCACTTTTGGGGAGCTGTCATGTCGTCCATCTTTATATACAGTCTATGGGTGGTGTTAATGTCCAGCGGTTCAGTCTGGCAGCCTGAGCTCTTACCATGAGTACCAGGAGGTCCGGGCTCTCCTGGCGGTCCCGGTAATCCGTCCTTTCCAGGAGGTCCTGGAGGCCCGTGGACTTGTGAAGCTAAGATCCCTGCATGTGTCTTCTGCGGCATGGCGGCGCCTGACAGCTTCTCTGCAAGGTAGGAAAAATAAAAACTCACATTCAGAATGAAAAACTGAGAATAAAGATGGTAAGAAAACACGAAAAATTTGATTTGGAACAATTTGTACCTTCGAAGACCCTCAATACTTCATTTCTGATGAACATTTTGAGTTCTTGCATGAAGCCGGGATCCCCCTGTGTGTGCAGCGGAGAGAAGATAACAAACATTGTTCGTTCATAATGAATTGGCAGCAGAGAGGAGCTACAGTAGTTATCGTCACTGCATGAAAATCAAACTGATGCCTGACATGTATCTCAACTCGAAGACCTCTGTCACGCAGTTTGTGGAGACCATCTGTGCTGAAAAACAACGGCGGGGAGGACAGATTACTGCTGAAATGTTTCTAACTACTCAGTGAAATCCCACCTTGCATTATATACCACATCTGCGCCTCAAATCCAGCTTGAAATAAAATGGATTCAGTCTGGGAATATTAAATAAGATATTATGACTCTATAAAGAGACTTCTTGGTGTTACTAACTGTAGTAAAGCACTCTGTGCTTAAGATATGAATTAAGATAGAAAGTGTCATACCAGCTCTGTATGCCTCTAAATGTAGGTATTATCAAGGCGTTTTTATATATATAAAAACATATGACACTCAAACGTTGTTAGAGCTTTGCCAGGGTAACAATGGCAAACAATAGTCTGGATCTTGAATCTCTCCAAACGGTCTCCGTCTCTGCTGTGAACGTTATATAACTGCTGTGACCGCGTACAGTATGTGTAAAATGTCTGTGACACACGGAGGTGTTTGTGTTCACCGCTCCGCAGAGCTCTAGGCACGCCCACATATCTCTGTCTTTCTCTCTGTCTCCATCTCCCTCCCTCTCTGACCTTCTGCTGCGCCTGGATGAGGAGTGGGAAGCATTGAGCAGAGAGAGAACAGCAACCTCCCTTTGCACAGCCTTGTTTGATGTCTCATGCAGAAATCTGTAGCTGCACCGTTTTTCCCCATACAGGAGAACGAGAACTGAACTGGTTACACAAGCTCAGGAAGGATAAAAGGTTTTAATCGTCTGGCAGGGGGGGGGGGGGGATAGTCTTTGTGCGATCGGAGGTGTCTGCAACCGTACAGCTTACCAAGAGGTTTGCAGTCTCCAAATGTCCCGGAGGGCCGACATCTCCTTTTTGACCCGGTAGTCCGATCTGTCCATTCGGGCCAGAGTCTCCCGAGCGACCCCTCTCGCCTTGTACACCTCTTTCTCCAGGAATCCCTGGATCACCCTGCGGTAAAAGAAGCCCAGACACGTCTCAACTTTTATATGATGCAGTGCTGAGTTCTACAGCATGACAATGAAAACCACATTTCCCGGCTGGCATAAGCCGCGCACCACGGTCACTATTCTCCAGCCTGACACACTGTATCACTTAACAATGCTGTGCACACTGACATATTTCTCCTAATGTGTCCAGTCAGTCACCTGTCCCGAGGTTCCGTTGCCAACCATAAAGCTAAAAGCCTCATTTTACATTCTCTATTTGCAAAAAGATTACCGCGCAAAGTGTGACAGAGCTCTTCAATTTTGCCTCGCAAATACAAAGGGAAACTGCAGCGAGCGTTAAATGCCTTTATCTAATACTTATACGTGCTGGTGGGGATTAGACATATTTGTGCAGAAGTGAAGACTTTCATTACAATTCATCAAAAACCTTTTTTCATGCATTATATTCGGAGTCGTAAAAATAGGAAAGCAGGAACGGTGCTGCTTACACGTTCTCCTTTGGATCCTCTGTCCCCCGATGTTCCCGTAGATCCCTGAGAAAAAGCAGATAAACGTGTCATAAATGAAAGGTAAAGCAGTAACATCTAAATAATTGGAAGGTTATGCTGACCCACTACACACAAAGTATTGATGTTCAGTAGCAGCAGGGGCGCACATCCATTATTGTAATCTGTATATATGAAGCACAGATTTCTAGTATATACCATATTGGCATTTTGCTCATGAAGTTTCTGTTCTGTTGCCTGAAGAAACAAAACTGTGAGCAAAGCTTTTCCCGAATTACTTGACTTTGAGAAACGTACACTTTTCAGATGACTGTGCATTGATTGCTTCTTACTCAGCTCAGGTGTATTGCTTGTATAATATCTCCACCGTACAGTGTTTCACCTTCTGCAATGTCACGGCTTCTCTGCATCACTCCTGTTTCGTTTTGAGAGACGCCTGCTTTTCCCCCCCACCAGCTGTCTGTCTGTCTGTCTCCACTGTATGGCGGGGCTGGGAGAGAGAAAATGCCTGTCTCTGGCTTCGTGTCACAACGTCTTGTGTCTTCCAATCCCTCCCTGTCACTCCTCATTGCTTCTCTTTACCGCGCTCGCAGCAATACCCCTGGGAGCGTCTTTGTATCAATTTCCTGCTGGATTACAGGAGCCATGCAAAAGACAATCTGGCATGAGGTGGGTTTTAAAACGGGCATCTCTTTGTGATGCTGTTCTCCCCTGCCTGCTTTAATCTGCAGTACTCTGTATTCCCCAATGCCTGATGGGAGGCTTAAATCTATCATCTTGCCCACTGAAATGTGCTTCCCTGAGCATTACATTAAACCTCAAAGCAGCGTGCAAGTAGAGGAGCGGAGCCGCCTGCTAGATGGCACTGTTGCCCCACCAAAAAAGCCAGGCACTATTGCAGAAAGACATGACTGTATAAGGGCTTTATGCAATGCTGAGATTTTGGTGGAAGAATATTAACTAACAATAATAAGCAAACAATAAACTGTTGGGGTTGTCATTGAGGGGGGGAAAAAAAAATCTTGTAAATCAGACAGCAAAACAGTAACGCTCACAGTCAAACCAGTTTGGTATTAGACTGTATAATGTGTTAGTAATGGCCATTCACAGCAGATCTGTTCTGCATGCTGTGAGCCCATTCTGTGTGATTATGAAGCAAACAGTGTATAATACATCTGATCAGTCACCTAAAAAGCAGACTCTGCTGCAGTGTTTGTTTCAATTTTTCGCCAGGTTCATCAGGCAGGAAAATGCATATTTAATCTAAGTGTGTACTGCCCTCCATTACAAACATTTTATCATTGCCTGAAAGCATTAACTGTATAATTAGGGTAGAAAGACTAAAAGTCAACAAAGCCTTAAATCTGCAGGATTTCATTTAGTTTTTTATCGTTAAAATCTCAAATATGCAAATCGGTTTAATGCACTCAGGATGCTGTAGCTTGAGGGTGGGATGGGAGGGTGTGTGTGTGTGTGTGTGGGGGGGGGGGGGATAAAAATCTGCTGTGCCATCTTTCTGTAGCTCGGCTGATGTAAAGCACTTTCTATAAGGGGATTTGCGACGCGTTCGCACAACTCACCTTGTATCCCGGAGTTCCATCTTTTCCAGGTCTGCCCTGCTCAAGGAGTGCAACACAAACAAAGACATTTTGTATCAGCTCCCACCTTCGATTGGATCAGCACTGTTGCACTCCTGGTAATCTCCACAGTTAATGAGATATCTCAACCGAGGGATAATGATCCTGATTGCTGTGCGAACACTGTCCCATTGTGCGCTTACAGGGGAAAATTACAGAAACCATCTCTGATGGTAATTACATAGTGGGTTGTAATCATGTGCAGGACAAGTGATCGCTAACATACATATTTATCCATATTGTCCTTGAATCGTGTTCTTCTTTTTTTTCTCTCTCGTATAACGGTAAAACAACCTGCTGATGTGAAGGAGCAGCGTGTTATTCGAAGCTCCGTTTCCAACCTGGACATTACTTATAGCAACAGCTATAGCAGTGATTATATAGGGAAGAGCAACAGTATTCATGTAGCATCCTTACCGCAACACCTTGGGGTCCCTCGGGCCCCGGGAATCCTGTCTCTCCGAGCGGCCCCCTCTCACCCTGTCAGAGAACAGAGACAGCCGACGTGTCAGTCGCCAGTGACAAAGGAATGACACGTGGATTGACAGCTCAAAGAGAGTTAGAGGCTGAGGCTCACCGGCTCTCCTGGGATCCCTGGCTCTCCGCGAGCGCCGGGCTTCCCCTGTCAATCACAACACAGGAAGAGAACAGGCCGTGTTTGACAGGTCCTCAATGGTGTCATATCAACAGCACCTCTGCAGCCTCCCCGTTTATAACACACCAACCAGTCTGCTGGAACTTCACAGACAATCCACTCAACAGACCACAGGTATAGATCCGAGCTATTAATCAAAGCGGTGTTGTGTTGTGGGACTTCTGTTTTGATGGTTGTTATTCTTGTGTGCTTTGTGGTACATCATCGACTTGTTGCCAGCAGCGGACTTAAACAACACAGATGATACATCAAGGAGGAGTGTGAGTCGGCGTAACTTAATCTAAAAAAAAAAAAGAAGAAAATACTTACTGTAGGACCTATAATCCCAGGTGGACCAGCCAAACCGATATCACCCTGAGGGGAAACATTGCAGACGTGTCAGATATATGACATGCACGTAACATAAAGAATACACATAAATCACTGTCAAGCAGACACGTAGATACTGATGTCAGAAACTGCCTAAACCTGGGTGTAATGGATGCTCCCGGGCTTATCACTGTCTGGACAAATAATGCAATGCAAATAGCCTTAAACACTTAAAAAAACACAAGTCTCTACTTAGACAAACTCACAAATAGGGAGTTATGATAAACAACCTGCTTATGAACTTAAAGTCTTCTTCATATTTCAACAGCAAACATTTTGCATATGTCACACCTTTGACAGTATTCCCCTAAAGGATAAATTACTCTGAATGTCACAGAAAGTGAAACGTTCCACCCCGCAACACACACAGTCACACACTGTCAATCAAGAGGCAACTTTTCCACACAAATTTAGATGTAGGAAGTTGTGAAAAGTTGAATGCAGGGCTAGCTTTGTAATTGTGCAGATGGTTAACTATTATTATTTTGTGTTATTTAAAAGGGACCGTGTACAGTTTAAACATGAATGTCACCATGTGATGCACCGTACCAGATTATAGCTTTAAAATAATCTGTAATCTGTAGGCTCCAAATTGCTGTGGTATTGGTGCATATCCAGTTCAGAGATCTCAACCTGAAATTCCTTCGGTCAATATTTCAAAGATTGAATTCTAAACATAGTTATTTTCCTCTAAATTGACTCATAACTTCAACGGGGACCCGTAATGTGTTTCATTTTCATACTCTATAGCATTTTTTATTAGTTTTGTAGCTGATATATATCTCATTTCAGAACTCTTTAAATGTTCTGCAATGAGAATGAAGTAAAGCGAAATCACTTTCTCTCACTTTGTAATCAGGTTACAGTAGGTTCATGGCAGATGAGAATGTTCTCTGGCCGATACCGTTGCTTACCTTGGCACCAGGGAGCCCTTCGAGCCCGGGTAATCCCATGGCCCCTGTTTCCCCCTATGAGAGAAAAACACACCACCCACTGTGTCAAGACAAAAAGAAGTCACAACTGATATCAACTAAGAGTTGTTAGTTCCCCCAATAGTTTGAAACCAAGAATGATGCCATTTTTGTCTGTTTGGTGATGAGCTCCTGGAAGGTAAATTGTACCTGTATAAGGCTGTCAGTAAACATCACGCATACAGAAGCAAATATAGATCAAAGCTACACAAAGGCAAGTAAATTAAATTCTGCAGGAGCCGAGATTTCCATCTCTCTCTCTCGATATCCTCGGTGACATATTAATACAACCCTCCGTGTGTCAATATGAAGATAATCCTAGGAGGACAACATTTCAACCCGAGTGTATCACGTTATATGACCTATGACGCATGCTGTCGCACCTTGTAGGCTATAGACGGGATAGAAAAAGAGAGCCCCGTTTGACAATCACAATCAGACTTGCTTTCCGCACTAAAAATAGACACCCATTCCCAGTGCTCGAGCAACTGCTGGCCTC
This sequence comes from Sebastolobus alascanus, assembly GCA_916701645.2. Lineage (NCBI taxonomy): Eukaryota > Metazoa > Chordata > Actinopteri > Perciformes > Sebastidae > Sebastolobus > Sebastolobus alascanus. The sequence continues at coordinate 1,643,949 of CAKAOJ020000248.1, read as the reverse complement.
CATCTATACCTCATCTTGCTCAAGCTGCCATGGAGAAATGCCATTACATAGAACAGAGGGGCAACCGGTGCTGACATAGACGGATTGTGCAGGTAATTGTCACACATGTAGATTGTCATGAATAAGCGAGTGCGACTAAGGGGAGAGTGGGCCAGCCAGAGGATCAGCTGTGAGACGGATTGGGGCAATTCCACCACAGCACTGGAGCCGCTCACACAATTTATTAAAATGTCAAATTAACATCCTGGTGAAAAATCACTGTGCAACAAAACAATAAAACACGCAATTGGCCCCGTGAGGATAAAGAATTCAAGTTGATGGCGTCGAATTGTTTCCACGTCTGCGTGGATCGTTTTCAGGCATCAGTATGGGGGGGGGGAAGGGCATTTGAAGTGTACAGAGAGTTCATGGGTTCCCACCGGCAACACAATATGGTACAACAGTTTCATATTTGCAGGAGACATGATCATTTTTTCTCTGTGTTTTGGAGTTCTACTGAGGGTGTTTAAGTGCTCAGGCTTGAGGGTGTATTGACTTATGCTGTAGAGAACCACAGAGACAATGATAGAAAGCAACTAGAAACTCTGACTTCTCTATTTTTTGGGGGCAGCACAGGAAATAGACAAATATTTCATAGAATTATATTCCAGAATGAAAAGCTTCAACTCACCGAAAGTCCTTCATCTCCTTTGGGACCCTTAAAAGAGAGAGAGAGAGAGAGAGAGAGAGAGAGAGAAAAAAGGACAGATTACTCCCATGAATGCGACAACCGCTACCGCGCAAATCATAAATATAGTCTGAAATGACATGTGGCTACTGTATGTTAGTGTCATTAAAATTGATAGCGTTCATTACTACTTCTCTTGTCTCGCAATGTCTGTCTGTATATCATGCTTACATTGTGTTATATGAGACCGAGGAGACTGCGGTCTTTCTCGAGCAAGATTTAAAATGATCAGGATCATATAATCCAGTCTGGTTATCACACGTGCTTTACAAACACTGGTACATTTTCAGTAAAGCATTTCAGCATTTTTTCACATGCTTGCAGGGTCCTTAAACAAAATGACATATTCAACTGAGGTGGATGTCTAAACCTGCTTTTCCCCGGTAGTATTCAAACTGTTATTGACTCAAATATTTCACCTTCATATGGGCTCGTTACTCACAGCAAACAAATACTGAACAATTATTTTCCTTCCCCAAAGTTAAGATGATTCAGACGAGTAGACCACAGAGATGTGTACATTCTCTTAAGCCCTTACGTCAAAGCAGTTACAGACAAGAAAGCAAACGGAATGAATTGCATAAATTTGTCCTCTATTCCCTCTTAACACTGATGAGGAAGCTCTCTTATTGGTTGCTCCAGAGGAGCTGTTGGGGGCTGTGACGGATGCAGCGAGAGGGAGAAGCGTCCTCGTGATTGAGCTGTGGTTCATGTGCATTGTCCACAGGGGATATTGGAGTGTCGACTTTTTTGTCACCACCTTTAGTGTTGGCGGATGGATCCCCGCGGGGCCTGGGAATGAATGTCTCCCAGGAGACTGGACAAGATTAGAGACGGCCTGATAAGGCGGAGCAGGGGGGAGCTGATAAGCAAATCAGGTCACTTGGGCGCGACTGAACTTCTAAGTCCGTTTTACATATCAACGGTGTTGCGTGTCCTGCGGCGGGTCAGAAACACCTGTTTGAGAGTCAGGAAGCCTCTTGCCCTTCACCGACCACCAGCTCTCGATGAACATGATTGACCGTGATAGGGCCTCAGTAGCCGAGATAAAACTTGGAGGATTGGACAGGTTATTTGTTATTCAGCTCTCTCAGGTTCTGCGGCTCATACAGTACCGACGTGCCTGTGTGCTGGTGTTTCTCCACAGCGCAACTGTAAAGGATTTGCTTCAGGCATAACAATGATTATGCTTACCGGAGCGCCGGGAGCTCCAGGGGGTCCTAAAATAGCTCCGCCGCTCTGAAAAGACATTGTTTTAAATGTAAGGACTATATATTTTACAATGTGGGTCAAACACATACTAACCACTAGCATGGATTCTTGTCTTTTATGATTGAAGGCACTATGACAATGGATCGCGATGACATTATCGCCGAGTTGAGTCATTTGAAAAGTCCTTACCTGCAGCTTGTACAGACTGCTCATCCCGTTGCCCTCCACATAGGGTACACCCTGAAACACAATAAACAGTAAATCTCCTCTCCGAGACTCTCCTCACTGCTCTGTGAGTTTTAGGCACCAAGGGTCTTCACAGAAAACTGTACAGTAGGTCTGGAGCAGTTATACACTCTTAAGCCCTTAAAAGCTACATGAGAGAGATCAATAGCTCATTTGGTGATTAAACAAAGAGAGGGAAAGAGCGTGCGAGAGAGTGAGACGTGAAAAGAGGAGGAAAAACAGAGAACAGTAGACTTAATAATCCTTGAGCCAGTGGTAATTCACAAAACGAGAGTATTTCAGAAATACAAAAGAGCGCGGCGATTAAAAGAGATCCGGCTATGAGAACTAGGTAATCTAGTCTTCTTGGGTAGTATTAGACCATAAAAGAATGTTTTTCCCATGATAGATTGGTAGAGGACGGCTATTGTAAATGTAGAAGGAGTCAAGGTTCTCATTTAGAAGCAAGCGGATGCCTGTGCCCTTTTCAGGCCACTGAGCCATCCCCTGTCCTCCCAGACTGCAGTTTATGAGAGACCAGGGTGTGGGGGGGGGGGGGCACGGCAGGTTCAAGGGGACGGCTGATGAATTATAGATTTGCCTTTGGAAGTGCTTACTCACTGGCCTTTTAAAGGGTACGAGCATGATTCAATGCCAGCGAGCAGGTCGCCACAATTTCATCATATGTGTGCTTGTTTGTCAGTTATGTTTTTCTTGCGACACTAAATACTGTTAGAGTGAGCACAATATAAGTGCACTGATGGTCATTTCTGTAGGAGGAGATGCCGAGGCAAGGTTTTTGGCTCTAACCTCTACTGGATCATGGGAAAAGAAATTCTTTGGATGGCGCTGAGAAAAGCAAGATGATTAAATGTTTTCAATGAGCCGACTGTGCTCAAATAGATGGCTTAGAGTCTGTAACCTTAAGAACGAATAAGGTTAGTTTGTGTAACAATGTAACAATAAAATGTATTTAAGCTTACGTGTTGGACGTCATTGAACCTGTTATTATTACCATCTGGCTCTCGTTGAGGCTGGAGGAACTTACCGGAGGTCCTGGAAGCCCTTGTCTGCCCGTGGGTCCTTCACCTCCCTGCCAAACACAAACCAGACAGATTGTTAAAAGACTCTGTGAAAATGAAAATTTTTATCAAGCGCAGTCCTCCGATGATATGGAACCCCATTTGTCTACTCTGAGAAAAAAAAGATTCCTTTAAGAGAACTGGTTTCTTACACTTTGATGCAAATAGCATTGATGAAAATCTTTGAATTATTCAGTATTTAAAAAATCTTTATCGTCTTTATTACAGGAACTGGAGTCATTTTGTTTGTCATTTTACAAATCTATCTTCAAAATGTATGATTCAACTAAATTTGAAGGGGAAAAAATGTACAAAAAAGTTATTTATACCTCCCTGTCAAAAACATTTATTTATTACAGGCTGAGTCATGGTGTCATATCTGAATACTCTGCATGCAAATTAGCAAACATAGAGTTTTAAGTACGTCATATACTGTAGTGTACACTTTCATCCACTGTATACTGTAGGGCCGACCTGAATGCTTCAAAGCTTCGACCATTGCCATGATAATCGACCTCCAAATCACTATTCAAATGCTTTTTTTCCCTATATATATATATATATATATATATATATATGAATATGTAATAATAAAGTTTAAATCCCAAAATAGCTCATGAAATAAGGAACAATCCCACAACATTATTAATTATTCATATTCAACATTCAATTTTATTAGTTATTCTCAGACGAATATCGCTGTTTGTTGTGTGTAGAGGTGCGTGTGTGTACTGTAGTGTGGTAGCGGCACTGAAACAGTGGAGATGGAAATAGGCAGACAGAAGAACATGTCAGCCTGCTGCACTGCAAAGCTTCGAATACCTTCAAATATTTCTCACCGAAGCTTCGAAGCCAAAAAATAGTATTCGGGACAGCCCTAGTTTACTATATATAAAGCACAGGAAGACATACACACTACCTACATTATATAGATAAATGCTTAAATGGTAAAACACCTTACTCTGTCTCCTTTTCCTCCTTGTTGGCCACTCGGACCAGGTCTACCCATAAGCCCCTGCAAGCAGAAGAGCATCCTGTATTAAGCACTGACCTCAGGAAAAAAAAAAGACTCACACATGTTGCGATAAAGTAAACATAAAAAAGGTACTTTGTTTTACGAAATAATGACAGAGATTCTGTATAATATCAGAGCACGTGAAGGACGGTTCCTCTTACCGTGGCCCCTGTACGACCGGTCACACCAGGAAGTCCTGGTACCCCTGGAGTCCCCTGGAGGAGACAAAGTGATCACCGTTTTCTTAAAATAATGTCTCAAGAATATTTACATTCATATTTTACAGCAACAGAAACATTAAAGCAGAAATACAGCTGTAGGAGAACTCATTCCAATGTGCAAACTGAGAGCTCAAGAGCTCTATACGCTGTACTGTTTGTGCCTCACGCCTGTTCAGGATGTTGACTTGTATTTCAAAGGTACATCAATGTGAACACCAACCGGCTCATGCTTAGAAGTAAAACATTCATTGCAGTCAGTCCATTTGTAATATTTCCATATATGGCGTAATAGATGATGTGGGCATGTGGCCCTGCTGTATTGCTGCCTCTTCACTGTAGACTAAGGAGTAAAGTGTAATTTAATGATCCAATTTCTTGATGCCTGGAACAGCTTTCCAGGAATCCATTAGTAACAACAATCACAGACGAATTAATACAGCACATAGAGCTTGCTGCTGTACTGTAGAGGAGTCACTGCAATGACTGCTGGGATTATGTTCACATTTTCTTATCTTTGAATATACAGAAGCTGTGAAACATTCCAGTGTGCCAACTTTGCACCGTTGGTTGTATTTTACAGATGGCATTGCCTGTGTTTCTCTCAATGATTTCTTGTATCATTGAAAAGGATAAAAAAAAAAAACTTCAACGGGGGATATAAAACATGTTTTTATTGAGCCTATTAAATCTAGAAACAAGTCTGCCTTTTAGCGAAAAAGCTCCTGCCATCGCAGTTCAATGCTGAAGGCTGACCTATGAAATGCTTCTCAGCTCCTCTAAAGAGTGCCTTGTTTTTTAATTAGCACACACACACATGCAGGGCAGGTTTCTTTATAAAGTAGCTCCTCGGAGTGCAAAAGATAGGGCATGGTGCGCACACAGCACTGTGGATGGCTTTTGATAGCTTCTTTTGAAAGCAGACTTTCAGAGTAGACGGGCTTTAAGATGTGCCAGACATTACAATATATTTACATTCTTTTGAAAAACCTACCGCTCAATGTCACAGTGACTTCCGGATGGTTAGATAACTACCGGATTAATTTGTTTAGATTCAACTTTTCTCACTCACCTCGTCACCTTTATCTCCCGTGGGGCCTGGGAACCCTCTCTCTCCTTTTACTCCCTGCGGGGAGGCAGAACCAATGAGGGAGGCAAAAGTGTTTTTCACCAAACATGAAAGGGCCTAAAACTAAAGGCTGATGGGTGTAAACTTCAAAATGTCTCTTCCCATCTCACAGCACACGACTTGAAATTGCCTAGCCTGTTTCACCGTGGTACAACACAGTAGCCATAGCAACAACTCCTGCGGCGAGCACATAAGAGTGTACGGAATAATATGAGTCGTAGAACAGCTGGTTAGGCTTCCAGAGATAATCCAAAAGGCTATTTATGAAAATAGTATGTCAATGTAAACCTCTATACATTAGATTAAACACACATTGCAATACACAATATCATAGAATTACATGTTACAGATTCGTGCTGTGAATCTGAATAGATCATTTAGATCCACACAAACAATTAGATGTGTTTTATTGTCTACTGATATTTGCTTGCCTACCTTTGGGCCTTCTTTCCCAGGGTTACCCATGGGACCTCTTACACCTGGATCCCCCTGTTTAGGATAGACGTACACAATGCATATAGGTGTAAGCAATCTCAAATTGATAAGCAACCCCAAGAGTAAATTTAACTTGAAGTGTCATGTAATGCAAAGCATCACGGTCAGATTAACATGTTCACAGCATCTGTTCCACATTGCTTGGCACGCTGACGAGTTACTCTTACCTTTTCTCCCACCAAGCCTTCCACTCCTTGCTCGCCATAGGACCCCTTCTCTCCCTTCTGCCCAGGAAGCCCCGGGGCTCTCGTCTGGCACAAACTGCAGGCGTTCTGCCAGCGCCGGCACCGCAGGAAGCAAAAGTGGTGGCACAGATAAGATTTCATCAAGTTGAGCTGAAGCACTATATTTTTCGCCCTTTATTATGTCACATCCCCCGGGTGGAGGACAAGACCCCAACTGACACAAAGTGTTCTCTAAATGTCTGCAGAGCGAAATAATGTGAACCCACCACGAGTGTCTCTCATCTAGGTGAGTGGTGAACTTTGTCAAACTCATTGACTGTGACATTTAGGTGAGAATCTTAAATATCATTGTCCCCGGTCCAGTCTAGATATAGGCACTGCACCTTCCAGGAAATAGCTAGGAGCTCCGAGTTGGTGGGAGGTGGTAGAAGCAGGTATAATGCACCATTAAAAAGCAGCATTAAAAAGAAGCTGAAAATGGGAAGTAGTCCGTACATGCTTGTCATCTAATAATCCTCCAAGAGTCCAAGGAAATGTTATCAATAGGGCTGTCAATCGGTTAAATATTTAATCGTGATTAATCGCATGATGGTCCATAGTTAATTGTGATTAATCGCAAATTAATCACACATTTTTTATCTGTTCAAAATGTACCTTAAAGGTATATTTGTCAAGTATTTAATACTCTTATCAACATAGGAGTGGGTAAATATGCTGCTTTATGCAAATATATGTATATATTTATTATTGGACATCAATTAACAACACAAAACAATGACAAATATTGTCCAGAAACCCTCACAGGTACTGCATTTAACATAAAAAAAAATATGCTCAAATCATAACATGGCAAACTCAAGCCCAACAGGCAACGACAGCTGTCAGTGGGTCAGTGTGCTGACTTGACTATGACTTGCCCAAAAACTGCATGTGACTATCATAAATTGGGCATGTCTGTAAAGGGGAGACTCGTGGGTACCCATATAACCCATTTTCATTCACATATCTTGAAATCAGAGGTCAAGGGACCCCTTTGAAAATGGCCATGTCAGTTTTTCCTCACCGAAATCTAGCGTAAGTTTGGAGGGTTATTTAGCGTTCTTCACAACAAGCTAGTATGACATGTATGTGAACAGTGTTTTCACTCTAGCTTTAAAACTGAGCCCGCTACCACCTAAAAGTCACGAGTTGCGTTAATGCGTTAAAGAAATTAGTGGCGTTAAAACAAATTTGCGTTAACGCGTTATTATTGCGTTAACTTTGACAGCCCTACTAAAACAAAATAAGGAGAGCATGTTATTATTGAGTATATGAATGAAAAGAAACAAATAACTGAGTTGAATATGTTTAGTCATTTTTGTATGTGTCATCAGTGTGTTGAAAGCACTAATTTGAGCGTCACTAAGCAACTGTGATGAAGGCATTAAACTGTAGCTGAGAGAGCACTTAATGGATAAAATAAGTCGACACAGAGAGGTGACAGAACATTATAATACTTCTGGCATTTGGTTTTATCTATCATTGGTTAGTCATATGATGGCATTATATTAATTGTCAGAGTTGACATGCATTACATATTAGAAATTATTATTTAGCTAAGTGCTGTCCTGCAGGTAACATTGTTAATTAAGGTGACTAAGCTGCTTCAATCAAAAGGGGAAAAAAAGGAACAAACTGGTAATTTGCATGGACTTTGATGGAAGTGGCCATTATGAAAGGTAACAGCCACAAAAAGGATCTCAGGTAATAAAAGCTGAAGGCTGAAAAGTGTTTCACATTACGTTTGGCCTCATGGTCCCAGTGCAAATTCTGCTTTTGGTCAGTGATTGATGGAAAAATTAGGGGCAATAGCCTTTCAAAGTGAGAAAATAAAGATGGTTTACACTATAGAAAGAAGTCTGGTGTTTTTTTAGGGACTTCTTTCAAATCTTTGGTGGGAGCGTTTAGCATTCTTACCATACGCTTTAACGTTTGGTAATTGGAGGTGAAGGTTTAAGTGACAAGGGAAATCTACCAGAGGAAATTAAATTAAAGCATTTCAGAAGTAAGAGAAGTGAGCGCTATTCTCATGGGCTTATTTGGGTTTTTGCTTGGGATCTGAAATACATAGAATAGCATGTTTGAAGCAGTGGTGCATCCCAGGTTTTATCGTGGTTGATAACTTACTATGAACCAATACACAAAAGGCCATGTTGTGCTGCCATATTTGTTATGCCATCTATATTTAGTCGATTTAGACATGCCATAACAAAAACAATCAACAATTTTTTTAAAGTGAATTTAATGATAAACAGATATGCCGCCATGGAGTTATGGTCACACGATGATTTAGTATTTTTATCTTTTATCTGCACGGGTTAATGTTATATCTGTATATCAGATTGTTAAGATAATTTATTTCTCTGTAGGATCCTTTCTATAATGTTGTCAGACACTTATAATAATAATCTGAGCCTGTCAGTGGCAAAAACAAGCACTTTTAGTGAACATAACGTTACATTGACGCTGCTCACTTGCCCTTGCAGCTCGTTTCATGGCTGCCGGTTACAGCGTTCACCCTCAATACTGGACCAATTTCAAAAAGTGTTGTCCCCATTAGTCACTTAGACACAAAAACATGGGAAAATAGGGTCCAGGTTGAAAAATACCGAAGTAACCCTTTAATTATAATAGGACAAATACAATGGGTGATATAAGCTAATTTTCCAAATCTGATACTTTGGTTATTGCAGCCCCGTTAAGGCAGATTAGTCATGATGTATTATCATCTCCTTAAGTATGTATATAGTTTTTTTGTATCAAGCATACAACATCCTTAAGCAAAGAGAAACACATTATTATCGACTGCTGAGAAATAAACTCAAATGAAATTCTGTGCGACTCTACATATGGTGGGAGGGAAATTGCCACATTGCCATAATTTCTATAAAACTGAGTATGTTAACTAACTATGTTTAATTGACAGGCTTTATTAAACATGTTTTCATACAGTATGGCTTGACTGTGCACCTGTGGTGAATGAGTTTGTGAGTATTTGAATGTCTTTTCTACACATAATTCTCCCAGTCATCCTGATGGAGGCACTCGAGGGCTTTCTCTCTAAACTGATAGCATCCATACATGAGTAAAATAGTACCCTTTCAAATGAACAGATATTGATCATTTTTAACTACTAACCCAGGCATTCCTTTGTATGTTATTGTTTGTGAAAAACTGTAATTATCATTAACTATGAAGATAAAATACCTTGAGTAATGCACCCATGTCTCCAACAATTGGCAGGGCGGTCTGTCAAAGGAAGAAGAAAAACAAAAATCCATGAAACATTGCCACAGTCGTAATTTCAGAGTTGACAAATCTTTCATGTTTTGGAAATATTCTGCTGTTGTTTGTTCGGTGCAACTGCATCTGCTAAATTGCTCAAAACATCAATTTCTGAGAGCATCTTATATGCCTTTAAGGAATGTGAACATTTTTTTAACAAATTTCTGCTCCGGTGTTTCATTTTCTGTTTTTATCTGCACCGCTTGAGGAAACAGTTTAATAACTTTGTTGCAGGAAGACAGAGTCCTCACATCTTCAAAATAGTGTTGTTCTCTGGAGCTGAGGAAAAAACATTTTGAATTGCAGCCCATATATCTTTTGAAAAACATAAAATGGACAATAAATGGGTTTCATGGGTCTTTACAACACATGAATATAAATAGGTTAAAATGCTAAATTTGCAAGGCTTTGATGCGGCAGCGGGCGACAGCACTCGTATTGTACTCACACTTCAGCCATCACAACTAAACTCTGCTTATTTGAAACACATGAAAAGACAAGAAAGAGATGAAAACATGTGCTAACTACAGGGTGCTGCCAATTTAGTCGTAAACGGCAACATTTTCCTGAGAATGATGTTGGTTAGCGAACAGCAGGACTAGCTGTTAATTATCTAAAAACTGGGGCTGCACCGTGAACAGTGACTTTGACTTTAAGGTTAGCGCCGTAGTTCTCACTGCAGATCAGTGATGCTGAACTGCAGAAAGCAAAAATGAGATTTTCTCACTTACTGGTTCACCTGGAGGTCCAGCGGGACCCGGGAGGCCTGGCCTACCAGGGGAGCCCTTTAATTGAGACAAAGAGAAGAGTTAATAATCCTCCTGGCTATGACAGCAGACATGCAAAGGCTATAACTCTGCTTTCACACCCATCTCGGCTGGTGGGGGATTTGTGTCCAGGAGCCGTGATACATTTCAGCCGCCATTTATCTGCAGATGTGTGAGGGAGTGAATAACAGTGGAAGCACACACTTATCTCGCTCACCTCTCTTCCAGAAGCTCCAGGAGGGCCAGATAAACCTTGGGTTCCGCGAGTGCCCTGAAAAACACACAGACACTCGATGATTTTAACAATCCTGTTTTATACAACCAGACAACAACCGATAAACACTGCAGAATGTTATTTGTATTGTGAAATAACCACTCGTCGATGCTGCTAGCTACAGCATCAATGAGCTGCAAACCTGTAAAAAAAATAAACTTGAACATGTTGTTTGTGTGTTGTTGATTTTTTCCACATACCTCAATTCCCGGCTTTCCTGGGGGTCCCATGCGGCCCTGAGAACACATCACACATCTTGTTAACACTACCTGCCCTCTGGCACCCGGGATCCAATAAAGGGATTGTGTTAGACACCTTTTGCTCTATTGATTGTCTGTCTCCAACAATCCTGTGCTTCAAAAATGAAAGCAGACTCACTCACAATCAAATCTGTGTGAGGTTCAAACTAGCGGTGAGGAGCGTATATGATGAAGGCAGAGTGCAACGTGCCAGCGCCTCACAGTAATGACCAGCGTTTTCATCTGAGAGTGCATTTAATGAAATGATGTTCAAAGAGGATCTCTTTCTTCGGATGCCTAAAGACACAGATCTGAAAGGTATCATAGTTTTGAACTAAATAATGAATGCGGGAGACACAGACCGATCGATACAACATCATACTCACAGGCGAGCCTATGATGCTCTCTCCATTTTCGCCTTTATCACCGTGGTCTCCTGGCAATCCTGGGACACCTCTCTCACCCTGACAGAAATACAAGGGAGCAGTCAGCGGGCTGTTAGTGATGAGTGTAGAGCTACTGCACTGCATGATCACAGTCATGAACTATTCAAACACTTCCAGAGCTCATCTTCCCTTTTCCGTTTTTGCCTATAAGGGTAAGAAACACAACCATGTTCAAGGCCAATGGCATGCACCTATTCATTATGTATTTCATTTGAACTGCGATACACAGCATGCTCAAATGTACCATTATTTTTTTCCAAGACAAGACCTTTGATAATTGGGGCAGCTTTAGTGCATTATTTAGCAAATATGCTAACAAACTCAGCACGATATCATCACAAAACCCTGAAATCTCTACTACAGTCTTACAGTATGTACATTCAATATGTGAGCGTATTTCGATTTCGTGAAACCTAGTCAGCAAGCAAGCAGAGAGCTCTAAACCAGTCATTCCCAAAGACTGGGTCGGGGCCCACAGGTGGGTCGCAGGATATTTTATTAGGGTCGCCAAATAAATTTGCAGAATTTCTTCCACAGTCTTTTAATTAACATTTATATCTGCGGTACACCTTTGAGCCACATGAGGGAGCCTGAATGTTCGTATTGTTCTTTCAATATTGAATCTAATATGAAAGGCTAACGTACATTCAGTTTGTTTTACTGATGAGATGAAAAAAACAAAAGCATGGCAGGTTGTATGGTTGGTGCAGTGGTTAGCACTGTCGCCACACAGCAAGAGGGTCGCAGGTTTGAATCCGGCTTGGGGCATGTTCTCCCCATGTTAGCGTGGGTTTTCTCCGGGTTCTCCGGCTTCCTCCCACAGTCCAAAGACATGCAGGTTATGTTAATCGTTAGATCTAAATGGCTCGTAGCTGTGAATGTCTGTCTCTATGTGTCAGTCCTGTGATAGGCTGGCGACCTGTCCAGGATGTACCCCCAATGTCAGCTGGGATCGACTCCAGCCCCCTAACGAATGAATGAAGATAATATAAGATGATGATGCGGAAATTGCAGTAAAAATGGACAGGAACGTTCACTTACGTACAAATCTTCTCACGATGCATAGATAAGACCTATTGTGAATTGGGTCTCGATGGTTTGTCATTTTTAAAAAGTGGGTCCTCAGAAAAAAAGTTTGGGAAACACTGGTCTAACCAGTTAGCAGTAAGTAACAGATAAACTGTTGAAATAGATGCTAAAGTAATGGATAAATGGTTAAAACATCCAGCTATAACCACTCCACATGGTAACACAATTGCAAACATGACCAAAACACCTAAACACTGACAGTCAAATGGTATGTAGCTATTACTGTAGGCTTAATTACTAGTGTTAAATAACATCCAGTTTGAAATCAATTAAATTAACACATTTGGAACATGACGGGTGGAGTTCTTGCAGGAGTGCTTGAGTTCATCTGAGAAGGCTGCAGGTGGGGTGGCCGACAAAAAAGATTGGGAACCACTGACCTAAACTGTTTTTTTGTTTTTCCCTTTAACAGTATTAACGTAAAACATACATACTGTAGTTGCCATAAATACCACTGATCTATCAGCAGAAGTTGACATAGTGAGCAGTAAACAGTAAATGGTTGTGTTGGTGATGTTCCACCACCAGAGTGCTTCCTACCTTGGGCCCACGAGACCCTCTGCTTAGAGACAACCCATCGCCCTACAAAACAACAGGAAGAAGACATCAGGATAGGGATTCAATGCACATTCATCAGCAATTCACTTTGAGGCCCGAGGTGCAGCCATAAAAAGCTGATCTAGTGCTGGAAACAGGGATATTGAATCTGTACGAGCTACACCCAACAGTGCAGTCTGAACATCTATTGCACATCTGTCCATCCTGAGGTTTCTTCCATTTTTTCCCTGTTCATTTCTGGGTTAATTTTTCCTAAACCGCTGCGAGGATCAAAAAGGACAGAGGGTGTCGTATGCTGTGCAGATTGTAAAGCCCCCTGAGGCAGATTTGTGATTTGTGATATTGGGTTATATAAATAAAATTGACTCGACTTGAACACAGCGTCGCATTATGAGCTCGTGCTCAATACCGTTCACAACGTTTTTAATAGTTTCTGTGTACAGAGGCAGACTGATAATGCCGTACCACAGAGAAAAACCTTGATTGGAATCGAGGCTACTGTAAGCATTATTTACTGTACAGTTCTGATGAGACATTGATTTCTGTGGTCAGCATGTATTAGTGTAACAAGTCCTACATTGCACAATGTAAATTAGATGTGCAGAAGTTGGATTTGAACGAGCACAGCAATTCTACAGTTTTAGGGAGAGATGTACCAATCCACTCTAAAACATTAAAAAGAGAAAAGTTTGGGATGTGCCGAACTTTTTGAGACTAATAAAATATGATCCTATGACTGCATTTTCTTTTTGGGAAAAGAAAAAAAAGTTCCATTAGACATTATGCATTGGCACTCCGCTGAAACAAATCCTTTATATCAGTACTTGAGAGTAGAGGGAGATTGCTAATCTATGCAAATAATAAAAGTCAAAAGAAACGCAAATTGCTCGTTATTCATTTAAAGGCAAAATCAATAAAGTGACATTAACTACTTGAGCAGGCCGACTCATTAAAGACCCTCAGACCGTCTGCATTAACCTCTGTTTACTGCTTTTTTTCCTTTTCTTTGTCTTACATAACAAAACCATAAAATGTTGAGAATCCATTTTCCTCCCAACAGAAAATGACGTTCGTAAAAGACAATCAGGGTTTATGCAGAAGGACGTCCGCTCCAAACGACAGGCAGCTCTCTTTGTTTAGCTTTTGAACTATGCAACAACATAAGAGGTCATTGACCTGCTGTAAACATCTCCCCTTGACACTCGCACACACAGATATAACCCTCTCTTCCAATCCCGCTCCAATTTTCACAGTAGCTGGGGTACATTAAAAGAGGTTTAAATACTTCTGCCTGAACGCAATCTTTCCCTTATTACTCCGTTCAACTGAACACATTATCCCCCTTGCTCGATGAGCAGGTCTGCTGTCGGGCCTAATGTTCACTTCAGCGCTTCCACACGCAAACAAACATGATTGTTTAAAGCCGTGGAGCACTTGCCGGTGATTGAGGAGCGCCAGCGCCTTCATCCAGGACTGATGCCGTGGCTGCACATGTGCCACCTTTTTTGGGGACGCTGTAATGAACATTTCTATATGCAAAGCCATGTCCATAAAAAGAGAGTGCTTCAACAGCTATAAGCTCCAAAGTGGGAGGATAGGTGATTACCCAGGCTGGGGTTATCCAATGGTGGATTACTTAATGGCATTGCATCTCCATAATGTCATGGCAGCTAGAGGAGCTGGTTTGATGCACCATGTCTGCTGCTGTTCCAGCTGTGTGCAGATGATCGGTGCTTTGTGAACTTCTGTTGTATTGTTGTTTTTTTCTGTTCTACTCAGTTTCTATTTTTGCGTCCCGTGACTCGAGGGCCGAAGCCAACAAGGTCAGATGAAAGTGACGAAACTGTCTAAACTTGACATGGTACCCACCATATGTCCACCTCCAGGCTCTCCAGGCTCACCCTTAGGTCCCGGTGGCCCCGTCACTCCGCCAGAGTCCCCCTACAAACAGAAACACAGACAGTATTCAGAAGTTTCTCCACGAAACAAAATGTTAGACTGGCTCCGTCATCTCAACAATGCAAAGGAAATGCTGTATTACATGTAGGGAGGGTCTGGAGGGTGAAGCAGGGGCACACACCATTTACCAGGATCATTTGGCACATCAATAGGCATAAACATTAACATTGTTTGTTACTGTAGAGGGGGGCAGCTTTTGGCGCTGCGTGTACCCTTAGAAAACCATCAAGTTTGTAGGTTGGAAATTGCTGTCCACAAGGCAGAAACAGCAGCGTCTGCTTTCTGTTTCCTGCCTCAAATATATTTGATGACTCTTGTCAGGGATACAATTAAGTATATATCTGGTCTCCTAAGAAGCTAAGGATTATGAATCCATTGTAAGTAAACCTATTTCTATTACCATTCCAGAGTAATTGGAGACGCAATACTGTACATCGTATGTAATCTAAATTTCAAACGTACCACCATTATAACCAAGATCCCATGGATAATAATTCAAATGAATGTCTTCTCCTAGTCTTTACTCCAATTGTTACTGTACATTTGAATAAAAAACACTATTTATGATACAATTTATAAAGATATACTCAGGCGGTCTCCATGTCACAACGATTCTTAGTTTCAGGTGATTACTGTATACACTAATGAAAACATAGTTTCATTTCTGCTAATAGATCCCCCGAAATGCCCTGGAAATGCTCTGGCCCTTTAAAATAAGACATAGTTAGGTCAACATACAGTTGGTTTACGGATACTGAAAGCTGAAGACCCCTTGTTTTCAAAACAGTATAACATTCATATCTTCTATAAATAGACCATTCTTTTTTTAACTGTGCCACGGGGGTGATCCCAGTACCGGGTCCGTCGGGCAGTTTTTAATTAAAGTGTTTTTAATGTTCTTCCAAAATCATTTTTATTTACCCCCCATAATGAATTGCACTATGCACTTAACGCCTTAGTGCTATTGTCTTTTAGCAACGTTAATGAAGTGTTTTTTACGGATCGCAGCATCGGTCGTTTGGTCCACCATTTTGGTCTAGACTCAGATAGATTGCGATTAAATTCTGTACAAAAATCTATGGTCTCCCGAGGATGAATCCTACTGACTTTGGTGATCCTCTGACTTTTTCTGTAGCTGCATCATGATGTCAAAATTTTAATTTGCCCAGTACTTCAGTTTATGATCAAATGCCTGAAAAGCTAACGGCATTCCCATCGGTCTCAGCTGTGCTTTACCTTTAGTTCTAATTAGCGAATATTAGCATTCTAACAGGCTAAACTTCGATGCTGCTCCCAGTTTTTGTGCTAAGCAAAGGTCTTCTGGCTCCAGCTTCATATTTAGCGTGCAGACATTGTTTGTTTTTTCACATGTATTCATAGACTACGCGAATGTTCAACCAGAGCTGCCTCTTGGATCCGAAGTACAGCAAAGATGACAAAGGAGGATTATGAATGTGTGGGGATGTAGGAGGCTTCAGCTCTTGAGGTTTCGTTTCTCTGCCCTTGAGTGTAACAGAGTGACTCAAGTGGGTGGGGAGTCTTGAGTGCAGCTTTATTTATTTTGACATGTGACAAACACCATCAAATATGTATGTCAACTGTGCACACTTTCAGCACAGCATTTGGAACAAATCCTACTGCGAGAAGAAATTTGTGCACAAATAACAGAGAGACATCAGAGTTGAGAACACAAAGTTACGGCGTGATTGAGAATGGCATGCAGGGCGAGTAATCTGAAAGGTGTCTTCACAAGTTGTCTGGCATGTTCGACGTGTGATAAAACATCACAGCGTCATATTTTTCTTTGAGGCGGAAACTTGATTCGAAGTTTACCTACCTTTTCTCCTTTCAGGCCATCTCTCGCAGGCACCCCTGACTCCCCTGGCGAGCCCTGTAAATAGTGGTGAAAAGAGACACATCTATCACCGGGCCTTCATCTCCTCACACACATTTATCTCCTCCTCCTCACTGCTTCAGCGGGCTGCCGTGTTCCAACATAATTTCCCTTAGCCAGGATTTATGAAATGCCTCTTTTCCCTCCCTGCTTTTGAGTAAAGACAGATGCTCATTACCGAAGCAGGTGTGGAGAACAGATTGAGCCTCTGCCTCCGTCCCTGGCATAAAGCGCTTAGATTTGCCTCTTTCCACTAATTAATTCTTAAATTTGATTACTGATCGTCTGTGTAAAAAAATGCTGGACTTTTCTCCCTACTTCCTCTCCGTCTCTGCCTGTTGAGGTTTATCTGTTTATCTCTCTCTTCCATTTTGGCAGGCCGACTTAGAGAGTAGAGGATATGGCAAGGTGACAGATAAGGCAATGAAAAAAAGGAAGGCTTGACATGAAGTGCTGGTGTCTAGCGCCAATATACTTACTGGCTCGCCTGGGAGTCCGTTGAGTCCAGTGGGTCCAGGCAGGCCTTGCTTGCCCTGGCAAAACACAAAGGAAAACCAATACTTTGGGCTATTTTCTCCCTTTGTTTGGTGACAAAATGCCTGGGCTTTCAAATATTACAGCCCAGCCAGCAACACTGTGGACACGACTTTCCAGAGTTTTTCAAATAGCAGTGTTGTTTAAGTGCCGCCCCCTGCTACCTTTTTTAATAAACCACGGTTACTTTCATGGCAATTACTGTAGGCCGAGGAAATCATCACGACCGAGCAGCAGTAGGTTTGCGTGCACATGTTATTTCAAATACGAGCTTATATCCCGGTTATGCTGTTATTCCAGATAAGCTCTTTATACGCGTTCCCCTCTTTCGACTCATTATTGTCTTTGTGTAAACTGAACGATCCGCACATTACCATGGAAACTGAGCTCACGTCGAATGACAACAACCGAGGAAAGGAGTACACATGCATCAGTACCTGGCTGCTATCTATATACCCATTTTCATGATTGGGATAAAAAGGCATCTGCATTATTATGACTTATATAATATTTCCACGAGGTGAGTTCAAAAGAATACTTGAGTATCCTCAATTATAAGAGTCAAGAGTTAAGTTCAGATAATTTCAATGAGTTGGTTTACAGTGAACGCATTTACAATACTTATGTAAACGTGAATGTGTTAAAAGTGTAATATGCAATTATGATTATGATCAAGTTTTCCAAGTAACATCATCAACTTATCTAAGATACAGTCCAACGCTTAAAAGATAAAAAAATTAAGGGATTATTTTCTTCCAGTTTTATTAATGACCCAAAAGAATTGAAACCTTCGTCTCACTGCTGTTTATGTTCAGCCGGTTTTTGTCTTCGTTTGACCTGCTGTAAGTGGCGCAGCTGACATGAGATAAATACAAAGACTCACCTCTGTTCCTTGATCTCCCTTGAGTCCTGGCGGCCCGATGTATCCCTGTTACAGCACCAACAAAGGGTGAGTGAGAGGTATGATGGAGACAGGGAAATAGAGGAGAAAACATTAGGCTTTTTCACAGTAGAATATCTGAATTCAATATACAAAAAGACTGGAGAGGGACAACAGAAAGGTCCACTTTAGTCACAACTGGAAGAGAATTACTGTGGTTAGACACCAGAAATTTTAGGCTCTCTGACAACAGCTCAAAAACACCCAAATGGATATCTCTAATCTCTGGCATGTTGTAGTGCCGCTGTCGAGTGCAGGACTTACTGTATGTCAAAGAAAGAATATTTGCTACAATAAAAATGGCTTTGATCAACTCCTTACAGCCCTACGCTGCTGTGACCGCTGTTGAACTTACACCGCTGAAGGCAACACAGAGTGCTACTCAATGGACATAAAAGACTTTGGTGCCTTATTTTGTTGGCAGTGGATATCGATGCTGAAGTTCTAGTGCAAGTGCCAAGTCTTTCAACAAGTTACCTTGAAGCCTTGCGGTCCTTGAGCACCTCTCTCCCCCTATAGAAAGTACAGGAGACAGACAACCATCATTTCTCAAGACGTGCATAAAGGAAATAGTCCTGTAAGCCATTCCTCCTGCTGACTGGGGTTAGGCTTAAAAACAATTTCCTCAAGGATCTTCATGAAGTTAGCTTTCATCTTGTGTGAAGGTTAAGAACAGTGTTTCCTTTGCTAAGTTTGCCTCTTTGCTCTGAGAATGTGAATACAATCAAAGCAGTAACTTTCTCACACAAAAAAATTACCTCTGAGATACAGAACAGTTTTTGCTATGGTGAGTGTTTGGTTTTTATATGCCTGCTATAATTCAGTAAATCTTCTTTCATTTCATGCAGTTTCTTGTGTCTCTACATGTAATTTCTTTTTTCTTTTTCATTAAGCTGACAGCCTTTTGATGTTTTTAGCTGCATCAGTGGCCTTTGTGGATGCGTCTGTTGTTTTGAGGTCCAAACAATAATTGTTCAGCAATTTATTCTGTGCTCCACCTCTGCGGAGCACAAAGGCCCTGTTCACACCTGGCATTAACATGAGTCTTAGTCTCGGGTGATCTGACCACAAGTGGACAGCTGTAAGTACGGGTGTGAATGCACCCAAGATGCATTGAGGACGCATTGAGATCCGATCGCTCGGACCATATTCGGGGGTTTCTGGGCCGAACATGGCCACATTCTTTTAGCAGTGTGTACGTAAATGTGTCCTGGTCGGATCACCCAAGACGCACGTTAATGCCCGGTGTTAACAGGGCCAAAGACGACATCGAACTCATCTGAACAGCAGGTGATGTTCAATTGTTCTTTCCTAATCCTTCCTTGATGTTAAATAAAAAATGGAAACATATTTTCACGCTGTGGTGTCAAATATTGGATGCAATGAAAACTAATAGCGAGTTTCTTATGGTTAAATTGTCTTCACTGAGAAATAATAATGAGGGAAAATATTTACCTCATCTCCCTTTTCTCCCTTTTGGGTCTTCTCCGTCATTTCATCCTTAAACACAAGAGAAAACAGACCACTTCAGAATCTGAGTCAAGTGTAGCTTGTGTACAATTTGAAGAGGAACCACAGAACATTTCAAGTTTTATGATATAAACAGCTGCTTACTGTTCCAGAGAGCAGTCTTAGTCCGTGAGCTGTCATCACCTACAAGTAATGAAAAAGACACAGTGTTCCCTAAACAGTCTCTACTGATCTCATAATTACTGCAAGTAAAAGCTGTCGATTGGTTTTAAAGGCAATATTAACAGAACGTTTTTTTCTTGTTTCACAAATTATATAATAAATCACTATCTAGGTAGAATGTTTTTATATTCCTTTTATATCTTCAGTAAAGCTCAGAAATGGGGTGACAGGGCCACTGGGCAGAGCCTTTTACAACAAAACTAAATGAAATGAAAGGGGAAAGGTCAAGACCAACCAGCTGAGGTGGACTGATTACTGGAAACTATTACGGGCGAAGAGGAGAAATGTCGACATTAAATCCTGAATCAAAGCAGCAGTTACTAGGATTCAAAGTGTTTCTACGGACCTACCCGATCCTCATATCATTATTTGTACAGGTCACATATCAAATACAAAAACTGGTATTAACATCACAGCAGATCAGAATACAATCTGATAGCACTTGATCAAATAATAATACAGGTCTAAATACACCCAGGACACACTGAGGATTAATTGCTATTCAATAGGGGTGGGGGGGGAAATCAATACAGTATAGTATCGCGACATTTTGCTTGGCGATATTTTATCGATACACAGACGTCGAGTCGATATGATATTCTGACTTTCAGAGGTTGTAGCGGGCTTAGTGTTAAAGCTAGAGTGAAGATACTGCTATCATATGAAACTAGAAAATCAAAGGAATCCAGTGGCACCAACCATGTCATGCTGTCGGGAAGAACGCTAAATAATGCTCCTAGTTACGTTAAATTTTGGCGAGGAAAAATTGCCATGGCCATTTTCAAAGGGGTCCCATGACCTCTGACCTCAAGATATGTGAATGAAAATGGGTTCTATGGGTACCCACGAGTCTACCCTTTACAGACATGCCCACTTTATGACAATCATATGCAGTTTCGGGCAAGTCACAATCAAGTCAGCACACTGACACACTGACAGCTGTTGTTGCCTGTTGGGCTGCAGTTTGCCATGTTATGATTTGAGCATATTTTTTGTATGCTAAATGCAGTACCTGTTTTGTGTTGTAATTGATTTCTAATAATAAATATATACATACTGTATATTTGCATAAAGCAAGCATATTTGTCCGCTCCCATGTTGATAAGAGTATTAAATACTTTACAAATCTCTCTTTAAGGTACATTTTGAACAGATGTGCGATCAATTTGCAATTAATTGGGAGTAAATATTTGAATCGATTGACAGCCCTAACGTAAACGCATTTGTAATCCACACATTTACAAACAGAAAATTATGTTTAGCACGCCAGTTGTCTAATGGATGTTCGAACCACTTTAAAAATAAGGAAGTTGTCTGTAAAACGCAGTTTTAAGAGTGGTCACAATCATCTTAGCACACCAGGAAGAGGTGGAACGGTGCAGTCAATGATGATACAACTGATTGTTTCAGTTGGACTGCTCATGATGCACATCCAGCGCTGACACTGGAAACTGTACATATTAATAGCAGGTGGCAAAGGCATCACTACATACAATGTGCATTTGAGATGCAGAATTAAATGTTGGTTTAAACTGCACAAAAGGTTACAAAAGGTGAGGCCAGTTTAAAGCCCAATGCAAAGCAATCTGGAGAGCAAATCTAATTATATCCATCTATAATCATCAGAACTCATTACATCTAAATGTCCTCGGGCCCTTTGTGTTGTATTAGCCACATGTTTCACCCCTCCCCCATATGCAGTTATAACCGGTTCAGTCTTGGGTGGTTTTAACATAATGATACAAGAAGCGAGAGACAATAGAAGCAATCTTGGAACTGAAAGACACATCCAGATGGGGAAAATTTTGGTGCCCCGTGGCACTTCAATTTTGGAAAGATGTGCCTTCTAGTGAGATCATTGGTTTCTTCACTTGTTTTTTTTCCCATTTTTTTTTTCTTTGTCCACCTGTGCAGAGTAATTTGTGCCAGTGAGCCCTTTGAGAGTGCTACTGTGATTAAAGGCTATCCAAATAAAATTGACATGAACCCCTCCTTCAGGAACACTGGTCGAAATAACCTTCAGTACCGCACTGAGTCCCCTACTGTCTCGGTGGAGTGTCTGCATAATCAGTCAACCTTCAACCTGCAGTCACTCACCAAAGCAGCTGCTGTCACTTTTCTTCCCTCAGATGCTGAACAGTGTCTCAGTTCCATCACTATGTGACCACATCAGAAATGTCTGTTTTCTCAAGAACAGTGAAATACTGAATAGAACCTTTTTACTCAACATAACTTGGAAAAACAGATTCAGTTTAATAGCTTATAAAACTCTATTGTAAAGCAATAACTGGCAGCAATAAAAACAGGACAGTCTCGGGGCTGAAAAGACTGTTTTGCCACTTTAAGGGCGTTTGGGGGGGGGGGGAGTGATGGCCGTGCATGCCTCTAAGCCCACTGCTCCTCCCCGTCACTAATAAACAGAGGCACAAGAAGGTTTATGAAGGGAGGGTAATGATCCAAACCCTTGCTTCTGCTGTGTAAGGGAAATCAATGCTTAACTGCCAAAATTATCTGCCACGGGAAAGCAGAGCATAGACAGAGACTGGCACTAAATATTCAAACAGCCTCATTTATCAAATGACTAATGTTTTCCCCTCTGCTGTGTGCCATAGTACTGTATACACCTCCTATATCCTGGGTGGCCCGTACCTCACTACACAACGACGAGCACAACTCCGTTTTGATGGAACATTTCTTTATCTTGCTCCCCCAGTTGAAACGAAATTTAGGGAAAAGAGACAACTATTCAAAACTAATTGCAAAGCGAGACCTCCGTGTTTTGAAAAGCCATTAAAAACCGCCTACACTGATATCTATTCTTATTAAGGGAGTAGACTTTCTGTTGGTTAGACAGAAACCAGTGAAACCAGTGGAGGGTGAGCGATATTTGTTCGCCATATAATTAAGTTGTCAAATTTCCATATGAATCGCTCGTTAACAAGCGACGAGAATGTGAATAAGAATGAAAGCCATCAAACTTTGTTTCCAAGCTCATGTCTGAAGCCTTCAGAGGTTTAATACGCAGCAAGTCTTTAGAACAAAACCCATTATGACAGAGTCATCGAAATGTCAAACCCCCTCACTTTGCGACACGTGAGCTCCGACACCATGTTTTCGTTTGACACTTTTTACACTTTCATTTATGTTTTTGTTTTTTAAAAAAGGGTACTCATAGTTGCAGCACGTCTTTAGAGTCATTACTGCCCCCTCGCAGATCTTTTACTGATTTGTCACAGCGTGTTTTTGACTTTAAAATGTCGAGTTCCATCATCCCAACACCACCCACCCTGTGTCACCTTCAGCGTACAACAGACAGCCACCGTGACGTCGGGGGCTTCTCTGCCTTTATCCGTTTTTCCACTAAAAGCGTCCACTATTGTATTGTCTTCCAAAAAAAAAAATCCTTTTACTATAATTTACATAATGAACATCATAAACAGGTCATGTCCTGCACGGCCCCCATTAATTCACACTATGAAGATTTTTTTTGTTCCGAGCGAAAGATTACGACATCAGTGGGTGATGGCTAGTGCAAATGTGTTAATTTGATACTCGATAGGAAGAGGAAATCACACTTGACAGCGTTCAGTGCCTGTGCAAGCTCTTTTGTGCGTATTTCTTTGCTGTGTACATTGCTAAAAAAAAAGAAAAAGAAAAACACTCACTGGGAGCTTGCTGCCAAATATCAGTGAGTTCATTACCTTAAAAAAAGGAAGCTCTTCCTTGGAGAAATTCAACACACCTAATCTCAACTGCCTTGAAAAGGCTGCCCATGTTCATGCCCTTTATCAACACCGATCCACTGTTCGTAGAGAAACAAACATATTTTATTTAAAATTACGTATCTAAAGATAGAACAAATCTGCAGGCTTGTCAAAGAATGGAAATTGGTTACAAGATGACATGCCACCATGTTGGAGGTGTGACAGCAAGAGTAAACACTGCACTGCTGTTGCTTTTTCCTCCCTGGTCCCCAAATTTTGAACTGCTTTCTGATTCACAAAAATATGATTTATGTTGGTTGCAGAGAACAAAGCACTGATGTTATAATTAGGGCTGTCAATTGATTCAAATATCTAATCAGGATTAATCGCATGATTGTCTATTAATCGTAAATTAATCACACATTTTTTCGAATAAAATCAATTAACAACACAAAACAATGACCAATATTGTCCAGAAACCCTCACAGGTACTGCATTTTACTGCATAAAAAATATGCTCAAATCATAACATGGCAAACTGAAGCCCAACAGGCAACAACAGCTGTCAGTGTGTCAGTGTGCTGACTTGACTATGACTTGCCCCAAACTGAATGTGATTATCATAAAGTGGGCATGTCTGTAAAAGGGAGACTCGTGGGTACCCATAGAACCCATTTTCATTCACATATCTTGAGGTCAGAGGTCAAGGGACCCTTTGAAAATGGCCATGGCAGTTTTTCCTTGCAAAAATGTAGCCTAGGTTTGGAGCGTTATTTAACCTCCTTGACTACAATCTAGTATGACATGGTTGGTACCAATGGATTCCTTAGGTTTTCTAGTTTCATATGATGCCAGTATCTGCACTCTTGTATTAAAACCCTAGTGTTGAGTCTGCTATAACTTAAAAATCATTAGTTGCATTAATGCATTAAAGAAATTAGTGGCATTATAACCTTTCAGCATATTGTAATTCGAGTGTTCTGAGAGAAAACTAGACTTCTGCACCTCCTCCTGGCTCTGTTTTCAGGCTTTAAAAAATCTAGCCTGTGACGGGAGACTTTGGCGAATCACAGGTCATTTCAGAGAGAGAGAGCGTTCCTATTGGCTGTGCTCCGGCTGGTGGGCGGTGCTTGGTATTTCCTCAACTGATCTCAACATGGCTGCCGGGTCACAAACTTTCTAATTTCACAGCTAAACAGTACACTACAAGATGTTTCTGAAAGCATTTGAGGAGAGAAATAGGCATTATAGTAACAGAATACTGATTCATATTTGATCAGCGCTGCCTAGTTTGACTGTTTGATCGGAGTTCGCGAGTGATTAACAGCCGGCTCACAGACGGCAGCTGGACGACAGACTCCAGATCAGCTCTGACTGGTTGATTTCCTGCGGACTGTGAAATCTTGCAGATGCCATTAGGAGCACCAGAGGACACAGAGGCACATGATATTTTTCAGATTTACTGTCTCATGCACTACTGTCAGGATATAGTGACCGTTTTATAAAAATAACTTTTTTTAATTTATATTTACTTAATTTCTACCTACTGCTGCTTTAACTTTGACAACCAAAGTTATAATCATTTCTTTTGGTGTTAGTCATCCAATATGATATGGTCTCTCTTATGACAAAATACTAACTGACAATGAATGATATTCTGTAAGGTGGGCTTTCACCACTATATTGTACTTACGGGACCAGGAGGGCCAACATCACCCTGAAAATACAACACAAACATAATATGAATCCATACATATAAGAGACTGATAGACAGAGGGACAGACAGCGACAAAAACAGGCAAAAAAAAAATAAATAAAAAAATACACAGCATAAAAATTGCACTTGAGAAACTACTTCTGAGAGCAAGTTGCCACAGGTGACCTCCAACAGCTACATCAATAGGTTTTGGAGCAACAATAAAGGAGGCAATAACATGACCAGACTTCAGAGAAAACACCGGCTAACTCAGGAGTGTGAGAAGAGCCATGAAGTGAGTGGAAAGAAAACACTGGAGAAAAGCATTCTTCAATGGCGTGCATTTCTTGTGCATCGTGTAGAATGATAGCGTGTGTGTATATATACTTTAATGGGCGTATCGGGCGCTCCAGGGAACCATAGACGGTTCTTAATTGTGATGCATTGCATTTGGGAGCCTCCACTCTTCCATTCATAATTTACAACAAACTATAACTTTCGTGCTTTTAATAAAACAAGAAAACACAGCACAACATCTACGTAGATACAGTACCATAAACAACTAAAAAGCACTCAGAGAATACACGCTGTACCGTACTGAGCCTACACAATCCTCTAAATGTGCAATTTTAATAACAGATAAGGTTTAGAAGTGTTTAATCTCCCTCAGGATCTGGATCAAAATACACATGATGATGGACAATCATGCGGATTTTTGGAGAATACCTAAATCCTCGGAACAGAAAGACTTAATATACCGTGATTTATTCTCATGTTATTTATTGAAACATGTTTTGCTACCTTGCCATCGTCAGGTAAAGGTTTTTACCCATGCTAGGGTTATGGCTCTAGAGATGGCAATGTTTGCATCATTTGAGTCCAGACGGAAATATCACAGTTTGATGGATTACCACGACATTCATGGTTCCCAGAAGATGATTCCTACTGACTTTGGTGATCCCCTGACTTTCCCTATGGCGCTACCATGAAGCTGATATTTTCGGATTTTAGTGAAATATCTCGACAACTATCGGATGGATTGTCATGAAATTTGGTACACATATCCATGGTGCCCATACGATGAATTCTAATGACTCCGGTGATCCTTTGAATTTTCATCTAGCGCCACCAGAAGGTAAAAATTGGTAGCGTCAGTGATCTTGAGAAACTAACAAGAGCACATTAGATTTTTAAAAATCATCCAACCGAAAAAGCCAGCCCAGTGTTGCTAACTATTTTCCAATGAAAGTAGCTAGCACCACCAGCTCCAAAAGCCCTAAATCTAGCAAGAAAGTCGCCAAGTTGGCAACACTGACAGCCCGTTCCTTCAGGCCTCCCTCCAAAGCCACTCCCCCAAAATTATCATAATGAATTAAACAAAGAACATGGCTATTGTTAGTGCTAAAAGCTGTCAAGCTAGCAGCTTGTGGAAGACTCGGTGACGGGAAATGAGTGCACGGGCAGATTGCACGCAGGAAGGCAGGTTGACAGGCAGGTTGACAGGCAGGTAGCCCGTCCAATCATTAGATTCGGGCCGAATTAAAGGATTGGACGGGTTTATTACAGTCCTGCGACAACCACAGATACCAAATTTCTTTCCTTTTTTTTGTCAGAGCATTTGATTTATTGATTGCTGTCGGGATGTAATGAGAATTTCAACTAATATAACAAAAACGTTTCTAAAATCTTTACCAAACCTACCTTTAACCGGTAAAATATTTCTAGATCTACTAGATAGATCAAAGACCCGTGGAGGATAAACAGACTTGAAGAAGATAACCTAACTCAAAAGGTTTAACCTTTGACTTCAGGTATATCACACCAATTATATCACTTGAACTACCTTACCTCCACCACCTCTTTTCTCTGCTTTCCACAGCTCTGCTTCCCCACCCCACCCACCAAAACAAACAAAAGGGAATCATCATATATGACACTTGACATTGATGCGACTCACTTTTTGTCCTTTCATCCCGTCGGACCCTTCGGCACCTGTCTGACCCTGAGGGAGGAGGCCTTGGTTAATGACTCTGTAACATGACGGCGCTGTAAATGTCACCGCTGGAAAAATACGTACAGCGTCTCCTCGCTCTCCTTTGTCCCCTTTCCCCTTCGGGACTGCAGACTCACCCCTCTCCACCTGTATGTGAACAGAGCAGATCATTGACAGTGACTGACAGCAGTGGCAGGGCAAAAAGACAAGAGAGCTCAGAGAGTGAAACTTAGGCAAGGGCAAACGTCACGAATGAGTAATCAGAAAAACACACACAGCATTGTGACGTCTCAGAAACAGTTCGCAATCATGGTAGGGAAAAAAAAGGAAACACCGGTGTGACATGTAACACTACGATGTTAAAAGTCTTGCAGGATAATGATAAACTCAAGCCCCCTGTTGCATTGCAGCATGTTTCCATGTTGGAATCATTCCCCTGTCTGCCAATAGATGGCACTTTATGACTGCTGGTGAGCTGACCTCAAAGTGTTTTTAATAGGATTTCTTCCTGTCAGTTATGTGGAGAGTACTCTAAGCAAACATAACTGTAAAACAAATGTACTTGCACCTTGGACAAGGCACACATTGAATGAATAATTAAAAAGATTTGTGATAGAACGTTGTCAGCGGAAGACTCATCATACTGTATGCATTTCCCACCTTCTTATTACCAGCCATTATTTTAGCTACATAGCCTATATGTGTTAAATGATTCACCAAATGCATCCGGGGTAGCAGAAATGCAGTGTTTCACACGTCCGGACACCCTTAATAAAGCTCATTCGTCGTGGGTATTTTTGTTCTTTTCCAAACACACATAACAGAGAACCAAAAAAAATAGCTTGTTCATCAAAGATTATTGTTCTTTTGTGTGACATGTGTGCAGATTTGCAGGGAACGCTTAAGATACTACGACATTACGGAGCATCTGTTTAGCAATCTGAGAAGACAGAGAGACGTCTGAGAGAGGTTGCAGTATATTTGCACACTCCTTAGCGGGCGCCTGGACTCTAACAAACAATAATTGCCATTCGGCTTCGGCCCCTCCCCCGCGCCTTCCACTCGCTAACGGCAGCCGCTGTGATACCGTTCATTTAATGAGTTATAGTCACTGTTTCCTCGTCCAAATTATGAGCTGTTATTAAGTCAGCACGCTGCTGCGATGTATGAACAGATGGATTGTCCTATTAATATTTTAGGCGGGGAGGATGGACTAGTGGCAAAATTGACTTTGAGTACTAATTGAATTCTGTTCAGCTTTATCAACCACATGGGAACTCATGATTTCACCACCATAATCTTACCATAATCTTATCAACTCCATCACTGTTGGCGTGCTATCAGTCGGAGGCCTTTTTCTTCAAGAGGACCTATTGTGCTTATTTTAAGGTGCATACTTGTATTTTGGGTTTCTACTAGAACATGTTTACATGCTTTAATGTTCAAAAAAACGCTTGTTCATTACCAACTGTGCTGCAGCGCCTCTTTTCACCTTCTGTCTGAAACGCTCTGTTTGAGCTGTTTGGATTATTGCAGAAAATCAGCTCTGTGGCAAACAAACGTTCATGACACTTAAACGTTTTGTTCCGTAAGATGATCTCAAATGAACTCCTATTTTAGGATTTTTGAAGAGTGAATGCAATCGGCAGAAGTGAAAAGCTAACGTTAGGCTACAGACGAACTACACCACGGTTGCATGAACGCGAGTACACACAATGACGTTGTTAAGGCGGGCGAGTCGGCGTGATGACGTTTTGTAGTCTCATATAGCCTCTTGTTAGCAGCCACCTTTTTTACGACACTTAAAAGCTTCAAAATTCACAAGTGGGATGTTTACCGATGTATTTTATATTGTAGAACAAAAAAATCTAACTATCATCTAACTAAAAACCCGACTTTGAGACGAGGGAACCGGAAGTGCTAAAACGCTTACTCATTTCCTGGTTTTAGGACTCATTCCTGCACCACTTTTTTAATGCAAATATGTTACTTGGTGACATCACCATGTTACGGAAGAAAAGGCGGGTCTTCAAGCGAGGCGTTTCAGGCAGTTCAGGAGCAGTGTTTCTGTGGGGGAGAGTAACTCCCTTTGGGGTGGACTTTGTAACATTGCAGACCTTTTACATGCACAAAAAATTATATAACACACTAAAAGAAAGCACAAAGCATAATAGGTCCTCTTTAACAAAGGCGGCTCACAATACACTTCAATATCTGCCTTGTGGTAACTGTAAAACACATACTATACTGTACACAGAAATGGTTTCCCACTGAGCTATGATTTAATGTAAATCTGGTGGAAAATTAAAACCCTATTCTGGCACAGACTCGTGGCAAAATATTTCTGTCGTTATCATTGTTAGATCAGACGGTTAATAAAGCTTTCAAATGGGATTAAGTGCAGCACGGCCAGTATTTATCCAGATTATCACTGTATTTACACAATGAGAAAGCCCAGCACAGGGAACTCGTCCACCAGTGGAAGTCTGTGGGTGATATGTTGACTTTGAGGCACCTCGAGTCATCAAACTGCAATTAAGCCAGTCTGCATCCCTCTCCGTCTCTCCATCAATATCTGCGGCGTTCTGTCAGAACCCGTTTGAGACTGTCAGTGGGAGATACAGTTATGGGAGATGTGATTCATGAGAACACCGTCTTCCCGGCACCATCATGCACGGCATAGAGCTTTTGTTTTTCACTTAAGAACATTCACACTCTGCTGAGTGAGTGAGAGGGGAAGGCTGGGCTCACACAGATGTTACATGAGATGCAGTTTAGCCTAACTTGCGTCTGTTTTGTCCGAGCTAAAAAATGCACAAGCATGGCCACTGAGAAGCAGGGAGAATCTCTGATGCTGCTCAATTATTACTGCGAAACCATTACTTTCCATTCCTCTCTTGAGGTCTGACAGTTTAGCTTCTCTCACTTACCATGTCGGATTGTGTAAATTCCTTTATGCTCGTTTCGTTGATTAAAAAGTGAAGTGATTCTCTGGGACAAAGAGAGTTGTCTTGTAACAGTAAGCATGAATTTATAATGACAAAAGGGAAGATGTATCTGTAATGTAAGGGCATGGCTGGCATGCACATTTAATGTAAGCATTCTTTGTGGTGTGTTTCTATATAACATAATCAGCATGAGTCACAGGTCTTTAAATGAACGCTTTAATCATATTATTTAATCATAATGCAACCTTTAATCTAATCTCAAATGGGTAGCTTTGGTCTCCTGCAGGCTTTGTCACCAGCAGGTGTTGCTCTACCTTTTCATCACTCTGAAATCAGTTTGATGTTGTATGTTACAGTAGTTGTGTTTCCATTCACTTTTCATGCAAATTCTAAGCAAACTTTTGAAATGTCGCAAAAAAAAGAAATGCAAATTAAACCTGTTTCCATTAATTGGTTTGGAGCGAATAGACTCGGCTACAGCATAGGTTGGTCAGAAGTAAAGGCTACGCATGGCTGTAATCCACCAGTAAATGGAAAGAGGTCTTCAGGAATCCGTCTCAATTGGGTACGTTTTGATAGTTCTTTCATGTTAGCTAGTACTGACCATGTATGACGCCAGAGACAAAGACAAGCATTCGCACGTTATGGGAATGTCCGAGAAGACGCCGACAGCCGAAACAGCTGATCAGTCATGTGAGTAAATGTTCGCTAAATCAGAATTTATTCGGCGTACGCGTTCCCATAACACATTTAGCGCATTAACTCTTTTTCGACAAAGGCAAAAACCGCCTCAGGCGAGCGCAACTGAGGAAGTTTTATCGAATTTTGCCGTTTCCATACAGCTTTTCTAATGCGATACTTCAAAATGCAAATAATACGCGAATGGAATCACAGGGGGGGGGGGAGACACCCTGGACAGGTCGCCAGACTATCACAAGGCTCACATTCACATTCACGTTCACACCTACGGACAATTTAGAGTCAACAATTAACCTAACCTGCATGTCTTTGGACTGTGGGAGGAAAACCCACGCTAACACGGGGAGAACAATCAAACTCCACACAGAAGAGCCCCCCAGCTTTGAACCTGCGACCCTCTTGCTGTGAGGTGGCAGTGCTAACCACTGCACCCTTCTTTAAAAGTTTAATCCACAACGTAACAATAATTACTGTTACATGAAACTAGCTTTATGTGCGTTTTCATTTATTTAACAAGCTATGAAAGTAAAGCAGCAAAACATATGCCGAACCCACAATCTCAGAGCTATTTTCCTTTCTGCCAAGTGAAGGTTTGAGTTTTACAGCTTCATTTTATGATATGAGACTGATTCAAGTGCGATAATAAAACTGCAACTCAGCAGCCAATTACAGAAAACTCATGAAAACGTAATCAAGGTTACCTCTGTTTGTCTTTTTATTCTTAAGCTTGATTTACTAGGGCATGGTATATATTATGTCGTTTTTCATCCATATGAAACCGCTATCCATTGTGCCTCCGCCTATGGTATATATGTACTGCTATCCCATTTGTTTTGAGGTATAATAAGTGTGTCCTCATACACAGACAACTTTCTTTTTCAAGGTTGGCCAGCTGACACTTCTCCTTCCTCTGGGCAGAGGGAGCAGGAGGAACTCTGCGGCCTGGGCTGACACCCCAGCAAAACGACGCACCTATACATCAAATGAACAGCTGCGGTCAGGAGGTTGTCCACTACACAATAGCTTTCACTCTCAGCGTGATCACAAGTGGGCCACAGGAGGCCCGGTGGGTTGGTGGTGGTGGTGGTGGTGGGGGCCGAGTGGGGGTGGGGTTTGTGAAGGGAAGCGGGTAGCAACAAAGACAGTAGGAGGCCTGTTAGAGGTCCATGTCTGGGAGTTTTTTTACACCGCATATCTCATGTGCCTCTGGTGAGCTACAGCACCCCTGGGCTTCATGAAAATGATTGCAGACCCTTTTTGCAAAAGCACTGTATGTAATGGCCATCTGTCTGTTTGGAGTGTGAGCACTGAGTCACGCTGTGCCGCGCCGCAGGAGGCGCAGGGTGGGAACAGCTATTTAACTTGCACAGCAGATAGGCTACAATTGACTGAAAGGTGCCATTTCCGAC
Organism: Sebastolobus alascanus; assembly: GCA_916701645.2. Lineage (NCBI taxonomy): Eukaryota > Metazoa > Chordata > Actinopteri > Perciformes > Sebastidae > Sebastolobus > Sebastolobus alascanus. Next base: position 1,611,496 of record CAKAOJ020000248.1, on the reverse strand, counting down.
GAGAGAAAAGATCCGTTCCTAAACTGCAAACACAAAAAAAAATGTCAGTCAAGGACGGACGTCTGGTCACACATACGTCTGCCTTGTCTGGGCCGGCTGCTTACTCGCACACGGTCTACGTCTTTATACAAGACAACACAGCAGCGCAGATGATTAAACTCCCCGCCTGTTTGGAGGACTGCTACAATGAACACTGCTCAGTCATCTTGACAATTCACCCTCGCTGGAAGTGCAGGTAAGGGCCAGTTTATCATACGGGGGAGACAGCTCAAATCTACTTTAAATGCCACATGTCAGTGCTTTGTTTTGCGATGAACAATGTTTTGAATGATACCTTGACACATGCACCTTCCGGGGTTCCCGGGGGACCCTGCAATTACGAGCAATGAAACACTCTTTTCACACGGAGAAAAGGATTTCCGTGTCACAAAAAGACAATTTATTTTTTCATCGTCGCTCTTTCACCATCCTGAGCCTTTCCTAACCTTTATTTAAACCGGCATGTTTTCTGAAAAAAAATATTCAGATTTACAAGCAAAGGCCTGTTGTGTTATCGTTTCTAACCTTTTGCACTAATGTCATAAATACGAGGCCCCCAGCGGTCTCTAGATTATCTTTGAGTGTGTCTTTGTGCGTGCCTTTTCACAAGACTCTCCTGTTGCCACGCGATGCTAATTTGACTTAAAAGTGACCGCTGCCCACCTCAACCGCGAGCGTCGTCCCGCTGCCGATGGACAAGGAAGAGTGATGCCCTGGTGCTGTGTGTTTTGAATAGATGATTTTGCCCCTGAGATCCACCTCAGCAAAACAGGTGACTCATAAATGCCAATACCAGCGGATGGAGGCAAAGCTGGCACATGCTAAGGGTATCATCAGGACACTGCCATTTAGAAAATGTCACACCTTCTCCCGTCGTGTCTTTCTTTTGTCCTACGACTTTATGTCCTACAACTTTATGAGTTATTAAGCAGGCAGGGGATACATTCGGTCACGCAGGAGAGGTTTAACAGTGAGTGGCTCAATTTTACTAAAGATAATTGAACCTATTGAGCATAACGGTGATAGAAGCAGAACAGAATCTTTCTGGATTTCTGGATGAAATAAAGTAAGACGAACCCTATGTCCTGATCAAGAGTGTAATTAAAGCGATAGTGCATGAAAATAATTGGACACCCAAAGCTTCGGAGCTACATGATGCCTAAACACTCCTGTTTGTCCTGACATCGGAGCAGTTAAGAGTCTGACAGGCTGTCTCCTCTAACACATGGTGGTGTTTGTGCCCTTTGCTGTGTGGGTCACTGCACAAACACACAAACAGTGTCTGGGATTAGTTTGGACGCCGGAGGAAAACACCATAACTCAAGGAGTCAACGGGCCTTATAGGCAGACTTGTCCTGCTCATCAATACAAGCATTCTCGAGAGCTACCTTAATACACCTCTTGTGGTTTTGTGCTAATAATGTAGCCTGCTCGCAGCAGTACGGGAGGACGGGAGGAGATTTTGAACAGATCAATACAGCCTAAGCATGGAATTAATGCACAAGGTTTACAGAGATGTTTCGCCATGAAGAGTGTAATTGCTCTTTTTAAGTCTGACTTTGTATTGCATGTCTGTTGTACTGATTGACTGTTTGTTTTAACACGCTTTTATAATTATGATCACTTTGCAACTTTTTGTAATGTGTTGAATTCTTGGTCAAATAAAAACTGAAAGGTGCAGTGTGTAGCATTTAGGGGGATCCTATAGCAGAAATGGAATATGATATTCATAACTATGTTTTCATTAGTGGTAAGTCACCTGAAACTCATAATTGTCGTGTTTTTGTTAGCTTAGAATGAGCCCTTCATATCTACATAGGGAACTAGTCCTCTTCACGGAGTCCGCTATGTTGCTCCGCCATGATTCTACAGTAGCCCAGAATGGACAAACCAAACACTGGCTGTATTGAGGGTTCGGGATGGGTCATGATTTTCGATGTGTCGAATAGTCATTAAATTATAAAATATCGAATAGTTTTCGCGACTACCGTCATGACTTAAAAAATGTATTTTTCTCTTGTTTTAACCGTTGCAGGTGCCGCCTGGTAGTAACGTTACTACTAGTAAAACGTGTTCGGCTCTTCGGCGCCCGTCAGCGCATGTGTGTTTGTGTGGGTGTGTGTGTGTGTGTGTGTGTGTGTGTGTGTGTGTGTGCGCAGCGCCGTGCCCCCCGTAGTTTCAACTGGTAGATCAGCTGTTAGAGCTGCAGAACATCGTAAAACACACATCATTCAAACCAGACAGAAACAGAATAAATCGTCTTAGTTAATCTTTCCACTAGGTCTCTTCCACTGTTCCAACAATATGGTCAAAATAAACCCTTAATTCAAAGTGTTAAATGGGAAAAATGTGCCGACCCTACACTGTCCCTCGTGAGGGCCTTCCGCGTTTTTACGTTACCTGAAGGCCACCGTAGGCTTACTGTATGAAACTGCGGTAACGTGAGCTGCAGAGTGCAAAACTGTAGTACCGCCAGCCGCCGTCTGACTTTGGTTGCACCTAAAGTAGTGTTATTATGGTAAGGATGGACTCTGAGTGAGGTGAACGGCGTTACCACGGTTTTGCACTCGGTGGCTGGGATATGTCAATGATTAGCAACAACATTGATTTTGATGCATTATTGTTTTTTGTGCTGTGTCAGATTTAAAAAAAAAATCCATAAAACCAAAATATATAGTATGTCTAGTTGTTTTCATATTGTAGTGCAGCATATTTTGAAGGAGTTCATCTCTTTCCCTAAAATCAAAAAGCAAAATTTCTACAAATGTGTGTGTTAGTGTCTGTGTTACTGTATATCACTTACAGGCAGGCCTCTGAGTCCAGGCTCCCCAGTCTTTCCTCTCCGTCCCTAAGGAAGACACGAGAAGAAGAAAAAAAGGACGAAGGTGAGTGAGTGGAGATGCGACAACAGGTGTGGCTGGGCATACATGCTGCCAGCAATTAAGGCTAGACAGCAACTCACAGTCTCTAATTTGCTTTTAATTAACAACAAGAAAACAGCTTAATTGCTGCACCCCGTGTGGCCCACTAGTCTTTGTTCCCTCCTCTGGTTTACTGCCTCCTTTCCAGCTGTGTGAGTCCCTCTGTGCATCAATCAACCCAAGGAGCAGCAGAGACAGCGGCAAACAGGCCGAGCCAGCCACTGCTGCTGTCCAGCATCGCAAAACGAGGTCAGGAGGAAGCGACCATTTTGAACCATTTCTGCTTGTTTCGAGGCTTTTTTTTTGGACATTTTATGAATTGCAAAAGGCCTTTTCGTGCTTGAAAGTACTGCGAGTCTTGAAAAGCTGACATCTTAATGAGATGTAATGCGATCCGAACCAAACCAAAGTTGGTATAATTTACATCAAGAGGGTTTATGTCCTCTTGAGAAAAGAGGATAAAGCTCTATGGATATCCTTACAGCTATCCCATAAACTGGCACAGCATCACTGGCTCTGTGTTATAAGGAGTGCCTGGAATTAGCTGGCTTCCACACACGCACACACACACATACACACACACACTAGACGGATGTAAAATCAACTCAATTAGGAGATGGTAATACTCTGGCCAGTATCAATTCACTGTACAGCAGCGTAATCAACGGCAGAGACAATGCAGATATCTGTATTATGGGCTACACATGATTACCTCTTTCTAATAGGAGTTTTATCATCTGACATAATTGCTATATTGAAACACTGTCTCTCTCTGTCCTACTGTATGTGTCAGCACGGGTGACACAAAAACACTCCTCTCCTCCACCGAGTTAGTGCTGGTGGAGATCTGTGGAGAAGGAAGGATCGCTGGCTGCTGAAAGAAAAGTATCACAAAGCAACGCCCCCGAATCTTTTTCCTTCTGACACTCCATGTATGCAGACTTTGATTAACTGGGTCGAATTTGACGTGTTCGTTTGCCTGCAAAAAAAATAAAAAAACAGACAAAAGGAACCGAGAGCGATTGCTTTTAATCATCCGTTTGCATGTGCGCTCATGCTTACATGCTGTGTGTGTTTCTCTTGTTTGTAGTCCACAGATTACAGGAATAATGAAAAACAGGAGAACGCCAAGGTGTAGTACAGTAAATATGAACCTTAATAATGACACAGTGGAACCAGTGTGTGCTTCCTTTTTGGGGGAATTGCACGCTTTCCTCTGTTCGTGCTGTTCGATGTGCCAACAAAGGCTCGGCCAGCGCCTTTTGATCATCTGTGTTAATGTAGCTTTGAGGTTACACAGGCTTTAATGTGAGCATGAATGAACGCCGCGTCGAGACGAGCCGGAAGACGTCGGACCGCGTTGGCGTGGAGGAACAGCGCCTTTACACCTCATAATCCTTTGCTTCAAATGACTGACATTACGTTGCGTTAGTATAGCCTCTCTAAATGTAATTGAGGTGGTGGCAGGAAAAGAGGAGTCAAAGTGGCAGCCAAAGTATTCAGTGAGTGCTCACGCAGATTCAAAACACATCACTTTTGTATAAAAGGTCTATTTCTCAACAAACAAAGACAGTGTTTCGGTGATGGGTGGATGGTGTTATTTATTTCTCTTTCACTGATAATGAACAGGCTGACATTGAATCATTGCTACGTTTGCGAAGGGTTCAGACGGTTTGTTCCAGCCTCCGCTGCCCTTTCCCCCCCCGAACTCCACAACAAAAGCAGATTACATACTGTAGATAAGTAATTTAGCTAATGAATATTTCATACGCTATTATTCCAAGTCGGCCATGAATTATGCAGTTTTCGAAATTATTTCTCCACATTTGCCCTTAAACCTCTTTATCACCAAAGTGCATACTAATTTGGTGTCCACGTATTAGCATATTATCTTCAAAACAAACAGTGGTTATGCTAGATCTCAGTATGAATGAAGTCAGAAGAACTGAATGAAGACTCCACATTATCAAACTTGGGCCTGAAGCTTACTTGCAGTTACCTACAGCTTGTAAAATGGTTCTTAATAAGGTGTTATGATTATGCTTCGGACTGTATTTCCACATCTGAGACCCCCCTTTAAGACAGATTTCCTACTGTTTCAAAAAAATGCAATTATATCGTACATTCTGCTCACATAAAGGAAATACTAACATATTTTAATCTTGAATAACTGCCTTTATGACATATACAATAGTCACACTGGATTTATATTCACTTTACTTTACTAGGTACACCTAGCTAAAACTAATGCAGTGTAATACGACGGCCCTATGATAAATTCTACCTTTATGATGATCATAATGTTCAGTTTTTGTTGACACAGATGTACAGAGGTGTTGGTTCAACTTTATGGTCATTTGGAGGCTGTGGCTTGTTGTGCTGCTGAATCGTATTTCATTATACTGAGAAGTGTTTCTAAGTCTAGTGTGTCTTTGGGTTGGTGCGAATGCCGGACTCAAACTCTGGTGAGGACCAACCAAATGCTTTCCGGTCCGCCTCGAAAGGGTTGGTCTCGGACAATTGATGTATAAAGATAACTGGATACAGTTAGGATGCAGGCATGGTCCCCTTGCTCTGTGAAGCCAAAATGGCTCGGCTGCCGAGTATAAAATTACCCAGATCTTTCCCACTGCTTGCGCATCCATTGGCCCCATAGAGCAGGCGCACTAGCGTTTCCTTTAAGCCCGCCTCCCGGTCCTCGGTCCAGCCTCGGTCTCAATCACATTAACGGAGGAAGGAAAATAATTCTGGATTCAGCTATAAGTGGGTTTTACAACTTTTGGGACCTATTGATTTAAGTAAGGGCTATTCAAGTGTTCATATTGGGAAGTTGATTTACCTCAAAATGCATGCTCATTTACAGACGTGTCTTTCTCAGTGTAAGTCAATGGGAAAAAGTATTTTTGGGCCCAATGGCATCGGAAGTTCATTCGGACCAAACACAGGAAGCGTGTCATGCGTCATTTCATTGGTTAAAAAAAAACGTCTTCTTTTCCTGTTTTGGTGACAGGTGAACCTAGTAGCCTATTTGTGCGTTTGCTACCAAGAAGTCAAGTGGCAGGGGACAAACCTGGAGTCACGACGAAGTGAGACGCCTCCTGAACATATGGGCTGAAGAGAACATTACTCAAAATACCTGCATTATTAAATGATTTAATACCCGCTGTCTCACGAGACATTCATATGTCCTCTAAAGTCTGCTGATACGTGCCCTCCAGATCAACACTAACATGAACAGAACCTGCGGAGCTGCGTGATGTAAGATATCCAGGTAGAAATTTGGAGGGGTTTGTTTTCTATTTACCCACCAACTGTGTGACCAATAATTGTATGACATTTCCACCACGTGACTTTTGTTCACAATTTCTTGACCGTTTGAGTTTTGCCTTCGTGAATGCAGACCGGACCAGTTGGAAAATGTGAACAATGTACAATCGTCACATTGGTTTCATTCAGGTACTGGACCTTTAGGTGTGAACCCGCCCTTAGTCTACCCTCATTGACATGAACGGGCGTTCTCAGTATTGGCTATGTGTGTAGCTGAGTTAGCTGAGTGTAGATAAACTCGGCCCATGTCGGAAGTCCATGTCAGGGTTTATCTTCTTTGATAAGATATTCATTCATTTAATATTCATAAACACCAACAGCTCATTTTCACTATAAAGCAATCCATTAAAAAGACTACGGCAGGTGACCTTGGGGTTAGACTGACACTTCTCTGTACAGAGGACCTCTGGTTAGCACGCCATCCCCAACAAATCTGTGCACAGTGACAAGAAATAATTAGTCCGGAGCCCAGCTGTCATCACCGTTTGCACTCAGTTGACTCTCCAAACTGAAACACCTGCCAGTGACACAGTGAGATAACTGCCTCTGAAGGGACATACTGGCTCTGCAATACTGAGATAATCAAGATGCCAGCAACCGCCGTAGTGCCCACGAGCACCCGAATACTACTGTAACGGATTCAACAGCGTAGTAGCTTTTAGCACGCAAGTGTGTGAAGTGTTACAGGGTATTAACACAGGGTTGAATTGTGTGTTAATGCCATTTCAATGATTTGATCAAGTCTAAATGTCATGTTTGGACCTCCTAGACTTTTGTAAACGTGTAACCAAAGGGATACGCTGACATTTGGAATTGAGGTCATTTTATAATCATGTTCAGTCATGTTAGAATTTTTTTTCTTCAGTTACTTTAAACAGTTTGTTGGTGTGTTGACATTGCAGAGAACAATAAAAGCGTATGGGCACAAGCTAAAAAAAAACTGTGATGTCAGTATTTCCATTTGTATAAATGGAAAGTGTTAGCGATGTCAACATGTCAGGGCAAAAACATATCATATATTCAGCTTCTACAACATGCTTTCCTGAAGGACACAACCAAGTAACACCACTGTATTCACTGTTTCAGCACTTCACATGCTAAAAAAAAAAATCCAGTATGCTGTTGTCAACATTACAAGCATTCAAATGATGTTGATCCTTGTTTTCTAGTTTAAGAATATGTATGTTTATCAAAACTGCTTATTTCCCAAATTCAAAGCAAATTCCAGGAATTCTGCAAATGCATATTAAGCTATTGTTTTTTTGTTGTTGTTGTTTTTGTTTTTTTACAATTTTCCTGGTGAAGAAGGTAGACACAACAGCAGGAGTGTCAGAGGTAAACTGCAGTCCAAAGCGGTCTCTAGGCAACAAGGATGAACAGGAAACTGAATCTGATGATTTCGACTTCAAAAAATAAAGAAAGGCAGAAATGTAAGACAAAGTTAAAAAACATGAGAAATGTCCGAGAACAAAACAAAAAGATGTTTTCCGTGATGTACGAGGATTTTAGCGAGAGCAAAACGGCAGCCTGCAGATGGACATGGATCATTAGTTAAACGGCTGTTCTGCTCTGCTGTGCTAAAGTCACTTTTAAACTTAACACCACCTATGTACAGTATGTCATAGTAGAATACGTCAACATGATGATAATTATAACTTGAATTATAACAGAGTGGCAAGCACACAAAAGCAGCCAGTCTGTGAATCTTTTCTTTCAGCTAAGCCAAACCTTAACTTCCTCATTTCCTTTTCTGTTTCTCCATCTCTCATCCGTCTCTCCCTTTGTGTATAATATCACAACTCTATTCCTCTCATCTCATCCCCCTCTCTCCTGCTTTTCTTGTCATCTCTCCTTCCTTCTCCTGTCTCCTGTCACTCGCCCCGTTTCTCCCTCACCCAACTTCCAGCGCCTGTTGGATCACCCTGGCAATCTCTGTTGCTATGCAACGCTCAGTGTCCTATAAATTTGACAACATCCTAGTGCTTGATTATTATTTGAGCGCTGCAGTGTGAAGCCCTCCTTCAGGTCATTGCAGTAGATTAGAGGGAGGGAGAGATAGAGGAAGGCAAGGAAGGAAATGAGGGATGAGAGGGAGGGGAGGAGGAGGAGGAGGAGGAGGAGGAGAAAGATGAAGGGATTGAGGAGGAGAGGAGAGGAGAGAGAGAGAGTCGGAGTGAAAGATGAACTGGCTTCTTGACTAAATGAAAGATGGGCTGGCAAGACCAAACGCATATTCACAAGCACTATTTATCTGTTCCACTCTAAAAACCTGCAAACCATATAAGAGACGTGTGAAAAGCACTCTACATTAGCTACTAATTCAATAACGGTGCTACTAAAGCTACAGTGAGTACACGTTAGAGCCGGGGTAAAAAAAGGAGGCCTCGGTAGATTGACAGCGCATTTTCAACTTCCGACTTAATCCACACGGATCCCAGCCTTCGACTGGCTTCAACTCTGCTATGAGTTGTAAAGTGTAAAAGGAAAGCACGGACACGGGGCCCCGGCTCAGTCCTGCGACACAAGCCCCGATTCTGAGAGCAAAGTCAACAGCGACAGTGACACACAGCACAGGCACTCGTTTATGATGACTCCATAATCCTTATCCCAAATGTCAACATGTTCTCTGAGACATTCCCCCGTCTGACTACCCATACTGGGATAACACAGCGGTGTAAAAGCGGAGACGCCAGAACGTGTCGCGTTTTTAGCAATAAAGCAGATATAGCATCAGAAAGCCACATAATCCACCTGACAAATGCCCCTGTCAAGAGGGGTCAGTAGATAAGCAGGACCCATCTCAGGCCTGACACACAGCACAGGGGGATTGACAATTTTGCTCTCCTTTTATATGCAGCGACAGACATCAGTGGGTAAATCAATCTGAACTCATTATCAACATTTCAGGTTTTTTATCTAATTTCAATATCTTTGATTTTTGCTGTTTCCTCTCTAAGTAAAAAAAAAAGATAAAGGCCATTAGAGCTTTCAAAAATTGACTATCTTTTTTTCCTATTCACATTCATTCTCTACTAAATTATAAATCAATCCTGTTTTCACTATGACATCCAAATTTAAACCGTTATGTATTTGTAGGAGCCAAAATGTGACCATTTTGGTGACCTTGAAGTTTAGGAGAAAATCCCGCTAAGTCGCACTTATTCATCTACCAAACCTTTTACTTTTAACCAAACATAGCCCTGGTGGTTTCAACCCGCACACCTTGACCGACTCATCACCAGAAATCTTTGGTGTTCTGCTTTTCTTTCCTCTGCCTGTCTCACGTTGTGACGCAGAAGTTTCATGTCCTGAAGGGGAAAACTATCTGACATTACCTATTGCCATGTTGGTCCGTGGCTCGTGGGAGAGATGACCTTTTTCTTGACTGAAAAAACTCGCATGCCACTCCCACTCTTTCTGCCTGATCTGAGTCCTGTCTCCCTCTGGGGACATGTGCTCAGGCCACCTGAGCCTTTTGTCTAACCGCTGGACTGCGTTTTAACTGGAACTGACTGTGTAGCTTATGAGCGGCAGCTGTATTTGATTGGTAAACAAATGTGTAGAAAACAGTGAAGGTGATGCACCCTCATAATATCCTCATGTCGTTAAGCAATTCACAGAACAGATTAGAGTAGATGGTGTGGACTTTTCTGTTATTGTTGTTAAGGTGCACTTAAAGTTGCAGTATGCGAGATTGGCGCAAATATGATTTAAAAAAGGTTATTTTTAGAAAACGGCCGCTATATCGTGACAGTAGTACATGAAACAGGTAAACTGAAAAAAATAATGTTCCTCTGTGTCCTACTGTGTCCTCCGGTGCACCTAACGGCATCTGAAGGATTTCACTTACCGGAGGAAAACAAGGTCCGCTGTCCAGCTGCCGTCTATGAGAGCCGGCTGTCAATCACTCGCGATCTCCGACCAAACGGTCAAACTAGGCAGCGCTGATCAAATATGAATCAATATTCTGTTACTGTAATGCCTATTTCTCGCCTCAAATGTTTTCAGAATCATCTTGTAGTGTACTGTTTAGCTGTAAAATGAGAAAGTTTGTGACGCGGCCGCCATTGTAAAATCTGTTGAAGGAAGCCAAGTTCTGGTCACATGACCGGAGCCCAGCCAATAGGAACGCTCTCTCTCTCTGAAATGACCTGTGATTGGTCAAAATCTGCCGTCACGGGCTAGATTTTCTAAAGCCTGAAAACAGAGCCATGATGAGGAGCAGAAGTCTAGTTTTCTCTCAAACCACTTGAATTACAATATGCTGAAAGGTTATTATGGAATTTTTGCCAAATTATGCCAAACAATTGTTGCCTACTGCCACTTTAAGCAGTACAGTGAGGGGCCAAAGACAAAACTAAAAATCTCCATTCCACACCAGTGTTCAAAGCATTATTTTGCCCATCCAAAAATCCACACAGGCATCCAGAAGTGTGAACTTGTGTATTCGCACCCAAAAAAAGACACAAACCCAGAGAGACAAATGTGCACATGCTGCATGCACACACAGACACAAGTAAGAGAAAGTTTGCCACAACATAACACAGCCTGTCACAATATTTATTCCCAAGTGAAAATGCTTGTCTGCCGCTGGCCTGTGAAAGATGGGACGGAAAAAAGGGACGGAAACATTACAACCAGATGCACTTGATCCCTTCATTCCTTCGGTCAGACCCAGAGTCCCTTCGGACACTTCTTGTGTCCAGATTCAGAGAAGATACAGATAATTACTCACACTGCCAGCAAGAGCTAATTTATTCCGTAATTAATTCTGAAATGTCATCCTTTCCCCTTGCAAATATTTTCTGATTTCTTATTTAAAAATTTGCACGATGAACAGACAGAAAAACAGCAGACACAAAGGATCTCTAAAATACCAAGATTTCTGCATCAACCTCTTAAACCTTTTCACATAGTTAGCTCAACTACAGTATGGGTCTAATTATCAAGTAATATGTTGGGAATTAATATAAACATCACATACACTCCAGTGTCAAAGTTTTTTACTCAAATAAAAAGCAGAAAAATGAAAAATCTACAGTGCACTTGTCCATTGTGATTCTCTATTTCATCTAATATGCACATTCTCAGCTTCACCTACATCAATAATATTTCCCCACATGTACACTACATCAGCCCAGCTGCTTCTGGGCGTCAGCCTCCAAATATCAGCTGAGCATCAGTTGAGAAAGGGGACAAACTATTCAGCGAATTCACGCCAACTATGCAGCTCGATATGCTGCAGTTGACAGAATCCTCAACCGAAGCCCTTTTCACTGTGTCAAATCAGCTATCAACGCCTCTGAGGTAAATATTGATTATGCTGCTTGCTTGAAATGTCACAAAACACACTGCGGAGACCGCGGCCTCACCTGCTTCTGATTAAGGAGCCAATTAGAGACAGACAGTGCAAATACCCTGCTACCGACTGCCCCCCCCTCCCGTTGGATGCCATCTTAGGACACTGCACAAGCTCAGAAAATGCCTGGGCACTGGAGCTTGCAGAGATCCCTTGCACTTGGTAAAAGCCTCAATGAAATAGGATTTGTTCCAGTTGTTTACTGAGGGTTAAGAGGAGCGGCCGGAGCAGGAAGAGAACGGCAAAGCCGACAGCTGCCTGGCAGGGGCTCAAATGCAGCTTAGCATTTTTCACCATTCTGACTGGCACACAATGCTCTCTTTAACTCCCAGCCATCTAAATATTCAGGGACGTATAAAGAGATGGCTGACACTGCAGCCGACTTAAGACACAGCTCAGCTGGCCAAGATTGCACCTATAGGCTCTTGGCTGAAGCTTTTCCATGAAGGCTTTCCTCACATGCAGGGACTCTATCGTAGCTCCCCACGTGACCAAATGCTGATTTGTACCATTTGTGCCACTAGATGGCAAACTAGCTTCATCACAAATGTTCACGGTGGGGGAGACAAGAGCCAGCGAGGAGACCGTAAGCTCTCTATGAGAGAGGATAGATGTCCTCAATGCATGAATGTATGATGTGTGTTGGGTAACATCCCTAATTAGGCAGTCTGGCAATTAGGCACTGAACACCGTAAAGGAGATTTTTTGTGTAGAGGGCTTCACAACGACGAGAGAAGGAGGAAATAGACGAGAGCAAGAAGCTGCATGAGAGCGAGGGGAGAGAGGGACAATAATTTTCACACCGCATTATGCCTCTTTTCAACTGCCACACAATACAAGAGGACACAGGTGGCATTACAAGGGTACCCAGTCATAGAACGCAGCCTATCATTGGGCAAAATAACCATTATAGAGCTACTTCAACACCAAAAAACCCTCACTGCCACACATTATGCAAACACTAGAGTCAAAAGCAAACACAGGAAATGCAGACAGTGGATGTCTGTGAAAACTAAGCCAAGGCGGTCCCGAGGGAGCCTCGGAACAGCTCTTTACAACAGCCACGTCTCCACCGCGTCTTCACGGATGAGTTTTAAGAGCTCATTGATTTTAACAACTCCTAAGGAGAGGAAAGAGGGGCTGACGATACTATCGGAATTTGCATTTTTATGTGGCGAAGATGATAAATCTATATTAAACTATGAGCTCAATTTCCACCTATCAGCTGAATGTTTCCATGTGAGCTGGGTGCCTACTGCGTTGGCTCCTTCACTAGGCCCGCCGTTGCCTCTCGAATGTTCTCATCTCCTAATGGATGCTGTTATTAGTCTTGGCTCTTAGAAAATTTCACAGTCTCATCTGGACTTTTTGGCCGTATTATTCATCCGGAGCAGATTGCTCCCGTCTTATGTTTACAGATACTGAGTGTTTCATTAATGCATTATCCAACGAGTGAATAGGAGAGAGGCTGAAAATCCACTTTGAATAAACCCTGCTTCATTTTACAAACCAAATATTTGAGGTCAGAGAGAATACACTGTGCAAAGATCCAGAGGGCTCTCACTCGGGGTAGTGTAGCCCTCGGCGAGTCTTATGCTTCGTATCACTCACCACGCATAACAGATTACGCTGAGGTCCCACACACAACCCGTCTGTGTAATATCAGGCCACTGTAAAGGCGCTGCTCCCTGGCATGCCATTAAAGTGGACACAGATGAATGTATCTACATTGGTTGCGGGCAGGACGAGAGTGTGAAGAATCAAAAATATGGATGTTAACGGTGATGCAGCCTCCCACTACTGTTCTGCAGTGTTCAGGGCTACATCTCCTCCCCGTCCAGCCTCCTCCTGCCGCTCCTCCCTCCCCCTTTGGCCGAGGAAACGGCAGACATGGACGGAGCTCGCTCGGGGCACGCTTCAATCCGAGCATCCTGGATCCAAGACGCCCTTTTAAAAAAAAGGTATTTTTACATTTCTAAAAACGCCGTCTCCTCCTTAAAACTGACCTAAAATGCCAGGAGGGTGTCTTTGTATATCGCTAGACTGTTTGGAGCCAGAGAAGTCCCATTGTTTGGATGACTGAAGACGCGGCGTGGACCGCCCATACCTAGAACAGTCACCGAGGCCAGCCACCTCTTGTCCACTGACATACCTCAATGAGTCGAGTGAATTCGGTTCAGGCGACCCCATCTGACACATGACACTCCATTAGTGCTGCTGTGACCTGGCAGACACCGAAACAGCATTCGAAAATGTTGGCGAGGTATTAGACACAGGCCAAGGGGATGCCGGGGCCCTGATGAATTCTGACACTGGAGCAGCAAGGACGCGCATATCACTCGCGGTGTCCCCGTTGTGTGGCGCGGCTCCGTCTCCCGAGAAAGTCGCGAGGTTGTAGATGTGTGAATGAGGGCCATGCCCCTGGCCAACTATAGCAAGCCTATCCAATGCTCGGAGGATGTGTTGACCTACATTACCCCTTGTTGAACATCGGCTTTTTACACATATACATACACACATCAACACACACACACCGACACTGTGACTATAAAAGCCAGCGAACAATGTGCGATCAAAGTGGCCCTCTCAAAGTCCTGCCCCCTGTATTCGTCCCTGTAATTAATTGGCCAATTAATGTGTGTTTATTCTGGACACCCGTGGATGTAGCCATACTGGGGGCTCTCTGGGAACGACGCGAGTCAGACAGATAAATCAAAGCTCTGTGCATCTGTCCTTGCATGTGCCAAACGCTTCCCCCCCCTGTAACCCTCCTCTTTTCCCCAACCAGGCCCAAATGTGAGACCTTTTCATAGCCAATCAGGTCAAATCTTTGTTTCATCCTCCGTCCCAATGCACATGACATTGACAAGATTAATTGCCTTGTGCACTGGGCAAACGTGCCACCGCCTGGTGTAATGCAGGTGTCAAAAGCGCGGCTCCCTGGATTTCCTCAGCGCGGATTTGCACAGAGAGATGGGAGGAATAACCTATACCTTTTTGTTCCACCAAGGGTTAACGAATCCCCCCCCCCCTCCCCCATGCTTATAAAAATCGCACAGGGTGTAAATCTCACCATAAAATCTCAGCTGTGAGCCCTGCTGACCTGTAAATTCTCCTCTCCGTGTCACTCCACTGCCATTGAGCTTCAACGGGTCGGGGCCCAAAACTGTAACTACATATCTAACATCACGCTACTGTATTTAAAACACTGCTTTAAAGACACACACCATCAACATGGTCACCAAGTGTGTCCCAATGGTTAAATATATTGTTTCACAGGTGCTACGTGTGCGTAGGTAGTAGTATATGTTAAATTGACTGAATTTAACAGGCATACATGTGAATGTGTACATATGTGATATACTGTATTTCACTCCAGTTTGTAATGATTCTTAAATTGCTTTCTAAAAAGTATCACAAAATTACTAAGTATATGCCAGATGTGTCAAGGTGACACATTCCTGCACGAAAAAGTAGCCACGATTTATAATTTCTTTATCTCCAATGTAAAATATATGAATGTATACATTAAGATAAAAACAAATAAGCGGCATATCAGATCAAATCTGACTGAAGGCCGTTGGGAGAAATGAATTTACCGTATCATTATAAACTGTGTACTGAGCTGGACAACAAAAAAGCGCGGCTCCAGTCAAATCGCTGCTGTAATTTTCATGCATTTACTGCATCACCCAAATCAGCAGCAGCCTCCCATGGAGAACTTCTGGCATGAAGGCTGGTATTCTCACCAGGGACTCGTTACTTAATAATCTCGCCCTGCAGGTGCTCTGGTAGAGGTCAACAGTCTGTTACAGTTGCATCGCTGTGCGTGTCTGCCTGCACCTATGGAGCAGGAAACCGCTGCCAAATGTTCCAGTCCCCGCACGCCGAACCATAACTCCTTCCCTATCACTGTCACTGGCCCGCTTCGGTCCCTGCAGACACAGAGGCTGATCCAAATGAACCCGAGCCAAGTCCATCAGATATAATATGGATATTATATATACTGCGGCGGCTCAATTATCTCAAAACAACATTTGCTCGGCCCTGTATAGAGGAGAGGCAGCGAAACTCCAGTCACGGCGATGCATTTGGTTTTCAGAGAGCGGCGTGCTTTTTCAAACCAAATTAGGTTAAATGACAAATGCTATTGTGCAATGAGGATACATAGATGTAGTTTTAAAGTAGATGAATGTTATTGTATCTAATCTGACACTAATGTTTTGTCCAATAGAGAGCACCAGTAGGATATTGGTGCCCTGTTAAAAGGATTCCTCGCTCCATGGCGATATTGTCCACACACGTGTACATATTTAATTCATGGTCAAGTCAAGCACACGCACATGTCCCTTGAAAATGACCAAAAGTTAGGTACGCCAAAGTTAACGTGATAAATAACGTGTTAATGCAAATTTGTATTAACGCCACAAATTTCTTTAACGCATTAACGCAATCGATCTTTCGAGGCTTGTAGCGGGCTCAGTTTTGAAGCTGGTACCAACCATGTCATACTAGCTTGTTGGGAAAGAGGTTAAATAACGCTCCAAACTCACGCTAAATTTTGGCGAGGAAAAACTGGCATGGCCATTTTCAAATGGGTATCTTGACCTCTGACCTCAAGATATGTGAATGAAAATGGGTTCTTTGGGTACCCACGAGTCTCCCCTTTACAGACATGCCCACTTTATGATAATCACATGCAGTTTTGGGGCAAGTCATAGTCAAGTCAGCACACTGACACACTGACAGCTGTTGTTCCATGTTGGGCTTCAGTTTGCCATGTTATGATTTGAGCATATTTTTTTATGCTAAATGCAGTATCTGTGAGGGTTTCTGGACAATATTTGTCATTGTTTTGTGTTGTTAATTGATTTCCGGTAATAAATATATACATACATTTGTATAAAGCAAGCATATTTACCCACTCCCATGTTGATAAGAGTATTAAATTAACAAATCTCCCTTTAAGTTACATTTTGAACAGATAAAAAATGTGTGATTAATTTGCGATTAATCACGATTAACTATGGACAATCATGCGATTAATCGCAATTAAATATTTTTAATTGATTGACAGCCCTAGAAATATTATATAGTTGTTCCCTGGTATGGGAGAAAACATTTGACCACTAGTCTAAGCGTGAAGTGGACTGATGACCTTTGCTAGCACAGAGTGAAGGAGCAAAAAATATGGAGAAAAATATGCCTGTGACTTTTGTCAGGACTTATAGACAGCTGTCTCCGTCATTCAGCACGGGGCTTGAATGGAAAATGTAAACACCACTATCACTTCCAAAAGACGGCAATTACCTCCCTCTTCTTTTGAAACGTGGTCCAGTCCAGTTGCCGAGCAAAGACGAGACAGACGGTCTTTTTCTACCGTTTTGACAGATTATATCCGTGCCACTTTAAACAGGCAGCTGTTGTTGATGTTCGATACATTGTTTCACATTTTTTTGACGTGAAGCGAAGAACCAAAAAGTGTGCCTGCACTACAATTACTGACGTGCATTGATCTGGGACTGTGCGCCATCACATGATCTGAAGTGATGACAGCTGACGAATGTGATGTGACAGCAGTTGGGGACTTTTGAGATATAGACTCGTATTATTTTACAAATAGCCATCTCTGCCTGTATAACTGGAGGAGAGTCTATTTACTGAGAAACTGTCCTCAACGAGTGAACATCATGTCGACACCAAAGTCGTTCTCTGGTTTCATCCGACTTCCGGCATAAAGATCACATGCCTAAGCATGACTTCACTGATATGCGCTCGTGGGGGAAATAAAAAGCAAGAGTAATATAAGGCTCCATACGGCTGCTGAATGTCTACTGTCACAGGATACAAATGCATTAAAGCTAAACCATATGTGCCTGCATCTGTTACATATTTTAAACTATCATCATCTCTGTGAAAAAACATCAACATAAAAACATCTTCTAATAACTATCATTCCAAAGTGAAGATGTACAACACATTGATTTGGAAATCAATAATTGATGATCTGTGGTGCTCTGTAATTAGTGACCACGGTGGGTCTACTGCATAAAGGCTGAGAGGGGGGAGCTGATTCAGCATAAGATGAATAACCTGTTAGTAAAATCAAAGAGCTGCTGTATCTTTCAGCTCCACTCTGTAATGCTTCTTCAATAGCCATCGATAGTCGGGGTGAATTCTTTTCTCTCCGCGGTATTGGTGTGGCACATCATATCATTTAGCGAGGAAAATGATTTCTCCCAGATTAAAAGTCTCTGGGTCATCCTGTGTGGCCTGGCTAGTAATGGCCTCCGAGCCTTTTCACCTTTATCGTGACTTTTTATCCTCTCTTATCTCCTTGACATATGAGGCAGGCATCTCATGTGGCACAGTGTCATCCGCCCACGCCTGCAGCCGAGGCGCCGCGCGCAGACGAATATTTCTTGTGAGAAACAGGAGCCATTTAACACGAGCGAGACAGTTGAGAATGTCACCTTTTACCTGAAGTCTTTGTAGCATCAAAGATTACAGAAATCTCTACACCTCACGCGCGATAAAAAAGACACCTGCGTGTTTATTACTCACTCACCAGTAGTTATCAATCTATAGTATAATTTGCCAGTTGTGCCAACTAGTTCACTCTCTGAGCAAAAATAACTAAATAAATAACCAACTAACTAGATTGAAATAAATAAATTAATAAATCAGTAAGAGGATCCGCACTGCATAATTCATTTGAAGAGAACACATCCGTAGACGCGAGCAGTTGCACTGTTCTGCTTCCTCGAGGGCTTGCTGGAGTTTCATCATCTCTGCACTAGCTACAGCTACAGTATGTCAGAACAAACACCGTGCGGCACATCTGTCAGACGTGTGCATTTTCCCAAAGCAGGGCACAAGAAATCCTTGACACAGTGGAGGCCCTCCGCTGATTAAAGGGGATTTCAAATGCTCTGCGTTCACGTTATTTGCATTCAGCAAACTGCATCAAAGAAAATCGTTCAAGTGAAATAATATACCGCTGTGCATAGAGAGAATCTATTTATAAGGCTTGTGCAATGGTCCCAATAACATTTAATTAGAATTACTATGTATGACAACATCACAGGGCTTCCTTAGCAGACCGAGGGAATCAACATGGCATTTGTTGGTGACTTATATTTAGCGAGGACTTATTTTTCTATACAGGTAAATTTATACAGCTAATAAGGCTTAATGTGGTGTTAGGCATGGATTAAAACTCCGAGACCCACCTTGTAATGGGGGATTTCTTAAGGTGATTATTTATTAATCCACGGGAACCTACCGCCTTGCCCAGGGATGAACCCATGTCTGCACTGAGCCCACTCGCAACCCCGTGCCAACTACCGAAGCAGAGTACGCTGGGAAGACTTGGCAGGACATGAATAAACCAAGCTTGCCGTAGCGTTCTTGTGTATTTTGGCATTAAGGAAGCAGTGTGCACTGACCAAGAAGCGAGCGTTGGTTTTCAGTCCTATTTTGAGCATGCAAAATTACGTCATTTGGTGCTTTTTGCGATGCTTTTCTGCCGCCAAAATCCCCCACATCACTTTTGTATGCACACACGACTTTATTATACGGTCCCTAGTATTTATTTATTGATGGGTGTCAGGCAGACTGCTTCCCTGCACTGCATGCTGTATGAGCATACAAAAATACTTGGCTTACAAATCACTACACTGAAAACTCAAAAAAAATTCCAAGGTTGTTCCCCTCGGCGTGCACGTCTTTCGCCTCCTCGACCTGTGTACGACCGGGTCAGCCAACAATGACAACGCAGAGCTTAGCACATCATCACAGCACCTGATTAATATTTTAGCGCGCCACCTTTAGCGAGGGCGACATATCCTTTTTTTTTTTTTTTTTACTGGCGCTCCCCATCTTCTTTTTTTTTGATCTGCTGTAATGTGCCGCTGAATCCCAAAGTCCTACTCTTTGCCTGCTATTCTGTGTCAATGCCATCCATAATAGATAAAAACCAAGTCATTCACATTACTATTAATGGCAATGTGTAATGCGGGGGAAATACATTCCCATAAATTCCTAGACATGGTTGGACTGGCCCTTTTCCTCCAACCTGACAAACTGAATTAGTCATCCATCAAGGTAATAATATAAAATCAGGATTCTGTGAATGTTAGACACGGGGGTCACGGAGGGGGTTGGGTGACTGCCCTTGATATGCGCTCTTGCATATGTTGCCTTAAGCTTCAGAGAAGGATCAGCGCAAATGGCATCATTCCTCTTCTTTCCCACAATGTCCTCCACGTCTCCTTGAAGTAAATCTAAATGGCTTAGAGTGGTTGTATTTCCCTCAACAATAAATTGAAGTAGACAGTGTGAGAGATGCTCTGGCTTGAATGTAAGGCCTTGTGAAAGCTTTCCACTCCCAGCTATTCTACGAGGGTTGTGGAGTGGTCAGTCCGTGTCAAGATATTCTGCATCACTTGCACATCAGGCTACGGCTCTTCGTCGTCGTACCGATAAGTTGAAAAGCTTGGACGAGAGTTGCTAATTGGGTGAGAGTCTCCTGCTGCATCAGCTGACCACTAGCAAGCCCCCCGATAATGATACGTGTCCACCTTCCTAAAAATAGGCTGTCAGACTGCGGAAACACAGACTGGTCAACAACTTGGGAGGCCACATGTGACTCGCAGAGCTAAGAATAAGCAGAAACCTTAGCACATTAACAGTCACCGTGAAGTCAGCCACTCATCAAAGACGGGGTATTAATAGATCAGAGCTGTGTCTTCAGCAACAGCAGCTACAACAACAGCAGCAGCAGAAAGTCTGAAATGGCCGGCTTAAAGCCCCGTGGCTGTTTTACCTGCAATATCTTCAAAGACACAACTGGTGCAAGAAATATTCCGGGTATATAGGAAACCAAGAAGCCACAACATCAAACGCAGAGTGACTTTCTATTCCTCAAAAACCAACTATGATTGAAAGACTCATCATAAAACTGTGTTGCAGAGGAAAAGTGCACACCATAATTGATGCCTCCGAAACTCGGTCACGTTAGGTATGAAATAACACCTAACTAATGAAGTGGAGGGACAACAGCATGGAAAAAAACATCTGCACCAGCCTCTGAGCTCACTTTTAGATTCTGTTACTTCGTGCATTGTGGGAAATGATCCATTGAGAAATAACTCAGCCGATGACAGGTCATAAATTGTTAATGCTATTGGAACAAGTTTTGAGTTTGAATGCATTCACACACACAGAAGGGTGGAATTCTTGAGATACTTGTGTCCAGATGTTGCGAGTTGTGTGCATCATCCCAGCTCTTGCTTATGAATTTGCCTGACCTACTTATGGGTGCACTACAGCTCAACCTGCTATATGTTTTTATATTTTTGCTCCAGCTGAGCCAAATGTTTTTTTCGTGTTTCACGACCATTTTCTGTAAGAACAAACCGGAAAACTCTGTCGTTTGAGGAGCCTATTTTTGCTCACGGTGACACAGGCGAAGGTATTCACACCGAGTCAATTAAGCTGGACGCAAAAGGACACTCTCTCCACCTGTCCTTGAACGCCGCCTTTCAGCTGTGATGTACGGGAACAATAACATTCTTGTTGTTGAGAAGTCTTCAGCTCTCCACGAATGTCAGAACACCATACTTGAATTAAAAGTACTTTTCAAATGTACGGGAATTTTGCAAACGCTCCCACAGAGACTTTTTATCTCTGAAAAGAAGATGCCCTCCTGAATTAACAATATTGTAGTAAATGTATTAGGGCTGCAACTAACGATTATTTTAACTCTGTCGATTAATCTGTCGATTATTTTCTTGATTAATTGATTAGTAGTTTGGTTTATAAAATGTCAGAAAATGGTGAAAAATGTTGATCAGTGTTTCC
This sequence comes from Sebastolobus alascanus, assembly GCA_916701645.2. NCBI lineage: Eukaryota > Metazoa > Chordata > Actinopteri > Perciformes > Sebastidae > Sebastolobus > Sebastolobus alascanus. The sequence goes on along the minus strand of CAKAOJ020000248.1, from coordinate 1,589,986 downwards.
CAAAGCCCAAGATGACGTCCTCAAATGTCCTCATGTGTGATTATGCTAGTCCCCATAGTAGTGAGACTATTTCTTTTTTATTTGACCTCACTGTATAAAATGACCTGTGATGACCTCTAGCATAATCACAGCCTCATGAAACTTGACTCGACTTGTTTTGTCCACAACTCAAAGATATTCTGTTTACTGTCATCGAGGAGTAAAGAAACCAGAAAATATTCACATTTAAGAAGCTGGAATCAGAAAAGGTTTGATTTTTTTTTTTCTCAAAAAAATTACTCAGATTAATTGATTATCAAAATAGTTGGCGATTAATTTAATAGTTGACAATGACTCGATTAATCATTGTAGCTCTAAAATGTATACTTTTGAATTATTTGAAAATGCTGACAGTTGTGTTCCTAAACGCAATTATTACAGTCAGAGGTGGCAAATAAAAATAAATGTGGTGTAATGTTTCAGTTGATTCAGTCATGGTCATCGTCTCGATCTCAAATCAAGCCTTTTAGGTAACTGAATAATGTGTGCTGCCAGTCGTACTATAAGTGTGTGTGTGTGTGTGTGTGTGTGTGTGAGACCTCTTGACCATGAATCCCATTCATTGTCATAAAACAAGCCCACCCCTCCGATCTCTCTTTGCCACAGATCATCTTCGCCTCCCCTAAAACAACAACAGCCACTCAGCTGCTGTTTGGCCTCTCCCCAGGCCAGGTCCTCTCAGTCCCGTACAACCACCAGCCAGACCACCCAACGGGTGGACTGCTTCTGTTTACTCACCCTTTTGCCCTCTTTGCCTGGCTCCCCTGGCTGACCCGACACCCCCGCCAATCCCTGGGGGGAAAAGGGACATGCATCATAGTGAATTGGGTGCTACATCCACGTGGCGTTGCAGGAAGAGATTATGGCTTGCTCTCTGTAAAAAAAAACTGATGCAGACAGATGTTTGTGCCACATGTTCTCAACAGACCAGTGGATAACTAGTGGGCTTATTTGCAACGATAGGAAAGGCAGAATTAGCTTAGTTGAAATTGCATGAATAGATAGAAGGGTCTGTATGCACAGCTGCAGTTTCCAGTCTTGCTCATGAACAGTTTCGAGGTGACTTCTCCAGGATCCCCTTAATAGGCAATTTTCAGCCTCGGTTGATCAGAGCTTCATTCCATTATTCCACACAGTATCTCGATAAGGAACAATTAGTAAGTTAATCAAGGTAAGTACAGAGTGGTGATTTTGTTTTTGGAGTTCTTGTGCAAAGATATACTTATGGGGCTTCAATAATTGCTTGTCGAACCTAATAGTTGCACTTGATTGCTCGGGAACACGTTATGCGCACTTTTGTCCAACGAGAAGAACAGAGGACAATGAGATACGACGCTTAAATGAGGTGATTCATTTGTTACCTTCTCTCCTTTGTCACCTGGAGGGCCCTGAACGAGGCAAACAAAGAGTTGTGTTTACGAGAAAAACAAAAGCATCAACTCAAGAATACAGAATGTGAAACAATATCAACTTAATTTAAGTACCTGATCTCCTTTGGGACATTCTTTGTCAGCCTAGGAATCGAGAAAACAACATGTCAGTCAGCGTGAAAACAAAGCTTGTTTGATTCAAATACGGTTTAACAATACGTTTGCCAGTTATAGGCAAGCGACACAGTTGGTCAGTAGGTAATTATCTTTGGCTGCGATGACCCAAAGAGAAGTTAGGGCACGGCTATTACAACTCCCCAGACACCCTGCTGGCCACTGTCGGGAAAGGGCAGACATTCGTCTACCCACCAGGCCACGGAACGGACTCAAGGCCACACACAACATCTCGGCTTTCCAATAATTGGTGTCCTCTTTCAATTGGCATCCAAAAAGTCAAACGCTGTTGACTTTTCTTGGAAACAGCTGCAGAAATGGACATTCGCAAACATATGGCTTTCACATTAGTTGGAGGCCTCGTGCAAAGAACAATAAAAGAAAAAAAATATTAACGAGGATGCTGACAGCCCTGAGATATTTGCAGCTGTATCTATAAAAAAAAAAAAAAGAGTGACAGCTCTGACCTGTGACACCCTAAATAAAACATGCCTCAGTCCGTGCAGCGCTTTTGATAATAAATCAATTATTCATGTACGATGGTGCATCTTTTGTTGGCTTGTGAGCACGGCATTTTGACCTTGGGTAACAAGCAATAAAATGAAAATCCACCAAGCAGCGAGTCTGCGCTACTTTAATAATAACTTCCTCACACAACATTTTCTGCTCACGCTCACCAACTAATTTACTGGCATGATGTGAGAAAGTTTTACCAAAAAACCATGTTACAGGGGAAAGATTGTTGTTTTTTTTGCTGTAAAAATTAGCATTGGAGAAAAGCTAATGGATGGTGGCAGTGTCGTGTGGGTATCGTAGACACTGTGGTGACATAAAAGGGGCAAGCCAGAAGCAGTGGGACACCGTTTTTGTAACACTCCAGTGCTGATTAAAACTGGCAGGCTGATCCCCTCATGATGTGTGTACATAATTAGCTAACCACCTGCAGTATACCTTTAATCTCCAGCAGCCGTAAACTCCCTGGCTACCATGCATCGAGAGTGTGTTTTGCATCTGTGCCCTATACGCATTCGCTGTATGTGACGATAAGGTGACTAAGCAAGCATCTGCTAGTACATATATCTGCTGCCTGCTGACATGTGTACCTTCAATTTGTGTGTGCACATTTTCTGGGTGATGTTCTCTGTCCTCTCGGCTTTTTGCAAGACCACACGGAAAGCGCCAGTACAGCCGGTCCAATTACGAGATCGAAATACATAAAGCGTGGTGTCGTTCCCCACCGGGTGTCTTGTAAATGCGAAACGTCCGCGGGGACAGCCACCGACCCAATAAGCGCGTGTCTCACCCATGTGGGATACAGCCTGCGACTGACTGTCAACCTCCAGCCCCGAGGCTTGGAGCTCTACTCTCCTCTGCCTGGCTGCTCATCCTCATCCTTTTGTGGCCCAACTGAGGATGCCCACTGAGCCCCGTCTATCTGCTCCTCGTTTGACCCGTTCCCAGGCGACGGTAATGTGACACGGACACCGCTCACCCGAGTGCCTCGCTTTCACATCTCTGTGGGCCAGATGTTTTAACACTGTGTGTAGCACCTGCATGGTCGGCCAAAAGGCTGTGATATTTACAAAGCTCAGTCCAGCCATTTCAGGTCACACCCGCGTGAGTCCATTTCAATATTTCTACTTCTCTCCGAATGTCCTTACACACACACACACACACACACACACACACAGATAGCATAATGAAATGTAAATGTAGCAGTGCGAACTTACAGGCAGCCCCGGAGTTCCAGGCAGACCTTCATCACCCTGTGAAGGGAGATAATAATTAGTAAAAAACTTCAGACAGTAACATCTTTAACATTCTGTGTGCATTGGAAACGGCTACAGCTGCTCAATCTATACAATACCTTTTTTGCCTTTAAAACATTCAGCCTAAAGGCCAGCCATCATGTTTGTGATAAAAACTGAAGGTCAGGTTTTTACTATGCACGGCAGTAATATCTCAATATATCCACTATGTGCTATGGAAGGCCATTAACCGGTATTTACAGTATGTCTTGAAATGAAGCCTGTCTGATGACTTTCAAACTGTCAGACGACTGGCAGGTGGGCCGGTGCTGTTAAATGTGACAGGCCTTAAAATAAACACAGCCGTTCTATATCATGTAAAAGCTTCGCGGTATTAACAATAGACAGGTATGATAACATTGTTTGGTGACTGTGACATACAGGCAGTCGCGAGAAGTCATATAAGGAAAGAAGCCGGTGTCTTTTGACGCCAGCATAACCCAATGTAAGCAATGATCTCACACGCTTTTTACTGCCCCGCTTGTTTTTTTTGCCTTTTCAGATAAAACTCATGCATCACTGTCCATTATTTCTTTTGCAGATCGTTCCCCTTTGCACCACAATCCCGACGGTACTTTATAAAGCACTGAGCTGAGGATCAGTGGACTTTACATCTGGCAATACCCGTTTATCAGATGTGGATGAAAGGGGAAAAAAAAAGAAGGTGTTTGTAGTTCATATCCATTTTGTTGTCTAAATGAATGTCACAGCTAAAATATGCCTGCTGTGGGATATGCAAGGGACTCATTACTTTATGCTTCCAAATCTGCCTCCCTCTGTCAGTTTCAATACAAACAAACGTTCTCTCCACCCCCAACCCCCACCATCCCATCCGGAAAATAGGATAAAATACGCTGTGATTCTCTGTTGTCTTCACAGAAACACACAGACCTCATTATAACTTCAAGGCTGGCAGTCAGAGCATTGCACCTACAATTATGTGATGAGTTCTTCCAAAAGACAATAACAACAACAAATACAAAAAAAAAAAAAGCCCCAATAAAAGAGGAAAAATAAAAAGGGCTGGAGATACGGCAACTAATTACAGGAAAAGCATTTCATCTCATACACGGGAAATAATCCCACTGTGGGATGAAAAGAAAAGAAAACTTTAAAAAAGACCAATATTTCCTGCATTGCAACAAGAGTTTATCTAATTCGTGTCAGTGATGTCAGCGAACAGACGATAAAGGGGGATGCAGATAAGAACAAGGTTTTGCATCAAACTCCTCTGCTGCACTTCATCAACACCAGTCATAGTCTACTGTGCAGGACATACCTACGCAACTGTTGGATTTCTAATATTTGGGACCAAATATATTCTAAATCAACAGTCCCTGTTTGGAGTCCCCAAACAGCAAGGCAATAGTATGCAATCCACGTTTTTGCTGTGGGCTTTCGTCCCATAAAAAAAACTGTTTAGAGAGAGCAAGATAAAGGGATTTTGTTGGCTATGTCCATTACAAACAGCTATCCCTATGAATATACAAATACTCTGCAAATATAGTGAGTGGAACATTTTCTCTCAGCCGGGATAAAAGCTACTCTATATGACCATCAATAAGGTCTTGCTAAGTTATGATAGCAATAACAGTATTCTTTAGCTGGCCATGTTTGGAGTAGCAATCATAGCGGCACTTCAGACAGATGGGCAAACCCGTTATTGAGACTGGGATTACAGCTCATGAAAGTCAAGCAGATTCCCTGAAGTATCTATTTTCATTTAAAAAAGAAAACTGAAAACAATTGCAGTATGGTGTGATTTGGTCCGGGCCAGTCTGTATGGCAGGCTCACTCACTGGTCACCTTTCAGACCCTGGGAACAAAAAATATACAACGTATTGAAGTATATTTCTTTTTAGTGAGAGTTATGGATTAAAGGAACAGTGTGTAACATTTCGGGGGGATCTATTAGCAGAAATGGAATATAATATTCATAACTATGTTTATATGTAAGGGATAATGTACAGCGAGCCGGTCATTGTCGCGAAATAAACCCCAACTTGACAAGGGGTTTATTTCACAACAATGACCCGCTAGCTGTACATTATCCCGCGTATTACACGGCTATTTTCTTAAGAAATCAATAATTTGACACAAAAACAAATCCGCCAGAGTCCGAGATCAGAACTGCGCCCATAGCAACGGTCTGTTATACATAGCAACGGTCTGCTATAAAGAAATAACAGAGCGTAGAAAGCCGTGATTGACCAATCAGAATCAAGTATTCAACAAAGCTGTGTAATAAAAGTGTATAATCACCTGAAACTAAGAATCGTTGTGTTTTCATTAGCTTAGGATGAGCCCTTCGTATCTACATAGGAAGCGGGTCCTCTTCACAGAGTCCGCCATGTAGCTCCGCCATGTTTCTACAGTAGCCCAGAACGAACAAACCAAACACTGGCTCAAGAGAGAGACTTTCGTGTTTTTTACGTTACCTGAAGGCCACCTTAGTTCTCCGACACGCTTGTGAAACTGCGGAAACGTGGACCGCAGAGTGTAAAACCGTGGTACCGCCAGCCGCACGTCTGACTTCCGTTGCTCCTAAAGTAGTGTTATTATGGTAAGGATGGCCTCTGAGCGAGGCGAATGGCGTTACCACGGTTTAACACTCGGAGGATCACGTTACCGCAGTCTTGGAAAGGGAGGAGTGAGCGGAGGGGTACTCAGTGGGTTGAAATCTGCAACCACACCGCTAGGTGTCACCAAATCCTACAAACTGTACCTTTAAAAACTGGTTAAAAAAATAACCCAACATGTGTTACTGTATGTCAGTACGTTGACACTCAGTAGACAAATATCCCATGCAGGTGTGAGATTCTCATGCCTGTCACAACCAGTCAATGACAGAAGAGCAGATAATGTCAATCATTAGATGCCGCATTTACCTAAAGTCTGCTGAGAGATTCACAATCAGCTGCTTACAGCGTCTGCCCTCAACCCGTTCTCTGTTTTCCCTCATCGCACTTAGGTTCAGCAAGGACTGTGTGATTGTCATTGCTTTTACACCTCGAGGCAGACGACCTGGGGGTGGAATTGAACTACGCAAGCTCGGGGCAAAGTCAAGCCCCTCGGCGGTGAAATGTGAAAGAGGAGTGACAGCCGAGATAAAGAGTGATAGCTGATGAATGAGGCTTGACACATATTGACAGGCTAAATTTGCAGCGAGCCTTGTTAGGTGTGACACATTTAGGCCAGTAGCAGCAACTCTTTGAAATGGGACAGGGAAAGATGGGGAGTGTGAGCGGGGCTGTAAAATGATTCAGAAATACAATAATTTGTCATGGTTAAATTTAGAGTCAGAAAGGCTATTAATAGTGAATTATATATCTGCAGAAGATGATTACCTACCTTTATCACATTAAGTCTGGCTCCACCAGAGACGTGACTAATTCATTGCCTATTTCCTGCGAGCCTCGTATTAACCACTACACCATTCAGCAAACAGAAGCAATGGGAATACTGGTGTAAAATATTTCCCCTATGGCGACAACAGATAATGCAGCTCACCCATAAATTGCACTTATGATGACATGATTGTGACATGATTTTATCAGATTGTATCACTTCACGTGGGCCCCCTGCCCACGCACGCTGTCAATAATAGGGCAGCTGTCTCATAGCTGTACATGAGAGCCCGATTCTTTATTTAAATCGACGGCGGAACCACTTTACTGGGGCAATCTGAGACAAAGGGATCCAGAAGCAAATTCCCCTCTGAGTTATTACCAGGGCTTTGGCAGAAACGAAGGAGCATCGGAGTACGAGGCTCATCTGATAACAAGGACGTAAACAACTTCAGGTTCTGTCGATTGCAGAAGCGTATTTGCTGAATCTCGTAAGAATGTTGCCACCGTTTTTGTAACGAGGAGTCATATTGTCGTGGCGAACAGCGTCTCGTAACATGAACACGTTTTGCTTTTATTGTGATCCTTTACGGCCATTATGTGGTTTTCCTCTTTTTATGTTGACGAAGCGACCACGAGGCTGACATTTGTTCCCATTCACAGCTTTGTGTCTGTGAGTTAAGAGCAAATTTAAACACACTTCTAAATCCACATTACTACACATTATTCTTCTACTTCAGCCATGTAGAATGAATTACTTTAGCATCATCTATTAAAGCTTAGGTAGGTCAAATTAGAGATACCAGCAAGAGTGAGCTGGATTTTAAAAAAGTGTTGTCAACTCTTTTCCAATGAAAGTAGCTAGCAGCACTAGCTCCAAAAAGTCCCTAAATCTAGCGAGAAAGTCGTCAAGTCGCCAACACCGACAGTCCGTCCCCTTCAGGCCTCCCTCCAAAGCCACTCCCCCAAAATTATTATTATGAACGTAAACATTTCATAATTAACTTAAACAACAAACATGGGTATTCTTAGTACTCACAGCTGTCAAGCTAGCAGCTTTTGGAAGACTCCGGTGTTGCGCAATGAGTGAACGGGCAGAGTGCGTGCTGGCAGTCAGGCAGCCAGGTAGGTAGACAGGGAGGTAGCCAATCATTTAAAATTCGGCCCGAATGAAATGATCAGACGGGGATATTACAGTCCTGCGACAGCCACAGATACTAGATTTTTCTCTTTTTTTTTGTCAGAGCATTTGATTTATTATTTGCCGTTGGAATGTAATGTGAATTTCAACAAATATAACAAAAAAAAAAGTTTCTAAATCACCTACCCTAGCTTTAAATTATGGATCCACCTGAACTGGAGCTTGACACTGGGGAAGTTATGCTTTTATACATGACCTGAAATTAAGTGACCTGCAAAAAGCTGACCACTGTTAAAAATCCCAAACACAGGCAATTCAATAAATCTATGCTTAAATGAATGGGTTTTATTCTACATTGGAGCTCCTTAAAATTAATCCCCGAATCTACTATACATACATACATTTACATATTGTGAATCCTAAAACAACGTGTTCTGTCTAGGACTGTCATATTTAAGTTAGAATGGCTAAATAATACTATTGTATTGGGTTTTGTTATAAATCATAAATATTTAACGTTACGTTTTTATGTTGCAAACTGAACCTCCCCTCCCCGGCATCCTCTCCCGCAGACTTCAGACACAAGACAATATGTTTACAGACGAGCTGACAGGAACTACTGTACCATAATTCAAACTGAATAATGCAACTGGAATGAACTTGTGCAAGGTGGTGAGTTATATTTCCCATGACACCTGTCCTTATCAGAAACCAAACACAGGTCAGTCAGAGGCTCAGTCAGTCAGAATGTCTGTTTGCTTTACAGTTAAACGAAGCTTTGCAACCGCTGTGGCTAATCTGTGTCTGTTTTCTGCTGGTAAATATTGTAATTACAACAGACGACAAAGCACTTTTACATAAAAGCTCCAGAATTTATTAAGTTTGCCAAATGCCAACAACGCACTCTCTCAACTTCTGCTGAGTGACGCTCGCTTTCCCATGTGTGCCGTGGTTGTTAATTTACTATGACAAAAGATGCTTTTGATAAAAACTTGGCTTGAATGTGTGATTATTCTGATAATTCCAGGACCGCAGTATTGTCAGTGACAGGACCCGTGGTACTGCACAGCATCTGGACTGTCTGTAGTAAAATACATAATAACAACCAGTGCAATTAAAAGCGAGCTCTCACTTTTTTTTTTTTTTGGCTGACGCTTTTGGCAGTCTTGCAAATTTTGCATTAGATCTTACTGAGGGACACACAAAACAAACATACACAAGTTTTCGCTCTAATTGTCTACTTCTCCTGCAGCCATTGCTGTACACCAGGCTTTCTGAATTAATTAAGAGTTTGTGCTTTGAATATGTTAACTGTATTTTTTGGTATTTAGTAATAGGGCACAAACAATTTCTTGTCAAAATAGAGAATATATATCATAGTTTTATTTTGTCAAAAACCTTTTTTTGTGGTCATTTTTGAGAGATGATTCTCACTGTGGACACTGTTTTACTAACATATTGTTAATTAACTTGCAATTATTAACTCAGATAAGAGAAAAAGGTTTCATTTTGTTCAACTTTAGGAGAGCAGAAATTCAATATAATTAACAAATACTGTATTTAATAAAACTGATATATGACAAGGTTTGTTGCAAAGCCCTGGGCCAAAATCTACTATTTTTTTTTTGCTAAAACTTACTTGTTGTCACTGCTGCAAATACTGTACAAAGTTGTGCAGTCAAGTGTGAACTACCAATTTCATACACTTGTCACTGTATAAAGTCCTGTTTCTCTCCCTCCTCCAAGCTTCCACCCATAGAGACTTTTATAACAGTAATTCTAATGTTAGAGAGAGAAATTTGAGAGATGTATTTGTTCACACAATAAAACAAAGCAGCAGAAATACTACAACAAAAGACAAGAAGTTGTGCAGGTGAGATTAAAAACCCCAAGGGGCTTAGAGAAGGAATCTCACCTCAATAAGCTTTATAAGCAAATACAAGTCATATCATCAACAAAAGTAAACAAACGAGCAAATTAGAGGTAATTAAATAATACAGACTTTTTGGTTACAACAGTTAAATAATAAATGTCTAATTCATTTCGATTAGAAAAGTGAAAACTATACTTATATTTAAATTATCACAATATTTGTTATTGAAAACAATGACATACCAACATGGAAGGGTCTGTTTTTACACCAGCATTCATGTACCCACACATGCAAAAGTTTCAAGGAATATCCATGAACTCATTTACGTTTTGTAAAATGTTGATGGGATTTTTCAAAAACTAGGCAATACTTCTTATCAGGGCTGTCAAAGTTATTGCGATAACAACGCTTTAACACAAATTCGTTTTAAACGCCACTAATTTCTCTAACGCATTAACACAACTTGCGATTTTCAGGATGTAGCAGGCTCAGTATTAAATCTAGAGTGAAGATACTGGCATCATATGAAACTAGAAAACCTAAAGAATTCATTGGTACCAACTACGGCATATTAGCTTGTAGTCAGGAAGGAGCCTAAATAGCGCTCCAAACTTACACTAAATTTTGTCGAGGAAAAACTGACGTGGCCATTTTCAAAGGGGTCCCTTGACCTCTGACCTCAAGATATGTGAATGAAAATGGGTTCTATGGGTACCCACGAGTCTCCCCTTTACAGACATGCCCACTTTATGATAATCACATGCAGTTTTGGGGCAAGTCATAGTCAAGTCAGCACACTGACACACTGACAGCTGTTGTTGCCTGTTGGGCTGCAGTTTGCCATGTTATGATTTAAGCGTATTTTTTATACTAAATGCAGTACCTGTGAGGGTGTCTGGACAATATTTGTCATTGTTTTGTGTTGTTAATTGATTTCCAATAACAAATATATACATACATTTGCATAAAGCAAGCATATTTTCCCACTCCCATGTTGATAAGAGTATTAAATACTTGTCAAATCTCCCTTTAAGGTACATTTTGAATAGATAAAAAATGTGTGATTAATTTGCGATTAATCGCGATTAAATACTTTAATCGACTGACAGCCCTACTTCTAACATACGAAGGGATGAGAAAGTAAAAAAAAAAAGGATTCCTTAAATTCCAAATGGCTAATGTAGTTGTTAGCAAAGCAATAACTGAGATGTTGATCTAAACTACGCTGTGTAAAATAGTGTCAACTGACCAACACTATTCAATTATTGTGTTTGATGATTGTCAAGAGGTCCCATCTCTGAAGTAGGAAACATCTAATGACCCCTTCAGGGACAAGGCGTATTTTTTCCTTTTGTTTTTATCATCCTACCTTCCACACCATAGCCTAATAAGCTGCTGCCCTCTGTCTAATGGACTCAGCCGTGAGCCCATAGGCCCAATTCAGGTGCACACAGCGACATGGAGGGAGATGTAGACTAGAAGGGCCGGATGTATTGTTAGCTTTTGTTGCAAGCTGTGGGCTTTGTTGCATTTACAGGGAAGGATGAAGGAGGGACGAAGGGGGCTGGGAATATGCCGGGCGCAGGCTGTGCGTCTGTCGTTCCTGCAGCACGAGGTCAGAACACTGTGGGGAGCTGTGTACACTCGCCTGCTAATTACACACACCACTGTGTCTCGTCACTCCTGTAGCGGTGGGGCCCGCAAGACAATCTGGCAACTCCCCAGCACAGGACAACTAAAGCAAGCAAGAGGCAGGGATGTATAAATGCAGTCTAATTATGTTTACTTCTACCTTTTACCAAACCACAGCAGCGGCAGGTCAGTGCCCTTGTCAGACAGGAGGTAGAGTAATTGCAAGTTTTAGTTACTGTACACAATTTAATCATCACAAACTGGGCTTGGCCTGTTGGGGAGAGGCTAAATTAAAAAAAATTGTAGATGTATTCAGAACATCCTGGTGGGGAGATGTGGTAATACTGAATGACAGGCCGTTAAAGCTCTGTGGAACAGGATCTCTGAGTAACATAGATATCTTGAGTGCCGGCCTACAAATGCCAAGGAGGTTACAGCAGGAAATGCCTTTTGTGACTTTCCATTTGCTCAGCGATACACCACCGCATACAGTACAGTGTGGTGATATAAGACTAATCACACTGAGTGCTAGAAAATATCGCTTCTTAGCATGTCTTTTACACATAAATACAGTTTACCAAGGCAAACTAAACAAAGGGTCATAGTGTGAGGATATCAGAGTTCACTGTCAGAGATCCTCTAGTGCAGAGGATATCATGTTCCAGCAGCACTGCTCGACTTTTCTACGACACTTTACTCTTCAACTGAACATGGATCCACGAATGTAACTTGGATTACCCACAAGATAACACGTAGTGCACTCCTCCTGTCCCGCGGGACGTGTATCTGCAAAACGATACCAGATCACATGCACATACGTAGAATTCTGGCTTCTCAGGTGTCTACTCGAGCCTTAAATAACACACTCGCTTTAAAAACAGAATATGAGCTAATTGCAGTAAAGGGACAGATCGGGTTCTGGAGTCTAACAGTAAATAGGTTGACTGAAATCATCAAGCAGGTTTATTGCGCAACATTTTAATTTGTTTACAATCAAAGATATTTTCTGCTGTTCTTACTATCTTGCTCCCTTTTCAAATCAAGTTAGTGAAGTTAAAGTTTTATATAGAATTATATGTCAGGAACATTTTCTCAAAACTGAAGCAACTAAAACTAAATTAAACCAGTCAACCACCACTTGAAAGATAAAATGATATGTAACGGTATCATTATATCATATATTAATTATATATTAGGGGTGGGAAAAAAAATCAATTCACGTATGTATCGTGATTTTTTTTTTACGATTTTGAAATTGTTTTTGTAATGCCAGAATTGATATATTTGCTTCATTTGAGTCTATGCGGAGGTAGAAGGAACTTACCACTTTTATTGTTGTAGTCTGAGTAACATGACATCATATCTGTTCCGTATCCGTCAACCAAAACAAACCGCAGTCGGCCGCAGCGAGCCAAAATGAAAAAGGGTAAGAGCTAGCGACGGACGTGTGACTACGTCTGGTTTTCAAAATAAGGTGTTAACAAAGGGAACTGTATATACAAAATACATATATGGAAATAAGATTGATTGGATTATATTCACCAGAAGTATAAACCATTATCTATCCCTTATAAATTAAAAAGAAAATACCACTAATTTGTGAGCTAAATGTGTTCATTCTTTGATTTTTGGGTTGCTGGAAAAAAATTAATAATGCCTGACAATGACTATTATATTTGACTTCAGGACATCTCTGACTACATACATGCTGAAAATCGAACATTTTTACTGTATCAATTTAGATATTTTCCAAATTAAAAGTCCCTAGAGGTGTATGATTCAACATTTTCCCATGGTCTAGTGTTTACAAAAATCGCAATAAATCGTAATATATATATATATATATATATATGACCACATGATCCACCTTTATAATGTTTAATAAAGCTCTTACAGTTTTACAGACCTAAAGGAACCATGCAATAGCCAAAAGCTCTTTGCGATATCTACATTACAGATAGAACATCTGCAGTCTCTGCAAATAATGTCCTTTGTAGGTGATTAACTGGTTAAGAAAGGGCAGCCTTATTAAGTCAATGAGGCTCAACCTCATCCACTCACTTACGGAGGCACTGGGGATACTGGTTTTAACCCATTAATCCTATACTGCGCTGCTCACTGATGACACATGGGGCTAGGTTACCACATATCTTTTACTCCGTGTCCTGCATTCATATTAATCTAAATCAAATACAAGGGTTAGGTCAAGAAATCAAATAAATCACAGAAAAAAAGCACAGCTGTGGAAAAGACTAATAATGAACATCCCATCACAGTTTGATTTATGCTGTAATTTCATGGATAGGGAGACTGTTAAATCTAAGATTTTCTTGCTTTCCACTGAATTTCCAGAAGGGTGTACTGTATATAAGGAAAATGTCAGTTGTGATAAATGGCCGAAATTTGTGTTGGCATTATTTGCTTAGAAAAAAATAATAAGGGTAGAATTGACAAATTCTGGTTAATCTCTTCACTTGAAAGCAGCTAGAATCAATATTTACATATTTTCAATAGAGCACAAGACTACTTGTATGTGAAAGGAGTTACTCGGGTTGACAAACCAAGAGAGAAGATAGCCAACTTTGTAGTTCCCCTCAGCTCTACGGAGCATTTTAGAGTCTATCAGCTCATTGTTTTGGTTTTATTGGCCTTACTGTTCTGGTTCACTCTCCCCACTCTCATCAGCGTCATTTTCAGCAAAAAAAGCTGTAAAAGCCTACTGTATGCTACCTGCCCAGCACTAAATGGCAGAGACAAAGTTAGCGACTTAGCTGGTGAACATATTGGAGCTTTTAGCTGCTTAATGATAGGACTCTGATATAAAAAAAAGAAAAAGTTGATTTTATTTGTAATTTTTTTTGCATATATTGTTAAATAGGTGTACAATGTGATCGGGATGTGATCTAAAAGGGTTAAAAAAGGCATTTTTCAATTAATATTGACTTTAAGTGATGTATTTACAGCTTGTTTCCTCTGCCCCTAAGTGACCAACACATCACTAATCTGTACTTTGCTATGAGGTTTCCTCTAAGCTCCAGAATATATCCACTCTTTAAAGAACCATCTTGCTCTGCATCAGATGAAAAGAGAGTTGTCAATGTTATCTCTGTGCTTCCAGTACAAAGCCAGGTCCAGGACATGTTTCACCGACCTAAGCTCAAAGACAATGCTCAGGTGACTCTTTGATGTATTAGTAACTGGCCTGCTAGCTGACAAGATACAGCCGGTTTAAAGCACATCTTTTTCACTTTTGCTTTAGCTAGATTGGCTGTCTTGAATTGAACGTAGTCACCGTGACGTCACCCACTGGTTTGCGGACTGCCGTTTTGAAGCCTAAAGTTCGGCATTTTGGCCGTCGCCATCTTGGTTTTTTGTAAACAGAAGTGACACGAGAGGGTGGAGCTAAGTACAAGCGAACACTAAATAAGACATTTTTAGGCGACCAAAATGTTAAAATTAAAGTGTCAGTAGGCAGTAAAATTTTTGGCATCATTGGGCAAAAATTCCATAATAACCTTTCAGCATGTTGTAATTCAAGTGTTTTGAGAGATAACTAGACTTCTGCACCTCCTCATGGCTCTGTTTTCAGGCTTTAAAAAATCTAACCCGTGACGGGAGACTTTGAACAATCACAGGTCGTATCATTGAGAGAGCGTTCCTATTGGCTGTGCTCCGGTCATGTGACCGGAACTTGGGGTTCCTTCACCATATTTCACAATGGCGGCGGCGTCACAAACTTTCTCATTTTACAGCTAAACCGTGCACTACAAGATGATTCTGAAAACATTTGAGGCGAGAAACAGGCATTAACGTAACATAATATTGATTCATATTTGATCAGCGCTGCCTAGTGTGACCGTTTGGTCGGAGTTCGCGAGTGATTGACAGCCGGCTCTCATAGACAGCAGACCTCAGATCAGCTCTTATTGCTTGTTTTCCTCCGGTCGGTGAAATCTTGCAGATGCCGTTAGGAGCACCGGAGCACACCGGAGGACACAGAGGAACATGATTTTTTTCAGGTTACCTGTTTCATGTACTACTGTCACGATATAGCGACCATTTTAAAAAAAAATATTTTTTTTTAATCATATTTGCTCCAATCTCGCCTACTTCAGCTTTAACTTTCATGAACTGAAAACAAACAGTGAAAGGGTTAAAGTTGTAAGACGAAAACAATGTTTACTGAGGAGGGTAGGCATGGTGAGCCATGTTGTGCGATTGACTGGAAGAAAGCCCAACCGCCCATATGGGGTGCAAAAAGATGAAAAACAAGTCACCTCTCCTGCTGAAAAGTGGAATTGTCACCTTCCAGATTTCTAATCACTGACTGAACACTGACATGAGAATAAGAATCTCATTTCTAGTGACAAAGCTTCAGACTGAGCCCCACTAACGATGATGCCTCCCACACAGACACACAGAGAGAGCAGGCCAGCCTGTCAGCAAACCCAATGCTGCCAAATTAGCAACTCCCTACCCTTTTCAGACCCCCCCACCCCCATGTGTACATACACATGGTAGATGCCTGCCTCACCAAACAGGGCTGCACTCAATGTACTGATATGCAAATTAGCAAACAACATCAACTGGTGACATCTAGACGAAGTTTTGAGCAGCTGCTTTTCTCAGAAAAGGGGGTCATCAACACAGTCTCATTCTCTCCACAGTGAACAAGCTTCCAGCTGTTTCTCCAGTTTATGTACCGCTGTTGTCCAGTCAACTGGAGCCCAGGGTGAACCAGAGAGCGAAGAAACAAGGGCTGCTCACAAGCTCTGTCGCTCTTTCCTTTTGATTG
This sequence comes from Sebastolobus alascanus, assembly GCA_916701645.2. NCBI lineage: Eukaryota > Metazoa > Chordata > Actinopteri > Perciformes > Sebastidae > Sebastolobus > Sebastolobus alascanus. The sequence continues at coordinate 1,573,807 of CAKAOJ020000248.1, read as the reverse complement.
CTGTATAGCACCAGTAGCAATCATTGGAAAAAAACTACCAGAGGAATCATGTACGCTCAAATTCTTCCATTATAGCTTGTGTAGTATTATGACTACAAATCAGCAAGTCTTTGATGCGGATGGAGTTAACTTCCAGTTAGGTGGTCTCCCTCTCCTTCAAATTTATTTGTAAATAAACTTGATCATGTCATTCATATGCAAATATACTCATGACGTCAACCGACTTTTCAAGCTGCCAATAGCTACTTACCTTGGAACAAAGCGAACCATAGTGGTTGTGGGAAGACAAACCAATGCTCGAGTTTACAACCTGCCAATTCTGTTTTTTTTAAATCGTTTTTTTCGGTTCAACCGGAATTTCACTTGAATTACTGCACACTCACAATTACTTATATCCAAGGTAACCTTCTTAGGATACTTCAGTGAAATACTGATGGGTGGAAAGCAAACAGTACAGATTCTATCCTATCTAAGTTGATCCTTCCTAGTTGACCAACTTCATTATTCTCTTTACAGTAACAGAAGGCAAACCTTCTTTCCTAATTAGCACCAGCAGCTTTACCATTAACACAACATAAAGATTATTTTTGGTGCAAAATGCAAACATAGATAGAATCAGTATTTTCAATTTTCTGCTAATGTGTTTTATCTATTAATTAATTCAGGCAGAATTACATTTTCAAACCCGGGCTGTCAAAGTTAGCGTGATAATAACGCGTTAATGCAAATTTGTTTTAGCACCACTAATTTCTTTAATGCATTAACGCGATTCGATCTTTCGAAGGTCGTAGCAGGCTCAGTTTTAAAGCTAGAGAGAAGATACTGGTATCATACGAAACTAGAACTAAATTTTGGCGAGGAAAAACTGGCATGGCCATTTTCAAAGGGGTCCCTTGACCTCTGACCTCAAGATATGTGAATGAAAATGGGTTCTATGGGTACCCACGAGTCTCTCCTTTACAGACATGCCCACTTTATGATAATCACGCAGTTTGGGGCAAGTCATAGTCAAGTCAGCACACTGACACACTGACAGCTGTTGTTGCCTGTAGGGCTTCAGTTTGCCATGTTATGATTTGAGCATTTTTTTAATGCTAACTGCAGTACCTGTGAGGGTTTCTGGATAATATTTGGCATTGTTTTGTGCTGTTAATTGATTTACAATAATAAATATATACAAGCAAGCATATTTGTCCACTCCCATGTTGATAAGAGTGTTAAATACTTGACAAATCTCCCTTTAAGGTACATTTTGAACAGATACAAAATATGCGATTAATGGCGATTAATCATGGACATTCATATTATTAATCGCGTTAAATATTTTAATCGATTGACAGCCGTAGTTCATACGTAACTGTATAGCAGCAGTCTGTGTACTATTATACTTTATTAACAGATTCTTCTATAAACTCTACGTGCTGTTGTAACTATACTTTTATAACATTTTTAACAAGCTACCATCGTACTCGCACAAATTAGTTTCTGAATACCAAGTACTTCTACCTCTATTGCACTGCAGCTCGACACTCTTTCGGCTCCACATACTTTTATGTTTATCTCTGGTTTTCTTTTCTGATTTCTCTCAGAGTTATACTGTTAGGGCAGAGTGCACATCACAGCCTGCAGGGAGGCTGATTTCTGTGGCAGCTGTTTGACTTCTCAAGGGTGATGAAAAGAAGTCCCTTTATTAAGCCACTTTAAACTGACCATCTGCACAGCTACCAAGAGTGTGCCATTGTGGGCAAACAAATGCTGTACAGCATGAAACATCCTTTGATTTAACTAATACCTTAGAGGGAAAGTGCACTAATTTGCTTGTGGCTAAAACAACTTCACTTAGATCCAAGCATTAGCATTTGCATTTCGTTAAAGAAAGAAAAAAAAAGCATTTACTAGCCCTTCTTGTTGTGGTTCACATTACATACATTAGTTTCATCACTGCAGCCAGATTTAAGAGCATGCATTAAAGGTTAACCTGAAAGGACATAGACGGGGCTATCGTAATTTGAAAGATTAGTTTGGTCCATTAGTATGTCAAACCTATGGTAGCATACATATCAATTAATTTCACTACAGAAGGACAGTGCGGGCTCGAACACACATAGATCCACTTCAGATATGACAGGCACCTGAAAACAGGCATACAGAAAACTGCGCTTTGCTCTTACCCCCAGGGCATCACACAGAAAATGAAAAGCCTATAAGAATTGATTCCTTGACGAAACTAGATCTGGCTGATGTGCTATGTATGGAATATATGTCTGCTGGAGATAGTAGTACTTACCTTCTCCCCATCGATTCCCTTTTGCCCTTCTGATCCAAGTTCCCCCTGCAATGACAAGATTGAAAGTTAAAAGGAAAGGAAAGGACCCTCGGAAAGTTCATACTTTAATCTTTTTTTCCCCCGCTTTTATACCCAGAAGGTAATTATTGTGACAGTTCTTTAATACCACATTCCTTATTATTGGAATCAACCAGAACCTCTATCAAATCTGAAGCAAGATTAAAGGGTAACGTTGGTATTTTTCAACCTTGACCCTATTTTATGGTTTTGTGTCTAAGTGACTAACGGGGACAACTGTTTTTGAAGGGTAAGTGAGCAGCATCAATGTAAAGTTATGTTCACTAAAAGTGCTTGTTTTGCCACTGACAGGCTCAGATTGTTATTATAAGAGTCTGACAACATTATGGAAAGGAAAGGTTCCCCACAGAGGGAAATTATTTATATATTATATATATATTAATATTTTTTAGTAATCAAAAATATATATATAAAATAAAAGATATATATATATAAAAAAAATTATTTTGATAAAAGTATTTACATATTTACAGGTCAACTAGATCAGACAGTACAATCTTCCTTAACATCCTAGATGCTGAGTATACACATACCAGGCCTCTTACATCAGTGTGTGATGTCCTCACCTTTATCCATTGAGGTAAAATAAATAAATAAAACTTATATATAAATAGAAATATTAGGGCTGTCAATCGATTAAAATATGTAATCGCTTGATTGTCCATAGTTAATCATGATTAATCGCAAATTAATCGCACATTTTTTATTTGTTCAAAATGTAAAGAAATTAGTGGCGTTAAAACAAACTTGCGTTAACGCATTATTATCGCGTCAACTTTGACAGCCTTAACAAACATACATCATAACAACATAAGAAAAAAAGGTATTTGTTATTAGACCCCAGAAGTGTGTTTGTTTTCCAACCTCATGCAATTTAAAACGGCTTTAATCCAAAGAGCATGAGAGGGGGGTGCAGAGGATCTCCATCTAAGCTAAATGAATCGCCTCACCAACAAAGTGACAAAGGCGATTACATCGTTATTCGTTTTGGTCAGTTGCAAAGTGGGTGGGGGAAACCCCAAATAATGCCATTAAAGGGTCTGGTCCGGGTGTGTTAAAGACGCTTTTCAGGAAACCAGCAAGAGATGGGCAACACACAAATGTGCACATGACTTGCAGGAGAAGCAGCCCTATGAATGAGTGTTTTGAAATGATTTTTTAGTGTTTCATTGATCACATAAACTAATGAATACATTCATCCATAGATATTTTTACTAAATGTTAGCATATCTCTTGAATTTATAGGAACTCACTTAAAGCATTAAGGAGTTATAGTAGTTTCAAGGACACGGTTTATACTCATCAACATGCAAATTTAAGCACCAAGGGACTCCGCAATCTAATCACAGCACTGTACAGATGGACTGTTTGGTGCTAGTATGATATTTCTATCATATTTTTTTCTTGAGTTATTGTGGTTACAAGAATGTGTTCACTCAATACAAACAAATACACAGATGCCATGACATTGTGTCTCACATACACTAGCGTGTGCCACGGTGGCAGAACGTAAAAAAGAAATCCTTCCTTAAATGCAACTATTTATGTAAGTTAAACTGTGCTAAAGGGGGTGAAAGTATCTGGAACTTTTTGCACTGTCCTCATTGGTGCAATAAAGTTAAATCCCAAACTCACTCACAGCTCCTTCAAACTGAGCTTAGCAGGGGAACCACACACTCGCACCGCAGTGACACCGATACAAATACACATTTGGGATACCAGATACCAAATTCCCGGCAATATTGTTTGTAAGTGAGCTCACTGCATCATTTCAGCTCCAGCCAAGTCTATAGCATGCGTAAGATTATATGTTGTCGGGGAATAAGCTGTTCGAGGCTTATTTCTGCAGATGTAACATCTCAGAGGCTCATTTCCACAAATATCTTTACTGATCACTGATTCTTCTTGAGCTACCCAGCCCCTACTTTTCCACACACTCTGCCAGAAATATGTGAGATGTCTTGAAACTTGTTGGCTCTGTTATTAGAGTGTAACCTATACTGTACGGTTTCATGACCTCAGCTGGCCCGTAAAGCTCAAGCACACTGCCACATCATAGTGTCCAAGGACAACCATATCATTGCTCTCATATCGACAGCTGCGTGAAATTGTTGTTCTCACAATGTCGCTAACAAAAGAGCCTGAAAATGTGTCTTTAGGTTTTGTCCACTGCAACATTTGAGCCAGAAGAGAGAGACACGAAAGAGCCTCAGTTGCTTCACGGACGAGGAGTTGAGCTTAGGTGTAAAATACTACAAAACACGGTGCTGTGCATGAGCATCAATATCAATACTACCGGTGGTGCTCTTAATGTGGACTTTTCTTGTGCGCTGTTGTGCAACGAAACAGCTTTAGTTGTCTCCTAAACCTCACCTCAGAAAGCAGAGAGAGCTGTGCCATTAAGTGTTATTCCATATTCCATGTATCAAAGGTTCATCCGCAAATGTCCCCGAAGGTGAGCTTAACGTCTTCTATGGATAATATAGATCCAGGATTAAGCCATCCTCCTCGTCCAGGAATGATCCTATTTACTGCCGATGCACAAACTTCTTCCGCATCCATCTACAGCACAATTGATCACTCGAATACAATGAAATATCTAGTGTGATATGAATGTTTTCTTGCTGTGTATTTTCTTAATTTTTCGGAGAATTGAATCACAATCCCATACCCTGCTCTTTATGAAAGTACTACAGCGGGACATTCTCACTTCAAGACATGTAAACAACACCCACACACTGGCATTACACTAAGTGGTGCTTCCTGGTGACCGGACCTGCCCTCCCTCGCTGAAGGAGATAAACACAGGCATCCGAGATGCCACATTTGATGGTCTACAATCTTACCGATGACAATGTCACAGAAGGCAGCGAGCGGTGAAATGTAATTTTACTGATAGCATGTGAAATCTGGCTATTTTCTCAGCTCTTCGGGATTGTAACAGCAACATCCAATTACAAAACCAGCACTTGGCAAGTCTTAAAGCTTCCATTAAAATGTGCACTTTTCTCCCAATTTAAATGTCCGACTCCACAGCAATGTCTGTCACTCCTGACCCCCCCACTATTGGCCAGGGGAGGGTGTGTAGAAAGTTACCGCAAATACGCATCAAGTTATGCAAGCCGTTTGTTTTCCACCCAACAGTGAAGAGCTTCTCCCGAGAGGGCATAACTGAGACACCCCGACCCTCTAGTAAAAGTTGCTACTACAGCGACGAGGACACAATCCCTTACTGGCTTCACACCCTTGAACACTGCCAACTGTGTCCAATGGGGCCCCCGGCCAAGCCAGAAACGCTGGCGCTGCTTGGGACTGAACTTCTGAGCGTCTCTGTAGCTGCACCGTTCACCCTGTGCCAACCGGGCACCCACTTTGCTGCTTTAATTTCGCGATTGCTTTGTTTTCTGTGTTGCTGTGACGGGGTCAACACAAAGCAAAAGCCAGTGATTCCATCCAATGATGTTAGAAAATCATCTCAAAGACCGGGCAGTGACAGATTCCATAAATCACTAAACAAAAACGTGCCACCTGCTATTCACTGCATCTAGAAACCACGTAGTAAAAACAGAAATATATTTGAAGCTACAGCTAAATGTATTTATAGGGAGGGAGAAAACATAAAAAAAAAACTGAAGCTCCCAACTGAGTTTCATGTCAATCACAACTTTAATCACAGCTTTAAGCACAAAGCAACGCTATAGGGAATGTTGATGGGAAGGTTTTTGAAGTTGTTTCATCAGTGAGTTGCCTACCTTATGTCCTGGGTTTCCAGAAGGCCCGTCCTCCCCTGTGTCCCCCTGTGACGGAAACAGCACAGAGAACAGTTAGTGAAAGGTCTCTCGTTCACACATTAGTGAATAGCTTTATGACGGCTTGTCATTTCAGCAGCGGTCTTGCTCCTACAGCTGTTCCACAAGTTATTGCTGACCTAGTGGCTCAGCAGCTGCAGATCATCTTACTGTTTCCCCCCAACAACTGGAAAGCATACATCTGAACCTTGTTAGGGTCCATTGTATCATTTTAATAATTGTATTTAAAAAAAAAAAAAAGAGGACAGAACAGGGCAAGAAAGGATAAAAAGCTTGCTTATCCTAAGGGTATAAGATTATACAGCGTGGTGGTAAAGGACAAGACAGAATGGGAGAGAAAAGGAAACAGATTGTCCACAATGTTGTTAAGAGAGAGAAGATGGAGGTAGATAGTTATTCAACAAATTAAACTCACACAGAACTTGCTGCAAGCTAAGAATCTAATTAAAAGTGATGCCCATTCATGGTCACATCTTCATTACAAGAACTCAATAGGCTTGTTTTGGAAGAACAAGAAAATGTGGCAAAACCTAATAACGGAGATGGCATCTCTATACCATGGGTTATGAACCCATTATTCTAGAAAACACACCAAGTCCACTTTTTATAAATACTTCAACATCATTTGATCCGTAAAAATACTGTTCTTTGACTAGATATGGAAAGATGTAATGCTTTCCACAGACTCAGCAATTAGATGATTATATTCCATTTGTGTGAGACAAAAGAGATTCACAGCTGCTGATGTCATTCATTAAGAACAGATAAGCCTCCTACAAAATGCATATGGGAATGTACGCATTTCACAGAGCTCTCAATCCAGCCTTCTTTAATTTAAATTTTTTACTCAACCGCTGACACAAAACCTTTTTTAGAAATGCTAATAACATTTTCACACTGATGAATATAATAGGGGGAAAAAAAGAAGGGTTTTGACAGCTACTGGAAATTCAGCGTCAGCGAAATAATAAAGAGTCTTGAATAAAATTCTTGGAATTATTCACTTTGGAGGTATAAATTGAATTAGAGGGTACTAATTGAAAACACAAGCCATAAGGGCAGGAGAGTTGTAAATGGTTCAAAACAAATTAAAGGTATTGTAAAAGGGGAAGAAGTTTTAATTTCACCATTATGCCTGTTTTTTTTTTGCATGTACATGCAGGAGCTGTAAATCTAGTAATACCAGGGTTTATGTGCAAGGCCATAGAAAATGGATTTCCTTTCAAGTAAGCTGCATTCTTATGACCCAATCCTTATCTGTTTAATTTCCTGAGGGATTCTGGATTAATCATAGCGGTTTAATCCCTTTGCAGTGCATTAGAATCCTCCATCAAACTCTTGACTGTAATGCGGTATAGTACTTTCTGTAGGAGTAACACAGTAAGTAATCCCCGCACACTTCTCTAAGAAACCCTCTGTGAAGGTCACTGTGATTGGCCTGCAACTTCTCATTATGGGTGTTTTAAATGCTCTAAATTGCCCAGATGTCTTTGATTAATCTCTACAAGTCAGGCTAAATTGCTAATAAGTATACTCTGACTACTTTTTTAATCTTATACAGAATGGGATTCTCATGTTGGTAATTGAAAGTCTCATGAGCTTACCTTATTAACAGTATTTGCTGGGTCATTGTTACTCCCTTTCATCGTGTTATAATGTAAATCTAAAAGAGAGCAGTCATTGGGACTCCCTTGGAAATTTAGGGATCAATATGAATTGCTTAAACAGAGGTCCACCGCTACCATAATTTACCACACAGATTAACGTGCAACAAGGTCAGAGGGAATAAGAGAAAAGCAATTACTACACGTGATTGTGTCAAAGCGTGACGTTTCTGATATACTGCACAAATGGCTTAATATAAACTACTTTTCTGCTGCATTTCTCTTAGTGGTAGTGGCACGTGAACATTTGCAAATCCCACGAGACGTGAGAAACATTTCCAATCGATGATTAGTTACATTTTGTTGCTTACTTCACTAACATTTCAGCTAACGTCAGTGAATGGCATACTGCTTATACTGGTTTGACATCATATGCAGCTCTGCCTGCATTATTAAAGGGATAGTTTGGGTGTTTTGAAGTGGGGTTGTTTGAGGTACTTATCCATAGTCTGTGTATTACCTACAGTAGATGACGGTCGGCACGCCCCCAGCTTGGAGAAACAGACAGGAGTACCGACACGGAAGCAAAGCAATGTACTGCTGTAGATGGGGCTGGTAGCAAAACATATTTTAGCCACCTAAAAGAAAGGCTAACCTAAAAAAGTCAGTTTAAGAGTATGCTATATTTAGAATATTTTCACCACTTTACCTTGCCATCAGACAGCCTTTTCCGACGGAGAACTGAAGCCATTTTATCCATTTACGCTCTCGCAAAAGCCACCAAACTCCACTGAAAAAAACTGTAACTTTACCTCGCAGAACACAGGGGTTGCTGGTCTACCGCTGCCTCGATCGGTTAGTTTGTTTGTGCTATTGGGTGACTTTGGTGAATCTGAACTAACTAAAGTCACACAATAACACAAACAAACTAACTGATCGAGGCAGCGGTACACCAGCAACCCCTGTGTTCTGCGAGGTAAAATCACTGTTTTTTTTCCGATGGAGTCTGGTAGCTTTGGCGAGAGCATCAGTTCAGCGGCTTCAGTTCCCCGTCAGAAACATATACTATATAGCTGTCTCACGGCAAGGTAAACTGCTGAAAATGTTGTAAATATAGCATACAAAATACTGATATTGACGTTTTTAGGTGAGCCTCTCTTTTAGGTGGCTAAAATAAGTTTTGCTGTCAGCCCCGTCCACAGCAGTACATTGCTTTGTTTCCGTGCGGTAAGTCCTGTTTGTTTCTCCAAGCTGGGGCCACGCCAAACGTCATCTACTGTAGTTAATACACCGATTATGGATAAGTACCTCATACAACCCCACTTCAAAACACCCAAACTATCCCTTTAAATCAAACACATCTTAAACTCTTACAGAACCGCATTAAACCAAGATGATTTATTTCTAGTTACGTAATGGTAAAATATAGTGTGTCACCAAAACATTTCCACCTCAGTCTATCAAACACAGCAACTGTGTGCTTGTGTGAACTCATTCAAACTGTAAATCAGGTAAATTAAAAGATCTCAGAGCACCACTGTCAGTGTACTAATTGCCGGAGTGGCACTCTGCTGATGTGCCTGTATTGATTTCACTCATCATGAAAACAAATGTCTCCCTACCTGAGATTTATTGAATTAATACTAAACCTTAGATAAGACATGTGGTGTTTCTCCACACCGAGAATGCCTTCAGCTCTCATGATGCTGCAACAATTCATTACACTATGTGAGTATAAGGAGATGAAGGAGATGAAGGAGGGGGTGAGGGGGTTAGGAGGAAGGAGGAGGAGGAGGAGGAGGAGGAGGAGGAGTAGTTCAGATATTTACAATGTAAATAAATGTAAAAATGATTGTTAGTTTTTAATTTAACATTTCATCATTTAAGTAAAGAATGATGTAGATAAAGCAAGAAAATCCAATAACTTCAGATACAGCAAATGACTCTTAGATGCGACAACCTCATTTAAAGTAGGCGTATGTTTTCAATCACTTGTTAATGCTAAGGGTTAATACAGAAATATCTTAATTTATTACCTATATTTACAAAATTGATTAAAAAATCCCAGTAAAATGAAATGCTTGCCAGCAGTAGCAGCATCTAGCTTTAGATCGGTGGTATCGGGAAAATTGGTGCTAATAGACATAAAAGGTGGAGCTGATTAAAAATAAAGTATCAGTGTGCCAGCCACATAATCTACTGATATCAGAAGCCTTCGTCAAGAATTAAACATGGCATTATACTTGAGTTCAGTTAAGTTTCAGTTCACCATTGAGAGTTATCATCCTTCTGAAAAACAATTTACATGAGCATACTATTAATCCAAAGTGGAACAATGGGTCTAATATTATCATGAAAATAAAAAAAAATATGAGGTGATGTATTTTCTGAGTAAAAACAACGATGGGGTGTTATCATTATCAACTGACTGAGCCAGTTAGTCTTGAATAGTCTAGTCCCTGATCAAGTTTCTCCCTTAACTTCATTGATTTAGTGTTCAAGCCTGTAATAGGATTTGTTATGAATTTTGTTGTTCAGTAAGCACACAAATGGTGCCAAGTATTGATTTGTTGAAGACCTGAAATTAGATTTCAGGTGTTAACAGTGTGAGCCACTGACTCAGAGCACAAGACATGGCCCGCAGAAATAATAGGAGGGGAAAAAATGAAATGGCCCCCTGAAAATCGCGTTTAAATCATTGCTGAGCATCGTAACACAACAGGCGTGTACGAAGGGTCTCTTTGGATGAGGCTCTTAGGCTTCGGTTCAAAACTAACTCAGGGGGATATATCACTATTTGCGAAATACCACGTCACGGTGCCTGCTGCTGTACATGCTGCCTTTTGTGAAATGTAGAATTGCCTGATACATTCTTGCCCACTGAATACAATCATTTCACTTAGCAGCAAGTAATTAATCACCAGCACCGCCAACACACTCAAAGTGCACATAGACGGACACATTACAGCTTGAGTGCTGATCCCTGCTAGGTCAATTAAGAGTCATTAGAGGCCAATTATAACACATTTACAAATCTGATTAGTACAATCTGGTGCTATACACACAGTTTTGAATATACAATTCTATATTCATGACTAGAAAATGGGAGAAAATGGTTTCTCACGCAGCATGTTTAATATACACAGGTCTGACTGTTTTGACTGACTGCAGAAATGATACCTAACCATATAAAATAATTAAAAAAATACAAATAACTGACTAAAAATAACAACTATAACGCTTTAAAGCTACAAGTGTTAAAATGTCTATATCTATATCTCTATATATCTCTGTATATCTATCTATCGATCTATCTATCTATCTATGTAACTATATATATATATATGTATAGGAACAAAATGACGATGATTATTTACTGACATTGTTGTAATACTTGTCTGCACACATGACAGCTAAATGCAAAACATGAATTGTTTTCTTAATAATCAAGAAATCTCTATAATTTCTCATTCATTTGACACTGTTTAAAACCTCCAGACCAGCGGCACCTGGCTGGAGCTGTTTATAGGCTAGACCGTGTCATACACAATGACACATTAACAGTAAGAACGATTCATTATGTACACAGCACAAAAAAAAAAAATACCCCAATTCCAAATTCCCGTGCTGAGCTCTACAGGTACAATGCCTTCCAGGATTGAGTGGTTTTCCAGAAACAAAAGTCATCCTGCATATCTTAATCCCACAGCCACATCATGGTAATTAGGTCACTGACCCCAGAAGCCATCTGGTCTTATCAGGCATACAGTACCACCACCTGTTCATCCCTATGATTCCATTCATAGCCGAATGCGTTCTCCCTCGGTTCCTTTCTTAACCTCGCACAGACGACTAAAAGGGGGGATTTCATACTCCAAACGACGTGGTGTGTCTAGGGGAAAAAAATACCACTTTTTTGTCTGGCTATCTGGTGGTTCTTTTATGTTTTTTTTCTTGTCCTCCAACCAGCACAACACCAACAATTTTCAGTGACCGGGCATTTAGAATTCAACCTGTCTATTGAGCTGTCAAGGAGAAAGGATACTATTTTTCTAGTGATTGGACAAATGTATGATTTTCTAATTCATACACCTCGGGAGATCTGTGAGAAAATTCCCCTCGTGAAAGGTAATTGTAAGGTAGCATCTCAGAAGGACCTTGACGTCTGAACATGAACCTTTGTCAGACATCTACAGCAGATGTTTGCTTGCTAGGAGAGAGAGAGATATTCTTTTTCCTCTGACAATGAATTTCTGAAAAAGTATAAATTCATCCTACAGGGACTTGATCTCGTTCTTCACATTTAGACCTTGCAACTGTCCTAAAAAACTAATGGTATTGGCCACAGAGAAAAACTCAAGGCAGCAGTTGAGAGTTTCATTTGAGAGCAAAAGTATGGTTATTTACAACACGGGACAAAGCATGGTGGCCCAGTGATAACACGCTCTTTGATTCAATGAATGTTTCTGAATTATGTACAGTATGACTTACAGTGAACCGTGGATGTTGAACGTGATGCTGCCCACCTACTCGAGTCTAGACCGCAGTGAAAACATTGCATCTCTAACATTCACTTAACCCCTACGTGTTTCCTTACCAAGTACAAACATGTGCATATATCAACATCATAAAAATGTTGTCCATACCTTGTCTCCTTTATCCCCCGTTTGACCTGGCAGTCCATCTTCACCTGGAAGACCAGCATCTCCCTGTGCACATAATATACATTAGTAGGATTATAAAATGTCCTCTAATCAAAGAGAAAATGTGGCTATTGCTAATGGATTTCTCTTCATCAAACATGAATTGCATAGCGCTACATTTTGTATGAGAACATGAGACACTGCACACTTTGAACCTTTACAGTAAAGCACGTTGTCACAGAGTATAAGCTGTTAAAGAGACTATAATCTTTATTCTATGGATGTTGCATATGCAGTAATATACAAAAGGCTATGCTTGTTATCAGTTCAGTTAGTAATGTTAAATGAAGCCATGTTACTGTCGTCTAACGTTATATAAATTTATTACACAGCTTTGTTGAATACTTATTCTGATTGGTCAATCTACGGTCTGTTATTTCTTTATAGCAGACCACTGCTATATATAACAGACCGTTGCAATGGACGCAGTTCTGATCTCGGCGTCTGAAGGACCATTTTTGTGTCAAATAAGTTTTGGCATGGAAAAACTGACATGGCAATTTTCAAAGTTAACGCGATAACGCGTTCACGCAAATTCGTTTTAATGACACTAATTTCTTTAACGCATTAATGCAACTTGCGATTTTTAGGTTGTAGCTGGCTCAGTTTTAAAGAGTAGATGCTGTACATGTCATACTAGCTTGTCACAAAGGAGGCTAAATAACGCTCCAAACTTGCGCTAAATTTTGGTGAGGAAAAACTGGCATGGCCATTTTCAAAGGGGTCCCTTGAACTCTGACCTCAAGATATGTGAATGAAAATGGGTTCTATGGGTACCCACAAGTCTCCCCTTTACACACATGCCCACTTTATGATAATCACATGCAGTTTGGGGCAAGTCATAGTCAAGTCAGCACACTGACACACTGACAGCTGTTGTTGCCTGTTGGGCTTGAGTTTGCCATGTTATGATTTGAGCATATTTTTTATGCTAAATGCAGTACCTGTGAGGGTTTCTGGACAATATTTGTCATTGTTTTGTGTTGTTAATTGATTTCCATTAATATATATATATATATATATATATGCATTTGCATAAAGCAAGCATATTTGCCCACAAATCTCCCTTTAAGGTACATTTTGAACAGATAAAAAATGTGCGTTTAATTTGCGATTAATCACGATTAATTATAGACAATCATGCGATTAATCGTGATTAAATATTTCAATCGATTGACAGCCCTACAATAAAGTAATTTCTCAGAAAATACCATACAGTATGTAAGTCTTATGATTTCTGAATGAAAAACAGTTCTTGACCCAAGAAGTAAGATGTTTTAATTATTTATCAGTAAAACAATGTAGAGAGAATGTACAGCGTCAGAGTCTTAATTGAAATAAAAAGTAGAATCTTATTCTATTCTAATATCGAAAATGTATTTCTGCATAGCAGCAAAATAGTCTTCTAATCTAGGACTCCATACAGTTGATTTGACTGTTAGTGTATGAAGAGTTGATTTGTTTGTAATTTACAGGCAATATGTAAAAATCCTAAAAGGCTGTGTGTGGAGCTGTACCATCTGCTCCCTTCAAAGAGGGCTTGAAGCTTTCAGGTCTCAATTTGCATTTTAAGCTAACATTAATATTTGCAGTTGAAAGAATCCTTTTCCATTTTCACAAATTTATAGCAGGGTGCAGATTTACCATGCTTGAACAGTCTGGGAGAATTATACCTGTGTTTGCTAATGCATTATGGCTACACTACCTACTTTTTGGTATAAATGTCCTTTAACTGGCACTTTAGTGCCTATAAAGGATGAGTACGTGCCGTGTAAATCAGTGCTGGTTCAGTTACAATGGACATTACACTTACTCAATTAGAGGCCCTTGTTGGGTGGAATTGATTGTACCTTTTCAGTTGGACAGTGACATCTGTCAGTGGATGGTAAGGCCGTATGAGACAGCATCTGGGGGAGCTGGGCTGTAACCAGGGGAGGGGAAGTCCCATTAAAGGTCTTCTTGGCTTCACACTGGATCAATACAGAAAGTTCACCATTTAGACACCTTACTTTCTCCAAAATCCACTGTAATGAGCACACTTAATCCTAAGGGAAGCTGGGTTTTAGCTGGCATATATGCTTACGTCATGGTGCAAATATAAAACGTGGTAAACTGTGCGGTGAAACTTAGAAAGTACTAAGCAGTGATAAGACCTTCTCAAGGTTGTGACAATTCCCTCGGCGTAACGTTACACTGACATGACAGCATGCTTATGGAGACATATCATGGTAAGGGGTCAAAGGTCATCTCTCCATTTGGAAATCACTGTAACATTAGCTCCTATTGATTCTACGGTGATGGAAGAGCTCTGTTATTAAGTTTCTATCTGGGGACAAGACCAAAAACGTGTTACACTTGCATTGTCTGCTCACACCGCATACGTTAAAATACAAGCTAGTACTGTCTGTTACTACAGAACACCAAGTACTTTACTAGGTGACTTACTGAAGTACAGTTTTCTGTCTCAGAATTTCAAAGGCAAACATATACTCTACTGTATCTTCTCATTTATTTCTTTAGTTGTGGATGCATTATGTATGATAAATGACAGAAATGTTGTCACAAATTATTACTACTCATTACTTGTTGTCATTTTATTCACCATAAACAGCGGGTATTATTACTATGGTGAAAAATCATAGCGATTTACCTTTGGCTCCAGTAGCTCACAGCAATTTTCCATTTCGGCCATATAAGGGTCACAGTAGATTAGGATTTGTTTCAGTTCAATCTGTGGAAAAGAGCTCTCATTAACGGACCATTACAGCATCATACAACAGTTTCATCATCACAGAATGCTCCTCTTTAAGGTCTGCTCTTCCAACACGTTCTCATCCCAACTCATCGCTAAGGGGTGCCGTGTGTGGAGATATCGAACGCCGATGGCAGTGATAAAGCCTCTGTATTTGACGCCCTGGGAATGAGAACATGCTGGCTCTTCACTGGTTAAGACAGTATAATTTGTTGAGTTGTCAGCTGTTGTAGCTTGAAGTCCTAACATTGCCATTCCCAATGCCAGCAAAACAATTCAAAAACATCATATCTAAACCTATTTATTTTATTTTTTTTTTCTTTTCTTTAAAAGGCTTCAACTTCTGCATGAATTGCAGCTGCTTCAGAGCAGAACTTGAACCCTACCATTTTTCCAGATGTACTGACTTACATCTTTACAAATCACATGGACTAAAAAGTCAGCTGTTAATGCTACATAAGCCCAGTTCTACTCAGAGGCATTGGGTGACCAAATGGCATGGCTGACCTGATGTTTTTCTAGGGGCATCTCTGAGAATGAGCCTAACACATAAGACAAACTAGAGGATTTACAGAGATATGTATGCCCTCGAGGCACATTTTAAATACATTTTGAAAGCACTGGGAGTGCAAAAATGTCTGTGAAGATAGTACACTATTGATGGAGATGAGTAACAAAACTACTGCATGAAAACCTGGTAAAGATTTAGCTGAATAGAAAAAAAAATGTTTTTCACAAAGTTCGCGTGGGACGTACATCTACAGGTCGTCCATCCTCCACTCGTGTAGTGATGAGAGTGCGCCCACTGGGGTCAACGCCGTCCTTCTCATCGGTCAGTCTCCTTTCTATTAGCTTGCAGTCCACGTAAACGGAGACGATGTTGCTCTGTACAGAAATGCTCAGCTTGTGCCACTGGCGATCAAAAAGGGCATGTAGGTCACGGCTCTTAAATGTGTGGCGGAGAGCGTTCGTTAGCTCGCCCTGGGAGGAAAACTCCACCACCTTCTTGCCACCGTCGACCACGACAGACACCTGAGAAGCAAAGAAACATCCCATCAAATTCCAGCATATTGGCAGATACCTGAAACTGATATGTGATGTTAAAACACACAGCGGGGCCCCACCTGACTGCCTCCCGACTGGTCGAATATCTGCCAAAGATACCAGCGGTCTTTTTTTGTAGTTCTTCTTACCCGGAAGATGGTGACAAGGGAGTATTCGCTTGAAAGCCCACCTGGAAATATTTCTCTAAAAAAAACCCCATCATACAACATGGTCAGATTCTCACAGGATATACATATTAAATCCATCATTAAAAAAAAAAAAAAAAAATGAAAGATGACAGTGTCAAGTGTCATTTCTCAATATTGAACGTAAACTCTTTTAAAGCTTTCAGTGGCTGAACAATGAAGCAGCCAATCAACTTCAATGATCAATAAAACATTTCAATATATCCTCCCGCTACTGCTGCAGAGTCATACACATAAATAAACCTGACAAACTTGATTCCATTTAGCTTGATGAATTGTATACTGGCGTCCCTGTCTTCCAGATAATGAAAACATGTAGAAATTGATCGAAACTCCCAGAAGCCAATCTTTTACCTCACCGAGATACCATGTGCTACAGTTACAGGGTTATAGATGCCTAGTGCAATGCCGTTATGGGTTTATGTGTATGACCTCAGCTGCTCTCTAAAGTCAAATAACAATGCTGTGTTCACAGCGGAAAATGTGTTCCAGCTGAAGCAAACTACGCAGAGGAAATAGGGAATATATAGGAAAAAACAATATCATATTTCAAATCGCACCCACTCTCAGATGAATTTATTCAGCAACTCATCTCTCCGCCCCACAAGCTTCCTAATTTTATACATTGCGTTAAAAAAACATTGTACCCTTCAAAATACTCTAACCCTAGCCCTAACTCCAGACTCAGATTAACAGTCAAACGTGGAAGAGCATAAACATAATAAATCAAGATCAGCAAAAATAATAATAATGCAATGATAAGGTCATTGGGAAGGCAGAGCGCAGCCTGGGGGAGGGAGAGAGAGAGTTTCTACAGACAGGTTGGAAATTAGTTTTCACTCCAATATATCATCTCCTATTCTCTCAGAGCTTCACACCCTCTTCTATTGTGTCCCTTGAATTCTTTGAGATTTCGGTGTAAACGGTACATGACTAAAATGATAAATACACCAAGTTAAAGCTCCCGCAAAAATGCCTCTGTGAGAGGCCAAGGGCTGGGGAGGTTATTTGTTGCCGAAGGGCTAAAGGACTATTTCAGCTGCAAATCAATATGAAAAGTGGCAGGGCAATTTATAAAAATGAGGATTTATAAAATAAATTCAACACAGAATATTTCCGTGCTGCTCGTACGGTAACTGCTTGTACCTAATGTGTTACACATTATTATAATAGGCAGGGAGTAACGTAAAAGAAAAAATGTAAAAGAGAACACCAAGAGCTGCAGCTTACGGAACATAATAAATGTAAGCAGGTTTAATATAACGGAGATACTCTGAGAAATACTGTTTACTGTTAGAAGCCCTGGAGTCCACACCCTTCTTTACAAAGTCCCCAAAGAAGTCTGCTCTTATTTCAAAACACGGTCTGTCTACAGTGCGGCACACTTGATCTCTGATGGCCCAGAGGGTTAAAGTTCATGACCTCGCGTTGACTGCCATCTGTGGCTAAATGGCTGAACCCCGAGCTCAGTGTCGGTTGGTTTGAACACTGTTTTTCTGACTCTTTGGAAGTAAGTGATAATGAGCGAAGGAAAAGGATCTGCATTCATGTTCTCTGCTCTCACGCTACCACGCTAACACAACTTTTAAAACATATTGCACTGCACTGTATGCGATTTTGCCAACCCTGTCTCTTAAAAGTTTCAATTTAGAGCTGCAACGATTAATCGATTAGCCGTCAACTATCTAACTATTTTGATAATTGATTGATCAGTTGGAGTAATTTTTACGAAAAAAGAAGTCAAAATTCTCTGATTCCAGCTTCTTAAATGTGAATATTTTCTGGTTTCTTTACTCCTCTATGACAGTAAACTGATTATCTTTGGGTTGTGGACAAAACAAGACATTTGAGGACGTCATCTTGGGCTTTGGGAAACACTGATGGACATTTTTCACCATTTTCTGACATGTTATAGACCAAACAACTAATCGATTAAGCGCGAAAATTATCCACAGATAAGTCAACAATGAACATAATTGTTAGTTCCAGCCCTAATTCAGTTTATATATAACTAGTTTACATTGGCAAACTTTTAGAAAAAACTTAACTGCTTCCTGGATTACATTCAATAACAATATTTCATTCCAATGCAAGCTGTGTGATGTTTTTACACTACAGGGTTGGATTCTACAATGTGAAGTACTCTGGCCTGGTTCCTAGCCAAATTACTGAAACAGCCACAGCAGTGAGGAAGAGCAAAAAAGAAATCTTGAGTGACATGTGCAAAAGTACTGTATATTATAAAATAGAGCACATCCATAGCAATAAATCAGGAGAAGCACAAAAGATCACAGAGCTTCCACAAGAGCTATAATCACAACTCATTCCATTTTTTTTATAAAGAACGACCATGAGCTTTCTGGAAACTATCACCCCTCGTGGAAAATGTCTTTGCATATTGCTTGGCTGGCACTACTCCTTGTATAATCAGGGACAGTGGTTTGACAGAATGTCACAGCAACACTACCGGTCTGGTAGAGAATCTCCCGGAAGCGGCTTTAGTGTCCCGTCTTGTAAGAAATCCTATCCAGGAAGATTCTCTAAACGAGTCAGAAGGAATCAGATTGCTGTAGCTGAAACAATCAAACCGCAAATGTTAGCCTCGTTGGCTCACATCCCAATCACTGACACTCAATCCTCCGACAGATCAAAGCGGGCTCAACCGTGGCAGTTTATACGCTAAACGCATCATTCACGCTAGCTAAGACTAAAACTTCCTCTCAGCGTGACTCCCCCTTTCCTGTTTAAATGTGGAAGTGCTGTGTTTGCCAATGTGATAGAAGACTGCAACTGATGAAGCCAAATTAAATGAACGCCTGTGATCTGGAAGAAGGATATCTTACCAGCGAAGAGATGTTATACAGCTGAGTGTGTGCTACGTTATCATCATTCCAGTGTAAATAACGGTTTCTCTGCACGCATGCATAATGGAGAGATAACACGGCGATAGCAACAAGCCGACAATAACAAGACAAACATTTTCAAAAGTGTGTGATCTGCCACCGCGACTACATGCCGTAAAATTAACTCGGAGTCATTTGTTACCTCCGATCAACCTGGGATTGTTTACCAAAATGTGCAACTGTTCATCGGTAGAAAATCACTGTCACAACAGAACTGCTGCTAAGCCTATCAAACAAAATGTCACGGCGGCTGCCTTGGTTGCCCCTCTATTCCCGTCTCCAGCCACTTCTCACTTCCCCCAGGCCCATGCATTACTTTCCAGACCTGCCGTTCTCCATCCACCCAGCCGATGCCCTCACACTTTCCCACCAGATCGTCATTCATGCCTTTGCTTTCCAGCATCTTCAACCTGAACCTAACTCTGTACCTGTACCTTTTACCTGTCCCGTTCCTGTCGACCTGTGGACTCTCAGCTACTTCTGTTCGGACTTGCTGCCTGTAAGCCTTTGTATCATCATTTTACTATTAAAATCACTCAACTATTAAAAGAGAACCAACCAATATAGAAACCCCTTTTAAACTGTACATCTGTTTAAACACCCTACATCAACAAAAATATCCTATATTATATAAGCTGATGCTAGACACGTTTGATAACACTCTACATATCAAAGGGCAATGGGAACTGGAGCTGAATACAATAGTGGACGATGACAACTGATGTCACAGGGGGGTTGGGAGCCAGCTATGGAAAGAATTTGATTGGAAGGTTAAAATTAGGTTCTTTAAAAACAATCCTACCAACTAATCCTGGAGAAACTGTGGTGGTCGGTGACCATACTTGTATATATATTTTGGGATTGCCTAATAATACAAAGATTTTGGAAAAACGTCAAAGAAGAAATGGAGAAAATTCTGGGCATTTCCCTGGAAATGTTGCTGTTGGAAGTATCATCTAAACACCTGTTTAACACAGACCAGTGTTATATACTGTACGGCATATTTTGTTGATGCTTGCATGAAAAAGAATTACTATTAATTGGATGGAGACTAACCCTGCCATGATTGATCAATGGCTACAAAAAGTCAAACATGTTTGAATGATGGAACCAGCCCAGCTAAAACTGCCTGTTTTTATAAGGAGATAAACATCAGGTAATGACTACATTAGTAAGGAATCTTGCACTTTGTTTTGATGTATAATTTATGTAGGAATATGTATAGGTAGATGTGTGTGTGTGTGTGTTCTACTTCTGTACAGTGTTATTTCATCTATAATAAGTGCAGCCCAATCTCAAGGTGAGTTTGTTTTGCAATATTAATTGTTAATGTTGTTAATGTGTGTTAATGGCAGTAAAGTAAAAAAAAAATTAAACAACCACTGAACAGTTCCTGTCTGCCTGGTTGTCTGCATTTGAGTCCTTTTCTTTGCTGCCCGGCCCGTACAGTACACACCCCGTGACACATATTACAGTCCTTGGATGTGGATTTGACAGTAAATATAGGTGAGTTAAAGCACTTCAAGCTGCTAGCATGTGTGAGGTCGTAGGCTAAAAGGTCATTGACGTCAACGTATATGGTTGTATCATCTATTTCTGAACAGAAAATCGAAAAAAATACAGATTACATAAATTTAGCCTATGACTTAAAAAAGAGTGAGTCAGCTATACAGTATTGATTGCAGTAAACCTATATGATTAATTAGCTGACACGACGGTCACAAACCACCGAAGCCACAGATTGATAAACAAACAAACCCTGGTGATTTGATACACTATATCTCAGCCTCACTGGCTCCTTTGTATCTACATTTCACGCTACATTTTACATATACATATGATATGAAAATAGCTCACTGTATCCCATTGAACATTTTTACTTGTTACTTGTTGACGATAGTTAGCATTCCAGTCACACAAATCACGTTATGAGACATTGTGGTCCCATTCAAAGGAAGGATTAATTCCATTCCCATTACAAAATGAGAGATGACTAATGTTGTTTTGTACTGAACTTCCTACTGACAATTTTATTTGACTTAATCTTTAAGACTAGAAATAAATAAACAGGACCTATAATTTTCAAGGTGCAGCTAACAAAAAGCACAAATAAGTCTAAATATGTATAAAGACGAGTGCATTCTACCTTTATACTTGGGTATGTTTTGTTTTGCAAATCAAGGATTATAATGCATGTAAAATAGATGTAAAAACGGTAGTCCAATGAGGCTGCTTGTTGCAAATTACACGTAAAGAAAAGGAAACCGCTCATGGATCTTATTTCGCTGAACAGTTGAAGAAAGAAAAGCACAAACAGCAACAGCAGTGCTTCAATATTGTGTGAGCACGTTTTGAATACATGTTGCATTTCGTAGGGCAATGTCTCACCTCACACAAATGTTCCTTGAGTGTGTGTCAGCTCTGATCTATGCACCATAATGCGTACTGTGCCAAGGAAGCTGGCAGAACATTAGCCAGATCTAGAGAGTCGAGCTGAGCATCTATTGCTGCAATATCCTGCGAGCAAAGTGAGCAATGTTTTAGTGGCTGTGGCGGGGGTTAGAGGGGCCTCCTGCTTCGTGCAATTGCCCTCGCTTTCCTTGCTCAGCTGACATGCAGTATCACCTGTCAAAGTACTTAGATAATTGGATATGAGAGGGATCGCAGTCTCGCCACTATAACCAATGACACTGTCAGCAGTGTCATTGAGAAGCAGCATCTTCTTGCACTACGGGCCCAGACTGAGGGAAGGGCTGAGGTAAATGTATTTTCGGCTGGAACAGGGAAGCGGATCACAAATCACCTGGCTCTAAGATTCTTCCACCTCGCCACAGAGAGAGTGGCAGTAAATGTTTACGGTCGCGTGTCGTGTAAAAATGCTAAAAATATCCTCCCCTCCCCGGAAGAATGACACAGTGTTCTCTTTCACTGTTACAACTTCAGGACACAAAACAATAAACATCTCAAAATACATTTTTTTTTTTTAAATCCAAAACAACACCGTAAAGCCAAATTCGGCAACCCTTTTTACAGGTTCATATGTGCCACTGGTCTTTTTTTGATACAAGTGATGGTACTAAATGTAAAAGTGTAATAGGCCTTTACATATTATATCAAATCAAAATCCCCACTATATCATCCTATTAGCATAAAGGTGAAGTCACAGAGCGGTCTCACCGGTTGACCGAGGGAATAAAGGTCTTCAGTAAATGGCACCTCTGTGTGTCATTTATGTAGTTATTTTAATATTCCTGTCTTATTATACGCACTTTTTTTCATTCCTTTATGTCCCACTTTTCGCCCTTAGGAGATTTCTAGAATAAACGCAATATATATTAATTCTGTTGAAATTATTCCCTGTCTAACAGCTCACCTCACAGCTTGCCCTTATTAGCCAAGGCAAATGGAACTATTGCTCTGAGCAGGGTATATCTGGGTTGCCTCAAGTCAGTCCTTTCATGAAATCCAGTTATGGCGACACTGTTTTTTTTTTTCCCTACAATATCACCGGATCTGAGGGAAAGCAAGCTTAAACCCTCATCATGTTCCGCACAGCAGAGATCTATAATAGCAGTAATATTTTAGCATTTTTTTTTACAGTATCATGTGGTGTTGCAATATTTGAGTTGAAATATTCAGAACCGGTACATGAGGGAGCAAAATAGCAATTGCCTAGGTGTTAATCCAAATGAACACTGCAGTTTAATACTGTTCATAGCCTCGGCCACACATGAGTGACTGAACCTTATAGCGTGCTTGCATTGCGCTTCTGTTCAATAGCAAGAACATGAGTGTGGTGGAAATGAAGCAGCATATAGGAGACTATTTACTGGGTCATGGCTGTCTGTCTGAGTTATCCTCAAATGTTATGGAGGAACCGGAGTACGACATCTGAACCTAAATGATGCAGAAAATAAACACACACACACACACACACACACACACACACACACACACACACACAGGAGGATGCTACTCACTTCGTTGGCTTAATGAGCGGACTGCTTCCTAAACGAAATGAAGGCAGCTCCTCTGTGATCGTTCCCTTTCGGAGAAGAAACTTTTCTGTGAGATCAAATCCTGTGAACAGGTTTACAGCGTGTCACTAGATGTAAACAAGCAAGTGTTGACAAATTATTGACAAAGCAGTTGTGTTGGTTCAGAACTTACCTGTGATCTCCAGGGGACGATCCAAGACGTCAGAGAACCTGTACTCCTCTACGCTCAGAGGAGGGCATGAGCCATCTAGAGGGAAAGCCACCGAGAAGTTGGTTGTGCCGGGTACAGACGTTCATTTATGTTTTGAAGCAGTTTTGACAAGTATTGCAGAAGAGAAGACGATACATTGAATCACAAATTCATTTCCACAGTGCATTTCCTTTCATTTGACAAACAAAACCTCGACATCGGAGCAGAAAATCAATTCACCGTTTGTTTTTTTTCAATTTTCCATTAACCTTTAAAACTTTAGTTTAAACTAAATAAAATAACCAACCGAGACAAGACTCTGGGGTGTAATTAAGAGGCGAGCCTAGATCTGCTTTACCCAAAATTAAATGGACTTTATGAATACCGATAGTCCCATAACATTTTTACAAGTCTAAAGTTTGGGCTCAAGCTGTCACGCTCTCAGTCTTTCCCAAACATATAAAGTGGATTCCCCCGAATAACGGCATTACGAAGGGTGGTTTGCCATTGTAAATAAATTGTGAACAATAAAATTTGTAAAACATCAATATAAAGAGATTTTGAAACATTATGCTTCGCTTAACAAGAGTATGGATATGTTACCATCTGCACATGGATTTTGGATGTAATCCAAAATTGTAATACATGATTATATAAAGGCAAACATAAGCCTTTTAATCACAAAAGATTTAACTGTAGATCTATCTGCTATATACAGTATTCACCATCTGTTCTTTACCTCGACATTTAATGAGAGATCATTTCTTTTTATAGATAAAACATGTCTGCCCTATGTTGATACCAGGACACTTAAGAGAAGAAAGACAACAACTGATGCTTTTCAAAATGGCACTCCACTGTTGAAAGACAGAAGTTGCTTGACAACATGTTGGGGACAACAAACACACGTACCTGTTCGCTCACTCACTGCCATTCCAAAAGTGCAAGGAATGAAATTTACAGTCCAAAGGAAAGCGGTCCATCTTAACAAGCAAATCATGGCTCTGACACCAGAAAGCAGTCCGACTTGAAAACCTGGATGCAAACAGAACAGTTTTTATTTTACAGTTCTGTTCAATTCAATCTTAATACTTGGTCAAATTGAAATAAATAATGAAACACGTCTTTGCGCTAATCTTAATTAAATATTTTTCCTCATGCAAGTGACAACAAACAATGAGGCTCTACTGATTTTCATTAGAAACTTGCTATACTGCCGGGTGCAACAGAAACTTTGACTTAGATTTATTCAGTCGGTCTAGCACCGAAACAATCTGGTGTCTGTTGTGATCGCTAAAGTAAAACTAAGACGGTTAAAACTTCAGATTTCACTCCTTTATATCTGGCTGGAATCGTATCTCACTGTGTTCTATTAATTGTTATCAAATCAGGGCTTTTCATTCTTAAAAACATCCGCTGAATGAGATTATGTGCAAGTCTTGCTGTCGTGAGATTCAATTTTAGCTGCAAATCATATCTGATTCTCTTAAGACCCCGCTCTCATGCCCACTTGTGTGTCCCTAAAGCCTCTCTGAGTGTTTATGTAAAGTCACTCAATCTGGAGAATGCACTTCAGAGTCCTTCGTTCATTAGTTTTTTTATGAACAGCTGCCATACAGTGACGAATGGAGACGTCTATACTGCAGCTAAATCATTATACCCTAAGCAATGTTTATGTTAAGGTTTCGGTTTGCTAACTAAAGCGAGCCAAGCTGCCTCTTGTACTCCACGGACAGTTTGCAATTCATTAGGTCAGTATGTCATCAACACAGATTAGCTGTGGATCTGTGCTGATGGTAATCTTCAGAATTTACAACAAGACAAAGACAACAAAACAGGGAGCTATTACTACGTCAGATGTTGATCCAAATGCAGTATATTGCGTGTTAAAAAAGTTGGCAAGTTTTAAGCAGTTTTCATCATTATTTTACTTAATTTATTAACTATATTCCAAATTAAGTTTACAGTACTGAGTCACTGTATGAGAAGTTCAATACATGACTGTGTATTCTTTTGTCTGGCTTTAGTCATAATGCCAAAGCCTTGATCTTTGTTTCTGTAGTACTCTGTTAGCACTCTGTTGTGTTTTGATCTGTAGGCTGTCAGCAGTGTTTTGTTCAAGGACGTCGCATGCAGGGATCAAACCTGGAAACCTCCAGTTACAAGTGAGTCTCTCAAGCTATTTGACTGCGGTTGCCAAACCGAAATCTTCTGCATTACTCTCGTGCCACTGCAAAGAAGGCAATAACTTTTTTTTCAGGGCAGAGTCATCCTGGATGGTAAGAGTCTGTTGCAAAGTAAAGTCAATCAATTTTAGCTCGACTATTCCAACTCAAACTAAACACTTTCAGTAACTTCCGGATTGCTTTGCCTGCCGGAATAGTGATGATGACTGAACACCAGGGCTTTCCGTGACTTTAAAAAGAAAGAAAAAACTGGACGGAACCCCACAAACAGGTTTGCACATTATCTAGGCGTGACACAGAATAAATAAATAAATAAATGTAAAATTTGTTTTTGTGATTATTCTCTTAAAACAACAGAACGGGTCACATCTGTCCATCAATCCTACAAAGTGGCTCATCATGACACATAATGACTAACATGCTTTGGTCAGTACCTGGAATGTAGTTAGCTGTAATCCCGTTACAAAGACTATAATCCCTCTTTCCTGGTGCACATTCATCTATTCCCACTGGGGAGAAGACTGACTGAAGACAGAGCTGAGCACTGAACTTGACCTCCACACACCATGCAGAACACAGCCACCACAACCACACATTAACTTAATTTATATGCCCAGTCTCCAAAAAGTGTGACCAACATTATTTTTCACGATACTCTCCTTCCTTAACAGCCCGCTGTCTCATCCAAATTAATCTTAGCCCACGATGATTAATTCCCCGCTCATGCTGCAAGGCACTTGTGCCTTCTCCCACTGGATCATAAAGTTTTTGCATGCCGGCCTAGGGCATCATGGCGCTTGGGGATGAAGTGACCGTGCCACTTACAACTACAACCATGCATGGGCTGTAGACAAGCAGCACTACAGAGGTATCACATTCCTTTGTCTGTGTAATGTCATTTCTGCAAAATGCATGCAGCTCTAAAGCCTCTGCAGTCACTCATCTACCATCTTTACATGACTGATTTTGGAGGAGTTGTAATTGGCACTTTAAGACCACACCTCATGGAGTTTAGTGTACCATCTGCATGGATTTTAAACCCTAAATTGACAGTGTATTTATATTTGGAGGCTGCTATCACACAGTTTGAGAGAGGTGGAGAGTGAAGTTATACTCTACTACGTCTCTCCATCATTCATTCAGACAATTTCAGTCAATGACAATCACTGTTAACACTTCAATATTCAAAGAAGAAGCGTGTTTCTCTGCGCGACAGCCGCTGATTGGCTGCGTGTTTTCTTTATTAAATTTTGAAATAATTAACTTTATGAAGCGGTTGTTATTCTTTTCCCGGAACATTTCGCACTTTGCTGGTTATAACAAGTGATGTAACACGGTACCATGCTTACTGCTGCAGAGCGCTCATGAAATCAGGCAGAAATAACCTGTTCATAAAGGAGCGTGTTCCCGGTTAACGCACAAGCAAGTTAAGACATGCGGGCGGGCGGGGGGGGGGGATAAAATACTTCCAACAACCGATCAAAAAGACGCAAAAAGGAATCCGTTATAAATTTTAAAAAAAAGCGGTTTTCAATACGCTTGATACTTCCATTTGTTATTTTTAATTGACTGCGAAATGAATTGGAGTCTACTTACAGTTGGGTGAGAAAAGTTTCCTTTTTAAGGCAGAAACAAAGAAAAAGCAGCGAAAAGAGTAGAATCCATGTGTGATTGCGATCAGTGTGATTCCGGATTCCAGGACTTGGAAATAAAAGTGAGTGTGGGATCGCCTTGCTGGAGGATCGCAGCAGTCCTTATTAGTTGCACCGAGTATAGTGGCCCTCCCACTCTGTCATTATTACTGAAATGCTCTGACAGAGACTTCAGCAAACACGCTGAAAGCTTTCATATTAGAGGGGGGGGGGGGGAATAAATGCCCAGCGGGGGGGTTTTCAAAACAAACTCTCTTGTTTTGTTTGACTCGGGCCAGGTGCGGGAATTAAACACCACGTCTGATGTATTATCATCGCATCACAATATATATCTGAATAGAGAGGGGTTTGATTCATATGGAGTTTCATAGCCTTTAAGGTGACTTTGTGTGTGTGTCATCAACAATTTTAAAAGTAAATATCAGAACAATAAAAAAAAAGATTCATCTTGATACAATAATACCTGTCTATTCATCACATGAATAGACAGAAAATTCTAGTGCAGAAAATCACTTTCTGCACTACATTCACTTCTTTAAATAGTCCTGTATCTCAGTTGTTTACCCTGCACTATATTCATTTTTAACAGTTCTTCTGCACATTGCATATTTTGTTTTATACTCTGTATTACTTACATGTGCCTTGTTACTACTTGTGTCGTTTTACTAACATGTGTACTACTTACCTGTGACGTTTTTACTAATATGTTTGCACTATGGAAATGTGATGCTGGAAACATGAATTTCCCTCGGGATCAATAAAGTTACTATCTATCTATCTATCTATCTATCTATCTATCTATCTATCTATCTATCTATCTATCTACATAATACCTCACAGTATTAGACATGTATATAAAGATCCAACATAATAACAGCTCTGGGCTGTAAAGGCTACAGCAACATATACTCCATACTATTTTAAGTCAGGATGCCATGTCGCAATACTATGCTATGTGGAAGCCAACAACTTTTAACATTTTCACATGCAGGTTTAGCCATTCTGTATTATCCACTGAGGGGTTTGCTCGTGTTGAAAATGTGCCATATTTTGTGTTACTTTTGAAACTAACTGAAGGTTAAAGCTCAGGTACTTTGTCCCCCTAAGTTTTTGTTGAAACAGCACGCCAACAGTTCGAGACACCACAGAAACAGGTGCTCGGGCTGCACACACATAACTGTTTAGACAGATGATTTCAGTGCACCCTCCCCCCCCCCTCACCACGGGGACACACAGACATACTTTTCAGTCTTGTGATGAAAGAAACAAAGAAGAAAATGGTTTAAAGAACAACTCAAGATTGAAGCAGATGGCTATATGTCTTTGTTGAACATTATACAAACATAAGCTTTGAATTATTTTGGGGTCTTTCT
Source organism: Sebastolobus alascanus (assembly GCA_916701645.2). NCBI lineage: Eukaryota > Metazoa > Chordata > Actinopteri > Perciformes > Sebastidae > Sebastolobus > Sebastolobus alascanus. The sequence continues at coordinate 1,545,022 of CAKAOJ020000248.1, read as the reverse complement.
GTAATTCTTTTGTTCTGAGTGAGGACCGAATTACTTGAAGTGTTGGCAGCTGATTAATTGCTGTCTGTCTCACAGTATAACATAGGAAAAGAGCTATCTTTACTTTTCTGTTACTGGAAATTTAAAAAAACAAAACAAAAAAAACAACACCTTTGAGCAAATTGACCGTCTTTTCAGCTGAAATGTCACTGTGACGTAAACTCGACACTAGCTGATGTATTTATTTTTACTCTGTCTCGGGATCTATATCATCCCCAGTGTTCTCTGGAGTCTAGGTAGATTCATGCCCTCAGTATTGGCTCTTGTTTCACTAGCAGCTCATTAGAGCCTTTTTCCGACTAACAATGGATTGATAACAAGGTTGTGCAGGCGTTTAGAGGGACAGTTACTCCATTCAACAAGAAGGACACCCTTCTCCAGCTGCAATCAGATTCTTTTACAGTACGCTGGATAATTTCTTTAACGTGACATTCAGGGATTCCAGCCTCTCTTCGAGATCTACCAAGCTTCAACTTTTCTTCTAGACAAAATACTTGAAATAAAGTCGGTTCACTGTGAGGTCTGTTGACTCTGAAAAGAAACAATGTCCCAGTTTTCCATGAAATGAAATTTTCTTCACCTCTATTGTATTGGGGTGGCAACAGAGGTCTCAGCGGTGGATAAATCCAAATAAAAAAGAAACAAACTGAATGGCTCAGTACCACTAGGAAACTGTGGGGTGTGTTTTTGTTATTTGGGTGAACTGACCCTTTAAGGTTAAGGCAAGATTGGGGCCATGGTGAAATAATGAAAATGGTATGGCGCCTTGATGCCCCGGCAGTCTATACATTGTGTACCATTTAACAGCAACTTCACATGTGCCCTTAGAAGAGTTTACATTAGTAGTGGGCGTTTAAGGTCTGTGTTTTCAATGCGTTTAACCATAAGATAAATTCCTGTCTTCTATTGCTCCTTAAAATGCATCTGAATGGTCCATGGTGCAACATGATAAAAGCAAAATTTCAATTAGTGAATTCAAACAATAGCTTTTCGTATAAAGAAAGTATAATTCAGAGATACAGATATATAATTCAGAGATACTGACAGAGCAACTCTTCTCCTATAGCAAACATAAGAGTGGTATTTGGGGACTGCATCATCTACAGCCTGACATCACGGTCAGTGCGTCGCCTAAACTTCTGTTCCTTTGCTGTCACTATATAGATAGAGTGTGTTTCGGCGCAAAACAGGTGACAAATGCAGCCCACCGAGTGCTGCATCAAGGTAAGTGTTCCGAGCACACCTAACTGGAGTGACATCTCATAAACTCCAAGGTCCTCAAAGCTGTCAGTGGGCTCTAAAATACCCTGGAGATGACTGTTGTTTGAGAAATATTCCGTGAAAGTATTCATACAAGAATGAACATCACTGAGGGAGGGAAAAAAAAGTCAGTTGTGCAAAATAGGGAAATTAAATTGTAATTTAACGCACCAAAAATATTTTTATGAATAAGTCTTGATATCAAAAAGATTGTTTTTCCAATAAATATTACATTGCCAACTAATATAGAATGAGTTCATTAGTTGTTATTCAGGTAACGTCTGGATTCCTGACTGTAGTTCATTGTTAGCCTGACCTGAAACCTTTCATTTTTAAGAATGAGATGAAATTTTTGACAAAAGTCCAACATATTCTGCTTCATTATTCTGGAACATAGTCCCTCTACTCACAGTGCTGTGAAAAGCCATGCTGTTGCTTGGTCGCTGCTCTCTGGGCGAAGACAGAGTGAGTGGGCGTTGTGTGCCAGACCTGTATGAAAAAAGGGTGAAATTCTATAATTTGTTAGCTTGAATTTCAGGCTTGTGCTCCGCTTGTACTATCCTTAAAATCCTCACTAGATCCCATGCTGTCAAAAGTTTTCAGGGCATTTCTTTGGCAGTTCCAATGAACTCAGTGAGTTCTGCTATCCAGGGTAACCAGGATATTGTTGTCGAAAAGACACACCGCTGTTGATTTTTTTTTAATGGTGCTCAAATTAAATTCCATTCACCTGACCTCCACTGTCTTGAGTTGGAGACAGAAATATCAGCAGCTTCCCAAGGTATCTTTTTTCCATTTCATATCATTAAAAATGTAATACTTTGGTGCATTGTTGGACTACTGTAAGTAAGCAATAGCAGGCCATCTCTTTGACCTCTAATACTGTTTTAATTCTTTCACATTTTATAAACAGAAAATTATTATTTGGTTAATTATAATCGTAAAAAATACGTTTTTCATTAATAAATAACGCAAGCAACATATCCAACATTTACATGTAAGGATATAAACTAAACCACCTGTCAGGTCAGAAATTAATTTCAAAACTCATTAGAAATTTGTTTAAAGCTTTTCCGAAATTTTCTCTAGATGTATACGTCTAGACCCTAGCATTTCTGGAATTTGCCCTTTGAAATACTATTTTCATGGCATTTCAGTTTTAATAGACAGTTCACACTTCAGTGAAAAGTAGGATGACAAGGGAGACAGGGGGACGTGGCAAGCAACAGATGGTCATGCTGTTTCTGACCCCAAGACATTACATTTACATGTTTGGCTCGGAAAAAAATATTCCAAGACATAATGCCAGAAATTGCCCTTTTAGAGAATTTTTTTTTTTACCCCTGTGATTTTCAGCGTCTGGGCACTTAAAGCATCTCATGTTTTATTCAGACAAACAAAGTGCTTTTCTAACATATGGTTAGCTGCAGTGTGAGCCCTGTATTATTGTTTTCCATTTGAGAGTTTTGGATTGGTGATATCATTTGAGTCAGCAGCTATTTTCCTCAAAAAATACTTACCCTTTGACAACACTTCAGTGTTTTGAAGACATTTGACGTTTCACGGACAACTCTTCTGTCCAGCTGGAATGAGAAATACTGTGTCTGTTGGACATACAAAATGCTTACTTTAAGTTATAACTAACGTTACTGTTTATTAAAACAAGGGAAGATGGCAGCTTGGAGAGATAGCTGGCTCAAAATTATCAATATGTTTGACTTGTGGCAATAACATGCAAATAGAAAACATACCTGACAATAACCCTTTCGATATGGTGGTTTGTCATAGAAGATGAGCAAGGAAGGAAGTCACTTGGCATCTTTGGCTATAAGAAAAAGTCACAATTTGAAAAACGTTAACATTTTTTTCTATATTGTGCATTTTAATGTCGCTTGTTTGTATTTCAAGATTCAAGATTCAAGATGTTTATTGTCACGCCGTTTATACAGGTACAATCGTGTGAAATACTTGTTGCTGGGAAGCTCCATTAAGAAAAGAAACAGTAGGTTAAGTAGCAAAAGAATAACATAATAAAAAAAAGTAAAAATAAAAATAATAGTGTTTTTACAATAATATACAGTATAATAAAGGAAATACTTGGTGTATGGTAAATATGTTATATAAATAATGTTTAGTACTACCCTCTCTAGACAGAAAACATGGTACATTCCTCCTGTGAATGTCTTATATAAGTTACTAACGACGACTCACAGCCTTCACTATTAGCTAGCTAAGTTAGCAAGAAACTATGAGTTAGCTAGCTGTTAACGTCACTGTAACCTTAACTAATAACTAGGGAAGAGGTCATTTTCCATACATCTTTTCTTGACTTTATGACACACATTTTCACGTTATGAAATGTTAGCTAAATACCTGTTAAAATCACGGATGTATTGAGAGAACAATGCATCTCCCGTCAAAGAGACAGCATCACACGATGACAGTTTTTTCTTCTTCTTCTACCAAAATAACGATGACAGATAATTTAGGCGCAACCATTTCTCCAAAGAGGGGGGGGGGGGGGGTACATTCAACAAGTTCCCTAAATTAGAACAAATCACGTTTACCTCTGAACCCTAAATTCGCTTTGTCACCGACTTGACTTATTGTAGCCTATAAATTCCATCCCCACAAAAAAAAAAGCATATTTTTTAGACGCAAACTCCTAATCTTAGCTTGTCTGCCCCCTAGTGGTTGCTAGGATACATAACATATAGGCTAGTCAATACGTGCTGATCCAGGATCACTAAATAGCCTCCTTTCTGCATGATATTCTGTTTTGAGTGACTCTATGAATCTGTATTCTCAGTATTTCCATCAATAAATTCAATGCTGTAGATAGTCTTTGTCAGATTTCCCTGTGGATAATATACAGAGCACACTCTATGTAGGCGAGATCATCCATTACATACTGTGTGGTTCTTAACATCTTCCCATCTGCCTCGTCTTAACTGTATCCTCTCAGTGTATTTCCAATAGCCACTTGCATAGATGAGATATGTGCCTAGGGCTGTCACAATATAGCATTTTTCGCTACACGATTATCGTGGCCAAAAGTATTCACGATAACGATTTTATTGCGATATTTATAGAAGAAAAATTTAAAATAATGCTATCAGTCAAATTCATCTTTAACTTTGTTTATCGTGCGTCTCTTTTTTGGCAAATGAATTACTCAAAATACGAGTGTAGGGAGGTGCAGAGAGAGTCTGTAACCATAACTGTAGCCTGGGCGCTGGATTATTTACACAATATTATCATACGTGTTTTATTAATTTTATGTCAATATTTAATTTTTAAATATCATGGTTATTGCCAATACCGGTGTATCATTACACCCCTACATGTGCTCATATAAATGCATTAGTTGCCTTTTTTGGCTTTCCACTGCTGGCATCACAGAACATTTGGGCATTATTCTGAGTCGATTTTTAGATGTTCTCATGGTGGTGTTTTGATATATGGGACATATAACAGTATTGCCTATTGATCCGACTGGCTCTCAGTGATAGTATTCATGACCTGGACACACAGTAGCATCCAAACAAAATGACTTCTCGTCTCGTTTATACAGTACTGTGGCTGCAGGATAAAGCAGAGTTTCAGTGTATCCTATCTTTTCACAATTTTTAATCAAAATTAAAATAATGCCATCAATTGACTTAGTCACATCACTGGTAAGTGTTCGAGATGTTGAGCAGAAGATGCGTACAAACTCTCAGGTTTCAATGTGCTGTGACCAACATCATGCTTCAGTCTGCACTACAGCATCTTTGTTAAATCTGTTGATCATAATAGTAGTAGTAACCAGTATTTGGTGGTTAAATTGCATCTCTTTTGATGTTGAATGGTTGGATTTCTCTTTCATATAGGTGTTTGATGTTTCATTATTCATTTAAAGGTGAACATGACATGTGTGGGGCTATGAACAAACAATGATGAACAATATTGATCGTATCAAATGTCCCCTCTCACACACACATGCACACGTATGCACACAATGAGAGGAACAACACAGGGCAACAATTTACTGTTGAATAACCTTGTTCTGCTTCCCTTAATGCAGATAATTGAACCGAAACTCACAATAAAGCACTCTCCTCTTTTGTTTGTGTGTATCTGTGTGTGTGTGTGTGAGGCATCGTATTTGTACAGGATATGAATGTACGTAACCTCAGCAAACACTATTGTTTTGGACAAGCAGTTGTTTGCCCTGAATACAAACACACTAATCGCTGCATTCTGATTCTCCATTAAGTTCCTATTGTTGAAGAGCTTTAGAGGCAAAACACCTGTCCGTTTTACCCTTTTATCATTTACTAAATTGACATATGGCAAAGCACTAGACAAAGACAGCATATCACTAATCTGTATGCAGACATAACCATTGATGTGTACCTTTGATGTGTTCATAAAAAATCACAAAAGGCATTAAGGAGTCTCATTCATCATTTCTGAGAGCTCACCTGGGCATGAAAGCTTCCAGTAGCCCATGTAGACAATAAAAGAAAAAGAATTAAAACGATACAATAACATGTCAGTTTGGCCTGCAGCTAATAGTTGTGAGGGGTATATTCTTGAAATACGATCACATAATTGACCCATCTATTGAAATTTAATGAAAGAAAATCAGTTGGTGGCAACCTCTCTGGGATAGCTGAAGGGAAACTGGTTCTCTTTGATATCAACTCAATAGTCAGTGGTTTGGAATCAAATTTGAACACGAGGCACAAGTGCAGACATGAGTATTTCTTATTGATGTGTCAAATCAAAATCACCCAAAGTCAATTTGAAGTAGCAGAAACTTTAACTGCAATATACTTTAGAAGTCATATCTAGCCTATAGAATATACAGTAGAACATGTTTGTTAAAACACTACATCTCTTTTGGGACCTTATTAAACAGACAATTCATTTGATTTGTTTTTTGACTTTTCTGATATCATTATTACAGCAATGGCAGATTATAAAGATATTCTTGAGACCCGCAAAATCGCAGGCAATCCCGACCGACTTTACTGTCTTTCAGAAGTTGTAGCAGGTTCAGTTTTAGAGCTGGAGTGAAGCTACTGATATCATATGAAATGTCATGTTAGCTTGTTGGGAAGAAGGCTCAGTAATCTCAGTCCAAAGTTGGGATAAGTTTTGGCGAGGAAAAACTGGCACGGCTATCTTCAAAGGGGTCCCTTGACCTCTGACCTCAAGATATGTGAATAAAAATAGGTTCTATGGGTACCCATGAGTCTCCCCTTTACAGGCATGCCCACCTTATGATAATCATATGCAGTTTGGGGAAAAAACATGCAGTTTTTTTAATGCAGTATAAATGTGTTATTTCCGCTTATTCTAAAAATGATGTGTTTGAATATTTATGCATACTGGGGTCCCTAAACAGTCTTGGAATTACATAAATTGGGTATCACCGCACCGCAATCAAAAATACAATATTTGACACTAGAAGACATTGTTGTTCTCTGTTATTACATCCTGCATTTAATGTGGTCGTTTTACATTTGTGCATTTCAATGTGCTGTCTGTACAAAAAATGGCCCTTCTTTTATAGTAGCCTACATTGTATTGTTGGTGTTCTTTAGCAACCTGCTCTCATGCAATGTTCACCTGATATTTTGCATAAATTTACCTATGATGGCCAGTTGCACAAGCTGCAAATGATACACACCCTATATGTTAATGTCATAGTCAAGGTTAGAGTGAGGTGAGGCCACTGAACTTTACTTAGATCATTTAGCTGAGCTTAGAGTGCAGCTTTAGTCATGCTAAATTAGAAATATGTATATATTCAGAAACAGACCCCATATCACTGCATCACACTGACAACAACATACAGCCATCCCACATCCCACCAAAATCCCTGCACTTTATCACTGTCTGTTTTACTCACGTGAGCTCCAGCTATTTTCAGTCAGTGGGAGGAGGTCACATAAAACGGTGACAGTGCATTTTCATTTTTAAAATTAAAGGACACATTTTATAGGGGAGCAAGCGCTTCAGGGGCCACAGCTAGTTGCTGGTTTGGATGTCAGAAAAAAAGAGGAATGGATGAGAGGTGGATGTGATACTATAATTTCGCTGTGACAAAACTACCATCCTCCAGAGGAAACATGGAGAAGGTAACATGGGTTTTGTGATCCGCTCACTGCAGGAACCCCTGCAGCTGACTATAGCATCATTATGAAATTAAAAAAAAGGATTTAAAAACCATGTACACCAATCAAATGTAAGACATCTATTCCCCCAATCGAAAAATCTTGACAACCTCCTCCCTTTTTCCCAGCAAGCCCCTTGTAACAGACTTATAGGTACATGGTTTCCATTAGGGCACGTTGCCAAGCTGTGTGATAAAGGCATTTGCAGTTTTGAAAGGTTGCATGAATTAAGTTGACCTACCTTCCGTGTGCAAGTGAATAATGGGTTGTGCATGAATTACATTAGTTTAATTAAAACTTTTAAAGTCAGGGGCATAAAAGAAGTTTAGATATATGGTTATTGATTTTAGTGAGTTGAATTTGAAAGCGTCCAAACCAACCAAGTGACCGCCTAATTAACTGGTTCTTCATTCCAATTAGTAACAGACTCATTTCCTCCAATACAATATAGAGAAGTATTATTTTCACTTTCAGAAAACTTCAGAGCCTCAATGTCACCGTGGACTTTTATAGTCTACCCCTCGCAAAAGTAATTACTCAAGTAATAATGTAATTCTGTCTCAATAATTCCAGACATGGTGAAGCATGACTGCACACTCTTAGGCTGTTGTAATTTAAGAGACAATATACTCCTTAAATGGAGTACTTCTCCTGATGCGACGTGCTCAAAACTGTGGGAAGAGTGGTAGAATGAAAAGCCAGAAAATGCTTTATATCTAAATACCATGGGGGTCTGTATGCAAGATAATTGGATAAGAACTGAAAGAAATGGTGAGTGTGCCTGGTGTATGGGTGGGACCTCTGCATGCACAAAAGACCCAAACTGATTGTTACACTTCACACAGAGTCTGGAAAAGTTGATATAATCCCATTGCTGCATAAATTTGGATCCCCTGCTGAATGAAACAGAAGCTAATACCTCTAAAGACTCCATTTTTCCTTCAGACCTGAGTGGTATTGTAATGGACGCATTTTAATACTTCAAAATAAAAGCAAACAGTGGCTTTCAGGAATTCATGGCCGTTCTAGTCATTAAGATGAAGAGTATAGAAGAAGAAAGACCATAACAAGTTTCTCAAGTAGCAGCAGGAATATCTGCCGGTACTGATTTTCGTTATATTGTGGATTCAAAATGACTCTTAAGTTGGCCATAATATGACACATAAGGGGTAGTAGATAAATAAATATTGGTTTTATATATTCCTGAGGCCCTAGTGGAAATTTAAGCAGACATGTCAGGCATACAGTAACAGAGTAATGCCAGTGCCTGAACTAGCTGAAAAGTACTAACCAAACTCTAATGTATGAAAGCAGATCAATGCTCTTCATAAAAGACACTCTTCCAGTGAGCCACTGGTCAGACTAATATGGAATTTTGCATTTGGCTGGTTATGCATTTTACGAGAAATACACTATCCCATCAGGGGACTACCTTCAGCGCCAAAGATAGTGGCGGTTTGCTGGTGTGGGCCACTGCGGTGGATAATTGATAGCAAGTATTACCCCAATGATCCGCTCTACACATGGGAATGCAGCTACAGTGTGCTGCACCCTAATTTCCAGTGACCTACTTCTGGTTTTTCAGCAAATTTAAAACTCAATGAACCAGATGAGTTTTCCGGATGTACTGGATGAATGCTGAATGTCAGTTTGAGTGCCCCGTGCCCACTGGTCAGACCATGTGCCAAATGGACACTGTGCTCCTCAGGTGAGCCAAAGTGCCTGTGTAAATATTTTGACATAAAACATTTTATCAGCTTATAACATATGATCCATTACTTAATGAGAATACCTAATACTGTAAAACTCTGCTGATATGTTAATGCATTAGTAATACCAATCAAATCATAAATAATACCCTATATACAGTATAATAACAGTTATAACGATGCATTTGAAATGTAAGTTTGCAAATGTGATCATACTTTTAAAAGTCAAAATTTTACTTGTAATTATTTATTTTTACTGGTGGTATTGCTACTTTTACTTGGATAGAAAGTGCAAATATATATATATATATATATATATATATATATTTGTAAACCTTAAAGAATTTGTCTGTAAAACATCATATAAACATTACATAGACAGCTAATTGTAACACTTTGTTAATAATTGGTTTGTAAACCATCTATAAACATTATTTGGATGGCTATTATAAAGTTGCAACAGATGATTCTAATACATTGTCATGTTAATAAAGACTTTGTAAAGCATCTATAAACATTATTTAGATAGATAGTGAATACTTTGTCAGTGGTTAAAAATTGGTTTCTGGTCCATCCGTCTATAGATGTTTTACAAACAATTTCTCAAAGATTTAAAATCATTTGGTAATCACTAACAAATGCTTATAGTATATACAATGTTATAATATGTGCAACAATAAATAGTTTATTAATCAGAATGTAATTGTTATCGTCTCTTATCAACTACGATACAATATAGAATTTATAAACTAATTGTTTCATATTACACAAACTAATGATAAAATAACAGAAAGCATAGCATTACTAATAATTAGTAAACATTAGTATTTATCATTTCCTCGTTTGTTAACAGTAAAATAACTATTAACTAAGTTTAATTTACCATCAGTTTACCATTATAAATGATGGTTATCATAAAGTGTTATCTATTGTTACTGCTTGTGGAAAAGAGGTACACTCCACTGTAATGCCGTCCTGTCCCACCACCAGTGAAGCTGTTATTTTATTCTACAGCTCACTAAAACTGCTGTAATCAACTCACATATGCTGAATATCATATCTCAACAGACCTTCTGCGGATACGTCACGGCTGGTTGCCGCGGTGACGTCACCGTTGAACACGTGGGTTTTGTTATTACAGGAAGTGAAGATGGCGGATCAGTCGCTGCTCTCCGAGTCTGCGCTCGGGTGGTCTATTTTCACCTTTATACTGTTGGTAAGCGAGTTTTGAAGTTGTCATGTCACTTTCACCGAGTAGCGGAGCGTTAATTACTCAGTTTGATATGTTTAGCAGGTTGAGAGGTTGAGCGGTTAAGGAGGTATTAACGGCGCGACGTGGCTACGGTGTAATATTAACGTCAATATTGGCTTTGGATTGCTTTTTAGCTAACATTAGCCACGACACCAGGCTGTTGTTTTGTTGGAAGCGCTCAGAGTAGTATTTAGTTAGAAGAAAGGGTCAGCGTCGAGAAATGGAGGCGGGTATTTTACACCATTATACAGAAAATTAACATATCCTGTTAGATGTGTGTCGGTAACAGCATCTAAAATGCGTGCAACCTGCGTAGTTAGGTTTCACCACAGTGTTGTGCAAAAGTTATGTTCTCCTCGAATAATTTAGTGCTTCTGCAGAAGCCAAAAAATGAGGCTGTTTTTCACCACATATACTGCAAACACACACATGTGACCTTTCCTTTCCCTGTGAGTCCTAATAATGTTTTACCCATTCAGTGACTTCAGTGGTAATTAACTGAAAGCCTTGAAGTTGGTCAGCTAGGTAATCTGCTGCCCAAATTTGGATGTGAGTTACATGTCTAAATCAGAAGAATGCCCCGGATGCCAATAAATTGCTCTTGCTTCCCTGAACAAACCTTTCAATGGATCTTATTTGGATGCAAAGCCCGCGTCATTACCTGGCAAAACAAGCAGCCAGAGGCTTAAAGGCTGCAGGGCCTTTAATTGATCCTGTCTGTGAAAGGCAGGCCTTGATCTGAAGGGACTGGTTTTTAGCAGTGTCCTCACTTCCTGCAGCTTGTGTGCCTTGAATATGACCTTGTCATTTTGGAGACCCCTTATTTGCTTCTCTGTTTAATCAGTTTCCTGCCTGTTAGAATGACAATCCCTCTCCCTCTCCCTCTCTTTTTTCTTTTTCTTTTTCATGTTAAACAGCAACATAATACATGAGGAAATTCGTGAATTTAAGTTAAAAACAAAAAGCTGTCGTTCATAATTATCTATTAAGTCAACTTTGTGTTATTTCCTCTCAGTCCTTAAAAGTGTTAGTGGGTCTGCGTTCAGTCATGTGCAGAAAGGATAAGGGGAGGGAGTATGATATAATCAGATCAGCTGTTCCCCAGCTCCTGCAGTCAGGCTATTCTCAGTGTTTAATTCCCTACTTGTTGTGTTAACACTTTGGTTTCAGTATTTCTTTTTGGCAATCAGCGACACACACTGAAGCTAGAGTATCCAAGCAGTGTTGAACTGGCATAGGAGGATGCAATATCATGAACACATGATGAAGTTCAATAAAAATACAGCACTGCAACAGTGGTCAATGTAAGCTACCCAAAGGTAGAATTTGTTGTAGGTTATTATATGGGATTGCATCATATTTTACAGTTGTTTCAACCCCTGTGTGTGTCTCTTTATTTATTATTTTCTTATTTCCTTCTTATTATTTTATTAATCCAATCTTTCTGAGATTAAATGCAGAGGCAAAAAATTAATTGCATTGTGTATAGCTTTAGTTAAAGAACAGATGGGTTTCAGGCCTAATGGGAACAAGGGGAATTTTGTCAGCGAAAACTGATGAAAATTGCACGTACATGTACACACAACCCTCAGTGTCTGCAGACGGCTTGTGCCTGATCAGGGAGAATGTTACAGCAGGTGTGATGCGGTTGAAAATATATGGTTGGATGTAAATGACAGGAAGGATATGAAGCAGTAAACTGACTGCCTGTTGATTTAATTTTTTTTGCTTCCTGGTCAGTGACCTTGGATAAAATCCTTTGTGTGACAAATTGTACCTTCTGTGAAGATAACCTGAATGTGTTTGAAGATTTGATCCAGTGATGCAGACCGCAGCTGGCAGAATTGAATCAGAACACACTGTCAGGTCCTCTTGTCCTCTCTGTCCCTTTGTTTGACAATGATAGGGGAGGTGTTGTTACTTTCATAAAATTCAGGAAAACTGAAATAGTGTCCGCCATTCAGGCGTGTGAGTCAAATTTAGGAATATTTAAAGTGTGTATTCTAAGAAAGTGATACTGATAGATAGATAGATAGATAGATAGGTAGATAGATAGATAGATAGATAGATAGATAGATAGTATTATACATTTATATGGTCTTGGAAACTCAGAAGTACAGAGTTAGTAATTATTAGTCTTTATTAAACAAGGACCATGCACAAAAACCATTAATCTCGAAATGAGATATACCAGATTTAGCTATTAGCCCATTTCCATCTGCAGTCCCTGGGCAGAACACAGAAGAAACCACCAGTAGGGCTGCAACTAACGATTATTTTCATTGTTGATTATTTTCATTGTTGATTATTTTCTCGATTAATCGATAAGGTGTTTGGTCTATAATATGTCAGAAAATGAGGGAAAATGTTCATCAGTGTTTGCCAAAGCCCAAGATGACATCCTCAAATTTTTACTGTCATAGAGGAGTAAAGAAACCAGAAAATATTCACATTTAAGAAGCTGGAATCAGAGATTTAAAAAAAAAAAAAAAAAATTCTCTCAAAAGATTGCTCAAACCAATTAATTGATTATCAAAATATTTGCCGATTAAGTTAAAAGCTGACAGCTAATCGATTAATCCTTACAGCTCTAATCACCAGATACTAAAAACATTAATTTACATGCAACACCATAGTCTCTATCACACTAACACTTATACAGACAAATCTACAAGCATACATCAACATGTAAAAACCAGCACATTCATCCAGTACAATTACAAGTCATTACAATTAAAAACAATTAAAAACCTGAATCACAGCCAAATTAATCTCGACTTGACTGGTTGCTCAATATTTTTTTGCACCATGGTGAAAAAGAATGAAAGTCTGCAAGTTTTAAACCCAGCTGGAAGCATATTCTAATGTTTAACTGCTTTAAATGAAAAAGCAGATTGTGCATCTCATTGTGAAGATTTGCTAACAATATTTGTACATGCAGTTGGTTGGGAGGAGAAAAGTTAATCCAGAAGTTATTCAGATTTAATAGTAATATTGTTGGTTGTAAATTTGATAGATCTCTCCAGGCCAAATTATGTTTCGCCACCATATTTCTTCTTTTTATTGTTCCCCATAATGGTAGGATTCTCCACTTGTTTTAACTTGATTATTAAATGTTTTTCCCTTCTGTTTAGGCGATCCTGGCTTTCTGTTGGGTCTACATTCGGAAATTTCAAAGTCGTCAGGAAAGTGAGGTTGTGTCAACTATCACAGCAATATGTGCTCTGGCCATTGCTTTGATAACCTCTGCACTTCTACCAGTGGATATATTCCTGGTCTCATTCATGAAGTATCCCAATGGTACCTATAAGGTTAGTATCTGTTCTGCTAACCGCGCCAGTGAAATCAATCTGAGAAATGCTAACGAGTTTTCCTGAGGCAGCTTTTAACTTTGTCTTGTAATTTTCTTCGAATTAGACAAAAGTGGACATTGTTTTAGTCCAATCTAAAAGCTGAATGCATTTCTTGGCTCATAAAGTTTTTTTGCAAAGTCATTGCATTTGTTTCTATCTATTTGAAGATTTAGCAAAGTGTGTAATGGCATCTTCAATTGAACAGCAGGTAATTTGTTTCTTTCTCTGGGTTGTGAGCTGCTTTGATTGCTTTTTGTTTTTTGTAGCATTTAGTCATGGCCACCTAAAATAGGCTGCACATGTTTAACTCATCAGGGACACAATTCATCATTCACTTAATCAAACATGATTTATTGGTAATCTCTTGGAGATTATACTTTGTAAGACAAAAAATGCAAATAACCAAAGAGGCATAAAAGCAAATGGTGGCTTTTCTGCTGAAATTTGCCAAATGTAAACAGAATAATTAAAGAATAATAATACTAGCTTCTGATGTGAAAAGACCATTTGAGCATGTCTCAGAGCAGTGAGAATTACAGCACTGCAGAAACCGACACAAACATTTTCTTTTAGGCTGTTACTCAAAACAATACCTGACTTTAAATCTTTTTGAAGCTTTTCAGTATTTTTTTTTTTTTTTACAATTGGAGAATTCATTCTTAATGTAAAATGCAGGAAATGTAATCAACGAGGGACAATTTCCTGTGCTCAGCATGAATAAGAATATATTTAGACAAAGGTCTTACAGCTTTGAGTTATTCCCCCCAGTGTCTGTCAGTTTTGAGTGTTAATGTCTGAATTCAGTTTGTGAAACTAGATAAACAAAGATCACTGCTACAGACCATGTGTTTGTTAGTTAGGCATGACTTACCCCTCTCCAGGGTCTTGGATTCATTCATTAATTGTGCGTATTGTGCTTTTTGTTTGATGCCTCTGCCTTGAATGGTTATAAGAGTATGGCAAACGAATAAGTGACGGAATTAATAGAGTATACACAAAATACACCATACCCCCCTCTGTGTTTGTGTCAATAATCCCACTATATTTTATACTCATTATTTTTTTTGTTTAATGATCTTTAATCTAATTGATGCTTGTTCTTATTGATTATTATACTTGTGTCGTTCCATTTGCTGTTGAACTTAATTTTAATTTTCCTTTGGTCCTTTTCCTTTGGTAATATCCAGGAATGGGCAGCAAACAATGAGACGAGAGGGCAAATTGAAGACACTGTGCTGTATGGATATTACAGTAAGTGCATTCTCTTAACAGCTGTCCACATGGGTGCACATACAAAAATAAAATGAATATTTGTGTAGAAAAATCTATTATTTACTGCAGAATTTAGAAGAAATTGATCTATCATTCTCTGACTTAGCTCTTTTGTTTGAATATTTTCATTTAGTTTAGCTGTTTTGCGATCACTGATTATAAGTTTGTCATCCTCCTATGATATCATCCCCATCTCCTCTTTCAATCGACGGTAGTGCCAGTTCAATTGTAATAACACCTGCGACCTGAGTCACCCACGCAGCAATCTTAGTGGGTTAGCAGTCTGACTTTGGGATTCACACTGGCTCATCGTTTTCACAATGGCGACTCATTGTCACACAGGGAATCTCTATAGAAACTTGGGTTTCACATCTTGCCTGCTTTGGAGCAGTTTCACTTTAAAATATATTAAAATCCCATACAGACACTCACTGATCTGAGAGCATCCTCTGACCTTTTTAAATGTTCTCTGTACAATATCTAGAGCATTAAAACAGCAGCAAACAACTATTGTCTATGTAAAGATAAAAAGGAGTATTGTCTGAGCAGAGAATGAAGTCACTCTCCCTCTGTGTGTTGTAATCAGATCTTCTCTGTGCTTTGTTGACATAGCCGGGCCGGCCGCAAGTGCTTTTAGTGCATGTTCGTGCATGCTCCCAATCTCGCACTTAGCACCTTTAAAGGAGCTAAACTCGAAATTCAGAGCATACCTATAGCCAACGGTCTGCTACAAAGAAATAACAGACCGTAGAATCCTGTAATTGACCAATCAGACAAAGCCGTGTAATAAAGAGGGAGAGCGGCTTCATTCTCTGCTCAGGTAGACATTACTCCTTTATATCTTTACATAGCAAAAAGTTGTTTGCTGCTGTATTAATGCTCTGAATGTCGTATAGAGAACCTCTAAAAATACCTCAATTTTATTCACACAACCTGAATAAAATTTAAAAAAACAACATGGCTTTCAAATGAATGAGACTAATAATGCAATGAACTATACTGTAATGGGCAGTGCTGTTGAAATAATAGATAGTGAAAAGCCCTTTTCACCGGGTAATGTTAATGGACAGACCGAACAGTTTGTTTTCCATGATAATGCAATATATCAGCGATTTCCAACATTTAGTGTTTCCTGGCGAAATGCCCACTATGACCATTAAAATGAATGGAATTTGTCAAATAGCAGACATCTTACATTAGTCAACTAATGCTGTCAATAATAAATTACATTTAGTGTTGCATATTAAATACGCTGAAATGTTTTTCGTTGGATGTGACTTGTGCAGTAGATGGAGCACGTACAGTATTACCATGAACACAAGGTGAACTGTTTTCATGACCTTCATGTGAAGACATTTTAACATCATTAATACTGTGTCTTAATGATGGACAGTGATGATCATATTCACACACATCTTTACACAATTTGCAGTTTATGTTATGCATGTGTTTTAAAGTCTTCCTCCTTCATGTGAAGGTGGAACAGGATAGGATAATCCTGTGTTTACAGATCAAGTTGATAACCATGTTTATAAGACCGGTTAGTCAGGATTATTACCATAGCAGTGGTGAAAACAGCTATTACACAAAAATACTCTGAATGGTCATGTGAGTTCATCGTTAAGTGATTGTAACATGTTGGTGTGGTCAGTGTTGAGCGCTGATTTTAAAAAGGAGTCATTTCATTGTTGATACATTATTATTGGCAATAGCTGTGGGGTGGACTCTGGTTAGGTTTCCTCCATTCTTGTTTTCTAAGGCAAAACGCATAGGTTGTATCATTAAAGGCCACGCACACCAATGGTCCTTCCTCACAGGTGTTTTCACTTAACTTAAAGGACCGTGCGGGCATGTGCAGACTGTGCTTGATTGACATTTGTCCGATCCTGCTATTAGTTTGGCATTACATCTTTATCGGTTCATGAAATTCGGTGGCCTCATGTAACTCCAGCATACTGTAGCTCAGCCTAACTTCAACCTGAACAGAAGTCCAATTAGCCAGAATAAGTGAAAACACCTGTGTGAGTGTGCAGGTCCTTCGTGTGGATGGACCTTTTTCAAAGCAGACATTCTGAATTGTCATAGTAGGAAAAGCACAGGTGAAATTGATAACATTAACGACGGCTCAGTGTCCCAATCAGCTATTCCAGTTAGCCAGCTTGCCCAATTCCCCTAAGTGGAATGCAGCTATCGGTAATGTTATTAAATACACCTGTGCTTTCCCTGCTATGACATGATGATCAAAATGTCTCAAAAAGGTTGATTACCATGGCTTACTAGGACACTGAGCCATCGTTAAAGAAATTAGCTTCACCTGAGCTTTTCCTGCTATGACAAGTCGAAAAGCTCTATTATGCTGCGTCCCATTTACCTCAGAAATTGGAAGTCAGAGCTGGGAATGACGTCACACCCGAGTTGACTGCGTTCCAGTAAGACAAGTCAGAAAACTTAATGGGGTTTGCTCCAGCCAAGTTAGCCATTGTTAGCCATTGTTAGCGCTACCAGTTGATAACAATGCATTACGCCGGAATGCATCTAAGGTCGTCCACAGATAGAAGTTGGACAGTATTGTGTGTATGACTCATTTAATGAGACACAAATAAGCCAGAAGTGCTAATACACAGTATATTATTACAGCTTTTTTTTTTTACTGTTGATGCACGGACCAGCCATCTTGGATTTTGAGGTTGGGGTTTGTGAGGTTCGTCCGACTCTGACGAGTTGGAAATCCGACTTCAGGGGGGGCGTTCCAGTTGAAATTTCCAACTGGTTCAAATGGAACGCAACATTAATAGCAGCAGCAGTTTGGGCGTATAGATGTAAACTTGTTGTTGATGTCGCCATCTACAGGCGAGTAAGATAATAGCTGCTGTAATTTTGACATTTGTGCCACCTACAGGCATCGAGTGTTACAGCTGCTGTTTGGGCATTTTGAAGTTTTAATAGTTTACTCTTTTATTAGCCGTTAAAGGTTGTAATAAAATAAAAAATGGGATGTGCCAACAATCCAGCTATAGTGGCAGTAAAAAAAAGTTTGTTTTGAAGATTTTAGAAGTAATTACGCTTTTATTTGCCTCTATTTTCTCTTCCAAATGTGAACTTTATGGCAAAACTGAGGGTTTGTTTACAACCTTTGCGATTATCCCAGGGCTTGTGTTCCTTGCCCTATTCGACTTGGCAAAACAGTAACAACAACAACAAAACACCGTGCACATAACCAAGTAATCTAGATTTTTATCTTATTTATGAACGTAGCTACAGTGTTACTTTCCAAGACAGCCACTAGCTACATGTGTTCCTGTACTTCCACTAAGCTAGTCTTGTCTTCACTTGTTTCACTTGTCTTAATTGTGACTTTTAGCATTGCATTCATGAAAATTCAAACTTTTCACTGGCATTGACAATTTGTTTTTTGGCTTGTGGCATACTGTGTTGTATCATTTGCAGGTCTGTCGAGCGTTCAGTTAGGCATCTTGGACATATCCCGCCTGATTCTCTTCATATGAGAGCGGTTCAGGTCCAGTCCCCATGGATCACTCCATAATTCCCGTATTTGAGCGTGGTTGCAATTCACGGGGACAGTATCCGGGCCATTTGGCTGATGAATTCCGAACTGAAAGCTATGAGTGCCACTGAAATTTCTTCATGATTGTCATATTAAAGGATAACATGAGTTTGTTGTCTTTGACGATAGCAAATTCAGTCAAGCCAAAGACACTAGATCACACGTTTTCTAACAGATGCTGGTTTAAAGTGCCTGTCAGCAATACTGTTCTGTACCGTCTGTTCAGAAATGCCAAATGCAAGGAAGACAAGCTGTCTCCTTGCCCAGACAGCCCAATCAAAGAATCCACTTTAACTGGTATAATGACATCAGAAAATAGGCTCTCACAGACCATGAACACTGCACGTGAATCCAGCATTCATAAGGGAGGGCCCATAGTAGGCCCATTGTGCTCTGGACACACAAATAAGATTTGATACACAAGATTGATTTTCTCTGTTACTATCTATAGTTTGGATTAGACGTCGCCTTTAATGGAAACTTTTCTTTATAGAGACTTAAAAAAATGAATAATTTTGTGGCACTTGAATGCAGGGCCTTGTCCCGCCAGTAATTTAATTCATTTAATGACCAAACTGCCTGGAAACCATGTTCATGGTGCAACAGTTACACTCGAGAAATATGTGACCTCCCCCCCCCCTCCCCAAAGGAAAAGGTCATGTAGTTGGTTTAGTAAAGTAGAAAGTGAATCTTAAGTCACAATCTCTGCTTTGAGTGGCTGCTAAAGTTGCTATACATGCTTTTGATCCTATAGAGTGCTGCAGGAATGAGTCCTAAAACCCAGAAATGAGTTAGCATTTTAGCATTTCCGGTTCCCTTGCCTGGAAGTCAATGGTTTTTGTTGAATGGGTTTTTGGTTAGATGCCTGAAATAAGGTCTGTGGGTAACACAAGCTGAAGAGATTTTAAAGTTTTGTTCTACGATATGAAATACGTCAGTAAGTATCCCACTTGTGAATTTTGAAGCTTTTACATGTCATAAATAAGGCGGTTGCTAACAAGTGTCTAAATGAGACTACTAAACGTCATCACTAGGCGTGTCGCGGTAGTCGATGTTACCGGTGTTACACGGTGGTCGGGCATACACCGATTACATCGCTTGCCCACCGCTATTTAGCTTTTTTTATCAGCGGCAATACGCTACAATCTGAAAGTGAAAGCTTCTGCTCCGTATGGAGTCTCCACACAGAGTAGAGTCAGATTTCACTCACACAGGAGGACGAGAGAGAGTTGACAGACAAGACGATGGCGGAGGATTTCAAAGCAAAAAGAAAAAAGCGCCTATTTGGCAATACTTTGGATTTAAACCCAGTGCTATAAAGGAACCATAATGTTAATGAGGCAATCGCCATGCAGAGGACAGAGCGTTCACAGCCGGTGTGCACGGCGCAGCGGCTCCAGGTGGGAACCTGCTGTCTCGCAGCAAAAGCTCGCCCGGACACACAGCCATCCGACGGTCACGGTAAAGATCAAAGTGAGCGCTCTACATATATTGAGCGCCGTCTTTTCTTGTAAAATATCCAGTGTAATCGGTAACACCGGTGTTGTCACAAGTTTATTAACCGGTGGGAACATTTCCGCACCGTCACATCCTTAGTCATCACGCCGACTCGTCCCCCTTTAAAGCCTCGTTGTGTATACTCGCGCACATGCGTCCGTGGTGTAGTTTGTTTATAGCCTAACCTTAGCTTTTTACTTCTGTTGATTGCATTCACACTTTAAAAATAATAAAAGTGGTGTTAATTTGTGAGGATTATCTTGCTGAACAAAACGTGTAAGTATCAAAAATGTTTGTTTGCCAGAGAGCTTATGTTTTTGCGATAATCCAAAACCCAATGGAAAAATCCCATCGGCTTTTTGTCGAGGGAACCCAGGGCGATGCTAACTTCCTGGTTGGCTTACAAAAATACGTCATCCCTGCAGCTATCCATATCGCGTGTTAAGTAGGCATTATATTCCAAATATAGTTTGTTCATGCCATTCACAGAAAGAAGCAAATTGCATTTTTTTTCTTATCCAGCTAAAAAAAAAAATCTCAGACATACCAATATATGCATTCTTGGAGCTCGGAGAGGGATGAGAGAGAGGCTTGAAAGAGTTTACTGCTTGCCTCAAGCATGTATCCATGTGATCATAGCTCTGGGAGTGTGTGGTGCAGAATTTGCAAATTTGTTGTGGTCTTGTAACCTTTGGCTGTTGATAAGGAAGGTTTAGTGCTTGTAAAACTGCATAAAAATACAAAAAACAGAGTCTTGCAGTTTTGATTGATATTGTGCTAAGTTCCTCAAAGCATATTTTTTGGAATAATGTTATACAGTAGTGCATTTTAAATATTGCAAATGCAATCCGAGCTTCGAGATGCCAACTGAAAAAGTAAAATTGGATCCATGATGCATTTCTATATGACTATACCTCTCTGCAGTGAATAGATGTTTGCGAAGATGACATTTTAAGAGGACTGTGTGCTGAGGCTGAGCAAAGTCGTACTTTGTTGATGGCTACAAATGGCCAAATATGAAGATATGATAATCTAATTTTGTCCACACAGTCTATTTTACTATCCTGTTGTTGATTTATGTAGAACCAGAGACTCTTTCCTCTCTCTTTTATCGAGGGGCATTGCTTTTTCATTTGCCAGTAGGTGGAGACCAAGCTCCATGTGTGTGGTACGCACGGCCTCCTCACAAATCTAACCTTTAAAGTTGAATTTTCTTTAAGGCCATATTTGACAGCACTGTCCATTTGTCTCCTCACAAATGGAATAATTACAGGTTTGACATAGAGATCTCCTATTTCCCTCCATTGAAGCATGTTTTTCTTCACTGTGATTGACGTGCATTCAGTGGTGATTACAGTTAATAAGCATGTGCATGTGTCCAGTGATTTTAAGATTTTATTATTTACTTGATGTTTGCAGTCATTTGAGGGCCTTACATAGCTGTCATATGTTGATCTCTGTCAGTTTTTGTTCAGAAATACGTACATTTTTCTGAGGACACAAGCCTTTAGTCAAATCTATAGTCGACATTTCTGCAGCAGTTTTGAATCCACTTTTCTGCTGTATAATTACCCTGTAGAGTTTTCCATTTCCATTGTTGTTTTAATGGATTTATTTCTTTTGAACCAAGTTTGTGTTCTTAATTTTTTAATCAAGAATCCACACAATTACACAGAATGAGTAGGAGTAGATGGCATCGTGATATTTATATGTTATTTTGCACCCTTTTGTTCATTAGACGGCGTGTGTGTTTATGTTAAAGCACACATGCACACACAATTACTGTGAAATCTCACAGTTGCTCAGACTCCTTTTCCCATGATGGCCACAGTGCACGTTAACAGTAACATCATAAGTAGGTCAAGTAAATTCATGTTACATCTCAGACAGATAATGTGCATGAGTATAGTTAGCAGCTACATCAGAAAGCAATTGTAATAACAAAAAAAAAAAACAGGAAGTGAGAATAATCTGTCAAAGTGAAATGTTATTTATTGTCTGTAGAGAATAAACATGAATTGTACACAGTGTAATGTTAGATCAAAATGTACCTTCAACTTGACAGAGGGGAGCGTCTGTAACTGAAGCAGCCACTTCCTTTTAGAGCCCAAATAGCTTTTTGTGATCTTTGATGAACCCTAAGTTTGAAAGCCTAGCCTTTCAGTTCCAGTCTCTGTCCATTTATACATTTCCTTGGACTGCTCAGTACTTCAAAGCAGTGGTGCATAAGACCCTTAAGCAACAGGGCAAAATACCCCTGGGACCTTTAAATAAATCATTGGCTTTCTCTCTGCCTTTTTTAATGCCATTTGTAGGGGAGAAGTTAGAGAGGATGCCATCTTCTTGTAAATACACTGCAAGTACTTTCTTCTGTCTGCGATTCTTGTCCACCTACGAACGTGTGCTGTCTGAGTTTTGGAGGAAAGTGGCCGTCTAGTGCTTCTTTTAAGAGCGCTCTGAAAACACTGACGAATTGCACTTTTATTTTGGAGGGCAGCTCTCTGTGATACAGAGCGGCCTTCGACGATAAGAGCGTTGTCCAGTGTGCATGAGAAACGAAAGGCACTTTTCTTGCCACTGTGTGCAGAAATCGCAACCCATAGCTCTTCACTTCTGCCTTTGTCTGACTCGATACAAAACAGGGATTCAGACATTTCGATCATGGACGAAATAAGCCTGCAGTTGATATCAATGATATCAATGATATGCCTCTGTTGTAACGATATACAGTAGAGTACAACTAATGCTGAACTTTTGGGGCTGATACTGAGATTTGATACTGATTTATAATGATAACAACATATTTGATGAGGATCAATTTGGTTCTTAGAGAATTCTCAGGAGCTCAAAACAGAGCGTTTCAGACTGAGGGTGAAAAGAGGTGCTGCAGCACAGCCGGTATGAGAAAAATAGAGCGTTTTTGTGAACATTAAAGCATGTAAACATGTTCTAGTAGAAACTCAAAATACAACTATGAACCTGAAAATAAGCATAATAGGTCCTCTTTAAATATATCCTTCTGTAATGTAATTTGTTGTTTGTTATGGGCTTACAAATACGCCAATACCAATACATCTGTAGTAAACTAATATTGGTCGATAATGTTGGCCATTCTGATGTTCTGGTCGGACTCTAATATACATTAGTATACATGTTTGTCTCTCCATTGTGTCGTCGTTGCTTTGCCATCAATCATAGAAGAATCCAACCGCTTTAATTTCGTGCAGATGCCATTAGCCTCGTTCAGACTACTACCTGGTGATAATTCACACAAACATCAGTCAGCAAATGTTTATTATTTGTTGTGTGTTACCTATCGAGTACACGGGGTAACTAAGCAACCTCTCAACCAGCTTTTGTTAAGCAAGCTGAGATAGCTTAAATGCATTTATGTTAAAATAAAACTGTGACGGCATCCCTAAATAATACTCCAGTCCTGTCCTATAAAGGATCAGTATGTAACAAGTAGGAGGACCTATTGGCAGAAATGGAATATAATATTGATAAGTATGTTATCTTTAGTGTATAATCACCTGATAATAAGAATCGTTGTGTTTTCGTTACCTTAGAATGAGCTGTTTATACCTACATAGGGAGCGGGTCCTCTCTCCACGGAGTCCTCCATGTTGCACCGCCATGTTTCTACAGTAGCCCAGAACGGACAAACCAAACAATGTTAACATTTCCTGCTTTGGCAGGAGTCGATAGCGTTACTCGCTCTTGTTGCCGCCGCTCTCTCTCTCTTGCTTCACCACTCATTTCTCACGTACACATACACTTTACGCTCTGGCTCTGCTCCAAATGACCTACGATACTCTTACAACAACTGGCTCTAGAGAGGGACATTCGCGTTTTTGTATCGGCCACCGTAGCTCTCCAACACGCTTGGCACACTGGAGAGGCTTCGGTTGGTCGCAATCTCCTCACCTCACCGCTAGATACCACTAGATCCTACATATTGGACCTTTAATACTCTTGTAGTGACCTATTATAAAGCCATCACTGAAGCTTTGTGATGGCATTTGATATCGGTATTTCTAATAAAGCGGTACTGGATGTTACTGGACTGTTGATCTTTGAAAGGGAAATGATTTTATCTGGACTCCAATGAAGAAGAGATCGATCGATCGATCAGGCCACAATGTCGATCTTATTAAAAGCAGATCTATTACAACAAGCGTGCTAAATGTCATCACTTCATGGTGAGCGTCCCCTTTACTGCACCAATCCAATAAGAAGACAAGGTAGATGAAAACTTACTCTGAATGCAGCCAGTTTCCTTCTCTTAAATGTATTCAGTTTCACGTTACCCACTTTTATTACTCAGTAACAGAAACATGCTGGTTTTACTTGAAAAACTCAGCACAATAGAGTTAAAAAACTAAAAAAATCCACACAATGTTGTCAACGATGAGGTGTTACCATGTGCGCATGTTAGTTGTGAGGCATGTTGGTGTATTTAAGCATGGATGTAAGCGGTGAGAAGTCTATGCAAATCCTACACAAACATGTTTTGTACTTACAAGTTGAATCTTCAAATACCTCTTTTACTTTGATATTAGGCTGTTATTTATTTGGTAATATATCTACTGTCAGATAGCATGGTGCAGCATGAGAACCAAACAATAGCAACATTCCGTCCTTCTAGGGCTGTTGCTTGTGCTCAGTGGAAGAATAGAAATAATGTTTAGCGCACACTGGTCTTCTAGCTCAGGTACCATTTGATAATGTGGTGCACAAAGATGTTTTTCCTTCCATATCAGCTCACTATTCATGTCCTTCAAAGCTACTCTTTGAAATTGATGGTCCCTACTTCCTGCAACAATGCACAAGGAGCCCTGTGGATCCCATTTGTCCTACTGGGGATATGGTGGCTTCTTTTCAACCAAACAAAATGTGCCATTGAGCTATGAAGGGAAACAAAATGGTAAAATATGACAACAGGATGTTTCACTTTGTTACAGTCCATTGTCAAGCAGATGGTAACAAATGAGAGAAACGTGTGTGTCTGGATGCTAGAGATGCTACATGCAGACTCACAGCATCTGCAACATAACCTATAGGTTTCTAGAGAGTTCGTTTGAAGTCTGGAGTTGGGTTTACTGCTCGCTGCCATCAGTTTGGAGCCAATAAATCTGAATTCGGTGACAGTGTGAGGAAGGTGGGTGGAGGAGAGTCGGGCCAAGCAAGCGGCAGTCAGAACAGCTGAGTGTGATAGCCGGAGAAACACGTCAGTCAATGCCAACATGCTGCTAATGTACTGTAAGAAATGGGAGTCATCGTAGACCTTTTGATATGATTATGTATTAATTCTTAACATGCTTATTCTTTAAGTATTGAGATACTGTGATACTGGATATTCTATTTTTTTTTTTTTTTTTACTAATAACTGTAATAAGAAAAGCAGTGTGTCTTCAAAGTTATAATAGTTATGCTATTAAAATAAAAGTTAGAAAAATCAGAACCTTACAGACAGGTTTCCAGTCTGTCGGCCAGATAAAGCAAGCTTCCTTTCTGCTTCTTTGGATAGTGTTGAGCTGTCTGAACGTTTGTGTTACTACTGTTATACATGACTTTGCCATGACAGAGGTTACACACTTCTTTTCATCTGTTTAAATAGTAGAAAAATAGGTCTAGAACTTGGATTGACCATGTTTGTTTTTTTCTTTTTGTCAACTAATTTGAATTTGATATTAAAAATCCTAATAATTTAAGCCACATGTGCGTACTCATACATATGCATGGGAAACGAACGGAAGGGAAGTGAGCGTGTTAAAGAGGTGTTTCAGCCTTTCATTCTGTAGAAATAATAATAATGCGTTAACATTTTAACGCCACTAATTTATTTAACTCATTAACGTAACTTCCTGTTTTAGGTTGTAAGGCTTTAGGTTTTAGAGCTAGAGTGAAGATCTGGTATCAGATGAAACTAGAAAACCGAATGAATCCATTGGTACCAACCATGTCATACTAGCTTGTCGTGAAGGAGGTTAAATAACGCACCAAACTTATGCTACATTTTGGCGAGGAAGAACTGGCATGGCCATTTTCAAAGGGGCCCCTTGACCTCTGATCTCAAGATTTGTGAATGAAAATGGGTTCTATGGGTAGCCACGAGTCTCCCCTTTACAGACATGCCCACTTTATGATAATCACGACTCATAGTCAAGTCAGCACACTGACACACTGACAGCTGTTGTTGCCTTTTGGGCTTGAGTTTGCCATGTTATGATTTGAGCATATTTCTTTATGATAAATGCAGTACCTGTGAGGGTTTCTGTGTCATTGTTTTGTGTTGGTAAGTGATTTCCAGTAATAAATATATACATACATTTGAATAAAGCAAGCATATTTTCCCACTCCCTTGTTGTTAAAAGTATTAAAAACCTGACAAATCTCCCTTTAAGGCACATTTTGAACAGATAAAAAATGTGATTAATTTGCGATTACTCACGATTAACTATGGACAGTCATGCGATTAATCGTGATTAAATATTTTAATCGATTGACAGCCCTAATACAGATTGTAAACATAGAAAAAAAAGCAATTACGGAGCATCTTGATACCGCAAAGTCCGCGGTTCAATTTCAGCCGTGGGATCTTTATATTGTTTGTACCCCTCTCTCTCTCCCCCATTTCCAGTCTGCCTTTATACTTTCCTCTGTCCAGTAAAGGTGTAAAAAGCCCCCCACCCAAAAAACAGCAATTACATTGGATCAATATTCAGACTAAAATATTCTGGAGACAATTTTAGAATTGTCACATCCAACAACATGTCACTTCCATCTTGTCATACCTCTCTTTGACCTTCTAAAACGGCATTAAGTGGCTTGAAGAATGATTCCCAAACAAACTCTCAGCAGGGAGCCTCGATACTCCGTCAGCTTATCAAGTTCTTTTTTCTCGTATGTTAGCGAACATCTGTTTACTCACACATCCAGCAGAAACGGAGCAACCGGGGCATCACATTGAACTCTAATATTCACGAGTGTTTTTATCCCACGTTTGCCCCCCCCCAGAAGTACAGCCTTCCCTGATGTTTACTGGAGATGAGAGTGCAAGCTCAGAGTGTCGTACCTTTCAGCGAGTGTCTGTACGGACCGATATTTTCATCAGTCTCTGGAGTCCTTTGTTAGAGACACTGTTTCTGTGAGAAATCTCCCCTGGCATTTAATTTTCACATAAAACGTAATACATTGTGCCTGTCTGCAAGGGACCAGAGTCCAGGTGCTAATGCCTCTGTGGAGAGCCACAGTAAGGTGAGGACAAGGCTCTAATGTTTCTCATTAAGAGTGAAACTACTGGCACTGCTCTGATTGATCCTTTCTAATAGTTCTAATTGTTGTAAACTGCCACAAATGATTATTAAAATATAATGAGGTATTGACTACTGCCTGTGTTGATGTCCTCACGTTGTTTCCCCAGACGGCACTCCATCGGTAGATGAAGGCTTTTATAGCCACCGCTCCCACCAATTTTCCAAAATATGTTTCTGTTGTTTTTTTTGCTTCCCTAATAAGCATACTATACACGGACACAAGTGCTATATAAAGGGTTAAGGAAGGACATTAAATTATTTATTCCTCTGCTCTCCGTCAGGGGGATAAATGTGCTAAACCTCTATCCCTGGTCAGGCGTTCTTCCCAGTAGAAGATCTGCTTAGAGAGTAATGGATGATACATGGTAATGCAGTATGACCTATTCTCTCAGTATGTTAATATTCATGGTGTTATGATTAATTTGACCCATTGCTTCATCCCGCAAGCATACACCAGCGGCTGCATACTGTGCATGGCTTGCATTTATTGGCTCCTGGCATCATCCTAAACTCAGTTTGTCTGGCTGTAAATGAGTGCAAATGGATACGTTAGTGGAGCAATGAGCATGTGTTTATTGAAAGTAATGCCCTGTCACAATCACAGCTGGCAAAAAAAGCAAGCCACTATAGCGGTGACATTCATTTGTCTGCAGAGGAGAGAGCATTTTGTGAAATATAGCCCATTTCACAGGGGGGGCATGTTTGTATACTTGCTTGAGGCCATGCATTCTTGACTGATGTGGAACACTTGTTTTCCACATGTGCATCGGAGTTGAAGTGTGGTACAGATGTTATGGATTAAACAGACATCAGGAGCAAGTTTTCAATTTACATTTGTTGTGTAGTTTATCATGATATAACGGCACTGCTCAGGGCATGCGTTTAGTTTATTATAGTGAAGGCCTGAATCTCTTACCCATTAATGGTTAAAACTCTGTTTTAATTTTGCCGAATTTAAATAGAGGCCTAACTCATAACTTAAAAAGCACTACCGTCATGCCAAACCTCTATTTAACACGTAGGGAAAACAGTGAAGTTGATGTAGTCGTGGTAAACTGTTTGTCCTCCCGCACATTTGTTTTTAGTCGGTTGCCATCACAATGTGCCTTCTGCTAATGATTCACATTATCACCTCAAGGAGGCACTGAGCTATGCCAACCATGTTGTTGAGCACATCTTTGTGACACGCTTTTCTTTGAGTTATTTCGGGGTTGTCTGGGCCGACTTCACCCACATCCATTTGCTGCAGAAAGAAAAGCCCCCAGCTTGAAATAGCGTCTCTCTATTTAAGTGTTTTTGCCTCACCTCCGCTCTATGAATTCCTAATGCGTTTGAATTTTTGGTCTTTTTTCTAAAACAAAAAAGCGTCTCGTACAGGAAGAACCAAACAAACAGAAAAGGCTTGGATCAGAAAATAGCGAGTTCTTTCACCAAGGACAGGTGTATTTCATCCACTTCATACGGAAGGTCACCGGCTCTGGTGAATGAAATCATTTTGTGATGCAGATGACTTTTTCCCTGATGCAGCGGTCAACGTTGAAATGTGACTGATGATTACCTGCTTTGTTAGTTTTGCCCAAAGCAATATTAAATACACCAGAAGGATGCTGTTTTCCAATACAAATGGCTCTCTAAGTTAATCAACTGTTTCAGTTCTCTGGATCACCATCAGAACAGAAACAACACCATTCTTCATTTACTCAAAACACACTCAGTGGTATTATTAACCGGCTTTTATAGATAGCGCTCATAATAAAGACAACACCCGTATAAAGACTGCTATTAATGATGCGGCTCGTAATTGTCAACAGTTGTTATAGTGTAGTTGTGATCCACTTGTTATTCCACGATGAAGTCAAATAAAGTTCACTGAATTATTTAACCTAAGAAGCCAACTATGATCAGACACCATATTAAAACTGAGTCAGCTGGTTAACATCAACATCAGCCTTGTTGGGGATGCACCGATCCGACTTATTTAGTCCCGATATCGATAGCGATACCTGGTGCTCTGGGTATTGGGTGACACAGAGTACCGATCCGATACCAGTGTTTAATTAATAAACTGTATGTGTGGAAGTAACTGGGATCATTCTTTTATGTGTAAGGCAACATCAGGCTTGACTTGAACATCGCTTTCCTAACTTTGTAAAAAAAAAATATATAACAAATAAATACATAGATATAAATTTACTTAATTATTTATTATTAAAATAATAAATCATGCACCAGCATCTTCAAAAAAAAATAAAATAAATTAAGTGTAAACCGTTTTAATGCAACAACAAATTGGTCAATATTTAAACAGGAATTAAAATTCCAGTCTATAATTTATATACAGTAGTATATAAACATGGAACTGAATTGCAGACTGAATAGATGCAACTGCCCTAAAGGTCAAACTGACAACTTAAGATAATGCCCAGTAGTCACTCACCCATGTGACACTGAACAGTGTCGTGTAAAGCAAACAACCGTTGATGCTCTGCTGGATGTTGTCAAGAGACAAATTAGGAAAATATTCAGAAAAAAAGGGAAGTGATATATGGTAGTTTGAGGGGGAATTGGGTTTACTTAAATGTGAGGTTTATCATTACAAACATGTATTTATGGAAGACTGAATGTAAGTTATCCAGTGTTTCACTGTGGTATCAATGTTTCTCGATAAATTAATAAGTGATCCCTGCCCTAGATTTATCATTAGAAAGTTTTTAAGGAATGAGGTCATGTTGTCTCAGACATTCCTTGGCTTCGTGCTCTCTGCTGAATATATATTTATATTCGTATACATGTTTGAGTTTTCACAACTGCTATTGTCATTCAAATGAAATGAATGGTGTGACTGAAATTAGTTTATGCAGTACTTGTCATAAATTCACTGCAATGTTTTAACATTTTAGAGACATGATAGAAGGGGAATAGGAAGGGGTTATGGATATTTATATATGCCAATATTTGGCACAAAACGATGTCTTTGGCTAATCCTCGTATTTCATTTCTTCTTTTGTGTCCATATAGCGCTTTACTCCATCATCCTATTCTGTGTCTTCCTCTGGATCCCCTTTGTTTATTTCTACTATGAAGAAAGGGACGACGACAACGGGAGCAAATGCTCGGTAAGAAAGCAACTCTCTTCTTCTACACACAGCCCTGTAGCCGGCTTAGACGCGCTTCTGAGAAATCAAATTTCATTCAGATGATTCAGGTGCGGCTGACCAATGTGTTCATGCAAAATGTATTAACGTAAAAAACTCCCAAGCCATCTTAAGGCAACATTAACCCATCTGTTTGCACCAGTTTAACATTCGACATGACAAACAATGAAAGCAAATGTTCATTTGTCCATTTTAATTTTCCCAAATCTTTTAAGTACTGCATGAACCTTCGCAATGCACCCATGTCAAATCAGGTTTTCTCAGCACAGTGCATGACAGATTATAAGTGTCTTCAGTAATTTTGCTTTAATAGTTTGTCGGTATTTGGTGCGCTGGTACTGAAAAAACAACTTATTATTTTACCTGGATTTTTATGGATGAAATGACAAACAAACATTAATTTCATGGAACTAGTTAATCTAGTATTCTCTTTGTATAATTATATTCAGTACGGTCAAATCTGTCCTATAAATGGTAGAATGCCATTTTGTCATATGTCTATCTAGTAAATGATATTCTTACTGACTGCTCAGAATTGAAATATACATAGATTATGTTTTTAATAACAGTTGTAATAATAGTTTATTTTTTAATAATAGCATCTGACTGGTCTCTCAAGTGCTATTATTGACTTAGTTTACTTTTCCTTTTGCAATTATGATTTTGCAGTCCTTGTCATACTCAAATAATCACTCCGGGCGCCAGAGTGCACTCTGGCTTAAACTTATTTTCATAAGCATATTGTTACAGTCTATATCATGTCTCATCATAATCATCTCTTGTCATCGTCATTATCGACAAGCTCTTGCACAAGAGGTGCTATAGAGTTTGTATCATACATATCGATAGGAAAGATTTCCTTTCATCCCACTTAACGTAAGCGTTCGTTAATTCATGTAGAAATATAGATTAGATTTACGAACGCGCCCAAAATCAACAAGTGTGCCCTTAAAAATAATTTACCGGTAGTGAAAGATACCGTGTAGATTTTTTGACCACTTGTGGTGCTGCAGAGCGATGTGTTGTATTCTTGTATTCTGCCATCACGCGTTCACAGGACACACATGAAGTGACATGATACGCGTTTCTGCTGACTGCAGACAGCAGTAAAGCATATCGATAGTTAGTGCAGATAATGTACCATAAAAGATGAGAACAGCATTGCTGTAAAAATTGTAGGTTTGAAAACATTAAAAAAGGCTTGTTGTTGTTGAAATTCAGGCCATGAAGATACACGTAATGTGTTTGTGTGTACAATAAAACCTGAATTGGCTAGACAAGCTTTATAATTGTAAGGGGAAAAAAATTACAATTAATTCATATTTAAATAATATATTGTGACAATAAAAAGAGTCGCATTGTCAAACCTCTGCATCACTGCATTCATACTGTAAATTATAGGCCTCATGTTGTCACCTGAAATTTGACAAAATTTGAAATCCCTATCTTTAGAAGTCTTTTCAGTGAGTGATGTACCAAACACCAGCTATCACAGAGTGCCTTTTCTCCTTTCCGTGTGTCAGTTTTGAGCTGACGGAGGCACTTTCCTCTAGCAGACAGGGAGGTCTTTTGTATTGTAATTGTTACTTTAAAAGCACCTTGAATAGCACGGGGAGTGACACGTTATCTCTGCCAGGTCAAACCGGATCTACACCGACTCTGTATAGCTCTCACTCACTATAGTCCTCAGCTAAATGGAGGACGACCCCCTTCCTTCACTCACAATGAATAATAATGTTTCACGTCACGGCCCCGGGATTGACCGGTTCCCATTTTTTTTTCCTTTTTATTACAGCAAGTGAAAAACGCTCTGAAGTACACGGTTGGATTTGCCATTGTCTGCGTGGTGCTCCTCTTAATTGGGTAAGTTTGGAGATGGCGTCTTCTGCTTCAGTGCACGATAGGTGGAAGGGGGTGTGGATGTGTCATTGTGTTCAGTTAATGAGAGGAGGAGGAGCCCTTTCAAACAGATACAGTACCGTTCGTCTGGCCGTGATAAGCCATTCAAGAGAAGAAAAAAAGCTATAGACCTCTGTCTAAATATAGGTATTCTTGTCTATCTGATTCTGAACTAGATTCCTTTCATGTACAAAGCACATGTGGAGGGAATATTTAGTCTTTTTTTTTGTGACAAATCTATATTGATGCACATTCTCAGCCATGTCCCATTTATCCGCTTTTTTTTATAGAGTTTGTGTTCGGTAGCACCTGCACTATATAACAGATTTCTTTGCAGCCGTGACGCCGACACGCCTGGAGTTCAACCTATACGATGCAATGTGCTCTCTCAACCATTAAATGGTGCATTGGAGGAAGGCTTACCTGGTTTGGGAAAATAAAGGACACATGACTATACCCTCTCACAGCTTGAAGTTTGGAAGTTAGGACTTTTTTTTTGTATAGATAGAAGCAACTTAGCTGCTCTTTTACCTCATGAGCTGGAACTGTGCAATTGTTGCTGTTGTCCTTTGATTTTTTAACAACGTGATAGCTTTTATCCTGACCTGCTTTTTCTGATACTGGGAGACATAATGGTTGTTTGGCAACCGTTCACTCACTAGGTCTTTTCTTGATGCCTTTCTTGTTTGTTGCCTTTATACCTTGCGAGGTGTTAAACTCCTTGAAATTACTCCTGATCTTTCACTGCTACAAGTTGTTTTCTATTTTTATGCTACTACAAAGAACTTATCTCAACAAGTCATTTAGGCTCATGTTCAGCCGTTAAGTCTTACCGTTTGTGTTAATCTAATGAATGTTGATTAATGTTTTAATGTTCGAGTCTAGATGGCAGCTCCATATTTTAGGTACGTTCAAAGAAAATTCCGTCACGTTTACTGTGATTTTTGTTTGAGACCGAGGCAACAAAAGTCAAACTCTGTCAGAGGAGAGAGTATGTGGTTACACGTAGTATTTTAATACTCTGTTAATGACATGGTGTTATAGCACACAGTGGGCCTCATGCAGCAACATTTTCTTAAATTCTCTTATGTTTTCTCTTACTATTCTGTTAAGACTAAAAGTAATAAAAGTCAACTCCACATGCACCAAACGTTCTTAATCGGGCTGTCAATCGATTAAAATAATTAATCGCGATTAATCGCAAATTAGTCACACATTTTTTATCTGCTCAAAATGTACCTTAAAGGGAGATTTGTCTAGTATTTAATAGTATTTAATACTCTTATCAACATGGGAGTGGGCAAATATGCTTGTTTTATGCAAATGTATGTCTATATTTATTACTGGAAATCAATTAAAGGGACTATTTGTAACTTTTCACGCGCATAAATCATAACGGGTCGGAATCCCATGCGCGCTCGCGTGTGGGTACGCGAGCGCGCAGCTGCGCCGCTCCTGCTGCCTGCTGCCTGCTTGCACACCGCGCTCGTTCTCACTCGCTCGGCTCGCTCCAACTGCACGTGCACCCGCGCACACTACACACTGCAGAAGAGTTAGTTTAGCTCTGAGAATATCTAGTGAATGTGCAGTGGACGTTTTTGCAGAAATAAATGCTGCAGCTCCTCCAGACCAACAGAGGTTTCCTGTGTCTTGTGAAGTGACGGGGCTCCGGAGAGAGTTACGTTATCGTCCCGACCGGGTGTCGCTGTCTCCCCCCCCCCCCAGACTGGGTGTCCTAGTGAACAAGCAATTTCTGATTCTTACATATAGCCCCTTTAACAACACAAAACTATGACAAATATTGTCCAGACACCCTGACAGGTACTGCATTTAGCATAAAAGAATATGTTCAAATCATAACATGGCAAACTCAAGCCCAGCAACAGCTGTCAGTGTGTCAGTGTGCTGACTTGACTATGACTTGCCCCAAACTGCATGTGATTATCATAAAGTGGGCATGTCTGTAAAGGGGAGACTCGTGGGTACCCATAGAACCCATTTTCATTCACATATCTCGAGGTTAGAGGTCAAGGGACCCCTTTGAAAATGGCCATGCCAGTTCTTCCTCGCCGAAATGTAGCGTAAGTTTGGTAAGTTTAACCTCCTTCACAACAAACTAGTACCAATGGATTCCTTAGGTTTTCTAGATTCATATGATACCAGTATCTTCATTCATGTTTTAAAACTGAGCCTGCTATAACCTAAAAATCGCAAATTACTTTAATGCATTAAAAAAATAGTGCCGTTAAAAGAAGTTTGCGTTAACGTTGACAGTCCTAGTTCTTAACCTTCCAATTGTGCTCTTACGCAGATGTGCTGATTATTAGCATGGGTAACGCCCCCTAAACACTAAAGGGCAGGTGTTGCGCCGTGTGCAATTACTCCAGCACATGCCCAAGACTTGGAGAGATGAAAATGCTGTAAGAAGAACTTAGATAAGATCAGATAAGATAAGATAAGATAGATAGATGGGTAGGGGTCGGGCGACATATGCATTGAAACAGACATACAGTAGACCTACATTACTACTGTTACTGGTACTGTTAAATAATCTTAACCAAAGTAAACATGTGTTTTTCCAGAGAGTCAGTACTGATGTTTATGTAAGCAGTAGGTAAGCCATTCAGAAGATGAACGCAAGCAATATCATCCAAGGGTTTTTTATAGTCTTAATTGGGATTAATGGACCAATAGCATTTATTTAGCCCACAAATTGAATAATCCAATCATTATATTTACACATTAACATTACTCATTATAATTACTCACTAACATATAAAAATCTAAATCTGATTATATGATATTTATCCTTTTTTGATGTTCCTCAAATTTAAAACATGTTTCCTCGCGTTCAACGAAGAATTTGTGGGCTGTGAAAACAAGATGTTTTTTTTCTTATCTTGGTGCGAGTGCTTCAACCTCGTAAAATGTTCTCTTACCCATAAGAGAAGAGCAGAAATAAGAAAACATTGGTGAATCCCAGAAATCAGTGGGTACTAACAAAATAAAAACAAATCGTCGATACGAACAAAAATAAGATCGAATGTATTTGTATATCGCTTCCTGCATGAGGCCCATTGTGTTGAACATGACTACCAGAATTTGAAAACACTCTTGAACACTATTCAAGACGAATACGCAAAAGAATGAATAACTTTAAATGTTTCTGTGTTTCTCATTCTAAAGAAAATACGTTTTTAGAGTTTGAGAAAGTTACATTTTTACTGCAGACACAGCTGTGAAGAGTTGTGTAGGGGTTAAGGTCACTTTGAAAAGTGTTTTTTTTCTTGAAAATGAAAAATGACACACAACATGACCGAAAGGAAGCACATTTACATGAAAAAGATTAAGTGCGGAGCCCTGAAGGTATCCACAGGATAGTGGAGCACATGAGGCCTATTGAGACCTGAAGTTTTTTGTTTTTTTGGCATACGAGGCAAAGGGAAGTCTTTTAGATACTGATCTAATGTCTTTCACCTCCCCTGGTGAAGGTTCTTTTATTTATTTATTTTACTTTTTTTTTTTTCAACTGCCAGTTTCTTAACTTCCTAAAAAAATCCTTGTAGATTCATAGAGCACCATATTTCTCTGCTGTCTGTCAAGAAGGATTAATGATCAATGGGAAACTGTCTCATGATTAATGGAATCATAGTCTGCGCTGAAATTGAGCATCAATTCTGTTGACCATTTCTCCACTTTAGCTTTCATAAATATATATACCGATAGCCCTAAGAAATGCTGCTTCTGAAGTGTTGACAAAATATGATTTTAACTATTTTCCCCATAACATCGAGGAGCTGTTCAGATACAATTTATAAAAAAAATTAAGATTAAAAGGAAACCTTGAAAATTCTGGAAGTCTGTCTGTGTGAGTGATGGGTCTAAAAGGCTAATTAGGATTATTGATTAATGTAATTAGGAGCTAACAGGATGCGAGGGAACTTGTTACACTAAACAACACAGTAGGTACAGTAGCCTCTTCAAGGAAACACAGGTTTAAAGGTTAAACACGGTTGTTTGGAAGATGACGTATAACTTTATGGGGCACAAATATCAAAACGTTTGTGCAAAGAAGTGCTGACATGACTGTCGAGGTTAATAGTACTAAATGTGGAAGCCTATACAACTTTAGATCTTTCTTTCTTTCTTTGCGGCATATGTTTTTTGTTCCTTTCAAAAATAAATTGAAAAGGACAGGAGGGGATGCAGAGTTTAGAAGACTGTCCATTGTGTTAAGAAGAGCAATTAATCCAGTTTCCAAGGGTGCAGTAGGTGGATAAGCAAATGGTCAATGAAAACGGTTTGCAAGATCCTTTTTATATGATTTGTAAGCCCTGTGTTTGCTGTAAACACATTTTATTAACAGGGGATGTGTCATCGCGTTCAACACCGATGATTATTTATTTGAGATATCAGAGAGAGATTAGGTTTATTTATATATTTGATTTTTATTTGATTAAGTCCCATTTATGATTTATGATTTATTTTGCATAGAGAATTCTAAAATTAGAAAAAGAAAACAGTTTAGAGAGAGAAGCACGGGTCCAATTTTACTGCATGCAGATAAGTAAGAGAAAAAGACATTTACCATGGAGCTCAGACGTGTCGTTGCTGGAGTGGAGAACATACTGTGAAAGCTTCTTTTCCCCGTTTCTGTCTGAGCATTACGCTGTATCGAACATAAAAGGTCTGTCTGTGTGGTGGGATAGAGATGTTAGACTAGAAGTAAATTTCCATGTGCGGTATTGAAATAAGCTGTATATTGTCACTGTTTTCCAGCAGAACTAGCTGCGGTTTATCTTTCTGGGTGTATTTCTGTGGCTCTCTCAGAAGCAGCAATGACAGTGGTATATCTCCATCTGTTGAGGAATGATTAAAAAAAAAACATGGACAGGGATTTTTTTTCTTTATCTTCCTTTATGTTTGAAATCTGTGTGTGGCTCGTAGAGAAAATACACCAGTTGCTGAAACCATCACTGCCAGTTTGAAGATTAAGCCTATAATTAACCTAATGCATTTTACCTTACTTCTGCTAAATTATTGTTTCTTTGCTTTCAGAGCCTTCGTTCCACTTGAGCCCCCACCTGGTCAGAATTCAACCCAATGGGAGAAAGTACAATACCTTTTCGAAGAGCTCGG
Organism: Sebastolobus alascanus; assembly: GCA_916701645.2. Taxonomy (NCBI): domain Eukaryota; kingdom Metazoa; phylum Chordata; class Actinopteri; order Perciformes; family Sebastidae; genus Sebastolobus; species Sebastolobus alascanus. The sequence goes on along the minus strand of CAKAOJ020000248.1, from coordinate 1,507,396 downwards.
GAGTAGTCGTAAGTATAGCCTCTTTAGAAAATACCGGGGTCTTACTTTTAGAGTTGTCGTTGCCATGACTATCAGATTCAATTTCCTGTATTTCTTAAGTCAGACTACTAAATTCATTCCACCATACCCCTTCATTAGTCATTTTCATTACTTCAATTAATGGACCAATATGTAATATATTTACTGTAATAAATCATGAAATTTGACCATGATATGTCATCAGAGATTAAGGAAACACGCTGAATCGAAATACTGGCTTCTCCGACAACAATTCTACAGCCAGTATGCTCTCCTTTGAAATTTCCATTCCGGTCCGGGACGTCTGTTTTTGTTTTGGATCTGTGTGATCCTGTCTCCACTGCCCATTTCGACACCCCGTTGCCACATATGAAACAAACTTGCATGCAAACACGGCCTTCTGCAGCCATGGAAGCAAGCAAACAAACTGGATCAACAGAGATAAAGTTAACGATGGATTCTACCCGACATGAAAAGCCTCGGCACATCTCTCTGTGGTGCGTGTGCAGCTGTAGAGTATTTGAGACACACAGCCGGTGAAGTGATTGTGACTACTGCTGCTGGCCAGAGGCTAACGCCGTGATGCTAACACGCGCTACTGTAACTGCTATCAGTCACACTGGAGGAGCGGACGGGCCACGGCTCCAATGTTTTGAATTTGGACTGCAGTACCCATTTCAAAACGCTAGCTGTCAGTGCTACGTATTGTTCCTTTAAAGTCACATCCATTCTTTATACTATATACTTCCTGCTGCTTTCTGTTATAGTCTTTCTATTATCCGACTATTCAGCCACATTGGTCGGTGTAAATTCTAAAAGTTTGTTTGGACAGAATGGGGTGCAAACAAAACAAAAAGACACAACTTGTCTCAAGATTGCTCAAATTGAGACGATGACAGGCTCGCACAATTTGAAAATGTTTTAACTCAAGCGAGATAAAGTACACTCATCCCAAAGTCTTATGACCCTACTTTACAAAAGTAGGGAAGTTGGTAGATTTTGACGTGAGTTTATCTACCTTTTTTAGTGCTTATGGAAGGCCAGGTAATGCAGGTTAGCATGTTTAAAATGAATTCAATGCTCCATAGGGAGAAGAAAGTATTTTAAATGGACGTAGTTTACTGTAAGCCATGAAACCTCGGTGCTGAATGACAAGTAGGGCAGATTCAACAGGAACAAACTGGAATGCATCACACTTGATGAGGTCCAAATTACAGTAATTGGTGAATACATATTTTGATTGTGTGGTGATTTTAATTACACAGATAACTTTGTGAAGGGATGTGCAAAGTCAAATTTTCTCTTGGCACATCTGAAGTTTGCTCAGATATAGTGTATGCAGATGCATGCAGATTACAGAGTTATTTTTTCTATGCATGTAACTAAGATGTAAGATAATAGAACCAGTTACATTATGCCTTTATTGATTCATGTTCACCACCAAAGAAATCATGTATTTTGGCCTTCGTCTTCCTTGATTTGATTTGTCAGGACTTACAGTGATGACCACTCATGGACCCACTTCTGTATTGATGTCATATAAAGTCCTGAGATGGACAGCTCCCAGTCTATTTAAGAAATTACATTAACTTGCTATTCCCAGATGTAACGGTGCACTCCTTACTGGGAATTCACTGTTTCATTAACTTTTCCAGCAAGTCTTCACTAAATGACTCAAAACTGTATGTACCAATATTAGAAAAACAGTGACTTTATAGCCGGTGCAATAAGAAAATTCAATTTGCCAGTTATAATAATCCAGTAATGATGGTTGAGTGTGTGATCCCAACACTGTGAAGACAGCCTCCACAGCATCTTCATTTGTTGAACGGAGCATTGCCAAATGTGGCCTCCTAACAGTCCTCTGGCCTTTGCCATCTGGGGATCAAGGAGGAAGTTGAACCATCTGCCTCTCTTCACAATAGTGGACCCCTACATGCTCTCCCTAACCTCCCTCCCTCGACACCGGGGGGGGAAATAGCTCGGCTGCTGAGGAGGAAATGTGAGGATCATCCCTTTCCTAATTCCTCATCTCTTCTCTCTCCAGATGGGAGGTTAATAGAGTAAAGGAAAGGCACTTTTGCCACACAACCCCGCTGACTGCTTTGCAACGACTGTTCATTAAGGCCCTTTACATTTTTAATGGCTCCGACATTACATATGTTACAGTGTTCCAATGATGCTCAAACGCACTCCAGATCAGTAGCTATTAATGCTGCTATTCAAGACCAGACAGTGCAATCTTGTATTTTTGGCCATGCCTTAAGGTGGAGTGGAGTGGGTGGGAGTCCAACTTTAACTAGGGAGAGTACTTGGACAAAAAGCACAGCCTTTCCTTATTATGAGTGAGAAAAGAGCAAATAAACTTGTACTGACCCTGATACTATGAGCAAATCTAAACCATAGCATTCATTTCTACTTGTGTATTTTACTCATAACTTACACAAGAGAAAGAGTGTAATGCAATATTAGCCTGGAGTTATTCTGTGTTTTCCTGTATGAGAACTATTGTTTTTATAGAAGTAGTAAGACAGTTCTTATATCTGACCCTGACTCCCGGGGCTTTGGAGATATTATAAATAAAAATGAATGAATAGATGAAATGAGAAAAGATACAATAAGAGAAAAAGAATACATGTTAAAAGATCAAACTGTTTGTTGTAGTGCATGAGCACTATAACAAATCACGTACAGTATAACTTACATTACTCCTGACCAGCGACCAAAACACACCACACACCACCACATAACGTGTGTTTCTAAATGTTTTTCCCACCTCTAAGCCATTCAGATGTTCACTGGACTAGGGATGTCACAAGAAACGATATTTCGGTACCAAGTCGATGCCAAAATTCTGAGAACGTGACATGCTCGTTTTTCTACAGTATTACAGGCACCGTGGATCAGGGCTCCAGACTAACGGCGTCCTGTCATCCCGAGGAAAATAGAAAATTTCCCTGATAATGCTACATTGCAAACAACAAATCGTGGTGAAATTCGCCAGAAGAGAGCAAGTAACGTTAGCTGTTAGCAGCCGGTGGGACGCACAGTCCTGCTTGGCTAAATAACGGAGCTAACAGCTAACGTACAAAGGTTGCAATATGATGCGTTCAAGCTCCACTCTGTAAAATGAGTATTGGTCAAAAGGTAAATTATAACGTTATGATGTGTTCAAATGTAATCTTGTAAAATTAAATTTTTGGCGAGAAACTTGAGAAGGCTCATCAGGGATTAATAATAAATAAATAAATGAATGGTTATAAAGGGGTGGATGTTGAAGTACATGGGATTTATTGTTTAGTTTTTGTTTTTTACCGTGGTATCGAATTGGGTATCGCGAATCGTGGAATTTCACTGGTATTGGTATGGACTACTAAATTTCTGGTATTGTGACATCCCTACACTGGACAGCTAATTGCTCCCGTGCACTAAACAGCAGTTTGCAGTAAAAATAGAGGCTGTTCATTTTTCTCGGTGAGGGAGTTGAGGTGACGCTGTTGATGTCATCTTGATTGATCTTTTTGTCCCTCAAGTTGTCCCTCAACTGTGGGGCCAAAGCTACAATATGCCCAAAATATCTTCTTAAACACAAACTAATATCTAACCCCATTTCCAAAATCATATGACTTTTTCCAGCTTTGCCCACATAAAGAAAAGAAAACAACTCTGGTGGTGTCTGATAACTTTCTCAACTTCGCTGTAGGCCTCCGCAGGCTGTTGTTTGGCAGTATGTGGTCATTGTTGCACTCGTACAGTATCCTACATCCCATCCCTTGAACATAAAGCTGCATCCTACTCACTTGTGATGTTTCTGTCATCCCACTGAAGTAGAGGGTTCAGGCTAAAGGAGCTCCTTAATAAACACCTCTCTGTACGAGTCTCATGCATGCACACAAGCCTGAGGGGCTATATGCAGGGCGAGATAAGAGCTACCTCATTCCCTCGCTGTTGGAATCGAAGCTGTGCAGATGCGGAAGCACCAGCGATAATAGACAATATTCCCTCTGTTTAATCCCCGGAAAATCTGCTCAAGAAACCAAGGAGAGTGGCAGCAAACATCTATCCTTTGCTTTGTGTGGAGTTCATGAACAGAATGTTCTCCATGCAGAACATGGAGCCATTGTCTATTTTACCAAGCTCACCACTAAACAATGGCGGCGAAATCGCAATGAAACACTTGGGAATAGCAAACATGTATTCAAATGTTAATGTTCAGCCCAGCTGTCAGACTTCAAAGTTTTCTTTTTGCATACAATACAATGGGGAGCAGGCATATAATTTATCTCCATTTTCCACCTCTTTGTCCTGCTGCTTGTGAAATGCCTCTAAAAGAAAGTGATAAATGCTATAAACAACACAAACTATACATGCCCTGAATACTGACTTAATATTCCCAATCAAATGCCACCGTCAAGGAGAAAGGCAAGCGGAGAGCCACCTATGGCCGTGCCGACAGGTGGGCTGGGGTACTGTGAATCCGCTGCTGTGAGGATGCGGGGTATCTGTAAGGGGACAACTGTGTCGCTTTTTACGTGGAACCCTATAACAGGTGGGATCTTGACAGGGGATGGAGGCAATCAGTCTCTCCATCAATCCCTGTCTTCTAACTCCAGCTCTGACAGCTGGTGTGACACCTACTGTTGCCCTTGCCTGATGGGTGGTCCCCTCTCTGCCTCAATCAAAGGTGACACGCGTCAACTCAACCTCCATGCATTGAAAGATCCAGCTGTTTAAAAACCGATCGTGATCAACGTATGAAATTGCGACGATGACAAAATATGGCGACCAGATGCGTCTCCGGGGGAAGATTGTGCTACAGTGCATTCATTAAATCCAAGAGTACCAGAGCACCAGCGTGATGCCTCGTCCTTGTCCTTGTGAATAACATTCTTCCCGATTGCCATCGAGGAAATGAATTCCCTGAATTTTCAAATTAGCAGAGTGATGCATCCTTTCGGATCCAGATGGGCTGTGTTCTTGGCATCAGCCGTGCGGTTGATTAAAGGGATAGTTCGGGTGTTTTGAAGTGGGGTTATATGAGGTACTTATCCATAATCAGTGTATTACCTGCAGTAAACGGCGGTCGGCACGCCCCCTAGCTTGGATAAGCAGACAGGAGCACAGACACCGGAGCAAAGCAATACAGTGCTGTGGACGGGGCCTACTCGCTGACAGCTAACATTACTCGTGTGAAATTGTAGTCCAATTCCGTGTTTCGGCACGGTTGGCTTTTACACCTGATGCGAACCGTACCCGAGTACACATTAACCGTACTCCAGACCACCTTTTCAACTGGACTCCAGTACGGATCGATGAACCGTGCCCGAGCGTTCACACTAATCAAACGAACTGGACTTTGAGGTCAAGTGTTCTCGGATCCAAGCCCGGGTCCCTGATGTGAAAGCACCCTAAAAAAAACAATATCAATTTAAGTGTACACTATATTTAGAATATTTTTTGACAGGGAACTGAACTGAAAAGTTAGACGTATCTATGCTTTTTTTGTCAACGGAGTCTGCTGTCAGTGAAGAGAGCATAGATACTGAAGGTTTCACTTTCAGTTCAGCTCCCTGTCGGAAAGGGCTGTCTGACGGTAAAAATATTGCAGTAACAGTAGCTAACATTAGCTTGCTAGTTCCTGTCTTTGTACCGGCTCCAGTTTGGTAACAGCAGGTTTGCCTCTGTGCATTACAGCAATGTGTGTCTCACCAAGAAACACAGCACTCCTTGTTCCTTTTGAGTTTTATGCAGTGCACAGTGGGGAGATCCAGAGCAAACTAGATCACGTCAAACAGTTTATGATTTTTGATGAGTGCTCACAAGAAAGTCTTGATAGTTGTGGCAAAGAGTCCATTGATGTTTCTCTCAGAGGTCAGGGTCAGATCTCTAATGGCTTTCCTGTCTTTTCACCTGCAGATGGTCTACCCGCTCTGTCTTTCTCCATCAGCTCCCTGACCTTGATTGGCATGTTGGCAGTGATCACTTACACGGTGAGTTGGGACCTGAGACGAGTGGTTGATGTTGTTTCATGTGTTCAGTGGAGCTATATCTGCACAGTGATTAAGGCGAATCATCCAATGGGATGATGTCCAAGTCTTGCCAGCCCTGTAGCTTAATAGGACCTCTGCTTATTGAGACATCTGACGTCTGAAATGTTTTGAAGAATGAAGGACTAAATAGAATAATGTTCCTTATGTCAGATTCACCCAACATGATTTTTCACTTGATGTGTCATAGCTGATGATGCATGTTTTTGTAAAATGAGCTGCAGTGCAGTTTCTTAAAGGTGCTGTTGATAACATTGATAACATTCAGCCACTAGATGTTGCATTCTCCCTCCCCCGTCCTATTGCATTCACTTCACAACAAGTCGTTGCCAGGCACTTACCGTCAATCTCAACCATATATCTGTTTTTTCCACACTAACTGACGACCCAGAGATACCACGTGATACTAACGTCATTTCACTATTGGCTCAGAAGCCTTGTTAGAAGTGGGAACCCAACATCATATATCTTCCACAGAGATAAACAAAACATTCATTTTGGACCCGCCAACATTTTTAAAATGATTAATTCACAGTCATTTTTTTCAGGAAAAGCAATACTTTTATTCGGCACCTTTCTAAAGGCTCTGTGATGTATTATTTTTAGGGCTGTGAAAGTTAACGCGATAATAACGCGTTAACGCAAATTTGTTTTAACGCCACTAATTTCTTTAACGCATTAAAGCAATCGATCTTTCGGAGGCTGTGGCGGGCTGAATGTTAAAACTAGAGCGAAGGTCCTGGTAACATATAAAACTAGAAAACCTAAGGAATACATTGGTTGTCGCAAAGGAGGCTAAATAACGCTCCAAACATGCGCTAAATTTTGGCGAGGAAAAACTGTCATGGCCATTTTCAAAGGGGTCTCTTGACCTCTGACCTCTAGATATGTGAATGAAAATGGGTTCTATGGGTACCCACGAGTCTCCCCTTTACAGACATGCCCAGTTTATGATAATCACATGCAGTTTGGGGCAAGTCATAGTCAAGTCAGCACACTGACACACTGACAGCTGTTGTTGCCTGTTGGTCAGTTTGCCATGTTATGATTTGAGCATATTTATTTATGTTAAATGCAGTACCTGTGAGGGTTTCTGGACGATATTTGTCATTGTTTTGTGTTGTTAATTGATTTCCAATAATAAATATATACATACATTTGCATAAAGCAGCATATTTGCCCACTCCCATGTTGATAAGAGTATTAAATACTTGACAAATCTCCCTTTAAGGTACATTTTGAACAGATGCAATTAATTTGTGATTAATCACGATTAATCATGGACAACCACGCGATTAATCACAATTAAATATTTTAATCGTTTGACAGCCCTTATTATGTTTAAAGAAATATCTGTCTACATAAAAATGTTAGCAATAAGACCTTTAAAGTTTAGTTTTTGTACAAATGGTTTCCCCATATCCTCGGTTGAGCTGTACCTGGTGATGGAGTGGCCTTTCAGTATTAGTAATGCCTTGTGATTTTAGAGCTCTGGCATTCAATTGCTCAAATTACTCAGACCGCTGTCTTTCACCTGAGCCCCCGAGACTTTTTTGCATGATGTATGTGCACCCTTCACCGGCTTATCAGCCTCTTATCAATTGTCTATTTATATACATGTATAGATCTACCTCAGTGTCCATTAATATATGCCTATATTTTGATTCCCTCAGCATTCTGCAGTTTTTCATTTTTTCCCCTGGATCAGAAAAATCGACTCTGCTGTAACACTTGTTAATGCTGTCCATTTTTCATAGCCGTTATCTTGGTAACTAGACTGTGAATATTCCCTGGAGGTGGTGGCGCTGGTGTCAGTAACATAGAATAGTGCCTACTGGAGAAAAATACAAAAGTACTCGGGTATGAACCCGGCGAGTGAGAGTAAAAGTGACAGCCAACCCCAATCTATCCAGTTTCTGTTGAGCTCAAAGAGTCCTATTTGACAAATCACACAACAATTGAATGTGGAGCTCTTAATGAATAAAACACAACATAGTCAAGTGAGTTGCAGAACCAATCTCGCTTTAGGACGTATACTCGCCAGCTGGGATTGTATCCAGTGTTCTCCCACTAGTCCTCTGAAGAGTGGATAATTACCTATAGTGCATTTTGAGGATGGAAGTGTGCTCAGATTTGACCCCATGTTGATATTGCCTCTGTGGATGCCCTGTGGAAAACTCCCAGCGTGTCTTTGTTTTTGATGAAGTCAATCAAAGAAATCAGGCCTTTTGGCGACACCAGCAGCTGCCCTTCCCTCTTTTATTCTCACACTCATTTTCATCCTTTCATCTACTTTATTTGCTCTCTCCTCTGTATTCACGCGGCTAAACACTTCTCTGTGGCGACCTACCCATATTTGCAAAGAGCTGTGTGATTTATCATTCTTTACTATGTGTTACTGTTAAGCCTGATTAACTTAATGGAATCCAAGTGACAGGTTCCATAAGCAGCGGAAATGTTGTCCATGACTCCCGTTAATTTATCACTTCTCTTTGTGGAGAACTAGCCATCTAGCCTTAATGCAAACAGGTCCGTGATGTAAACAGTATATAACACTGAAGCCTATAGTGCACTTCAAATTAATAGAAAGTCAAGCAAGTTATAGCTTTTACTGCTTGTTTGGCCTTTTTATGGCACTTTTACTGTCTCTTATATAAGCACATATTTAAACAGAGGCGTCCTGTATAAGCAAATAGGCACTATTTGACATTATTCTTAAGGTTTGGTGTCTGTCTGTCCAACTTGCTGCTAAAGTTATAACAATGATTTGAACAGTTTAAATGCTAAATGTTTCTATTGGTAAAAACATGTAATAGTCTGTAAATTCACCACTAATGATATTAGTAAAGGTGTTCTGGTACAGTGACAGTCCAGTAACTATAGAATATCAAATACAGCTCAAACATACTTTAAGACCAGATAAATCAAATTGAGCTATTTTTCCACTGTATATTAGGTATACTCGTCATGCTACACGTAGTAACTAACTCTAATATCAGCTACTTAAATCTCTGTATTTTCATCTCTGCACTATAATGTAAATAAGGGATGAAGGTCAATTGAAATACATAGAAATGTTTATTTTTTGTATATATCTTCTGATCATGATTAGAAATATAGGCCTATTTACTCTGTGTTTAAAGTACCAGTATGTAACATTTAGGGGGCTCTACTGGTAGAAATAGAACATAATATTAATAAGTATGTTTTCTTTAGTGTATAATCACCTGAACGTAAGAATCATTGTATTTTTTTTACCTTAGAATGAGCCGTTTATATCTACATAGGGAGCGGGTCATCTTCACGGAGCCATGTTGCACTGCCATGTTTCTACAGTAGCCCTGAACAGACAACCCAAACACTGTTAACTTTTCCTGCTTGTACCGGAGTCGATAACGTTACTCGCTCCCGTCGCCGCCGCTCTCTCTCTCTTGCTTCAGCACTCATTTCCCTCATACATATACACTGCACACACCGGTTCTGCTCCAAATGATCTACGCTACTCTTACGGCCACCGTAGTTCTGCTACACGCTTGGCACACGGGAGAGGCTTCAGTCGGTTGCAATCTGCAATCTCACCGCTAGATGCCGCCAGATCCTACACACTGCTCCTTCAAGTGTTTCAGTTGTTGTGTGCTATTATAGTTTGTTTTTATAACACCTGTCATTCAGTTTGATAGTGACAGCAGGTCCTAATCCTGTGTCATATTGTTTGGGTTGGACTAACCTTTTGTGTATAGATGAATTAAGAGATTGTACCTTTAAGATAACTTTAAGCAGGTTCATTTCAAATCGCGAACTAGCTTTGCATTGGATTTGAGATGAAAGCCATAGTCACTTTATACTCAAGCAGTCACTTTTTAATGGTGTGGATTTTATTCAATAATGCAAATCTATAATTATGGTAAATTTCTTTCTCATTACCTGGACTGTTTGCACATGCATATTCCTCCTATATTATCTCCCACTCTGTTTGATTGTGCCCAGCAGTGATGACACGAGAGCGATCGGGCCGCTCTTAAAGCTCGTGCATCATGTGAAGTCCTTTGACTTCATTTAAAAGCTAGGCCAGCATATTGACTTATGACTCTCATGGCTCTGTCTCCTGTGGACCTGGCTTTCTCTTGCTCTTAAATTGCCAGCCATAAGATGCTGATGCTGAACTAAAAGTTGGGAAGATTAATGTCTGTTGATCTAATCACAGGCCCTGAGATTGACCTGGGAAGACGGGGTCTCTGAGTGAATCAGAGGGGTGTCACTACTTCCTTTCAGGACTCTCCGATCCTTTGATGCTCGTTTGATTTCTGTATTTTATATTTAAATTACATTTCTATAATTTATATTTATTTCCCACATTCTAACTGAAGTTTGAAGTTTAGTATTTTGAATAAAACATGACACGTACAATTCACTGCGGAGTTGTTTAGTCTGTAGTTTTTATAACACTTTCAAAAAGCAAAATCCTATCAACTAAAAGGGAAGAGCTGTATAAAATGAACATTATCAGGAAAGTAAGTCTTCTTTCTATTAATGTATACCTATTCAGCAAGCTAAAGAACCCAGATGTGATACCCAATATAGCAGCAGCTAGTGACGTAGGCTTACAAAGTATACCATAACTATATCTGTACCTGTACTCCATAGTAGAGACGCCCCGAGCTGATTTTTTTCAGGATCTGTATCGGGGCTGAGACAGACATAATATTGGCTAAAATAGACCTGATGAAATCCTTTCTTTACTGTACTCTATTGTTGTTTTGTCCACCTCAGCCTTCTAGTGTTGCATCACAGCTCTCCTTTACCACAGCTGGCTCTCCATTGCGAGCATTTCACTGCATGTGTGAGTGGCGATTAGAGTGTGTGTGTGAAGGTGAAAAATTATTTGGGTGCACCGGTGAGTGAATTCAGAGTGAAGTTGGCAAAACACATGGATTTGCTAAACTCGCTAATTATCATTAGTGGTGTACAAAACATTCATGTAGGCTAGTCGCATGTCAGCTGTCGTTAATTAATGTTAACTCTGTGAGTTACTTGATAACAGGCCAAAATAAGTTTAGTTTTTTAGGTTAAAGTGCTCTCTGCAGCCGGTGTGTGTACGGCAAACAACCAATATTAAAGGACTCAGATCGGGATCCCTGGCAAAAAAATACTTAAGCAGGACATCCCTACTCTAGAAATGTGATCAAATTTAAGTTAATTTAAGATTCATCAACACAGGTGAACCCTTATGTATTCTTTTTTTAAAGTGTTTCTTTGTTTTTAATCAAACATGTGAAAATGACTTCATGATTAGGACACCACTGTTTGTAATGGCCCTTTAACCTCGCTGAACCCTTACGGCAATTACTGTAATTAAAGAAGAGGAGAGGATAAGTCAAACTTGGTGCGATGTCTTTAGAAACCCAAAAGAGAACTCTAAAAGTTGGAGGCGGGAAGCCTGTCAACCATGACGGGCCTTTTCATAACTGGGCTGCTAGTTGGATTTCATTTAGTAGAACATTGGGGAAAATTTCTGTCCATTTAAAAGAATTTTAAATGTTTCATTCACACACAACCTCAGGCAAAAATACATATCATAATGCACTAATTAGATCTCCACTGGGCCCATATGCATAAGCTTGAATGGTTATATCATCAGGGGTCAAGGGCAAGTGATTAACTGGCTCAGAGTGTGTGCTGCTCTCCTCAATGGCCACTGTGAAATCAGAGTATTCATTAGATTTATTACTAAATTGATTACACTATAAGCGATCATCTTTAAACTTTATAACAGCAAATGAAAGTCTGCGAAATCCAGCTGCCCCTGGACGAATCAAAACACAGGAGAAGTTGAGCTTTGTTACGCAGCTGCTTGAAGGATACGACAGGAAAACACGAGTTGGATACTCAGTCATATGACAATGATACAGTGATAAAGCAGACCTGCATTAAAACATATTTTTACCTGTCAGATTAAGAGCTTTCAAAAAAGCCTACTACCCATTATATCTGTTGCATCATCTAATCACGGTCAGCGATCGGTCAGATATATGGATATATGGAGACAACACAGAGCAGTCTGTGAAGGCCATGTTCAGATCTGAAAACAAATTGATTCTCAAGGCTAATTTCTAGAATATAGAATAAAATGTATACTGTATCTCATTTATAAAGTGCTCCGATGTGTACAGGAGACTATTAAAGGCTGACTAAGCCTAAATATTTAAATATATCTATATAACACTGAATACAAGTGTGTCACCATGAAGTGGCCCCTTGATCATACCACTTAGCCCGTCCTGACCTCCATTATAACAACCCCTCTACTCTACTACCTGACCGACCCAGTCACTTTTTCATCTGAAATGATCCTGTGTTGAAGCTGGGTTTATACTCGTCCCCGGCTCGAGGGTACGCAAGCCAAAAATGACATCATCACGTATTGTGCGTAAAGCGCAAAAGCTCCGCAGCGCTTTGGTCTGCATCTCTGAATTTTTGTAACTAGGCCCCCGCTGCTCACACAGGGGGCTTTCCAGACATGACTGCCACAATAAGATAAAAGCAAATATCTTAAATTAAGAAGTAAAACAATGAAACAGAAAGACGGACAATTAATTTAGAAATTCTTTAAAAGCAGGAGAGATCTCTATTTTGCCAGCCGAATCAAATTATATACAGGATATTAAACTTTTCAACTTTCATTTCATTATAATACATTTCATACTTGACTCCTTTCTTTACAGGGATTGTATAAAGGTGATAAATGATGTCCATGAATGTGACATGAGTTTACAGTTAATTACAAGTCCTCCTCGGCATTGAGGAGTTTGGTTTATGGCTTTTTTGATGGTCACACTCGTTGACTTCTTGCTTCTTCACAGAATATTTTGTTTGTATGCCCTCTGGCATTGCGGAGAATACTGCGAAAAAGAACAACGCGTTGAGCATAAACGCCTTTGTGCATGCTCGTTGTGCGCGCGCCATCTGTGGAGGTCCGTGCCACGGTGCCTCGCGCGAGCATAAACAATGTAAGCCATCTGGACATTTTCAATTTTTAAATTTGTTTTTTGGACAAAATTAAATGATCAACAACTGCCATGCAGACATAAGACATAAGACGCATTAAAAGCAAACAAAAATGAGCAGCCAACCAATATTATAAAACCCAACATATTTTATTTTATTTTTATTTGGTAGGGACGATGCAATTTAACATAGTTCCAATACAGGGCAAGAAACGGATGTGCTGCACGGAGAATTTATAGCTATTGCTAATTTTCAACAGCTGATGGCTGAAGACAGAACAAAGTGGATATAACATTAGGCCGTAATGCCAATCAACTCTTGAACCATTAGATTATCTCCGTGTGGATGGACTTCGACAATCATGGTTGCCTGTTGTGGAGGAGGTCCTCCTCTTCAGCGTGGGACTACGAGAACAGTGTGCTAGGTCTAGAAACACGAAGCTTTTAACAAGCAGTCATACATCTGTCCCCTCAACATCCCCAAACACTCCCAATTTTGGCATCTGCTCCTGTCATGTTGTTTTTATCCAGTACCTCACACTTAGTCTCCAACATGGCAACATGCAGTCAATATTTTGTCCAATCTCTGTGTGACAAGAACAAAATGAATCCATAATTGACTGTAATTTAGAGCTCATGGGACGGCGTGTTTCATTTCAAAAAGATTCATTGAGCTTGTGCGTGGAGGTCTAGGATGGTTTTCGATGCTAGCGTCGTTTTGAGATGGCTGAGATCGTCACCACTGATTAACTACTAGCATGTAAAACAAGTGACCAGACAGAGCTGAGCGGTGGCATCTGATGTTTGGGGAACCTCTCCTCAAATGTGCAAATGTACCAACAAACAGAAAATGCGCTAGAGGGTACAGAAGTTATATCTATATATATATAGATATATATACTGTATATATTATTCCATTTCAGAGCCTAATGTAAAACACATACTTAGGAATAAGGAACATTTTGTTCCACTCCCTAAAAAAACACATTAAAATTGTCAGGGGCAACAATTCGATCATCTCTTCATTTTTAAATTAGTCGATATGATCGTCAGTCGGCGCAACTTGTGTACAGACTTTTTAATCTGGATTAAAGGAATATATGGGAGGCACACAATTAAAATGAAGAAATCATAGCCTTATTCACACAATTAAAATGAAGAAATCATAGCCTTATTCAGAATTTCTGAGCGGAGGAAGCGTGATTTCATGACCCTTATGACCTCTAATCACCCTCCCATTTTAGCCAAATTGTCCTATTAATCAAGTGGCATTAGGGAAACCAGCATATGTGGCAGTGCTGCCAAACTTGCAGGATTTACGGGAATGTGTTACGTTTTATATATTTAAATGCATTAGCTTAGCTTATTAGGTTATTTCTAAAAGCCACCTTGTACACTGAGTAATTGTGATTAGCTATGTTATACTGGAATTACCTCTTTATCAATAGGTATTATTGAGAATGAAGGGGGAGGGATCCTCTCCTCCGCTTTTGGCTCCACCATCACAAGTAGAAAGAGTAACAAAGATGAGGCTTGTGTTAGAGACCCATGTCCACCTAGTTCTCCCTCTTTCCCCCCCCCCCCCCCCCTGCAGTCACATGACTCTCACTGAATGACTTCAGCCAGTGACTCCCCCCCTCAACCAACACACACATCCAGTCACACACACACTCTCCCATCCATGCTCCAAGCTAGTTCTGCTAATTATTGACCGCAGTGGCTTTTAAAATAACTTTAATGACCACGCATGATTATGTGTGAACTAAAACTCTACTACACTCCAGCAGAGGGACACCTGTGTGTGTTTTTTTTTTTTTTTTTCTTCCTTTATATTTCCCCCCATGTAGTTGCACATTTGAGGGAAGGGAAATGTTTCTCTTGGGATCTGGGACAGGTTTTCCTTTTATGAGTGTGTTTGATATTCGGGACATGCTCCGGCCTTAAGAGCTCCATGATTCATTGCAGGAGGCGACATTCGCCCGTAGCAGAGATCCACAGCAGAGACTAATAATAGTCTAGCCTGACTTAGTATCCCATGCGACTCTCTTAATGCTACCTAACACTCAGAAACTAGTAAAAGTTGTTTTAGAAAAAAATATAGGCTCTGACGTTTCCCCACTTGACGAATAGAATAAAGAGGACAGAGTCTTTTGACAGGGCTGGAAGTGTCTTTGCACAGAAGGCCCCTTTGTTTTATTACCAACCCATAAAATGGCACTTCTCCAAGTTGGTTAAAGCGAGGCGGCACAGGGAGAGCGGGAAGGCATCGGCCTGTTGCTGTTATTTTCATTTGTATTGATTGAACTGTTGCCTGGTATTAGACATGTCCCTCATCTTTAATTAAAGTTCAAACGTCTCTCCAGGAGATTGAAGCCCACTGATAGCTGAAAATATCTCTGGAGTTTTGTGCACATATTCTCTCTCTGTCTCTCTTTGCTGTCACTGTATGTATGTATATGTATGTCTATGTTTTTATTATTTATACATTGCGTGTACCTTTAATAGAAAAGAAAAGTGAATGTGTATTTATTTCAGTCCATGTCATTCAACATTGATGACACCTTGATGCCTCATCCTCCTCCTCCTCCTCTAACCCAGATTTTTCTCTCTCTGAAATTCTTCTTCTAAAAATGTTATCAAATCCTGGATAGAGGATAGTGCTGTCACATGGGGGCACTGTTAAGCTGTAAATTGCATCACAGTGATATGAGGCAGTGATATCCACACAAAATGGTTGCAGCAAATTCACCAATAAACCTCAGCACAATTATAGATTCCACCATTTTAATCTTTTCTGCCTCGACCAAAAATGACACAGCCTGGGAGGCCAGGAACTATAACATACGCCGCGTGTGTGTTTGCTTACACGTTTGAATGTTGTCGTGTCCCACATTGTGATGGGTTCGTCGGCAGGCAGGCAGGCATGTGTGTGTGTGGGCGGATGCACGTGCCATATGTGCCATCCCACTCTGACAATAATGTGTGATTATAATGGTGTTTTTTTATTCACTTGTCTTTCAGGCATACGGTATGTCTGTGCTGCCTTTGAATCTGATAAAAGGCACACGGAGTGTTGTGTACGAACGCCTGGAGAACACAGAGGACATTGATGATGTTGAGCATCAGATAGAAAAGCTGAAAGCCAAGGTTGGTCTCGCTAAATGACACAAAGCACCGGCATGTCATGTAAAAACTTTTACACTGTACACAATGCATTCATTGAAAGGTGCACATGCATAGCCTCCAGCTGATCAGTCCTTCCATCTTTATGTCTCTGCCGTGCCCCTCTGTCTTGGCATGCAGTTATGGATGGTTAGCATTGTTCTTATAAACCAACCCCTCGAATGCAGGCAGCACAAACAGGGAAACACAAGTAAAGACCTCTATTAGCAGTGTTGGGCAGGTTACTCACTAGATGCTACTAGTTGCCAGTGGCAACGTGAAGTCTATTTTTTTACTTGACCTTTATTTTTCCAGGAATAATTCCCATTGAGATTCTTTTCGAGGGAGTCCTGGCCAAGACGGCAACATAAAAAAGTTCCACACAGTAGAACAAAATAATAGACTTAAAACAAAACAGCAAAAAAAAAGTTAAATAAACTTCAGAAAATTCACAAGCAACAGACTTAAAACAAAAAGCAAATTCCATCAAACGATGGAAATGATTTAGCAGGACATGTACATTCAGTGGTCAATTAGTCCTAAATCCTGATTTTATAATCTTCCATGCTTATAAAATAATCTCGTTTAAAAGGGCTCTGTAGCTCAGACCAAGATGAGGCTGCAAAAACTTTTAAAGGCACTTTCACCAAAGACAGTGCGTTTTCGAGGAATGACGTACATAATTTATCTGCTTGACCGAAGGTTGCAGCTACTGTTTACTGTTTTAGAAGTCACTGGAGAGAACCTAAATAAAGAGGCAGTTTGTGCAATATGGCCTTATAAATATTGTAAAGGCAGTTGCATAAGGAAGACAAACCAACCTTCTCATACAAACTGCAATGATGTGTGCAGAACCCCGAATCAGAGACAAATCGTAACGCAGCGTGGTAAACTGAATCAAGCATTTTCAAAGAAAGTTGAGCACGAAAGACCAGTGCATTAGTGATTCCTCCTCTATATATTTAGTGATACACCAGGTATGGCTGTATTAAAGATCACATACATAGATAACAAGGAAAATGAAAGTGCAACATAGAACACACACAAACGAATTTGCTTTAATTTACTCATTTTCAGAGACGGATGGTAGACAAATTGCAACTTTTAATAGTGTAATAGTGTAATGTAATAGTGATAATTATTTAGTGGGATATTAATTATACCAGAATCTTTAGACTACAATTTTTTAATGCTTCATATATCTACCTTAATTGGTATACAAACTATATCCAAAGAGGCAATCACTGGATAGGTTAATTACATATTTCTGTTATTTGTGCTGTTTGCTTTAAATATCCTGATAACGCAGTTCTAACTAAGCCATGTCAGAAGTGAACATACATGCATATGTGTATTTATTGACTTATTTTTTTATTTTTTTTTTGTCTTCTCGCCAGTGTCAAGATGGACGTCCCCTCTCCTCGAGGGACAGAAACAACCTGCAGGAGCTGGAGGGCAAACTGCAGGTCCTGCAGCGCAGGGGCAGACACCTGGAAATTGCAGAGAGGAACTGCTGCACTAAAGTGGGCAGTGCTCTAAGACCTTTGAAGGTGAGTCTGCATTATGGAATTGGCTCTCATTCACAAACGTAAGTTATGTGTCCGATATGGACTGTACCGTATGTGAAGGCGAATCCTTTCGATGTCCGTATATTTGATGTGATCTTAGCATTCTGTGCCTTGTTTTAATTGCTCCTGTTGTTTGAATTGATTTTTGCGTTGAGGTAGGTTAGAGGCTGCACACCATACAACAGCTAATTTTGTTTTTCTTCAATTAATAGTTGTGTAATTTAAGAAGTTTTGGTTTTTAGTTAAGTATCATTTTTGCCAGCTTCAGCATCTTCCTCCTTAGCTGTTTCTTTGTGCTCAAGTTCTAATCTGGACTGCTCCAGATTTACTTTTAGTTCTACTTTACACAACCGCATATTTACCCGATTCCCACGGGTAGTCTATTCACCTAATTTACTTTGAAGTCTCTCAGGGAGGCTCACATTTCTCAGACAGGATCTCATGGTTCCCCAGGGATAAACCACAGCAACCACAAACTTCTCTTTGATTTTACTTTTTTTGGGGGGTTGGGCAACCAATACTTGGACCTCATATATGCAACTTTAATATCACTGTTCCCATATTCAAATTTGCACAAATTGGGGTTGGGAAAGGAGGTGGGTTATAACAGTTGTTTAAGACTTAAAAAGGGATGGTACGAACCCTTCCAGTGGCCCAGTCCAGGCAAACATCTGGAGACGGTGCACTGATGAGTATTATGGAGAGGTTATCAAAGTGCTGATACCTATACGACTTCATACATAACCGGCACCAGCACAAAATTGAATGATTTTGCACACATCACATTGATCAGTTATAAACTGTCATTTTTTTGCCAATTTTGAAAGCCCTACTTTGTAGTCGGTTTGGCATAAACAGCATTGCATTTTTAATTTCCAAAACAATACTTAATTTGAATTTGAGATAACCCAGAGGCTGTCCTGACCAATATGGCTGAATCATAGCTGTAATTATTCTGGTTAAATGCGATGGTGGTGGGTCAGGAAAGACGTTTCCCTGAACCTAAAACAATCAAAAACACGTACTGATTTTATTGTACTACATGTCTGTTAACCCCGTAGCATGGAAAACACAGCAACCAGACTCTAAAATGTAAATTCTACTTACTTTGGCAACATATTTGTGGTGTCATATATTTGTATCTTACCTCTTTGCACCTTACAGACAACAGTATTATCTTTCTCCTCGCACACTTCCTGCTTTAGCTGTTGAACGAGTAAGAGAAGAGTAATGGGACTGGCCAAAAATGCCACTGTAATAATCTCCACACTCTCCTATTCATATTTTATTTTACCCAACCCTCATGCAGTATAGGTGCATAGTACACATGGATGTGCATTGCATTATTATGTGAACATAATAGCATGCACATAGCAGAGTCAAAATAGTTTTTATCAGACTTTCTGTGTTAAGGACATGACGATTTCCGGCATCATTCCGGCATCATTCTCCTGGTTCACTTTCCCCTACTGCTATTCATTTCCCGGTATTTTACTGAACTGCAGGAGTGCACAAACATTTTAAACCAGTGTCTGTAACAGTTTGTCTTTAACCAAGGGGGTTGCTGCTAATGACAGTCCCCAGACTCAAATTTAAACCGTAATGAGTTGGGAGATTTATTTACTGTATTTTCAGGCACTGTTGTAGAGTGATAAGCCGAGTGATTGTGATTTCTCCAGAGCAGCTCCACACACATGCTGTCCTTTTGATATCAACTCTGGTGGTGGTGGTGGTGGTGGTGGTGGTGGTGGGCGAAAATGACTTATTGAACATGCGGATATCTGCAGTTAAAGATTGCTTGGACCTCTCAAAATATAGCTACTGTGTTTTGATGGGATCTTAGAAAAAGCTATTTTTCAAGCAGAGCTATTTAGATAAGTAATATATAATAATAATAATGTCACCTTTCATTTTAAGATACCAAACTAAATCATGTCTTAAATGCTTCTTTTCATATATCCTGCTTTGTATTTGACTTTTTTAATAACCAAACTCTTTTCGCACAACAAAGTTAAGTAATCTCTTCTTTTGGCCTCTGTTTGTTGGATTAGGATATAAGGGCATTTTAATTAGCACATTTTAATGACTTCCTTTTTAAGTTGTTGTTTACATCAAGGCGATATCAACAGTAAAGACAAAAAGTGTTTGTGATTATCAGTTTCCTGATTGTAATTGATGCTTTGCTACAATCATTGATTACATCGAGGGATGTTTAGTCAAAGCTAATTTGGTTGAATGATTAAGTTTTTATATTATGCTATAGTCAGATCACTACAACATAATATATATTTTAATTTCACTATATATTTTACCATATGTGTTTGCCTGCTTTTTCCCATCTCTACGGCTGGTACAAGATATTATATTATACATTTTAGCTCCGAAGGCTCCCGTGTAGGCGAGCAGTTGATGGGGTTTATTGCCTTTTTGGCCGCCACCCACCTCGTGCCTCCCTGGTTGCAACCCCCCTGCTCTGTCTGGGCCGTGCCATTGCTTCCCCCCCCGTCACCTCAGGCAGCAGTGCCAAACTGTGACGGGCCAAGCCATATGGCCTCTCCTTCACAAAATACATGACAGGAAGGTTATATTCGCTGACCCTGGAGACGCCTTTGTAAACATACCTTTTCACTTTATCGGGGTTCAGTCATGGGGTTCACTATGAGTTCAGATCCCTCCCTTTGGATGTGGGTACATATCACTGTTTGGTATAGTAATGTCTTTATTTATATTTTTTTCAGATAATGCTGGGCATTTTCTTTATCCTGGTTGCACTGCTGTTCACCGTTGCCCTGTTCATTTCAAAGTAAGTCATAATATTTGCCGTACCACCATAATTCTTGAGGCAGGCATTGTGACGACAGAATGGAGAGTATAATTGTTCTGTATAAATTTATTCATTATTGTGTAATGCTGGAGATAAATATACACACATATTTAAGTTGCTTTTCTGTGTGTTTCAGTTTGGATAAAGCTCTCCACTCTGCTGGCATCAGCTCTGGGTTCATCGTCTTTGGCACCAACCTCACCAATCCTCTGAATGAACTTCTATTAGCCTTACAACCCGTGAGTGTCCGCTCATCTCTCATGTCCAAAAGATCATTATCCTCAATTAAGATGTGCTTAAAGCCATATTTTCTTGTTTCCATCATCATTAACCTAAATTAAGCATTATTTAAACAGCTTAAAGTGTGTGTGCTTCAATACACTGCAGGTGAAATAACAAAACTACAAAAGCAGCTACAATCACTGAATGAGTCATATGGCCTTAAATGTCAATTAACCGTTACTTTTTAATATTTTCTGATAGACACCACTTATACTTTAACGAAGACCGTAAAATAACAAAAATACAAACCACATGGATCAGACTCACAGCTACATTTTGCACAATTTAATGTTCCAAGTGAGCAGAGATGAGAGAAATGACAAGCAACGTTAGCACAGCTATACGTGGGAGCACAATAGATGTTAAATAGGATAAAGGATAGTTGTTACACATAAATGATGATCTCAGAAAATGATCACAGACATTAATTAACACTTTTGTGATACAGTCTTGCAAAAATATGCATTGAATAGCTGGCAAAACTGTTTTTTTTATGAACCAGCTGTTGATCTGATTCTGAAACCGCTCATTTACAAGGTAATGCACGGTACCATGATGCAAAAGTTATTATTCAGTAAAAAATCTGGTAACCTCTGAAAACTACAAAGGGTAGATAAAAATAAGGAAAACCCTGCAGTACAATACAGTCTAATACAAAATATATACATAATAATCAAATCCTGTTAGCTTGTTTGTTTTATCAGTCTAGAGGTGAGAGTATACTTGGAGCTTAAAGAGTCTGGGTATTTATAAATCTTGACATCAGATTCAAATTGGAAAAATGCAACCATAATCAGAATCTTTGTTTGCCAATTAATACCCTTTATCCAAAAAATGAGCCACTATCATCTCGAAGCATTTTTATTTTTGTGGAACGATACACGTATTGAGATTGACACAACAATATATCGCGACCGTTGCTCCTGTCCCCCGGTCATTGCTGCCGGTCTGCACACTTACTGTTAAACTTAGTATTCTGCAGCAGAAAAAATGATTGACAGCTCAGACCATTAAAGAATTGCTTCATAGATAGTGGCATTGATTAAACGTCTAAGGCCAGTGTTTAGAAGTATGACCTTGATATTTAAGGAATTAAGTGCACCATACCAAGAATGGGTTACTATATAGGGGTCAGGTTTGAGGTTAAATCAGAACATTACATGTTGCTGAACATATATGTTACATGCTTTCATGTCTAGGCTACATCTGTAAATAATCTATTTACTGATCAATAGGGAAAAGTTAGGAATAGAGTTGATGGTGTTCAACAGTTTTGGCCATGTCTAAATGCATTGTGACCAGCTAGATGTGCTTTAATGTGTTGGTGACAGTTGTAGGGCTGCAACTAACGATTGTTTTCATTGTTGATTAATCTGTTGATTATTTTCTCAATTAATCGATTCGTTGTTTGGTCTATAAAATGTCAGAAAATGGTGAAAAATATCGATCAGTGTTTCCCAAAGCCCAAGATGACGTCCTTACATGTCTTGTTTTGTCCACAACTCAAAGATATTCAGTTCACTGTCATAGAAAATATTCACATTTAAGAAGCAGGAATCAGAGAATTTTGACTTTTTTTTTCTTAAAAAATTACTCAAACCGATGAATCGATTATGAAAATAGTTGCCGATTAATTTAGTAGTTGACAACTAATTGATTAATTGATTAATCGTTGCAGCTCTAGATATTTGCTCATTAACAGCTTCAAGCATCCATGAGAGGAAACCAGCCTGAATATTTGCCTATAACGTCTATATGTGTATGTGATGGATGAAGCTGACCTCTGCCCTTCGTATCATAGGTTTTTCCACTGGATTACATCCTGATCACAGTCATCACCATGTACTTTGTAGTCACCTCCATGGCTGGCATCCGCCACATGGGCATCTGGTTCTTCTGGATAAGGGTAAGCAAAGGCCCCCTTGCTTCTATGTTACCTTTAAAAACTTTTGCAATATTAACCTTTACATTAAAATGTTCTTGTTTTTTTCAGCTGTACAAAATCAGACCGAAGAGAACTCGCCCCCAGGCTCTTCTCTTCCTCTGTATGATCCTCCTCCTGATTGTCCTTCACACCAGCTACATGATCTACAGCCTGGCCCCGCAGTATGTCATGTACGGCAGCCAGAAATATCAGGTGAGGAAATATGCAGGTTTGTTTCTGTGTATTTCTAGTTTTTTTCAGTCTCGGCGATGAGAGTTGCAGTAGCTCTGAAGATGGAGCTCTGACGATGGCAGTGTCGGCCAGTCAGCGGGCTCAATCCGCTCCGGTCCAGCTGGGTGCACGCAGCGGCGTGGTCTCTACGGGCTGGTAGCGGGGCTTTCAGACTCTTGTTCTTTTTTGAGTTCTGTCTGTCTGTGTTAGACTATGTGGCTATTACTGTTGTTTGACAGTATACCTTCGGTGTGATCTGATGGAGCTCTGCTCTCTCTCTCGCTCTCTCTCTCTCTCTGTGTGGGTGTGTGGATGTGGTTTAGATGCACCCTTGTGTCTATGCATCATCTCAAAAAATCTTTTAAACATCATAATTGAATCGATCCTCCTCTGTGTTGTTTTTGCTGAAACGTCCTTTTTTTAAATGAGAGAGAAGAACATTTTTTAAAACCAGCTCTGTATGACTCACAGGGTAAACATGGCTTATTCCTCTCCTCTGCTGCTGTTTATTCAGCATTTGAATACATTCAGTGTCAACCAGCGAGCATATACAGCCTATATGTAGTGGGTATTAAGAATTGTGCACAACAAATTTACTTTAAACTTGAGTTAGTTTAGCAATCTTTTAAATGTATCTTTTTTTAAGTGAATTTAATCCTTACAATAACAGTAAATTACATTCTAATTAACTGTTTAGGATCTGAACAAGGTCTATTTATTGAATTTATCCATAGCAAAAGCATAATCTGGAACCAAACCTTCCAGGTGATTTTTCTGTTATTTTGTCCTTCTATGATTTATGAGTAACAGGCTATTGCTGTTGGGTGTTATTCTAGTGCTATAGATTTCCAGAGATTACGTTTTTATGGCCCTTCTCGTCGAGCCACGATTTGTTTGTACCGCATGATGTAGTCTGTCGTGTTTCTTCGCTAAACAGATACATGCCTCTTGTGTTTCTTTTTTGATCAGAGTCAGATGCCCTCAGCAGGTCCTACATCTGGGAACGCTACTTTTGGCACCACAAGGATCTGTGATGCCGATGCGCCTGAGGGTGAGTCTGTCATCTCTGCTAGCACGGTGAGGTAGCACCGGCCCAACAGTGAGATGTTGGAAGAACTTACAACACAGCATCAAAGATTTATTCCTCACAAGTCGAGTCTATACTAAGAAGAAAGGCAGGACAGTGTACCGAAGCGAGCCGTTTTCGTGTACAACACTGTTCAGTAATCTTTATCAGCGTTCATTATTCATTAGAGGGAATAATACCAAGGACAAACATTTACTAATGCAGTATACGTGGTCCCTGGCTGTCTCCATGCCAACGCTTATTACAGTAAATCAGCCATGAAAACACAAATGTGTGAATGTTCATCATGCCAGTGAGCTTTATCACAATAATTTATTCATTGGCCGAATGCTCCAGTCAGGCTCTTGTAGGTGGTGGAGCACATACAGTATGATGGAATTGTCATATTTGGTTATAAAGCCAGATATAGATAGATAGTTAGATAAATAGTTGTATATATCGATCTAGATTTCGATCTATCTATCTATCTACCTACCTACCTACCTTTTTTTTCTTTCTGTTTTTTTTTTTTAATCTTTATTTAACCAGGTGAAACACATTGACTTTAAGAATCTCTTTTCAAGGGCGTTCTGGTCAAGACAGGCAGCAGCACAGAAACACAGTTACAGACAGAAAACACAAAGGGAGACAAATGAATGAAAGAAACATAGCCAGGTAAATTTAAAAAACATCGACATTTTAAGGAATCTGCTTTTGATTCTTTCATTTTGGATTTCCAAGCATTCAACGAGACCAATTCACTGAGTTTCAAGTAAAAATGTTCTATCTAAAATCTATCTATCTATCTATCTATCTATCTATCTATCTATCTATCTATCTATCTATCTATCTATCTATCTATCCATCTGTCCATCTATCTATCTATCTATCTATCTATCTAAGCATGTTTAAAGGAAACAAACAAGATCATAAACATACTTCGGTATACCTGTCATATCTCAGATTCCCCCTTATGTTTTCCCTCCTCAGTTCAACCACTCATACATTCAGACAAAGACAGGTCTGGCTTTAACCTGTAGGAGTGTTTGGACTCTTGTGCATGTTTGTTTTTGTTAACGGATGTCTATTAGTGTGATGGGAATACTTATTCTTTCATTGAAATGAATCAAGGCCAGGAGACGCAAAATTGCATTGCAATTAGAGTAGCTAATGAGTGTTGATGGTTTCAAATGTCAAATATGTCACAAATAATTAGAGTAACGTTCATGAGAAAACTGTTAAGTAGGAGTGGTTCATTCTTACAGTCAATTAAATATTAAGCATATTTGATTTTAACTTAATATTATATTACGCAGTATTTTCTCCCTTGACTGTGCCAGTCTTAAATTATTGCATTATTGTTTAGTTAATCATATGTAGGAATGCAAGTATATTATGGTCATTATGGTCAATGGTCAGCTCTTTACAATTCCCATGGAGGTCCTCCGTGAAAATGACCTTGTTGTATTTATTACTTGAGGAGGAGTTGTATATATGTTTGTCGCTATATTGTCAATGATATTATTTATAGCATCTTCGGGTTCCACATGTTAATTTGAGCATATTTTTATGCTAAATGCAGAACCTGTGAGGGTTTCTGGACAATATTTGTCATTGTCTTGTGTTGTTAATTGATTTCCAATAATAAATACATACATGCATTTGCATAAAGCAAGCATATTTGCCCACCGTTTTCAGAAGCATCTTGTAGTGTACGGTTTATCTGTAAAATGAGAAAGTTTGTGACCCGGCAGCCATGTTGAGATCAGCTGAGGAAATACCAAGCACCGCCCACCAGCCGGAGCAAACTTTCTCATTTTACAGCTAAACAGTACACTACAAGAAGTTTCTGAAAACATTTGAGGCGAGGAATAAACATTACAGTAGCAGAATATTGATTCATATTTGATCAGCGCTGCCTAGTTTGACCCTTTGATCGGAGTTCAGGAGTGAATGACAGCCGGCTCCGTTGAATGAACACTCAATAGGAACGCTCTCTCTCTGAAATGACCTGTGATTGGTCAAAGAGAGGTTCCCTATACTGCCTCCCATTGCCACGAGGAGAAGTATGCGACTGTGGACCTGTTGTGGCAGGAAAGTTTTGAATGACAACGAGGTGTATGCCTGAATACAGCAAAGATGTTAGAGATAGCCATTATTGACTTGGTTTTCATGAATAATTTTCACTTCACCCAACGGCACTGAAAATGCATCAGGACATGGTAAGACAGGCGGAAAATAGAAAGATAAAGCAGAGGGCAGGAGAGTTACTGCAGAGATTAAAGGCAAGATATTATTTGTTTACAGTAATCTGATGTGTAGACACATACATTTATACCTGCGGGTAGGCCGAACTGTTTTTATACATTATAGCAAATAGGCTTTGCCCAAATCAATTAGCTGTCTTGAATAACCTTGATGTTGAATCACTGTGGACTTTATCAAAGCTGCTCGTTGTTGCATTAGTTCTATTGAAGTTATAGTATAGGAAGAGGTGGCATACTGTTGGTATTAGATGTCTACATTATTTTGCTGCGTTTGTTCACAAAGTCTTCAAGGTTGAAAAATTACTGATATTGAATAGATTGCACAGAGTCTACTTTATACCTATTCAGAGCACTGCAGTGCATATTCAAAGCCACA
This sequence comes from Sebastolobus alascanus, assembly GCA_916701645.2. Classification (NCBI taxonomy): domain Eukaryota; kingdom Metazoa; phylum Chordata; class Actinopteri; order Perciformes; family Sebastidae; genus Sebastolobus; species Sebastolobus alascanus. Next base: position 1,480,627 of record CAKAOJ020000248.1, on the reverse strand, counting down.
TTGTGTGACACACCATTTGTTATGGGGTTTTTCCCTTTGAAAATGTGGTCCTATAATATAACAATACACTTTATTCATACAGCACCTTTCAAAACAAAGTTAGAAAGTGCTTTACATGGTTGAATAAAAACATTTCAGGACTGCGATGAAATAAAATCAGACTATTGCAACGATACAAGTTAAAATGGAAATAAAATACCAAAAAGTAATATAAAAAAGAAGGCATACATTAAAAATTAAAGACATGTTGGAAATAAATATAAAATTAATCATGTGCTCACATTGATAGCCACTATGAGCACAGTGACACACTGACAGCTGTTGTTGCCTGTTGGGCTTCAGTTTGCCATGTTATGATTTGAGCATATTACTTTTCATGCTAAATGCAGTACCTGTGAGGGTTTCTGGACAATATTGGTCATTGTTTTGTGTTGTTAATTGATTTCCAATAATAAATATATACATACATTTGCATAAAGCAAACATATTTGCCCATGTTGATAAGAGTATTAAATACTTGACAAATTTCCCTTTAAGGTACATTTTGACAGATAAAAAATGTGCGATTAATTTGCGATTAATCGCGATTAAATGTTTTAATCAATTGACAGCCCTAACAGCAATACATTATCAACAGAATCATTTTTGTGTGATTTTCTGTTGAAAGAAAGAACTGAAAGGTGCATCTTGACGGATGTGGTGACTGAATCAAGAGAGAACAAGAAGTCATTAGCATATTTGGTTGGGCTTTCAGCAGTGCGTTTACTTCATAGTTGGTGACCATATCAGGGTTACAACATGGACAAGCTAATGGACTAATGTCTTTGACATTTGAAAGAAGTGTCCCTCTTTACTAATAATAATAGAATAATAAACTTTATTTATATAGCACCTTTCATACAGGAGGCCATATTCTCATGAATCAGTGGCACAAAAGGCAGTCAGTGGTCAGTGGTTGTTTTCAGATGAATTCATGTTTCTTTAGATATTAAAACATTTGTCACTATATTGTCCATATTCTGTACTGTATAATAAAAACTTTATATCAAGAGACAACGATCCAGTCCCCTGTGCAATTACAACAGCTTCAACTAAGATTTAAAATGAATTAAAAGAAAGATACATGATATATTATTTTGGTTGCCTTTAATCACATTTATCTGAGTGATTAATGAGGTTGCGTTCAATTAATCCCGCTATGTTTACACGTGACAATAATGCCAATACTCACAACATACAGCAATTACATAAACCGACAATCCCCCATAATACCCCTGTTTACACGACTATTCAGACAGAATTGTGGAAATTAATTGGCTTTATTTTTCGTTTGGGTGTTTGTCTCTCTCAAACAAATGATTTGTTTCCCGTCCCGCAACTATCCCAGTTAACCCAGACAGACTCAGCCGTGAATATGCTCCACTTCGTCACGTTGTTTATCGCTGCCTGGAAGCTGCATTGTATCTGACCAGAAGAGAAGTTAAAGATAGCTGCGGAGGTTGAGCTGGATTAAGTAGGTGAAATAAAATCAAACGTGTTGCTGGCGCCACAGGACCCTCAATTACTGTAATAAGAACAGAAGTCAGCTTCTGTCCATGCAGTGTTCATTACTGAGGGCACATGTCAAAGGATTGTGGGATCTGTTAATTCACACTGTTATATGAGGAGTAGGACTCGTGGTGCCACAGTCACTAGAAGGACAATGGCCAGTAGTATTTCTGCTCTCTCTTTTGACCAGCTTCGGGACACTGATCCTATTTTGGCCATCTTGGAAATGGCTCCTGCTTTCATAACAGCCGCTGCACCACCTGTCATGAGGAGGAGGAAGTGTCAAGCAGAGACAACACATGCGACTGAGAGGGAATACAATCAAAACCTTATCGTCTGATATTCTGTAGACAGTAACAGGTGGAATATTTCATTTGTGTGATGAAAGAGTGCAACTCTTTCTTACATAAAGCAGCTATTTTCCCAAAGGAGAGAGTAGCTCACCAACCCTTGGTATGAGGTGTGTTTTTATAATGTCTGTAGCAGTGAAAAGGCAGGGAGAGGGATGGGTGGTGCGGACTAAATGGATACGTACCAACCACCTCATCTAAATGTACCTCAATAATCTGTGCTGTGTGTTCATTTCTACTGCCAGAGTGTCTATCTGAACAACTTCAATCTAAAAAGTCTTGATGATTAAATAGACCCAATATTAAAGGGAGACACTACAGGTGCATAGGGTAAACATTTTAATTATTATTTTATATAGATTTAATAGATATCACCATGAAACTTCCCCATTAACACAATTATTTTTTGTATTACAAATTAACAATTATTTTTTTGCAAGTATTAACAATTGTTTTCAGCCAACAGACATTTTTAAAAAAACATTTTGCTATGTTTTTAGGAATAAAATGTTCCATAAATCAGGCTATGAATGATATATGAACAAACCCCTCAGTAAAAACCTTCAGAATATAGATAAGAATGAGACTGAAAAGTTTGGTGTATGTAAGTGTTACTGAAGTGGAGATTTCTGGCTCAGAGTCTGAGAAAAAACTCATTTTGAGAAAACGGCCTTTAAACATATGGATTGTAAAATTCCATACATTTTGAAAACACTACAGGTGAATAGGGTAAACATTTTTAACTAATAGATATCACCATGAAACTTCCCCTGGTGATTACTTACATTAAGACAATAATTTTTTGTATTACAAGTTTTCGTGAATTTTATGTGCAAGTATGCAAGTGAGGCATTATCTAATAGTAACGTTTGGTGAATTTGGAAGAAATCTACAGACACAGATAGATAAAGTAGTAAAATAAACACCGTAATGTGTATTTTGGATGTTTTCTTTCCACTAGTCTGAAAGAAGACACGTTATGGAAGCAAAATAGCCCAAAATCTCCAGTGCATGAAAACATTTTGTTTTTGCCTGGGGTGTCTCGCCTTAAGGACAAAAACCGAAAATGATCTGCTGATATAAAATGGGAAAACAGTTTTGGTATGGCATTTACATTGCCCAGTGGTTTTGGTCCATGTTATTATTATAGACTACAGTACAAAAATACATACTGTAGGAGAATGCGTACTGTATGTACACATACTGTACCCTATTATACCTAAATTCACATTCCCCGAACCTTTATTGTGTAGACATCTGCTACATAATGTATATTTTGGTATTCAAATATTGGTGGCGATCTTGTTGTTTTTTTTAACAAATCCAGAGCCACAGCATTAAACCAGGCAGCGTATTATATCTATGTACTTTGTAAAAATAGAAATAGTATTCTCCATGCCATGTCTCCTCCTGGGAGATTTTTTTTTACCGTAGCATGACCAAGAGATTCACAAACATGGATATAAATTGACATTCACACATTCTCTAAATTTCAGGCTCCTCACTGTGGATGTGAGAAATAGGAACAGGAATTCACTGTGGTAGAAAATGTCATCAGAAGTAGACCAGGCTCACTTTGTAATAACCCTCAGTTGACAACGGACCGAACCACAGCTAAGGCAAAAGAGGGTACAAGTCTAGCTGGTGACTGATTGGCCGGTTGGTCGCAGTGATGTAATGACGCTAACGTCTTGATGAGCAGGTGCTCGGTGCCAAGCTCTCCATTATCTACTCTAAGGTCATTACCACGCCATTACTCATTTGGAGTGTGTACTCAAATGGAAATGAATCCTCAGGAATTAGTCGCCACGGACTCAGACAACCTGAACCCTGAAGCCATCTTCAGGTTGTGATTTAACGCAGGGTGTAAAGGTATTTTAAGGAGAAGAAGAGTGTCTGTTCTGTTTGTGCATTGATAGAAGTTCTGTTCTCTGGACCTCCGCACAGTAGCTAGGCTGTTCTCATACACCGTTCGTAGCTACAAAAAGTAATGCACTGTAATTTGTATCCATCCCACGAAATCAATTCGTATGTAATCCACTTAATTGTGAACCAGGAAGTATTAAAAGAGAAAAACGCCATGTATGGAGGAGGACAGGGTGGAGGATGTCAAGATGGATGGGTGGGTCAAAAAGCACTGGACTTTCGCCAAGGAGTGCGGTGTTCGTACCCCATTTGAAACCAGAAGTCAACCTTGATTTATTTGTCACGTAACTTCCATACTTAGGATACGCCACTTCTGGAGTTATTTCAACCCAAACCATGATCTTTTCCTAAACCTAACTAAGTCGTTTTGTTGCCTAAACCTAACCAAGTTGATCTTTTCCTAAACCTCAGTAAGTAGTTTTGTTGCCTAAACCTAACTAAGTCGATGTTTTCCTTAACCTAATTAAGAAGTTTTGTTGCCTAAACCTAACCAAGTCGATCTTTTCCTAAACCTAATTAAGTAGTTTTGTTGCCTAAACCTAACCAAGTCAATCTTTTCCTAAACCTAACTAAGTAGTTTTGTTGCCTAAACCTAACCAAATCGATCTTTTCCTAAACCTCAGTAAGTAGTTTTGTTGCCTAAACCTAACTAAGTCGATCTTTTCCTTAACCTAATTAAGAAGTTTTGTTGCCTAAACCTAACCAAGTCGATCTTTTCCTAAACCTAACTAGGTAGTTTTGTTGCCTAAACCTAACCAAGTCGATCTTTTCCGAAACCTAACTAAGTAGTTTTGTTGCCTAAACACAACCAAGTCGATCTTTTCCTAAACCTAACTAAGTAGTCTTATTGCCTAAACCTAACCAAGTTATTTCCAGTTAAGACAGAAGTTTATTTTGAAAAGACTGGAGCAGAAATTGACACATGCTGTCACGTGTTGCTGGACATTCGTAGGAAAATGCACAAAAAAATTAGGAATAACTTTTCGTAAGATATCATGCGGCTTCCTCCTTACTCTAGCAGCTGTTTACTTTAGCCGGAGAAAGTTTCATCGTAGTCCATTTCAGTTTATATCCATTCTCTCTCTCTCTCTCTCTCTCTCTCTCTCTCTCTCTCTCTCTCTCTCTCTCTCTCTCTCTCTCTCTCTCTCTCTCTCTCTCTCTCTCCTCTCTCTCTCTCGCTCTCTCTCTCTCTCTCTCTCTCTCTCTCTCTCTCTCTCTCTCTCTCTCTCTCTCTCTCTCTCTCTCTCTCTCTCTCTCACGAGCCATTGACACAAGCTTGAACCCATTCAGCTCTAAATCCAAGTTTGGTTTTAGTATATTCAATCACTTCATTTTGAACTTCTTTTAATAAGTAATTTTATTAATGAATCAAATTGTATTAGATTTTCTGAGGAATTCTCAGCATTATAGACGAGGCTGCTCTTTCACATTATTCCTACCACCATGATGCTCATGCTGCTGCTCGTGGTGGGCGAGTTGCTTTGATCATAAACTCCGACTTGCATCAAAGTTCTTCTACATTTTCCCTCTGTCCTCCCCAGAAAAGACGTTAGTTTTTTTTAAGTAGTTGAACTTAGCACCCTCTTGGATGATATGATAATAATTGTACTATTTATTTATTTTTGTATCTTTCTGACTGATAATTGTCTAATCGTTTAGGATCTCAGATGTTTATGATCCATCAGACCCATTTAAATAAACCTTCATCTCACTCATTCATTTGATTTTATTTCATTACGACCGCTTCCATCATAGATTTATCTGTCTTCATGTCCATTTCTAATGATCACTCCCTCACCCAAGAAATTAACTGTCTCCTCTGTTGTTTATTGCCGCCGTGTTAACGCCTCCATCATCACATCTGCAACTCCCATTATTGGTTACATTAGCTCCCTGGACGGTCTGACCAACGGCTTTAATGACATTCTGTGCGCGGCACTCCTCCTGACTCAATTCCTTCCCAAAACCAAAAGATTCTCTTGAGTGAAATTTGTGTCAGATTCTCTAATAAACCCTGTGCATTGTGTGTACAGCAAAGGCATATTACAAAACCAAAGTGTGTCAACAACAACATAATTTAATATGGAATGGCAGCTCAAACACTTTTCCAGCAATGGAAGTTTATTTCACACTTAATATCAATAAATCCAACCCCTGGTTTTGCTTTTGACGCAGTAGCTCAATTTACCGATAAATGCCCTCCGGGTCATCGCTCCAGTTTTCCCCGCTGATGATTTTCTTGTTCTTTTTCACCGTTAAGGTCGACACTATCAGAGGCAAAGTTATAAATATGATGGTATAAGACCCCTCAAGCCCGCCTCATTCTGTATAAATGTCTTTAAGCTGAATTTCAACCGTGAGCAGAGTCCAGTTTTTTACCTTGGAGGACATCTCACATCATTTCTAGTTTGAATCCCAGTGATGAAACTTCTAATACAGGGGAGTGTTTTCACACTATGGACTGCTGTCTGTTTCCTAGCAACTTGCCGGTTTCCACAGCATTGTTTTAAAGAGCTTCAGGGGGAAGATGGTCGTAATTTTATGTGTTGCCTCCGAGATGTCAGGTGCCCAAGCAATTTTCAACGGGAGGCTCCCTCAACCCCAACACAAATTAATAGTAATTTTCTTTGTATCAAGGGGATCGTCGTCAATTTGCATTACAATGGAATATGTCAATCACAAGTTATTCTCATGAAAGAAGAAATGTCCATCTTGTAATCCACAGACGCCCCTTACCTTTTAAAGGAAAACACAGTTTCGAAGTATATCCGGACATGTGCCAAAAGACCTTTAAATTAAAAACACTTTCTGATCAAGATTGGGCTTAAAAGAAGTTTAAATAAAATGACACTCTTTGCTTAAAGTTGCTCTAATCAGTATTTTTAAACTTTTTTTCCCCACAAAAGCGCTCTGATAAACCCACTGTACACTAGCTGCCCAGCACTTAACAGCAGACAGGTGAACACAGTGGAGCATTTAGCAGCTAAAGAGCCAGACATTTCCCTCAGGAGCTGGTGGAGACCAAAAACACAGATGAAAGGAGAGTGAATTTTGGATGTACATCCGCCAGGACGCCTGAAACCAGACTCCAAAATAATGTTGTTAACAAGTTGTGTGATTGTCTGATGTCTTGTGTTGCTGCTTGTAATGGACTCAGTTTCAGAGGCGTATAGCTGCATCCCCAGATCTTAAAAGTACCATAGTGAGGAAAGTAATTTGCTGTAGAAAACAAGACCCATGTTGTAAATAGCCGTAATTTTCTTTCTCTGCTTCCTGTTGGTTTAATCAGCGGTTTAAGTCCTCTGCATCTGGAGGTCTTGAGTGCTGCTCAAATGGATTTTCTCTGCAAGTGGAAAAAACACGATTTCACGCAGCGAGAAGATGCTTTTGGTGAACATTCATCGACAATATGAAAAAGCCAGAGATTTGGAAAAAAAAAAGTCCTGTTGAAGGAACATCAGCATCCTCGAAGGACATTGGAATGAAAGTGCTCTGTTGCTTTTTAGATGGAGAGAAAGTAAAAGCATACGGTGTAGGAACACGAATGCTTGCTGATAGAGAGGCTTTCACAAGGAACACAATGTGTGTGTGTGTTGAGGGTTTTATGCATGTGTTTGGATGCAGAGATGAAAGTTTTACATAATGCATCATGGTACACGGGGCAGCACTCACCCGGGGTATCACGAGTCAAGGTGAAATTACCTGCACTCCCACACTGCCCCGTGCTCTTATCGGAGAACGGTAATGATTTCAAGGTGAAGTGGGTCAGTGGTGTACATGATAATATATTTAGGCAGACCACTGTTGCGAACCATCTGTAGGTCCCACTCGGAGCCCCGCAATTCAGGTGAGCAGCTGGAGAGCTGCAGATGGCTGAGAGAGGGGGTCACGGGGATGAAGATAGACTTGCTTCTTCCATTATCTGTTGATCCTGGTGAAGCGCAAGCAGATTGTTGGTACATCTTCAGAAGCTGCCGTGGTTTCGCTCTTATCCGATCTTTTACTATAGATGAAACGGACCTGGATTTTTACTTTTCTTTAAATTCAACACTAAGCTTTCGGAAGAGCTCGCTTTAAGGAACGTTTTCTAAACCACGCTGAGGTATTGCTGTGTTACCTTGATGTCGTGTAGCTCGGCGTAAGTCTGATTGTGCCGCTCATGGGGTTCAAGTCAGTGTGAAGAGCTGTGTAAGAAACAGTGTGATAGGAGCAGCTCAGCGGGGTTAGCGCTAATGCTCCAGATGGCTCTCTAACATAGCCAGACAGTGCATTTCGTCTTCACTTAAGCTTTTTGTGGACTTTCTCTCTCTCGCCTCGTTCTGTTGAAATTATACAAGTCTGATTAGGGAGTATATTGAAATATTTTTTTTCCTTTTATTGCTTCAGTGTGCATGGCTAAGCTAATTAAAACATGTGATCTGAAGGGAAGAATTTCTTCTTCGCCTTTCTTCCTGCGTCTTCACACAAGAACAATTGGAGCAGTGAGGAGAGACCCAGACCCCGCGCGCATATCATTGGCACTTTCCGCATTTGACGTCATCGGCATTTCCCCGCGCCTGCCAATACCCATTCATGCACATAAAGGGGAATGACTCAGCTCAAGAATATCATTCCTGCCGTCTATCCCGGTCAGATCAATAGCAACTTCTGTTGAAAGCTGGAGAGCCAAGACTCGAAGGCGATGTCACGAGCATAAAGCACAGAGCCGCTCCGCAGACAGAGAAAGCTATTGGATTTTATAAGCAATAAACAAGTTTTTGGTTTTGATGTGTTTTGATATTCATGATCACAGAGCTTAGTCAATACCAATTGAGCTGTTCTTGGTCATAGCACAGTGCAGAAGTAAAGTTTTGTTTACCAAGGCCTGTTTGAAAGGTGCAGAAATCAGTGACAGGTTCAGATTGGTTCATTAAATGGATTACATCTGTATAACATTTAACTTTTACTCTTTCACTTTTTTTCCCAACTTTGTTTATTAGTTTTCACATTTTAAAAAAAGAAAACATTTTGTATACATAAGTACAGGAAAACATTTTTCATCTTTTTTTGTTAAGGAAACAAACAGACAAATAAAATCAAGTATAATAAGATAATCCCCATATTAAAAATAATAGCAGTAATATAATAATAATTTTAAAAAACAGACAAAAAAAACCAAAAAAAACATCAACAATAGACAAGGTGTATTTTGTATGTGTGCGTGGCGGTTTATAGTAAACAAATTCTATAGCAAATAAACGGACCAATTACAATAGGGCCTCGCAGACCTGCGGTCAGTGCTCGGGCCCTAATGATGAAAACAAACCATAATCTCACAGCTGCTCAAGCACATATGTAATGAAAGGTTGCCATACGCTGCTAAAATTAGCCTTCGGTCCTTGTAGAGCAAACCTTATCTTTTCTAGCTTCAAAAATTGTAGTGTACTCTTTTCACTTTTGAACAAATTTTCTTTTGGTGCTGTAGATAATTAAGTAAACCGGCAAGAACATCACAGCTAAACAGAAATGTTCTCTTACCTGGCTTTTTTCGTGATTATGGCTTGACACCAATCAGATTATGGCTTGACACCAATCAGAATACAGCCGTTGTTACTAATTAAAAGGTAACAATGAGATATCTTCCACATATTTTGAAGTTAGTATGAACCCAAGATATATACAAAATTTTTTTTTGTTAGATCTTATTGAATGTTCTTCAGTACAGTACATGTATGTCATGGATTTCATTTGAAATTGCACATAAAAATCTGTAGTGCTTGAGAGGGTCCCAGATGAAGTTGCATACCCCTTACTTTATCAGAGAATCGGGGTTACATGCATAACCCATGACCTTCGGTTCACTGTCTTCACAATTTGTTGGTGTTTTCTTGCGTGTCGTGCTTTTTCCTTTTGCCTTTTCAATGTGTAATACTGGATATATTTGATGCAAGACTCCATTAAATGTTACAACATTCCAGTTTTATCATCTGGTTAACATATATTCACATTGACAGTGACATGGCTTTCCTCTCTTCAGAAGACCACTTGTCTTTTTTAGTTACAGTGACAAAATTGCCTGAGGCACAGCTCCATGGAGTCAGTGGTTTATGGGCCATCTGGCATACCGGGACAAATCCCGGTGGGCCGTCGCATTGGTGGGCTGGTGGGCTCAAGAAACATCAAGTTTCTACCGGCCGTCCGGCCCTGTCTGTACTTGCCTTCTCTGGGTGCCTGTCATTCGGGGTGCGAATTAGAGCGTGTTCCAGGACTGCTCACTGGCCAATCACAATCAAATTAGTTAAACCCACGTCATAGGCTCCGCCACAGCCTACTCCATCGCTACTGTTGCAGCTGTAAAACGGTGGATAAATTGTCTTTAGCATCACAACCCCTGCGAAATAACTTGTCTTACTATCAGAATTTAATCAATTTGGTCCGCATGATTGAATTATTTAATTGTGCTGTTTTATTTCTATGAAAGAAAGAACTAACGATAACAATTTCTGGATTGCTAAAAGAAATAGTTCAAAACTTCATTCAAAATGTTGACATTCAAATGCTGCGCAGCTTTTTATTTTGCATGTCTATTCATTCGGTATTTCTGCACAGTTGCAGATAAAGATTAGGCTCCACTAATATCATTAGTATTATACTATTTGTAGAATTAGATTCCAGTGGTTGCTGCGTAGGATTGTTTTTCTGATTCGTGTGATCCAAACATTTCCAATAACTCCAGAGCGTTGTAAAGTCCAAAAGTCAAAATGTATTGAAAAAAGATAGATTTAATCATTTCCAAAATTCACAACATTTATCTGACAACATATTCTGCTTCAGTCCATATTTGTTGGCGTTTAGCCTTTCAAAAACACAGTTTTCACTGCAGTCAAAAACAGTTTGCTCTCCGCTTGCTGCACACAAAGGGAGGCCCGCCCGCCCCTGTAATGGGTAATTGGCTCTATTCTCATCCCTTTATAACAAAGGTGTATAACAAGTGCTCCACTGGTGCAATTATAAATGCTGTTTAGCAATAGATGTGTCGTGTTTTATTGCTGTTTTGCTGTTTTTCTGGATGGCAGTCCACACCACAGAGAAGTTACTTCCATATTTCTCTAAAGACAAAAATCCTGTTTCCTCAGGCTGTCTGTCTTCTGTCCTTTCTTCACTCCTCCTTTACCTGAGCCCGATTATTCCTCTCTTAACTTCACAAAGTCACTTTGTAAAAAAAAAAAAATCTATTTTTTCGTACTTTCCATAATAATACCTTCCGTCCTTCCTTCCTTCAAAGGTTTCTGTATCAATTAATCAAGACCAGAGAATGGTGGAGGATGTCTTCATCTTAGATAGTGTGTTTTAGCAAAATTTTAATTAAAACATTTGCTTTTTTATAGGGGATGGGACTCTGACTTTGACTGTGCTGGAGCTTAGTGGGAGGCCTTAAGAACTGAAACAGTTTGCTGTCACTTTATTTCTTTTGGAGTTTTTACCCTGAAGAGTTACAGATACTTAAAAAGTGTATTTTGAAAGAAAAAAAATTGAATCGAATCCGAAGCCGAATCCCACAGCGTTCTTCTTCAGGAATAGTTTAGAAAGTGAACCTTGAGTTTAAGTTTTTGTGGCAGACATGTGTTCCCAGGGTCGAGAATGAACCTCCGAAGCAACAACAACAACAACATTATTAATTCCGCTTTTTGGGAAGGACAGTCGTATTTGTGCATCCTGCTCATTTCCTTCAACACCATTTTTCATTGGTTTTTAAGACCAAATTACTCATTTTATTACATAACAACAAATTTTCCACACTTTAGTGTCTTACTTTCCTTAAAACGAATATTTAAAACAATATTTATCTATTTATCTGTCATGCAGAAACCTTGCACCTGAAAAACAAAAAAAAAATACCAACCATATCAACCATCTTGTGTTGAATACAGAAGTCAAAATGCTGTTATTGTATAGATTAAGCTCTTTAATGCTCCTGTGTTTTCTCTCTTCGCTTCAGACCAGTGCACTGTGACCAGATCCTATCTTTTCCTCCACAAGTTCTGGTTCTTCAGCACCATCTACTACTTTGGTAACTGGGCCTTTATTGGGGTGAGTCCAAGGATGTAAATAAAATGACATCTTGATTTTAAGCAGTTTTACAGTTGAATGTTCTTAAAGAAAAAGCTCAGACGGGTAAGACTTTTGTTGATTATTGACAAAGATAAATTAGATTCCATTTTTTGTGCAATAGAACATTTACAGCAACAACATCTGTAAAACATTTAATTTAGCTCAAAAGCGGTTCGAGAGGGTTTTCTTCGGGGGAGAAGAGTGTGAGAGCCGAAGCACATAATTTAATTTCTACTCAGAAAAAAGGTTACTGGAAAATGATTTTCCGAGACTGCACACAGCTAATCTCCTCGGCAAAATATTTAATAGCCTCTCTCCTGGTGCAGTTGATGCATTCTATCGATCAAGTGATCCATATGAAATATTTCCTAATGTGTGCGCTGCTTATTATTTTTAGGCTTTCCTCATTGGTCTGGTGGTGTCCTGCTGCAGAGGGAAGAAGTCTGTGATTGAAGGAGAGGTGGAGGCCGATGACTCAGACTTAAGTGATGATGAATATGTGCACTGAGAATCAGCATTCACACGGACGGGTTTGTAGATATTCCCACCATCACTTAAAGGGACTAGAAAGTACAATTTCATAAACAAATAAACGGATGTCAGTAATTTGTCACAGTTTAATTTATTGGTTTTAAGGAGTTATTGCAGTGGTGTGTTGTGAAGTTGACGCATCCCTCCCCTTAATGAGACCACTGAGACTGATTGTTGTGTCTTTCTCAGTCAATATTATTGATGACTTTGGGATCCGGGAGTGTCCTCCAGCTCAAGCCCACCTTGAGAATTCACTTATCAACAGTTTGAAACTGACAAGATTTTTTTTTTTTATCGAGGCAGGAGAGACAGTCGTACACTTCTCCAAAAACTTTATGTCTCAGCTTCAGTTGGAGCTTGGACATACTTTTTAGATTCTCGAAGCACTTTCTAGACCCTTTAAATGGTTACTTTGTGACAATGTCTATAGTTGGCTCTAATATACCTTTTGCATCAACATTTGAGCCTCCACAAACTGTTCTGCTTGCTTGTTTTCTGAAAAGCTAATTGGTACAAAATAATGATTCTAAGTGTTGACAGCAGTAACATTTTCAAAATTTATTCTGCTCGTTTTGTCTGAGGTTAAATACAGCGCTAGAGAGTTTGCTGCTTTTTCCCTACATTTAGTCATTTGCAGTCTCAGACCATTATTTAAGTAAACGTTACTGTACTTGCCTACCTGCACTGTGTGAAATGTAAAGGACCAATAGCGGCTGTTGTGTCCAAGGTTTCAGTTTTTCTTGGTTTTTAATTATATGGTTTCAACAGCTTTTTTGCTGTCTTTGTTGGAAGAACACGAGAAAAATAGGGAAAAATTAATTAATCAATTATGGATGTAATTTTATTTTTAATTAAGGAGTACTTCTCTTTGCTCTAGAGTTTATAAACACCAGGCTTGTGACATAGATCTGGCTTTTTTTTTTCAGCTATGTTTAATTTCTTTACAGTGTATTTAGCAGTTTTCAAAATGAATACAAACTGATCATTTAATCAACAAACTGACAGAAAATATGAATATGAATGACATGTTTTTAATTTGGAAACCAAATGTATGTGTGCCTCATGAATGTGTAGCACCATGATGGGCACACACTACTGTATATGCTACCCCGAAATTAGCCTCACAGAAATCAGCCTGTATCTCACGAGTTTGGGTTTTTGCTCTGAGATATCAGTCTGCGAACCTTCATGGAGAGAGAATCAGTGTGGCAGCAAGAAATGTAGTCACGTGATGACGACAGAAGCTGCATCGCATGTAGTTTTCACCCGTGATTGGTTGAAAAGAATGCTTTTGTGGAAGTTGTGTCGATATTGAATGATACCTGTATTTAAAGAAATAAAACCATTTTAAACACACTCTATATTTTGCACTTCCAACTATTTCCTTTCATCGTCAGGTGTTCAATGAATGGTGAATATTTTAGCATAATATTTAGACTTTGTGTCACAATTGTGTGTGGAATAGGCCCTTTTCACAGCAGCCATGTTGACGTGTCACTGCAGGGGAAACACAGGTGTAATTGATGACATTAATTATGGTCCAGTTCCATTTAGGGGGTGCCAGGGCCCTGGTATTGTGCATGCTGGCTCACTGGGTCATGTGTAGATGGTAACCCACAAATCAAGGCCTATTGAAAGAGAGGCTGGGACACCCGTCTTGAGCTATGGGGTATGACACATGCGCGTGTGTTGTACCCCAAAATATACGACGCGTGACATCTCCTCTTTTCACCCTCCTTGGCACAAATTGGGAAAACTTGCAAAAAAAACTCTCGCGAGACTCCCTGCCTGACAACCTATCCTAACCTTAACTATTCATGGTCAATGCCTAACCTTCTAATTGGCCAACATCATGAATGGAGATTGACTCTCAGTCATGCAGAAGACAATCACCTGAGTGATGAGTGTGTCCGTGTCTATCGATAGCTTGTTCTGCTTTGTGACGGTGATTTGACAACGCCTGACGAAGATCTCTGTTGGATCCAAACGTTGCGCAATTGAACTTTTAATACAGTGTGCAGATCTCATGAGACTTTCACAAATTGTAGACACGACTGACTCACTGGAAAGGCTGTGACACATTAAATAGAACGGGCAGGGCCGGCTCTAGCCATTTTGGTGCCCTAGGCGAAATTCGGATTTGGAACCCCCCCCGCCGCTGCCGGCGTTGACGCTTTAGGGTTAGGATTAGGGTTCAACCCCTAAGAACCCTAACCCTTATAAAGCTAATAAATAACTGTATTTGTTATAATATAAATAAACAATTGTTCCCTGATATTGTTGTCTTAAAAGTGTTTAGTCAGTTACAGTGGTGAAAAGTGTATTTTTTTCTTTATTTGTTCCTTTGTTACCTCAATGCAGAACATGAGGAAGGGCACCCACTGGCATTTTTTTATTAATTTAATTTTTTTTTAGAGGGCGACCAGCGCCCCCCAGAAGGTGGCGCCCTAGGTGAGGCCTATATGGCCTATGTATGCCTTAAGCCGACCCTGAGAACGGGACCATGATTAATTTTATCAGTTACACCTGTTTTTACCCTGCAGTGAAATGTCAAAATGGCTGCTGTGAAAAGGGCCTATAGAGCAAGCTACCATACGTTACAGATGTTTACAGGGAAAGTCAATGTTTTTGTTATGTTTATATCAAATTAGAATTTAATCACATAGTATCTATTGCACATTTTGATGGACCGTAGAGCTAATTATTCCTGTAATAGTACATATTGTTACCGTACTACTACTGTGTAGTGAGTTGGTTCAACAGTTTTAATTTGTATTGCCTCGTGTTTGAGTCAGACTTTTTTATTACTACTGTAAAACCAATGCAATATCTTGCAACACAGTATTGGGAGCGTCTTTTCAGCAGTTGTCATAACTGTCCGCAGACATTTTTCATTACCCGTCCGTCCCTGCTATGAAATACTGCCCCAAACATCTGATCATTTCTCATATTGCTGTCTATAAAACATACTGGCTATGTGGTTTCTGTTGAGTCTTTTCTTATGAAATATCTTTCTCTAATATATATATATATATATATATATATATATTAGTTCTATGTTTGAAGTGGCCTTTAATTCTGTTACATACAGTATATACCGCATTATCTTCATTAGTAACTATAACAAGTGCTGTGATAGAATTATGACCACATTGTGGTCCGATTTGACAAAATCTATTAAGGAGCTGCAACCACATCACCACAATCAGTAATTCTGTGAGTGAGAACGTGTATTCTGCTGTTCAAAGCTCAGGTTTTGACACTTTTAGAATATAAGGACATGTATCAAATGAAACTGACTGATAAATACATCCGCTCTGGGATTAGCATATAACTAACTCTGTGCCTGCTTCCGATGGATTTGCATGAAATTTTGAGTGCATGTCCAATTAGAGATTTTGGTATGCATACCTTGTCATAACTATTGTGCAAGCCTGCTTTGAGTTAAGCCATTATGTGATATGACACCCCCTCATACACTAATAAACCAAACAAGCCTTGAGCCAAAAACATGGAGCTCTAGAACTCTAGCAGAGGAGTGTGTGATCAACATGTCAGATCACAGGATTTTTGCTGTTTAGGGTGCAACTTTTCTTGTCATACCCCTTATTCAAAAGCCAAGTCTCGTCTCGTCGTTTCCTTCCTTCCTGCATCTCTTTTTTTAAGGCTTCTCTTGTGAGTTTGTTTGGGAACAATGAACACATTTTATTGAATAAATGAATGAATAGCTCAGTGAAATATCAATATTTTTGCAGGGAGCTACAGTATTGGTAAGATTAGTACCAGGCATAACAGATGCATTTGATTTTTTACACAATTTGTACAAAATTGTGTCATTTGTATTGGTGAACATGACCACATTTGCCTGAACTCAAGTTTTTATGCAAATTCAATTTGCTATTTAATGTTTTTGTGTACACGTCATTGTGTTGTTTTCTTGGCTTGACTGTTTATTAGGCTACATGATGTAAGCAGGAGAGATTTTAAACCCGCACACCTGATTGCTTTGGGTCTCAATGTGTCAGATCTCCAAATCTAAGCCACTAAACCTTTAAGCCACCAAGAAAGCAGTGAGGTTTCAGACTCGATTTGATTGCATCCTAATTTGTATCATGCCTGCTATCCAGCTAATTATCAGTTAAACAATGTAACACTTTATGTGATATCACAACTTGAAAAACTAAAAAAAAAACCTAACCAAAAAAAAAAACTTTTTGGGCACCTGACAGTAGAGGAAAGTACATTTTTTTCACTGAGGCAGACCCTGTTTTCAAATAATGCAGAGATGATTGTGTAGGCTACTGTAGATATTATACCAAGAGGAATTACAGAACAGTATCCAGAGGGCTTTTTCACAGCAGACATTATGGCTTGTCATAGCAGGAAAAGCACAGGTGTTACTAATAACACTAACGATGGCTCTGTTCCATTCAAGTGTTCCAGTGAGAGTGATAGTGAGCCAACATGCACCATACCAAGAAACCTGAAGTCAATGCAGCTAAATGGAATTCAGCCATCATTAATTTAATTATGTACACCTGTGCTTTTCCTACTGAGACAAGTCAAAATGTCTTCTGTGAAAAAAGGCCTAGCCAATTGTCAGGGGCCTCTGTACCCGTCATCTATCTTTCTGCTCAACAGGATAAAAGACCATAATGCATTATACGGTGCATGGTAAGTAGCCTATACCTGCTGAGGACTCTTCCAAAGTTACATTTTTGTTTCATAACCTTTTTTTTAAATTTCTAGTACAACTATCTTGGAAAGTACAGTTCTCGTTTTACAGTTAATTATACTGTAACATTTAGCTTTTAGCTTAGCTAACTCCCTGCAAGTTGGATATTGTTTTGCTAGCCTATCAAATTATTAATAATACATTATAGCGTTACTGTAGCCCGGGGATAAATATTTGATTGTAAACTATTGTCAGTTTTCTTCTCCAGCTAATTTGTGCTCGACGCATGCTCACAACAACAGTGCTAATTTTCCTGATGTTTAGCAGGTATTTTGAACATGTTCACCAGCTTTACCATGTTAGCTTTTGCTAATTAGCGCTAAACACAATTTACAGTTGAGGCTAATATCATTAGTTTTCCTGTATTTAGCCCTTAATTAAAGTCTTGGGTAAATTTTGATGAGATGATGGCATCAGACAAAATATAGCCAAAGTTATGGGGGTGAACTTGAGTTTCCAAAAAAACATAACTATTACTGTTTTTCCCCAGCAT
This sequence comes from Sebastolobus alascanus, assembly GCA_916701645.2. Taxonomy (NCBI): domain Eukaryota; kingdom Metazoa; phylum Chordata; class Actinopteri; order Perciformes; family Sebastidae; genus Sebastolobus; species Sebastolobus alascanus. The sequence continues at coordinate 1,462,953 of CAKAOJ020000248.1, read as the reverse complement.
TACACAACTTTTCCTCTAGCATTATGTCCTCCAAAACATTTGTCGGGATGGTTTCTGTGATTTCTTGGGTGGCCCCGAGTCTTTCCTCTGGGCTTTAACTCCTGTGACAGGCCCTTGATAGACCAACAGTTTGCCTTACCCCCCAGTCACGCCTCCAGAGAGGAAAGTGACGCAGGATCAATGTGATTATGTTGATGCTGTGTTTGCAGCCCCTAAGCAGGTTAACCTCTCTGCTCTTATGGGGCCTGTGGGGCCTGCCACTCATTCCCAAATGACGACTTGTCCACCAGGCTTGTCAACACGTCCCAGTTCAATTTACCAACAAGTAGCCCTAAATAATGCAGCTTTCACTTTCAGACACACAGGCACATTTTGTCAAACTTATAACAGGCACATTTGCAGCATTAAATCTTTAATTTGTGTTTAAAAAAATCTAAATATGCTGCAGGATTTTCATTAAATGAGTCAAAGTCAATCATATTACTCTCATTAACTGAGCTACAGAGAGAATAGTCTAAGCTTCTGCGAGAATTAAGTAGGCTATTTACACACTGAATGATTCTTGAATTTTTTTTTATTTTTGCATTTTACAGTTTTTCTCAATTGTTTACAGACATTTTCTGCAAGTATACCTCATATCAGAATATGGTTTTTATTATTTTATATTCCATAGCTTGCAGAAGAGGTATACACGTATGAGGATTGCACTAATAGACCCTCCATCTCCGGGCAGGGGCAGAAAACATTGTTAGACCATGGTTGAGCACATGGTCAAGGGTTATGGCTCTCCTTGGTCCTCTTCCTCATCCTCCTCTTCCTCTCTCTCCTCTTGTTATGCCTCTCTCTCTCCTATGTTTGGATCCATTGCTCCAAAACAGAAGAGCTCGCCTGTGGCCCATTTAACTCTAATTGCTAATTGAACAAGTGTGCAACGTGTGTTTGCCCTGATATGAGGAGTCAGAGTGGATAGTAGGAAGTTTAAGTTTAGCATTTTGAATGTTAGTTTGTTCCATGTGAACACAAGAGATTTTATTCAAGAATATTGGGCCAAATGTAGAGAATTGTGTGAGTAGTAGGAAACATGCTTGTATTTTAGCAGAATTGGTTCAGGGGGTTGAGTTACAGGTTGTGGTCTTGTGTCTGAAGTATCAACAGTGTTAGTGTGTAAACGATTGAGAGAAACAGTAACTTGGCTACTGCAGGAAGTGTTGGCACGTACAGAATATAATAATTTTGCCTGGAGACTTATTTGCAGGCTGTCAAAATAAAGGTGGGGGTGTGTTTCACCTCAATACATTGAGCAGTATTGTTGGAGGAAACTACTACATAGTTAATAGGAAAAAAAACAGGAACTGAGCAGCATGAAGTCTGTCACGAGTCCTTTTAAACCGCTTCTTTGAGACTTTTTTGGCACAAAAGGAAAGGAAAAATGACAGAACTGTCAAAAATAGTATTTTAGACAAACACCAACTTAAAATAGACCTTTTCATTTGTTTATGTGCATGAAGTTTTTTCATGCTCAGTAGCTGGTGAGTCACTACGAACGTCTGACAGTGATATAATTCACCTAGTAGAGCTGATGATCTCTGATCCCATGCACATTCAGAGCTCCACATTTGAATACGATTAGGTCATATACACTGATAAATTACCACTGGAGGCACTGAAAATTGTCTGATTTCATCTCTCTCCAAATAATATTTATTCTGTGGAGGAAAAAATCTGTAAGCCATGTATTTATTGAGCAAATGCTTACGGTTTTAGGAGAGAAAAAAAGTTTCAACAGCTGCACGACTGGTAAATAACAGAAATGCATTCAATGGCTTATGATGTGTGCTTTTTCTAGGATGGCCTTGGTTATTTTGGGCTTGCATCTTGAAGTGTACAGTACATTCTGTCCTTTCAAACATAAAAAAAAAACACATTTATTAGTGTAAAAAGAGAACATTCAATCTTGTGAAGGGCTCATCGCATGGGTCGAATATGATCTCAAATAGTACAAAATGCAAGTCTCCGCAAGGCACACTGTAGAATTTGTACAAAATTAAAATGCCTTTATTTTACATGGCAATAATTGTTTAAAATGACCAACGCGTTGCAACTGACATACTGTAGGTCTTCATCAAGGTCATTGTCAGCATTCAGCAGCAGCTTGCACACCTATATTGTGTTACACTAATCAGTAGAGTGGGAGGGTGGTTCCCCATCAACGTGGAAGCCTATTGGTCCAAAACCATGGCCTATTGAAAGAGGCTAGGACACGGCGGACACGGGTCTTGGGGTATGGGGTATAACACATGCGCAGTGTAACTGAAGCTGCTGTCGTGCGTTGCGATTGGCTCAATTTCGGCGAGTGAGACCAGATTTCACTGCGCATGTGTTGTACCTCAAAGATTTTACGTGTGACCTAGCCTCTTTCAATAGGCCTTGTCCAAAACAAGGAAGTGATGCATCATCAATAGAGAGAGCAAAAAAAGGAAGGAGAATTGGAAGGAGGTGAAGGAAAGAAAGAGGAGATGAGGGGTAAACCTAAATGATTAAAACAATGATAAATATGATATAATGTGACTACTAAGTCAAGGTGGACCTAATATTTTCTTATGTAGGTCTACACATGATGAATTCCTCAGTCTATAACTACTATAGCCTGGTCCACATTTTTCTATCCATGCCTATAAACACATACTGTAATGATTACATTACCGTACCATTCAATAGTTCAATATATTAAAATACATTTTTCTATTGTTCCTGAGGTGATTTTTCATAAATTAAAACAACAAAACAATTATTGCCATGTAAAATAAATAAAAAGGCATTTTAACTCTACAGTGTGCCTTGGATTGTTTTTGAAAGAGACTTGCATTTTGTATTTTTTTTAAATCCGACCATGCAATGAGCCCTTCACAAGATTGAACAAGCACAGTACACCTGAAGGATCCGAAGAGCACCTGTATGTGACTACCACAAAGACCCAGCAGCGCTTCTACTCCGTTGGCTTCAAGAACATGTATTTACTTTAGAATACACCAAGAGTTTCTAAATTGTGACATTACTGTAATACAAATGCTGCACCAAATGAAGTGTCCTCCGGCTAATAAATGCACAGTTGCCAAAGGGTGCCATTATGGTCTCTCAACACTGATAAATGTTATTTTACAAAGATTATTTATCTCACTTATCTTTTAAATGCTGTCAGGTTTTGTATGTACAATGCGACAGTTTCTCTGGGTAAAAAATGAAAAGCCAGTGTTTCCGAGGGCATTTCACTATATTGGACGTTGGCACATTAATGAAAATAATCTCTCACACAAAGCCTGTAACAGGCAGCAGTACTGTATATAATTAACCCAATTACGTCTGGTAGAGTAAATTGAAGTGCACTGTAAATTCAGACATTAATGTCTAGACTGAGCTCTACACGTAATCAACTTAATTTATCTCGTGATGACGTCAGAGCACGACTGGGAGTCCTCGTTAATGTGAGCCTGAGTTTATTGTCTGCTCTTCCCTATTTCCCCTCTTGTCATTATTCTCCACCGATGGTGCCGATCCAAGTCACACCTCCTCCTCCTCCTCCGTCGCATCCTCTTCTCCCGCTGGGTGGACCCACGCCGACGCTCTCATTGCCGAAGTGTGAGCCGTGCCGCAGACCACCAGACGGGACAAACAAGATTTCCCCCCCCCCCTAAGCCCCCCTGCACCCTCCTCCCATTTGTGCTCTGTCTGGCCCCGTCTGCCCAGGAAAATCAGAACTGATCTTATCAGGTGAACCTTCTGGAGGCACAGAAACCTATTAGGAGTTGAATGTTTCCTATCCAAATTCAGAAATCAGATACGGGGGTGGATTTATGAGGCGAGTCGGGAAACTTCGCAGCGCTTCACCTTCAGCTACAGTTAAAAGGGAAGGTTTAAATCATAAAGGGAATGACTAGACTGAGATAAAAAATCATCCAGAAGAGACAGTATGTGAGGTACTGGAGATAATCCAGTCTGTGAACTATATGCATGAATTTTAAGAGTAACGGGACACTGTCAATCATGTGTTATTATCTTAAAAGTCCAATTAAATCTCACATTAATACTCAGAAAGGCTGCATACATGCCCATCACCCGATTTTATACATTCAAATGTCAACGTGAGTGAATGAAGTCCACAACCAACAAACCACATAAACTTGACACAACCTCTGAAGCAGTACGAACATATTTCCTCTTTTATTTACATTCCTTTTCAAATGTTAACATTTTTTCGCTATAACTTTTGATCAGGTTGGCATTTGTTCTCATTAAAATAAATTGGCACGAGTAAAACATATGTAGACAAAAGTTTATTTACACCATACAACATTTTGTTTTTAAATATTTTATACAGAGCTGCAGATGAGAGAGCTTGCTGGGATCCTTCAAGCAGATTCTGCAGTATTAAAGTTGTGAAATATATTATTTATATAAAAGTGAGTATTATCTTTATTGCATTTAAAGCAATGAAGAATGTAGCTTGACAAACATTCATTTTTAATATGACAGAAAAAATCCTCTTTGCCTCCCATGTTTTATATCATAAAGTAAAAAGTGTAGTAATGGCCAAACAGACTGTTATAAACTTTTTAAAAACCTGCATAAATATATACATTGTGCTCCCGGGTCCAGTTTTATGAAATCAAAACTGGACCCAATGAAGCTGGGACGACATGGCATGTCATTTTGCTTTGTGAGGTTTCATCTTGAGAGATCACCTTTTTTAGCCAATTCCTCAACAGATAATTTGAAACACATGATGGTAAATATTGTACACCAGGCTGCCCCACACTAAGTACACTAGTGAGAATACAAAAAGTAACACTGATGTTTTTTTCCCTTTTTTTTTCTTTTTTCCTCTCTCCTCAGTCCTTATATTGTATTGGCACATAATGTCCCTGCCACACTCGTATTATCCAGATATGTATGCCAAGGCTGTTAGAAAAGTCTGTTGCTTTATTCAGTGCAAAATACATCTCTTTCTCCTCCTCCTTTTTTTCTAGTTTGCATTTTCTCCTTCACCCTCTAGACCTCCGTTTGGAAGTCTCCCTCCTGGACGTCTAAGGGCAAGTTGACACACTTTTCCCACTCTGCAGGCGTCATCTCCAGTGAGTCCTTGGTGTCAGATTCTAGTACATTCATAGTGGCGTAATTCTGGTACTCACAGGCTGGATTGTAGCTCTCCCATGGGTTCTTGTTTGGCATTGCCTTGTCCTGTGAACATGGCCAGTGGGGTGTGATATTAGTGGCATGACATCCTCCCTTATAAAAAAAAAAAAAAAAGGACGTTTCCATTCAACTCATTCAAAAAGGCATTGTACTGTATGAATTCCTACCCATTACTAATTGAAAAATAATGGATTAATGCTGTGGGAAGCATCAAATAACAAAAGATAATGGTAGTGTGTTAAATGTGACCATGCTTATTGTGTTTTTCCCCAAGCTCAGAAAACTGCTGCACTATATGGGCTTCGTGTGTGAGCCATTCGTCTGAATGTGCTCTCATTGACAGTCCCGGAGACACTACTGCAAATAAGGGAGAGAAGCTGCTCCCAGTCAGGGAATATAAAATGGATACTAATGTCTGCAGCCAGCTCTGCAGTAGATTCATTTGGGGAAAAAAAAAAGAAAAAGGAGGGGGGGGATGGCGGGGGGGGGAGTGAGAATGTACTGTAGTTATCGCTTTCTATACAAAAGAACTTGCACTGGTGGTAACTAAGCAACGGGCCGCAAATTACATTGTGTTGTAGGGGTGATTGAAATGTGAGTGAGTGGAAGAAAAAGGATTACATGCAGCCAAAAGGCTACCGCGTGGCTGACATTGTCTAATAGTCTGGCTGTGTTTGGTCACCAGCCCAATTTCTATTTGTTGCATTCAATAGAGAAAACACCGCTGCTTGTCTGAGAGAGACGGATAAACCTTGACATCCCCCCATTGTCCACAGCTCCAGCCAGGTGTGGAGACAGACGGTGGGACGTTTTGATTTGCAGCAAGGTCGGGAAGAATTCACATAACCTCGTCTGACTTCGGTGAAAAAGAAGAAGAGTCCCCCCCCCTCCCCACACAGTTGCAGTAGGAGAACAGCGAACTTAAGGTAATATTTGTATAGATGTTGATAGGTTAAATAATCTGCCATGCATTAATGGAAAAAATGATGGGGTAGCTAAGTAGGTAAATGTGCATGTAAATAAAAGTGCATTCATGGCCTTGCATTGGAATGGATGCACTCTATTGCAACAAGATTACCAAAGGTCTTTCTTCCCTGAGACTGGCCTTGTGGTGAAAATGCTTCAGTGCTTTTTAAAGGGGCCACCCCCCTGACTCGCCCCCCCGCCGCCAGCTGCTGGCAGGTGCCCACTATGCATAGATGGGAAGCTTCACTTCCACGTGAATACTGTAGCTTCATACTGTAACCGCTCATTTGCACAATCACACATTATGTGTCCTGCACCGGATATTTAAATAGGGTTGCTCTCTCTTTAAACTGGCTCACCGCCACCCCCCTGGTTTCCTGTTACTCACCATGGTGCCCATATTTGGTATGTCTCGAAATCGGTCCAGGGTTTGAAATTTCTGATTCAGTTCCTGGAACAGCTCCATGTGTCTTTTCCTGGTGTGCATGACTTTCTGCAATGGCAAGGGTTTTGTCTTTGGTATTGACAGCCAATAATGGAAATGCATCTTGCCTCTCCACCCCCTCCAACTCTGATCAATTTGTTAGTGTCATGGTGGTTTACTTATAGGCCAGGTTTTGAAACAAATCTACCTGTCTCTGCATATACACAAGTGACTGCCAAAATAAAGGAAACACCGAGATAATTGAAGTGATAGGACACTGAACGCCTGAACTATTTTAATTTGCAATGTCTGGACAACATGAATTAAACACAATTCTTCAGTGACATATTGGCTCCTTTTTGTTTGCGTAAGGTAAATCCTTATAATCAAACCTTGGCACAAAACTTCCATTTTAAGGCTTGGTGTGCATCGAAGCTAAAACAAAATGCAGCCCACGCCAAAATCGCTGCCAGAAGCCTCATGTTTCCTTTACTTTGAAAGCGCGTACAATATATATGCAGTAAAGCCTGCTTTTAATAATGCAATAAAGGAAATGCTAAAACCTGCCAAAGGGGGGGGGGTTTGGATATGTGTTTTGCAAGCCAATATAATCATTGTTGAAACCAGTGGTAAAAATCAGATGTGAAATGTGCAAATGACTTTAAAAGCATACATTTTTGAAAATCAACGTATAGCTAATGGATGTAGGGGATGGAGGAGGACAAAATGTAGATGAGAACTGTTGCCCTGTTTGTCAGTTGACAGCCTTGCTTTTACCTTAACTACACAGCGTGTCAATAAATCGTGTTGAGTCAAGGCTGTGTGCTGTAACTCCAATAAGCTTAAGAGGCACAACAAGTACTAGTAAATCAAATGACAAACACAACTGCAAAAAAAAAAAAGGCTTTTCTCTGCATAAAAAAAAGCTAGATGCATGTATATGGAAAGAAACATCTTTTTACGTACCTCAAAGTCCATATCAGAATATCGCGACTTTCGTCTCTGTGAAAATAAAACACAAAAGGTATTAAGTTAATAAGTCATCAGTTAAAGATACGTACTTTAATGAAAGCATATTTTAAGGTGTTTGTTGCAGCTCTGTATCCTCTGCGCGTCATCCACGTGAGCGTATGTACCTCTAAGGAGCTCATAGATATCGTCGACCCTGTCTCGCTCCTAGAAAGCCCCGCGGATTCCTCCATCTCGGCGAGGAAGTTCTTAACAGCCGTGCGAGGTTCAAAGGGCAGGCTTTGCATCTGCTCGGGAGCGCTAGGATACTGCTGCTCCAGGTTCACATTCATGTGGTCCATGCCTGACGGGCTGATGTTGAAGTCAGGGCTCATCTTGTAATGCATCAGCCTCTCGTGCGGCAGCGTATCCATAGTGATGTTCATCTTGGTGTCCTCTTTCAGGAGCGTGGGCACGTTGCCCGACCCCGACAGCGCCGCCGCGGAGGCCCGGGGCATGACTATGTAGTCCGTCTCCATCATCTGGGCCTGCAGCGCGTGGCCCTCCATGTCGTGGCCGACCATGTCGTGGTCGCTCTGGCGCATGGCGTCGTCGGTGCACAGGTAAACGGTGCGGCGCATCTCGGCGTTGCTGTCGGCCATGCACTGCTCCTTCAGATCGCCTACTCCCATCGGCATGTGCAGAGCCGAAGGCTGCTGGATAATCACTTTGGAGATGATGTTGCCAGGCAACGTGGAGTAGTTGAGGCCCTCGGGGAGCTTCTCATCCTCCTCGTCGTTGAGGGAAATGCGGGAGAGGGTGCCTGTTATGGTGGCGGCGCGACAAGAGCCCATGTCTTTGTGGAGTGCTGCGGGGCAGAGTGATACAAGGATTAGTTGGAATGTCTCAAGTAATGAAAGTAGTGTCACAGTTTGTCTGAGATTATCCGGCATGCGACCAAAAGAACAAATTCAAATTAATTCTCAGAGGATTTTGCGCTGCGGAGGGAAAAACGGGAACGACAGGACGAAATAGCTGTGAATATGCTTTGAGTGTGACATTACACCTAAATGCAAAGGGACACAACAGCAGGTATCTCTGGAGGATGTAACAGTAAATAGAGTACATCCTCTCCCTGCCGTACAGCGTGTAGCATCCTGATTCACTGATTGGTGATGACCTTGCAATGCACCAAATATTACATAAGAACCAGCAGCTATCTATTCAGAAATACCTTCTGGTTATAAGAACACCCTGTCCTCCCCGCTGAATCAGTAGGAATTATGTTGTCTGTTCACAAAAAAGCCTGCAAGGAGATTACAAGGACAAAAAAAAAAGATCTAACCCTTTTGTTTGAGTCTAATTGAACGCTCAGTGTGGTCTGAGTCTGGTATTCAGTTTACTCTCACATTGTGTAGGGTGACATTGCAGAATGTTACATCTGCAGCTGACAATAATCCCTGTTTGTAAACCACCAACTCAAACTCCGCGAGCCCAGAGAGTAATCTGTAAAGCGCATTTCTCTCCGACCGCAGCTCTACTTCGCTCCGAATCTGGTCATGATTTATGAATGACACCTGTCTGCTCTGCCTTTCTGTATCGGTATGTCCACTTTAGCTTTACAAGATGGCAGAGCATGAAGAGATGTGGGTCAAAAGAGCCAGACAGCCCTTTTCAACTCTTAACAAGCTGTGTGTTTCTGAGAGCTCTGAAAAGTGGTGGTCAGCTTGGTGTTCCCTGCGGATCCATTTAGGACGTGTCCTTCATCGGTTTGGGAGATGGATGACTTGCACGATCTCTTCCGAACATTTAATTTTTTATTAAATCACACACTCGTCTACCAACAATTACTGCGGCTCTAAAGTACAGGAGAACCAGACACGGGAATCGGGAAGAGATATTATCCTCCCACTAGTATGAGCCGAGGAAGAAAATCCTCCCGCAAATGAGACACATAGCACCTACGCACCTATTCTATGACGCCGTCAACATGTTAATGAAAAACATAATCACGAAGTGCGACTGCCAGACGAGGGGAAACGCCGTCGTAATTCACATTTATTGCAGCAAAGCCGAAAATGAATATCCAACAGCTCTCTTTATACTGTTTTGTTCTCAGATTAAAGTCAGTGTTTTTTTGGTAACTGTGGAAAAAAAACTCCTGTGGGGATTGTTGGTTGTTATGTAACCTCAGCTATTTTTTTACTGCTTAACCTCTTTTGGGTTGTTGTTTTTTTTTCTTTTTTTACATGCAAGGCAAGGAGAATCTTGTTAATAAGAGACCATCTGTTCTGTACCTGATCGGCAGGCGATGTCCACATCTTTCTCGAAGTCCGTCTGTGGGAAGAGGACAGTCAAACGGTCAGTATTACTAAGAATAAAGACTTTTATACTGTAAACTGTGTGTGTATATATATAAAACAAGAGGCATCCTAATGCTGCAAGATTAGCATCAATGATATACAGTATATATATTTTATTTCCCAACGCTTTAGAAAAATGCAAAGCAATCATTTTTTTCTCCACAGCATCCTAACAATATATCAATAACACATCTATGGAAAAAAAAAAAAAAAAGCAACTGCAGCAGCTGGGAAGTATATTTGTGCTCTCTGCTAATGACCGTATTGAACCAGGGGGCCTTGACACCATTCTGCTATCATGAAAACTATTTCACTCCGCCTTGCATTAGAATACTAATGGCAGATCATTGCTATGATGTGCCAGTGGCGTCGTCGCGCTAGATGAAGAGGACTGGTGTCCCATTTCAAAGGTCAGGCTGGGAACAGTCCTCTATTACCCCGCGAGAGGAAACGAGGGGGGGGGGGGATGCATGGCAAACATGGACAGTAAGTTCAATCAAATGGAAATAAAGGATTGGGCTCAGGGCCTAAGAAAACCAAAGGGAACTAATGCCATTTATCAGAGGGCCGAGTGTCTACCCTGCATGTAATTGCAGCCATACAAAAGCGTTGTGTGGAAAATTATAAACCTATGGGAAACAATGCCTCGTGTTTTGGAGGCCACGTTAAACTGAATAATAAAAATTTAAAAAAAAGCGACACGAAGAGCACAAGTTAAATTAAGGTCAATGGGGAACAAGGAGGTTTGCATGTGCATTATAAATAACCAGGGAACATTGGGTCTTCTTAAATTACAGAGGATCTAATGGTTACAGATAACAGGGGGTGACTGTGCCTACCATTATCTGAGCATGCCCATTAGGGAAGGTTCCTGTTGCATCACCGCTGATTGGGTCTTGGCAGTTTCTGAGCCGACATCTGAAAGCATCTTGGACCTACAGACAGGGGGGAAGCAGTTTTTCATCATGTCCACGATGCTGCATATCACATGCTTTAAAAAAAAAAATAAACATTTGAAAGTTCATTCTTGCTTTTATTATTAGGTCTTATCCTCCGTCGAGTCGAAAAAAGATACTGTATTTTACTTATTTCTGGTTGTGATACCTTGATGTGTTTATGTTTTGTTAAAGCCTCTGAACACCCACTCAGGTGATTTCAGTTAATCTGGCTGATTAGACCTCTGCTCAGGACTGTGTGGGCGTGCGTAGACTATAATTGAGTGACATCTTCCTGGGTCTCCTGTTAGCTTTGTTGAACCTGTTAAGGGCGGGACAAATTACTCCTTTTTCATTCTCATTGGTAGATGAAGATCTGTGACCTGATAAATTCCCATCAAAGCTCCGGCCCACCTTCAACCTGAGCGGAGCTCTAATCAACCAGAATAACTGAAAACCTCTGTGTGCGTGTACGGAAGCTTTAAGGTGGTTAAGCTCTGGAGCTGAAGTTAAATCATCTCCCAATTTAACCTGTGATTGAGCAGATCTACTCCCTACAATATAACAAAAAAAAATGTAAGGATGTACGGATTGCATCTCAAAGTAAACGAAGATCACAGGTGAAAGAAAGATGACTTTTAATCATCCCCTACCTCTCTCCGCAGGACACAGTGCACCATCACGATGACAAAACCCTGCAGCGAGTCAAAGATGGCGAAGAGGATCTGAAAGAGGATGGAGCGCTTGTCTGTCATGGCGAGCACCGCAGACATCCAGGTCAACGCCAGCAGAGGTAGGACGACACAGGAGCTCCATAGAGACGCCCTGCGAGAAGGAAGGCGGGGAGGATTGTGTAGAGGAAATGAAAGCAAGCAAATTGGTGCAGATGACACGATAAGGTCTGGAGTGACAAGCATGGGCATCTCCATTTTTTTTTCACTCCAGGGCTTTAATGTGCATGCACGTAATGAAAGCGCACCTCTAAAATAAGCATGTAACATCGCATGTTTTTTACAGTACAAGACATTCCTTCACTGCAGCTCTGATGCTGTGGATGTAACAGCAACATCAGTTTACGCTGCAGTGGACTGCAAGGTCTAAATTGTAGAGGTGGACACGCTGTACATGCAGAGACTCCCTGTAGCATCGTCGTATTGATTCAGAGACACTGACAGGCACTTACATTGCATTGCTAGCTGTAGTTGCTGATAAAGCAGTTGTTGATACAACACCACATTTGGCACACTTGAGAGTTAATCCTGTATGCGGCTCACTCATCTGTCTGTGGGACATAGAGACAACAGCATGACAAACAACGCTAACAGCCACTACCCCCGACTTCAAATTCTCCCCCGCCATATTAGCAAACAGCAGCCAATGTGTGGGCGCTTTAATGGTTTTCATCTTGGACTGATTCTGCCAAAGAAATACGAAGCCATGTCGTTCCCGAGAGAGATCTGACCTCTTTATGTTTATGCCTCTAATTTTCCTTTTCAACAGCAAGAAAAGGAGGTCTAAATCTCCATATGTGTGTGTGTGTGTGTGTGTGTGTGTGTGTGTGTGTGTGTATAAAACATCTAAACATGTTTGTATTTTTGCATGAAGAAAAATGTTTGGAAGAAAAAAACGAGGTACTAACAAGGACGTGCTGTCATACCCTGCTCGGTGCTTCAGCTTCTTGTCCAGTATGCCATCTCTGGACACTAGTTTATTAAACACCAAGATACCGATCACCATGTTGACCTGTCGATGGGAAGGGAACAGTGATATTAGCTTTTCAATAAATCATCTGCAACAAGATGATTTCACAACCAATGTTGAATTCAATATCCCAGCTTGACATTCTACATAGCAAGCCAATGATTTAATGTCATTATCCCGCGGGGCGTTTTTTTTTTTTTTTCTCCTCCGCCTGCACTGAGCTTTGACCTCTAGCTTCTATTGTTTTCTCATCTCTGTGACATTTCAGCCAATGGATGAGGCATGCCGCGGATAGTCAGCCCAGCACAACAGCCTTAAGAAAAGATCTGCTTGACAAGAAACACTCGCCTTCTCAAAGGCACCTTCTCCTATTATTAGCAGCACCTAGGCTAACAGAAAACTGAAGACTTACAGCAGCTGGGTGGAAAAATTCTTTAAAATATTCGTCTATTTCAAAATCCCCTCTAGCGGAGATAAAGAGCTCATTAAGTATTTATACAAATGCATTTGGGGAAGTTTTTCTTCAACACGCTTTGTGTCTGTGAGACATCTCATTATGATGTATCAATACAGTGATAACAATGGTATGGTGTTCCTTCTCACTGCAGAGGATACAGTAGATTCTGCCACTTTTTTTGCAGAATTTATCTCGCGTTCCTCCGAGGTTTGTCACAAACGACAGCACAGCAAGACTTCAAATCTCAAAACTCAGAGCTCAAACTAAGACGTTTAGTCGCTTTAAAAGAAAAAAAAATTGACATCACTTTTTATTATATTATTTCTAATCCCAGCACAGAAAAGAGGTTTGACAATGAAAACTATTACTCAGTATTCACTGTTCTCCGTCCCTCTGACACAGACTTAGTGATTTGCATGATCACATTCTTTGTGTAATTTCCTCCGTACAACAATGTAAATAGGAGATGATTAAAATACCCCAGTATATTAGATTCTGAACAAATCTAATGCATTAATACTTTATAACCTCACAGCTACATGGAGCGCCATTATGGTAAATGAAAGGGAATTGCTTGAGCACATTGCCTGATGGGACGCTCATTACTTTGACTTTGAAAGCAGAGTGTGTTCCTCCTGTTAGGCAGTTTCACAGCAGCATTTGGTCGAGTTTCAACAATTTGTACCACATTGATACTGTATCACTAAGACTACATTGTGGTTTGTGCGCGTCTTATTATCCTTTTTATTATTATTAGAATTATTTATAAACGGGATAATTACAATTACATACTGTAAAGGGGTGTTTTTGTAGTTTTTCTTGGGGCTGTAAATCTACATTTCCCTTATTCTCAGCATATAAAACAGGACATGTTATGACTGAAACGTACCAGAACAACAGCAGCTGCAGGTCCAACAAAGGCATACAGGAGCCCACCCTCCAAAGACAACCAACAGCTGCAGGGGAGAGCAGGAAAAAAAAACAGTTAACTCCCACCAAGACATTAACATCCAAGTTAATGGCGCACACCAGCGTACAATTGTATTTCCCTCAATCGTCAGGAGAGAGGTGCCATATGCTGTAAGTCTATTTCCAAAGTTTCACAGGGTAATAAAATGCTAAAGAGATTTTAAGCAGTGTTTATGCGTCTGGTATCCAGCAGGGATACAACTCACACGGAATTGGGGTCTCGCTGCGCTATTTTCAAATCTGATTGGGTTCGGGGGACTTTGTTTATGGCACTATTTAAGATAAGTAAGCCACTGCAGGAGGACTTCATCATTACTCTTAAGTTTTACCATGAACCTACCGCGTGTGCGTTGAATGATAAATACAAATTTAAAAAAAAAAAATAGACTTACTATAAGGGTGTTCCATAGCCCTTTGTTTTGGTGAATCCCATTGAAACAGCAACCACTAAAGCTGGCAATCCTTAAAAAAGAGAAAACAATCGATAGTTAGTCGAGCAGTTCTTGTTCTTGTCAGAATTGAGTCCACTTCAATGCAGGAAAAAGTCTTTGCCTTCCAGTCATTTAACAACGTGCAGCTAGATTCACTAGCATGAGACTATATGATCAGCTATATGCATTTCAATATTTCAGTCAACATGCTGTGCATTATTCCATTCAGTAGCAGAGGAGAACAGACTGTACTGTGCTTTGACAAAATGGCAGCAGCAGCGTTGCATCGAGTCCAGCAAAACCATGTAGTGAAATTTCATCACTGTACTGTAAGAAATCTCACCGCCCCTCCACACCTTTTTATATGAAGGGACTTTTTTTTGCTGTATGGCTCCTCATTATAGATTGCTGTAATGGATTCGGTCCTCCTTACTACCGTGTGCTCAGAATATTAACGTTTTTTGCTCTCGGAGCAGCGCAGGCAGGTGCTATTGATGTAATCAGTTTCCTGGAGGCACGAGGCGAAGACCCCGTGGCCATCCAGTGCCTCTCTGCAGTGCTGAAGAGGTAAAGAGTGCCGAGTGTACACAAGCATGTCATGAATCACCAACAGCCTGGCGGAGACGCTGCACTTCAAACACGCTGAATTAAGAGACAACAGGTACCGTGTGCTGCGCGTCGCTTTGGAAATCAGATTTGGAACCGTTTTTTTGTCTTCCGTTTGAATACAAGTGGTAATCTGAAGCGGATTAGAGTCATTTTATTTTGTAAAAATGGCGTTCGAGTTATGTAATGCATTTTTATTGTCGCACAACAAGACATTGATTGTGTTATCTATCATCAAATCGTCTGTTATGGCGTTTTTGAGAAATCCATGTGATTGTAGAACAGCCTTTGTCCATTTTTTTTTTTTTTTCTTTTTGCAGCAGCAAGCGGTGGCACTGCAATGACTAAGAGAGCCTTGTTTGTTGCTAGGTAACAAGAAGAATGAGTGTGGGCTCTTTCATAATCAAATTGATTTTTTTAAAGGAGAGATTTCTAGCAGTCTGTAAGAAAGAAGCCTTTGGACGAGGATTCAGACTGACATTTATTTAATGAAGAAAGAATTTAAATCTTCCAAATTTTGATAGAGACTTGTTTTTGGACCGCTTGTGTTTATTGACAGATATGTACAATAGTCGGTTTGTTTTTTTGGTGATGTGATATTCAAGTGCAGGGAGCGCAGCGTGGGAGGCAGGAGGAACTTAATTATCTGACTGATTCAGATCTGTCGCAATATGGATAATAAATACATTATATTGGTTCCTACCTGTATTTGCGGTTACAAATGATTGAACATTGGACTTTGGAAAGGATTTCAGAATAATCTCACAGCAGAGTATATAAATTCCCCACATTTTACCTCTGCGAAGGTTTCATTCTCCTGAACTCCATTTCTGAGGCTTTTTAGATAAATATGTATTCTGCTGCAGTGTACGTAAATGCTTGGCTCACGCCCTCCTTATCAGAGATAAGGTCATTGCAACCTGCTCTGGGAGAGCCGCCGCACAAGTCTGTCTCCCTCCGCTGCTCAAGGCCGGTCCATTTACACAGCCCTCAGAGAGCTTGACTGGAGCACAAAAGCATCACAACAAAGAGCCTGATAGGATGAGGATCTGGCCGCCCCACAGAGAGGATGGAAAAAGACCTACAGATACTTGGAAAGACACCTTGGCCAGAGACCTTGAGAGGAAAATGGCAGCTGCGAGGGATGATGGGAGATAATGAAGAGGTTTAGGGAAACATGCTGCTTAGCTTACTTACCCCAGCCCAGACACAGAAAGCGCTTGCGGATGAGCCTGGTCCGAACCTTTCCCGTCACTGCCATGTAGGACTGCCAGGCCTCGGTGAGGACCCAGCAGAACGACGCCAGGAAGAAGAAGTGCAGGAAGGCTGTGGTCATGATGCAGACACCCTATAAATACAAGGGTCAGAAAGAGATGCATTCAATGACAGAACAGAACAGAAATGCAGCTTAAAAAAGCATTACCTTTAAAACAGCTAATATAAAAATTAGGAATGTCAAAGTTAATGTGATGTTAACGCCACTAATTTCTTTAACGCATTAATGCAACTTGCGATTTTGAGGTTGTAGCGGGCTCAGTTTTAAAGCTGGAGTGAAGTTGCTTGCATCATATGAAACTAGAAAACTTAATGAATCCATTGGTACCAACTATGTCATACTAGCTTGTCGCAAAGGAGGCTTAATAACGCTCCAAACTTGCGCTAAGTTTTGGCGAGGAAAAACTTGGTCAAGGGACCTCTGACCTCAAGATGAATGAAAATGGGTTCTCCCCGTTGCAGACATGCCCACTTTATGATAATCACATGCAGGTTTGGGGCAAGTCATAGTCAAGTCAGCACACTGACACACTGACAGCTGTTGTTGCCTGTTGGGCTTGAGTTTGCCATGTTATGAATTGAGCATATTTTTTATGCTAAATGCAGTACCTGTGAGGGTTTCTGGACAATATTTGTCATAGTTTTGTGTTTTTAATTGATTTCCAATTATACATATATACAAATATTTGCATAAAGCAGCATATTTGCACACTCCCATGTTGATAAGAGTATTTAATACTAAAAACTCCCTTTAATGTACATTTTGAACAGATAAAAAATGTCAGATTAATCAATATTAAATATTTTTATCAATTGACAACCCTAATAAAAATGCTGCATAACAAAAACAAATGCACCAGATTCCAAAACTACAGATTCCTGCAAATCGATTCTATTGATATTTCCTTTCCTTTCCTTGAACTATTCTTGCAGCACCAACAGCATTTGCACGTCTAGACCGTCCACTTAAGTACCGTCCCGTGCAGTGAATGAAACAAAGCAACAGAAGGTGGCAATTCTAGTATAGATCAGAGCCGGGCTAGCTGACACACGGTGTAGCATTCCTCTGCACTAACCCTCATTAGTATGCTGGGGATCCCACCTGGAGGCATTCGAGCCAAGGTCAACTGTTTTACACAGAGAGGAGGGGAGCAAAACACACAACGCTGCTTAAAACAATACAGAATGCACGCAGCCGATTACATTCAGGCTCCACATTGTGGCAGTCGGCTTCATTAGCTTGTCCATCTTTGTTCCCATGGAAAGGCATCTCCGAAATGCGATTGTTTAGAAGAGGATTAGAAATAAAGAAGTATCCTGGAGAATCTTGTCATTGCACGCTGACATTTGTGAGTGAGAAGAGATTAAGTTTCTTTTTTTTCTCCAGTTCAGATTGTTTGCAGTGTGAAGCGGCGGTAATCTGAGCGACGGCGCACAAAGAGGGAAGGATTGAAGTGTATCATCTCGTCCCAGGGCGTCCACACCATACTGTGAGATCTGCCATACGCTTTACATCCCCACCGAGAAAACCACACTAAATCCATCCATCCCCTGTAGTGTTCATGGGGTTCACACGAGACAGTAATCCTGCATTACCTCATGTGCGAGAATTGGGGGAATCCTGCTTACCTACAACCACGAGGGATAGCAATTACGTAAACCTAAATATCAAAGTTCCTGTAGGATGCATTCAGGTGCAGTTCGTATGTCATAATGCCATATTTCCAATGTCTTCGATGCTTAAATGCGATCGGCAGGTTTTTAATGGCCAACTTTAAAGAGGAACTATTATGCTTATTTTCAGGTGCATACTTGTATTTGGGGTTTCTACTAGAACATGTTTACATGCTGTAATGTTAAAAAAAACGCTTTACTTTTCAACAGAACCAAACTCTTCAGACTCCACTCCAGCTAGCTTTGTTTGATTGCGTGCTAAACCAGCCGCTAGGCAAAGTGTGTTACTTGATGGCATCACTACGTTACGGAAGAAAAGGCAGGACTTCAGGAGCAGTGTTTTTGTGGGGGAGAGTAACACCTTTTGGCGTGGACTTTGTAACTTTGCAGAACCTTTTACGCACAAAAAACTATATAACACACTAAAGGAACGGGAAAAAGAAAAAGCATAACAGGTCCCCTTTAATGAGTTGCTTATAAAATAGATTCACCCTGCTTATATTAATAGCATACATTAAATATATACTGTAAGTGGCAACAACATAATACACAAGCAGCAATGTCACATTTGTAGTGCGCTAAACTTACTTTTTAACCAAAAAATACACATGACTATAACACACTGTGGATTCTGCTAAGCCACTTCAAAATGCACTAATCTAACCACCTAGTTTATATTATAATATACTAAAATATGAGTCAGTTTTGGCAGATATTCACATTTTTATAAATGTTTAAATAAATGTCCCATAGGTGACAGAAACAGACTAATTTTAACAACACTTTAGAGCTGCTAATGTCGCAGAGATGAAAATATCAAAGCGACACATCAAATCAAAGCACGTGAAGCTCCCGTGACACATTGCCACCTGGCTATGTGGTAATTACAGGTGCGTACAGCTGCTTTTGTAGAAATCGCACACACACACACACAAGCTCTGTGTGCTATAAATCTTTTGTTTAATAAGCTTTGAGTAAGAAATAGCATTTTCTGAGCTATTTCATAGCTACATGTTGTCTACTTCTGGGATGTTCCATGTGGATTAATGAATTCAGTGACCCGTATGTCAGCACACCGCTGTGCTGTTTGTGTTTAAATGTGACAAATCATTGCGGAACATCTTATATGGAAGCAGGATTTTGAAGTGAAGGGGGAACCATGTGGGTCTGCAGCTACACTGCCTGTTCATCCAGAGCTAAATCTAGTGTTGCTGTTGCTCGTGCGCTGTCCAAGGTGCTGAAAATAGAGCCTGCCTTGTTTCCTGGAAACAGGTCATATGCAACCGTTATGTTTCATGGTTCACTCGTGGTGCCTACTGTATGCCATCCAGTCTCATTAGTCCCCAAATATAAAAACCGTGCATTTGAAAAGACAGAAAGGTATATTATGAGGACGTTATGATAGAATCGGACAGACATAGGCGGTCATACAAAAACAAGGTTGAAATCTAGAGTTCACACTGCCCTTTAGAAAGGCAAATGCCTAGAGATGTTGAGCACACTGTGTAAGTATCCATGGAAACAGAGGAGCTGAGGAAGGGACCACATTAAAACATAGCAGAGCTGATAGACATGAAGGTAAGGGTAGGGACTGACGGAGTATACTTCGAGTCCATTCAATAACAGCAGTTTAAGGTCAGGGCAGGAAATTTGAAGAACTTCTTACTGCGGCATGACTAAACTCGGACTGAAAGGTCTGGGCCGAGCCTCGACGTTCTATATATTAAGAACCGAAAGCCTAATTGCCGTGAACTGTTGCACGCTTTGCTTCATAATGCAATGACAGGCCACTGGAATGAAAAAAAAAGGAGCAGTGACATATTATTGAAGCAAAACATGAAAAGGGATTTGCTTATAGCGAGGCTGAGAACCCCCTCTTTCATAATTGGATTGAACTAATGTTGACATGGTGATTAAATTATTTTCCTCAGCGCTCCAGGCATTTCTTTTATTTGCCAATCCAAATTTTTTATTTAGTTATTTACATCATTTACAGATTCATTAATTGGTTGTATGAGAATACAGTATACTTTTGGTCCAGTTGGAGCGAGATTTAACAATCAGCTTGTTGGGGGAAAAGCACATTAATTGCTCTGATTCTACGGTTTATTCTGAAGATTAGTTAAAATGTTGCAGAAGAATCCAAACCAGACCTTCCAACATTGAATCAGTGTGGGAGGAGGAGGCTGGTTGTTATTCTGATTGAAGCACCCTCCTTCTGAATCAAGCAACAAGTGCCCCAGTGCTTCATACAGTAGGCGCTTGGGCGGAGGACGTTAAAAACGCCAAACAACACAGTGGTGGTGGCAAAGTGTTGTTGAACCGAAGAGAAACACTGAACAAAACGCATCGACTTTTGCTCCACTAGAGTCAGAAAACGGCTACTTCTGCCTACTTTATTTAAATATGTAACACTCTTAAGTCTCGGAACAATGCTTAAAACCTCACCAGAGGATTCCCGCCATCATAAAGCTCCTGCCAAGCGTGTAGGAATGATGTTGATTTTGCATATTTCAACTCATCAATCACTTTGTTATAAAGTTTAAGCTTCGACTAGAAGGCAGGAATGAATCAAATCTCTCTTTGCTGCTGCACCTCACTATAAGGGAGGTCAAGCTTTGTGTACTAAAAATATACTATCGCTCAGATGTGCGTACTGCGGTTACTGCTCGTGTAATATACAGTACATATATGCCCTTGAGCATGTTTCGTATTTGTATACGTCTTGTATGAACATGTACGGATAAAAAAATCATCAAAATGGTCAGTATGAATCATACATAGAGGGGCTGAATTTACTAATATCATGAGAATTAGGCCTACAGAATATATTTAATTCAAAATGAGAACCTCTACATAATTATTAAGATATTAATTTTTGACCGGATACCAGCTTTGATAAGCCATCTGTGCTGATACATGACATACAAGGTGATAATTTCTAAGAACTGCGTCTGCTCCTGACCAGATGACTTTATGACATGTTAGTTTCTAGTTTGATATCATTTTTATAAAAGCTAACCGTTGTCTGGTGATGTTTTGTTGACGCACAATCGACCCCGGACAACCATGACTTCCACCCACTTAATGTAGAATACATTTCTACTCATTATAGGAGGAACATTTTACAGGAAGTCTCCAAGGCTCCCTAATTCTACTTTCCCCGACAAAACCAACGGTGTGCGCTTCTCTTTGTGTTCTCTCTATAAACCGAGATGAACAACGACAGAGGACAAAGGGAAAAAGCGCAGGCAAAGGTGACTCACTGACTTCCTGCTCCCAGAGGACACCTCCACACCAAAGAGATGATTTCTATTAGACGATGAGCAACTCCGAATCCACAAACAGTGGAGCCAATTATGTGCACTTCTTACAAGAGATGGAGGAAAAACAAGTGAGGCAGTGTCAGGCAGCATGGCAATTAAACCCACACAGGGGCTATGTTTTCTCCTCCTGCCGGCCTACCACTCAAACATTGTGTGTCTGATCAAACACATGAAAATATTTCTCAAATATTATTACAGCGGGAGAGACGCAGTCAAGACGGAACAAAGGGACGATAGTGATAAATTCATTGCCCTGGAAGTTTTATCGCGGAGACCGACAAGACAAATGTAGCTTTCTAAACTTGACTGAACCAACAACAACGTCGTGTCTTACTACTGTTGATGATGGGCCACGTAGTGTAAACGTTGGGTTCTTGAGGCAGTGAGAAAATACTAGGGAAATACTGATTTAGCTATTTGAGAACCTATAATTTAAGTTAATGAATAATCTATAAGCTTTTTTGTACTTCCACTTAAGGAATACAAATAATACAATTTGACTTTCATATTTTCTCCAGGTAAAAAAAAAAAAAAAAAACTTTATCAGTCGTGTGTATGTATACAGAGGCAACCTTTGATGTTAATATATTTTAAGCATTTAAACCTGCAGAATTGAATAATTAAACCTGCATTATTGATTTTTTTTTTTTGGCCACTTGGGTGTAGTGTAACAAGCTATAAACACAACACTGACATATTAATAAGTTGATATAGCAAACTGTTGCCAAATGACACATTAAGAGATGAAGAACAATATTAGCATTATTAGCCTCTCCTGAGGGAAATATCTGGCTCTTTAGCTGCTAAATGCTCCACAGTGTTCCCCCAGCTAGTCGCTAACTTAGCCTGTCTGTCATTTAAAGCTGGGTAGGTAGCAGATATATCGGAGCTTTTCACTGAAAACAGCTGCCTGCTGCTGCTGCTGCTGGAAACAAGGTTGATGAGAGCCGTGAGAGTCAACCAAAACAGTAACGCTGCGGGCGGTAAAACCAAAACAATGAGCTGAAAGATGCTAAAACGCTTAATAGAGCTGTTGAGTCTGGTGATAATTCTCAGTGGGTTCATCGCTAAGCGCAACCCTTTCACATTAGTTAAAATAAAAATATTGATTTGTGCACCTTTTAATGTTGAGTATAAATAACAATATTACAATTAAATTAATCAGTGCAGCTTTAATTTGGCACCCAGTTTGTCGAGTCACTCCGAGAGAGACGCTGAAATGACATCTTCAGTATGTCAGTGGATTTTTTTTCTGAAAAACCACCTAATCTCTCTGCAGATTTCAGAGACAGATATCCTATTAGCAGCATGCCGAGTGAGTATCCCATGTTAAGTGGTGGTCCTCATAATCAAGACAGGAGATGAATGGAGCCCTGATTAAATCTGACAAGGCTTCAAATCAGCTCAGCTTTAAAAAGGCCCTGAAGCTTTTGTGCATTCATAGTCTTGGGTACTACTGTGTGTGCCAGATATGTAAGGGCCAGCAAGGAAACAGATGAACTTATCACATGTGGATGCTGTTTCTTTATTTTACGTGATTAAAATGGTCAGTTTCTGCTTAATGGTTACAGGTAGCAGGGACATTTTGTCCAAATTTTATCTATAGTGTCACCAGGAACACGACATTGTAGGTTTACTACACACACTTTTGGTTCATTCATTCATTCATTATTCATGATTCAATTTTCATTGAACGTAGGAAAATGAATAGGGGGGGAGCGTTTGATTTATGAGTAGGGTACAATATGACCCCCAACTGCTTGTAGGCCCATCTGCTCCCACAATAAGTCACATCTATAAGCACATATAGCTCCAGCAAAATGCATTTCTAATGATGGAATACCCTCACAGACATACATTTTCTTTGCAAGCATTTTAAAAGATTTTTGGCATCGTTTTAACGTGAACTGTTGATCTCGACTAAAGTCTATCACTTCTGCTACGTGAGAACGTCCATATATTAAAACGCCGGCTCGTTAATGAGCCGAAAAACTAAAGAGAATGAATTAATGAGGAGGGACGCTGGGACATAATGAGACGGAAAAAAAAACAGTGTGTTCCTTGAAAAAGGTAAAGGTATACTGAGAATATGGTAACACAATAAAACGGATAATGGGTTATTCTGTAGCGCTGCCAAATGACTGAGGAGGGCATCTGTGTGGGCAGCTTGTAAATCCCAACTGCTGTTTGCCAAACAATCTTTTACATTAGCCACTTGTGTACCGGCCAGTTATGAAGACAGAGACAGGAAGTGATGCTTATTTATTGGAAAAAGTCCCTCTTTAACTACAGCAGTTGTCCTTTTGAATCCTGCTGACTCGATCGGCTCCTATTGACATCTGAACGAAAACTGTTTTATATGAGTCATTTCGTTAATGAACACTGCGCAGGGAATCTAAGCAGGAGAGCTGCTCTCATCCTACAACCAACGCAACTTTAAAGCTGCGCCTCATCGTTGCCATCGCAGGGGCGGCATCGCAATAAGTCATTAGTCTTTGACTGACCGGTGTCTGCCTTGCTGCTCCTACAGTACACTGTTGAATCTCATTCCTTTTGTTCATTTTTTTTTTTAGCTTTCTTTATGGCATCGCGCTTATAATTGCAATTAAAGATCATCGCTGTCTCGATGCCAACATTGGCGATTGGGGGGGGTGTCTTGAGTTTACCGGAGGACAATGTAACACCGGTTGGTCCCGATGCCAACGCAGAGTGGATCTACATCTCATAGATGCATTAGAAACACTTAATTTTGCATTTGGATGAAATATGAGAAGCTTGTCGTCGCGAGGACCCAAAAGAAGATGAGTAATTTGCTTGGAAGAGGGCTATAATGTAACTGTTATATTCTTGTTTTTTGTACTCTCAATGACAAAGCCAACATCTGGTACACAAAAGGCATTTTGTAGATTAGACTTTCTGGTGAGCGAGACGTTAAATCACAACGCAGGCTTTTCAAAATAAGAGTGATGTTGATTAAAAAATGTCTCGAATTGAGTGGGAACAGGTGGATATGATGGACTCTTAAAATCATGGAGTGGAACCTTTGTGATATTCTGCATGATAAACTGTACCATACAGCGTAAAGATCTCAACAAAACGCTCAAAGAGTACTGAGCTCTATTCAGCCTACAAGGCCACAGTGAAGAGTCACATGGATCCTTCCACTGCACCATTATCCAGTATATATATATATACAGTAAAGCAGCCGCTGGATCTTTGTAAAAAATGTGCTGAATGAATCCTTAAACGACACTTACCGCATTGTGCGTCTGCGTTTGTCCAACGAGGATCAATATGTTGGAGCAGATTATAGACAAGCAGAAGTTGAGCAGGATGATGGATCGTTCAGAGCGAATATATCTGAAGACACAAAAAAAAGAAGAAGCAAATCAGTGCATCAGATGATGAAACAAGCGAGATGTTACATAAATGCACAAACCGAAATGATTCATCGTCACGTGGTCGCAGCTTATGCTCGTAAAGCGTCGCGGTTACCTCCATAGCACGGCGTAGATCACTGCCAACGTGATCAAGGAGAGGCAGGACAGACCACAGCCAACTATCAATGTCACAGATGGGACCCCTGAGTACTCCATGGTCTGTGGAGGAGACAGAGCAAGACGGAGCAGTCAGTGGGAGGTTGGATGCGGTTCACGCAGGACAGTAAATCTTTATCGTTGCCCAGAGAGGGAACCAATCAAAACAACCACCGCTCGATCTGAATAGTCCACGGTGGGCTCCTTAATGTGCTGCGAGGTTTGAAAGTGCATGCGTGGGCTTGAAGGCTGTTTGGATTGCGAGTCCTTCCACCTATCTGCGCTGCTGGATGGACATTATATATATATATATGTATATATATATATATATATATATGTATATATGATAAAACAATGAAGGCTGAAGAAGCAGAGCATCACAAATACTGTTTGATTTGTTTTTCCTGTCACATTTGGAATCATGCGAGCTGGGCCAATCACAGGCCTGCAATTTGGAGCTAGCTTTATACACACACACACACACAGTATGTGCTTTCATACATTGCATACACTAGTCATGCGGTAGTGAACCGTTACCACAAAACTGCACTTTTATGTCTACGTGAATGTTTTTATCATTCTGCTGTTGAATGCTTCAGGCCTGATAGGGAAAAAAGGCAACTGTGCGCTAATGCAGAGGCTAACACAGTGTAAATACTCTCTGTGTGTTTCAATGTTAATTACTTTATCATCTCAATAAAGTCCAGGCTTCCGGTTCCTTTGATTTCAAGCACATGAGCTCAAAAGATTGTTTAAATAAAAACCCGTCATTCACAGAATCTGTCAGATTTGTTTTCATATCAGAAGAGGAAAAACAACAGAAAAACATGTCAAATCTGACAACTTTTATCTCCAAAATGTGCATTTTGGACTGATGAGAAAAGGGAGACACACCAAGCATCAGCATGCACACGCCCTCCCGCGTGCACGCGCCCACACAGTTATCCAAAATCTATGTGCAAACTACAAACATCGCCCCCCCACACAATCTCCACCTTACCCCTTAAATTACTATTTAACGGGATTAGCACAGCAAAAGATTCAATTTCCCATTCGCACACACACACACACGCACACACACACACACACACACACACACACACACACACAGAGAGAGAGAGGCAACCGCTTCTTCCTTTACATTGGCCTATAAAACCCACACCGAATAACAAATCAATAGCCTACTTACTAGTTCTCTCGGTTGCCGAGCCAAAATGGCGAAGGTAGATACCCGATCACATAAGCATTTTGTATGGGATGCATCTGTGAGCACCGTTTTACATCCCTTTGTGGACCAGGCTCCCCAAGAATCGTTCCTGCAACAAGAAGAGGAAGAAGAAGAGGAAGAAGGCAATTAAGGAGGTTTTTTTTTTAAGTCCAGCGGTGGCACGACTTCACACAGCTGGTCGGCATCGCTTCGGCTTTTCCTCTCTATTTCATTATTTGATTTGAATCGAGAGCTATAGAGCCGACTGTTACATAAATATATATATATATATATATATATATATATATAAAAAAAGCGAGCAGACACATCGACACGGCTCTTATAGGAGCAGCTGGAGCAGATAGAGAGAGGCAGAGAGACGCGGAGGAGGGGGAGGACGCACGGAGCTGTCCAAGCAGACCGGTGCTGATTGATTTCGCCAATACGCAGATAAATAGCAAGGAAAGACGTGCTATAAAAAAAAACATCATTATCCCCCCCCCCCCCCCCCCCCCCCCGTAATGCTAACAAATAAGAGCGATCATATTTACCTGCATGTTTGCCTGCCTCTTTTTCCAAACGCGTTTTTTTCCTCCCCTCTCAATGTTATTCTTTTTTTTCTCCCCCTTTTTCGGTTGATATCCCCCCCCCCTCTTAACTGTTTTAATTAGCAGCTTTTTGGATGCTTCCTTAGGGGGATTTTTTACACCCTGGAAACGGTGGACGGCATCAGATTGCTACTCTGGTTCCTCTCTGCTGGCGCGAGAGGGGGGGGGGGGTTGATACAATGATGGGAAGAGAAGCGCACGCTGTCGCAGGATGTGTTTATTCGGCTGCGGGTCTAAAGGGAAAACGGGCATATAAAATCCTTTTGGATTATTATTCCTGAAAATCATTTTTTTTTTTTTTGTCGGTGCGAAGCGCTTTGCAAAAATAAAAAAAAAAGAAACACTGCAGAAGCGATACCACCCCGCGGAAGCAGCGCGAATGGTTGCAGCCAGTCTCCACTTCACACCGCCAGTAGGTGAAATGAAAGGAGCGCTTCTCTTCCATTTGTCATGATTCGCCCTCCCCTCCACACTCATATTCAATCTTCAGAGGGGAAAAAAAAAAAAAATCACCCACATTGATTAAATGTGAAAACTTCATTTACACTAAACCAAGTGTGACTGTTGCTCTGTTTTTTTGCCGCAGCACATAACCTCATATTAAGATTCGTGTCACAAACACCTGTTGTCTCCTCACTCTACCTACCTACCTACCTACCTACCTACCAACCTATCGCATCCTTCATGACAAAGCTTCACGATTCACATGAGATGGGGATGAGGATTCATACCACTGATTCAGAACAATACAGGGGCGCACTAGCTGCTGATTTGTGTGCCAAGTGGCCTCTGCTGTGTGAGGCAATCCTGCTTTGTCATTTGATCAATATGGCTGCAATATTTATTATTCCTGGAAGGGGACTGTGGAGAACCTTTGCAAATTTCCAACCAGCACTCTGAGCTGTCTGTGCACAGTAATGTAACAATATATATATATATATATATATAAAAAACTTCTTCACTTCACCCCCCTCATCTCTTCTCTTCTTAACTCACTTGTTTGGTGCAAACAACTGATGTATGTTTACCCTGCAGACTGCACACAGTCAAAGCCAGTCAATTCAGTAGTCCAGCACACTCATGTAGCCATTTCATACATACATTTATATATTAAGGCTGTCAATCAATTAAAATATTTAATTGGGATTAATCGCATGATTGTCCGTGAATAATCGTGAAAGCAAAGTAATCACACAATTTTGATCTGTTCAAAATGTACCTTAAAACAAGATTTGTCAAGTATTGAATACTCTTATCAACATGGGAGTGGGCAAATATGCTTGCTTTATGCAAATGTATGTATATATTCATTATTGGAAATCAATTAACAACACAAAACAATGACAAATATTGTCCAGAAACCCTCACAGGTACTGCATTTAGCATAAAAAAGTATGCTCAAATCATAACATGGCAAACTCAAGCTCAAGAGGCAACAACAGCTGTCAGTGTGTCAGTGTGCTGACTTGACTATGACTTGCCCCAAAACTGCATGTGGTTATCATAAAGTGGGCATGTCTGTAAAGGGGAGACTTGTGGGTACCCATAGAACCCATTTACATTCACATATCTTGAGGTCAGAAGTCAAGGGACCCCTTTGAAAATGGCCATGACAGTTTTTTAGAGTAAGTTGGGAGCGTTACTTAGACTCCTTCATGACAAGCTAGTATGTCATGGTTGGTACCAATGGATTCTTTAGGTTTTCTAGTTTCATATGATGCCAGTATCTTCATTCTAGCTTTAAAACTGAGCCCAACCTCCCTGAGCTACAACCTCCAAAAGATCGATAGCGTTTATGTGTTAAAGAAATTAGTGGCGTTAAAACGAATTTGCGTTAACATGCTATTATCACGTTACTTTGACAGCCCTAATATATATAGAGAGTTATCTAAAAGCAAAGAATGTTGTAAAGATGATATATAAAGCGTATATATTCTCTGCAGGCTGTGTACCTCACTGCAGCTGCAGCATCACATCTTCGGGGTCTATAGTGGATGCACCATCCTTCTGATTGAAAAATTCAAGGATTTCTTCGATGGCTTCATAAAGGAGGGTTCAAACACTGACGTTTCATGGTGATAAATAAAAGTCGGGGGTCAGGCTCCTGGAAAAGTCCTCATGAGTATCTCTATTGTACTATTGAGCTGTACTGAATAATACGAATTAAACAGTGACTCTAGGAACCTCTTCTATTGATTTAATAGACAGTAGCATTAGAAATGTTCTAAAGCACTGTGTACTTGAACATTTCTTTAACCTTGATGCCAAATGAGTGCATGATGTATAGACAGAAAAACAACACGCCTGGCATCGGTGACCTCCAATCAATGACAAAAACACGCTGCTGCCGGCATCCCAAAGCACTTTTAAAGGCTAAAGGACTTGTTGGACTTCATTGTGTAACTACAGCTGCCCCAGAAGCAGAAAATTGTGCAAAAGTAGAAAGCGTTGTTGGCTGCCGCTTTTCATCAATAGAGGTGGCTGACCATCTGTGAGCTTTCAGTTTTAAAACAAACATTGTCCCTGCCAGCCTAAACAATTACCCTGAACTGTGTATGCGCCCAATGAGAAGTTGCAGAGTGGTGAGTTCTTCAAAAGTGTAGCTACCGGGGGGGTTGTTCTGTAACCTGACCCACCAGATGGTTTGTTACACAGAACCATCTGAGAATCCGTCATTGGAAAATGTTTGGAAAAGGGCAGGCACTTTCAAACAAAATACTTGGCAGGTGATTGGATGAACCATCTGTCAATCAAACTCTTGCCGAATCCAGTCAGGAGAAGAGCGAAAACATTGATTTCAGTGCAGTCAAAGAGTATAAAAGCAAAGAGACAATGTTTTTTTGATAGTCACTGCCACCATTTTGGACTAAAAACACTTATTATATTGATTATATTTTTATTGTTCAACACGGGCCGTTTCGATAGACACATTAAACATGACAATAGAATAGAAATAATTTTGTTTTACTTTTGTATGGCACTTAGCTAAGCGGACATTTTTACTGGCGTTTGGTATTCCCTTTCAGTCCAAAATGGCGGAAGCGATGTCGCAATGAAACGAACAATTGGCTTTCACTTCTTGGCAATATACGTTCTTTGGTGCCCTTCTCTGCTCTTCTTTCAATGAAGAAATACTCTCCATTTCTGATATAACTAATGCTACTGCAGCATAGTCATGCACATTTTCATGCAGTTTGGGCTAAAAAAAATGTAATAGTAGTGCAGGCTTTTCATTGTTTGAGGTAATTCCTGTAGGACAGAGAGACGGGCTGTGATGAAGTCGTTGGGTGACCGACAAGCATCAAACGCTTCACACAGCTGCCAACCTGAGATCACCCTTTGCTGCTGTTGCACTCTCAAAAAACCCGATTGTCACATTCAGAAGCAAACCCACACTCCGACGCACACTTCCTTGTGATGAGACTGATAGCATGTGTGATGCCTCTACTTCTCGATAACTTTTTGGATGAATCAACCGTCCCCCCCCAACCCCGGCGAGGACTCAATCCTCGACGTGATCTGTTCCTAACTTTCTGACTTGCTAGATGTTTGCTTCTCCTTTGTGCCAGTGAGAGGAGCTGACAGGAGAACATCCCAGACTGGGGATTTATGTACGCCATGTTTGATGTGTTGTCTGACCTTATCGGGGGGGGCTCGGCGGCCTCCGAATATAAAAAAACGTCCCCTAGAGAAAGTGTCAACGCTGATGTTAACCACAGTGAGACTGATGACATGACAGACATCACACACCCTTGGTTGACCACTTTCTATTCAATGCAGTGATGTATTGACAACTTCGCATTAAAACTTCCAGGACTGAAATTTGTGACAGATTTTGATCGTGCTCCAATTTTAAAAAAATATCTAGGTGTCAAGATCGCGAGATAAGTGACAGCGGAGTGACTTAAAAAGTCGACAAAGTTTTAGACACATTCAGTATTTAAACCCTCGTGTCTCGCTGAAACAGAGAGATAGACAGTTGCTCAAAACTCCAATTAGGTTTGTCTTCCTTGCTGAACTTTGACAGATCGTGTTCCTCCAGCCACAGAGATCTTATTACTAAACCCATAACTTATCCACACTTCCAAGCAGTGCACTTAAGAGTCAAAGATTGAAGCTCCGCAACCTCATCATTGTCCAGCTAAACAAGCCGGTGCAGCCGTACAGACTGAATGATCAGACTATTCTTATATACCAGTCACTTTTGCATTTGAAACCGTTTTGTATTTCTTCGGGAATGTGGGATAACCATCCAAAAAGTTCTTTAAATTCATGGCATGCCCCCATCAGGTTAGCCAGGCGCTGGGCTGAGGGCTTAAAGAGCGCCTCAGGCAATGCGCTTAAGGCATTTTTATAAAGTCTTGAAAGACCAGCACACAATGACAGAAGAGGCTGAAGAGGGTGGGGGCAACGCTGGGAAATGATTCTATCCAGGTTGGATCTCTTGATGATGGGCAATTCATAACAGCCCGTGTGCCCCGTTGCGTGTCTTAACTAAATGAAGAGAAAAGAAAAATGGGTGCATGTTGTTTTAGCAAGAAAAATCTGACGAAACCAGCGGGCCACCTCCGGGTCTGAGAAGTGAAGCCAATGCGGAAGTGCCTTAAACTTGCATTCTTTCTAATAGCCAGCAGGAGGCGACTCCTCTGGTTGCAAAAAAGAAGTCTGATTGTATAGAAGTCTATGAGAAAATGACCCTACTTCTCACTTGATTTATTACCTCAGTAAACATTGTAAACATGAGTTTATGGTCTCAGTCGCTAGTTTCAAGTCTTCTTCAATACAGCATGATGTTCATTTAGTAAATTATGGTCCCATTTAGAGTGAAACAGACCATAAAGCAGGGTATGAATTAGGGCGTGGCTACCTTGTGATTGACAGGTCGCTACCACGGCGTTGTCCGGTCTGGTTGTTGTCCGTGTTTTCGTCTTACAACTTTAACCCTTTCACAGTGTGTTTTCAGTTCATGGAAGTTAAATGTAACATTTTGATCGCCTAAAAATGTCTTATTCAGCATTTGGTTGCACTTAGCTCCGCCCTCTTGTGTCACTTCTGGTTGCAAAAAACCAAGATGGCGACGGCCAAAATGCCAAACTCGAGGCTTAAAAACGGCAGTCCACAAACCAATGGGTGACGTCACGGTGACCACGTCCACATCTTATACACAGTATAGTCTATGGACAAAACCCTCAAAAAGAGGTAGACAAGCTAAAGAAGCTGCAGTTTGGATTTGTTGGTGAGGACTCCACAGGTACGTACAAAGTGAAGGTGTCGTGCACCAGCTAATAGGTCCGTTATGCATTTGCTGTCACATTAAAGGAACAGTGTGTAGGATTTAGCGACATCTATGCGGTGAGGTTGCAGATTGAAACCTCTCCCGTGTGCCAAGCGTGTAGGAGAACTGGAGGATAGCGGCCGACGCAAAAAAAGTTGTTGTAAGAGTAGAGTGGGTCATTTGGAGAATAGACGAATCCGGCGCCACCATTACTGCAGCTTAGAACTACAGCTGCAACTCTGAGAATATCAAGTGAATGTACAGTGGAAGTTATGTCTTTTATGTAGTGCTTGCTGCTACATGTAAAGCTTGTTGTGATTGTTTGTCTTTACTACTTGCTACTCTTGTTCTGTTGTTGTATCGCCTGATACTGTTTGTCTGGTCCTGTCCGTTGATTGTGTGCCTGTCTGCATTTCTTTTATGTAATGCTTGTCAAGTATGCCAGTGCTGTCTTTTTAGCTTTTGATATTCCTTTTCACCCCCTACCCCCTTCCCTCAAGAGGCTTTGCCTTTTGCCAGGCCACCACTGTAAATAAGAATTTGTTCTTAATTGACTTGCCTGGTTAAATAAAGGTTAAATAAAATGTATAAAATGATTGATTGACTGGTGTGTAGTCGGGTCTTCATTCATTGGGAACACCTGAGCCGATGTTCCAGCACTATAAGAGTGCACCCTACTCAGGAACGGTCTCTGTTCAGTTGTTTCTGTTAGTTTTTTGAATAAACAAATGGTTTCTTTTCCGTAGATCCTAGTGCTGTCTCCCATTATTTGCCATGGCTTAGAGCTGGCCATGAGAAATTGTGGGCTTGTTCGATTCTGATTCCTAGGTGTTTTGGTTGTGTGCATTTAATCATTTTCCTCTTTGTGTTTGAACACTTCCAGGTGCTGTTGATTGTAGGGGTTTCCCAGGCAGGTCTGAGTGGAGCGACCAATCAGTGGCTGGCTGGTACCTAGAAGGCGGGGTCTTTGGGGATTCCCTGATTTATTTGCATACTCTGGTTTGAGCCTCGTTTGGTCTGATTGCAGGTCGGAGAAAACACCTGGGTGAGCTGAGTGTTTTTGTTTGTAGAGGGCAGAGCATGGTGGGAGTCTGACCAAAGGAAGGTAAGTGTTGACAGGCTGGTGTGTAATTGTTTTGGAGCCAAAACTATTTTCCCCTGTTAGGCATAGCAGTGTTGCTCCTTTGAGTTTCGCTGTTTTTTTTTTTTTTAAGTGTTGGGGTGAAAGCGTTTCCAGCTTAATTGTCTCAGGAGCATGTCCGTGGCTGTGGGGTGGTGGCTTCCCCCATACCAATGATCTGTAGTGCATAGTTAGATAGTTTAGTATTTGGTTCGTCAGATAATGGGGACGCTCCTGTGTGTTTTTTTTTTACAGCCAGTGTGTTGACTACTGCGTTCTATTGGTCTAAGTTTGTAAAATGGCTACTGTTGAGGGTTTTTTTGAGACTCCATCAGACTTGTTTTTAGATGGCTGCACAAAAGAGCAGTTGTTAAAAATTGCAGTTAGTGAAATAGTCTCGAAATTGAATGTCTTGATTTGTGTACAGAGACACGAATTTCCCATTTCCAATCAATTTGTATGTAATCCACGTATTTGTGAACCAGGAAGTATAAAGAGCATAGAGAGGAGGTCGGGGTGAATGGGTGGGTCAAAAAAAACACCGGACTTTCGCCCAGGAGGCCGGTGTTCGTGTCCCGTGTGAAACTAGAAGTCAACGTTGATTTATTTGTCATGTAACTTCCGTACTTAACTTATGGCACTTCCAGTGTTATTTTAACCCAAACCGCAGTCTTTTCCTAAACCTAATGAAGTAGTTTTATTTTGAAAAGACTGGAGTGGAAATTGACATTCACGTGTTGCTGGACATTTGTAGGAAAACACAAGAAAAATACATTGTTGAAAGTCATGCTGAGCGTCACGTAAAAAAAGGCAAATTTGTGTATTAGATATAATTATAGATTTTAATAGTATGTATGTATGTAACAGATTAAATTTTGAGTATTTTACTGCCGTGAGACTCTGTTGCACTATATTTTTGAAATCAGTGACGAGATGCTCATGGAGACAGTTGGGTCCATTTTAAAAGCTAACTTGTATGAGATAAATGTGTTAGCGGGTATAGCGGGAGGTACTGTTGAGGGCGCTACTGGGCTGTTTTTTCGCTGTTACGGCAGATTACTAGTTTGTCCTTTGAATTGTTTTGTCGTGGTTTCTGTGGGCACCCCGTCTTTATTAATGTTATATTCCATTTCTGCCAATAGATCCTCTTAACAGCTACACACTGTTCCTTTAATGCTGAGGTATTTAACAACATGACAACATGTGAATTCTGCTCTCTCATGTATGAATCAACCCCACGAGGTTTAAAGTAAGGCAGTATATAAATACAACAAACACAATCGAGTCAGTCAGAACGAACAATGACACCGCTGTACTTGTACTGCCTCAGGGTGCACATGTGCTTTACCCCAACTCACATCCTGTGTTCTCACCCACACAAACACAGCCAAACCTCCCGCCGTCAACTAATGCATGGTTTGTGTCCATCACGAGTCCTTCGCTGGAGCCAAGCTTAGAATTACTGTAAACATCGCCCACTTTGTTGCTTCTCCTTCTGCCTCCCGACATCCTTTCACAGTGTACAGAGGTCATGGACTGCGCTGTGGACAACCAGAGGTCCCAAGCAAAAAACGGAAGCGGTTTCATTTCATTATAAACGAAATCCACCAGAAACAAAGAATTCAATGCTCTCAACGTTATCGCCTCCCCCATCTGCAGCGTCCACAGTTTCCATTCAAAACCGACCTAAAAACAAGTCTTCCCACATGGGTCCCTGCAGGACTAAATCTGATCAAGTGCGAGTCTGTGGAGTAAATGTGTCTATTTGAGGATCTATGATGTGAAAAACTTTTGACGACTGCTGATCTCAGATAGGGAAATGTCAAAAGAAGCTTGACGTCAAAGAAGGAAGCCATTAGAGAGAGTTTTTTTCAGCAGAGTTAGAAAGCTTGAACCTAAAATCGAATGCAACTTTTAACTGAAAGATAAAGCCGGAGACGTGACTTTTGAGCGCTAAATATATATCACCGGCTGCAGGTGCTTTTACTGTTTACACAACTTGTTGAATTTCTTATGTAGCTCTAAACTAAAGTAGACAAAACCTGTTGATGGTAGATTCTTATTTTGGTCCACAGGTCGGTGAGAGGCTATAGAAGCCTGATTTCTTTTGTCTGTTAATAAGCATCGGCAAAGCAAAGCTGGAATATAAATGTGTGTATGTATATATACAGTTTATTTAACTAGCTAGAGACAGGGTCAAATAGCAGCAACAATAGGTACGACAAAATACATTACATCAGTGCGCTAACAGGACAGCATGTTGGTCATGTGTTTGTTATTTAATTGGAACAACTGCAGCTAGCAGCTACCACTTCCTTTATTCTAAGTTTAATATCATTTAAAGAGATAAGGGTCTCAAGTTTAAGCTTGGCCTGCAGATCGTTCCAGGACCGTAGTGGACCAGGCCTGTTTAGCCAGCTTCTGTACTGATAGAAGGCACTTTAAACTGCAGCCATTTGTGTTACCTAAGATTAAAACTGTTTTGGAGAAATACAAACTTCCGGTTTAAATATAAGGAAAATTGACATACCTCAGGGCGGAGTGATACAGGGGGTCAAGTTTGAACAAGGTGGACGGTGAGGCAAACCTGTAAATAGTATCACTATAGTCAGTCTGACTCAAGAAAAGGTCAGCAACTAAGCGTTATCTTGATGCCATGGAAAAAAAGGACTTTAGCCTGTACAGAAAACCCAGTGTGAATATTATATTCTTTGCAAGATGGTCAATGTGGCATTTAAAACCTAGACTTTTGTCCATCCAAATTCCCAAGTATTTATAATTGTCAATAGACAATTACAGTAGAAGAGAGACACCATCAAGAGTATGAATAGGAAGGGTTGGAACTTTTGTTCGCTCAGGAGAGAAAATCATAGTTTTAGTTTTTTCAGAATTTTCTGGTACTATATTCTAAAAATGTTTAAGAACCCCGTTGACGGAGAACCAAATCTCGCTGTAAAGGCTTCTCTTCTTGGTTGGCAGCGTTTAGTGTGGCCTGTTTGGCTCAAATCCAGGATCTCCAGATGTTGGTAGAACCTGAGCAGCTGCTTTTCACACCTTAACACATAAATGATTAATTGTGCTTTGATTCCACAGGAAGTGGAGTGTTCTTGGTAAATTCATGGTATAAACTGTATAGGGCTAAGTAATTTGAGATACAACTATTGAGGCAATTCCTTAACAAAAGCTGAATTACAGCATTTTACTTCTCATCGGTTTAGGGAACTATATTTTGTCGTGGAATTAGCAGTTTTTCTACCATCATAACCAGTATTTTATTTTCCTTGACCATTCATTTAATACTAATATTATTAGTTTAAAACATATTGCAACTAAATCCACCAACAAACTTCTAGGCCTCGTGTTATTAGAACGTGTCTACAGCTTCTTTTTTTTTCACATCCTTTAGGCTGTTCTTATTTAGTATATGACCTTGTATGTTCTGCAGAGTAAATCATCTAAATTGACTAGAAAGGAAACATTTCATCTCGTGGTCTCAGCACATCTTTTCCCACCGCAGTTAAAGCCAAACATATCACACGTGTTCGGCCATAAATATTACAATCTGTTTACTGCACCGTAAAAAGGAAACAACATTTAATACTTACAATAGCGTCGTTGTAGTATTATTTATTACCTTTAGAGTGTTTTAGAGAGGAAGCAAAAAAAAAAGATGAAACAAGGGGAATCACACCTTAAAAACAGGTGTAATAAATACGGCAGTCAGTAAAAAGGCTGTGTGATTTAAAGAGGGGTCAAGATGCTGTTAATTCTGATGTGGCGAGTTATTTAAGGATCTAAAAGCCTTTAATGATGAAGGTTGTCCGCTTCAGTTTAAGGTTTGGCCTCGATAAGACTTTGGTGGATAATCTGAGCGGGGGATGCAAAAACATCTGCGATTAAAACGTCAAAAAGACACTCATACGGCTTTCCACGCACTCCTTGCGCTTTACAAGGATTCAGAGGATTTTAAAAGTGTCTAATTGCAGGGGAACGCCAAAAGGCTCGTAATGAGCTCGTAATGTCATTCTGTAATTTTCTTTTTCTGCGAGTTTAGTGGCAGTTTGGAGCAACTAAGGAGCTTGAATTCATGCGAGCGGTTACAATGCTTAAAATGGGATTAATTAATCTTCTCAAACCAGTTAAAGAAAGATGAGTTCTCAGCTTCGACGAGCTGGAAAGTAATCTGATTTAAACTTATGCTGGATCTCAAAGATAGTGCACATTAGTGTAAGATAAAGAACCCCCCCCCCCCCAAAAAAAATATAAATTTTTTAACACTACAGGGAAAGTTGACTGATCTAAAATCACTGGGTTGCATTTCACATTATTCCCTTGGCACAGTGGTGGTGGGATATTGGCAATTTCAGGCTTGTTTGATGGCTGAAAATATTGACATTTCAAAGAGTAATAAAAGTGTATGCATCTGACCTGTTTACACTGGGTGCTGTGGAGCTGCAGACTTGAAGAGTAAATGAAAAAAAAAGAAAAAAAAAGATATTGGCTCTCTGGATAGTCCAATGTTTTATTTCTCACATGGAGAGTTGCATATCAGCATGTTTATTCATATCCGCGTTTTATTCTTTACTCCTTTAAGCTAATCGCTGTCAGGGGCAGTGGATTATCCTACCAGTCCTCTGGGTTACTAAACCAGTCAAAACACGACAATCCCAGGAAGCATGTGTCATTACATATGGTCCAGGCCTTCGCCTCCTGTGACAGGTGAGTCATTTATTATTATTTGACTTGCAAAGAATTAAATGAAGATTGCTTGGGAACTAATTATGTTGTCAAGACTTATTTCACTCTTTAAAATTATGCAGAAAAAACATCTGCTGTATTGATTGTTGTATCCATCGTCACATTAATTATCATCTTCTTAATATTGCTGATTATCGGCGATGGAAGATTTACTCTGATCCTTTACTTATGGAAAAGTATTAATGCCACAGTTTGAAAATACTCCATTACAAGTAGAAGTCCTGCATTCAAATATATTATTGGATTATTATTGATTGACTGATGCATAATTTACAGGTAGCGTTTTAATGTTGGAGTTGGAATTAAATCGAATTAGTACCAAAAGTACCTCAATCTTGTGCTTAAACCTTCAGTAGACAGAATGTTTTTGGCATCATTGGGCAAAAATTCCATAATAACCTTTCAGCATATTGTAATTCAAGTGTTTTGAGAGAAAACTAGGCTTCTGCACCTCCTCATGGCTCTGTTTTCAGGCTTTAAAAAAATCTAGACTGTGACGGGAGGCTTTAGCCAATCACAGGTCATTTCAGAGAGAGAGCGTTCCTATTTGCTGTATGCTCGGTGGGCGTTGCTTGGTATTTCCTCAACTGATCCAAACATGGCTGCCGCGTCACAAACTTTCTCATTTTACAGCTAAACAGTGCCTTACAAGATTATTCTGAAAACATTTGAGGGAGAAATAGTCATTACAGTAACAGAATATTGATTCATATTTGATCAGCGCTGCCTAGTTTGACCGTTTGATCAGAGTTTGCGAGTGATTGACAGCTGCTCAGAGACGGCAGGCTGCAGCTCAGCTCTGATTGGTTGTTTTCCTCCGGTCTGTGAAATCTTGCAGATGCCGTTAGGAGCACCGGAGGACACAGAGGAACATGATTTTTTTTCAGATTATCAGTCTCATGCACTACTGTCAGGATATAGTGACCGTTTTATAAAAATAACTAATACTAAATAACTCATATTTGCTCCAATTCTACACACTGCAGCTTTAAGTTCAGTACTTAAGTCACTTTCCACCACTGCAAATTATCAATCCGAGTATCATGATACTTTATACAATTTTGTGGATCTTCTAGTCTCAACAAATGAAAAAGTATTTTTTTAAATCATACAAACTACTCAAAACTGGTGAGAAAGAATTGCTTAATTATAGCATTGTTTTTCTGAATTGTTTTGCTGGCCTGCTTCCCCTTAAATGGTTGGATTTTAATATATCAAATTATTCACATTAAACCAGTGCCTTGATTCAGTAGAAAACATCCCAAATAAAAAGCATGAGAAGCTCTTGCCGTCCCCCTTATGGCTCCCTTTTGCGAACAAAAAGAACAATACCTTTATCTAGTTTTGCATGTTATTAAGATTTAACAGCACCTTATTAAAAATGCTCTCATTCGGTTCACACTGCATAGCAAAACATGAGCAAAGTGGGCCCCAAAGTAAATGAAGAATGCATGCGCTCTATCACAATATCAAGCTGCAGCTTTGTAGCGATGAACAGCGTGTTCTCTTCACAGCTGCTTCCATAAACAGACAAATCACAAGAGTTTTTCCTCGTGTTGTCACATGAGGATACCGGCGCCTCAGGCTTGCACCCCATGTGGTGAAAGCAAAGCAGCACAGACTCAGGTGTGGCAGCTTTTCTACAGTAGCTGCCTCCAGTGTTCCAGCTCGGTGTTCACACGTCCTGTATCCGGACCTCAGCGAGTCCGAGGACACACTTCTCCACTTGTGAACAACATTTTCGTCCTGCTAATGGCTACAGCGAGCACTCTCTTTTGGTTTGGACCAACATGGCTGACAGATGGCGTATTGCCCCCTCAATGAGTCCTGAGAGTGGCTGCTATTGTGTTGTAGGGCGAGCCAACTGTTTGAAATGAACATGATAATCATACCGTGGAGTCATTCGGCGATGCTCTGATTAAAATGACTTAGTCAAAAAATGCAGAAATGAAACACTTGGGTTTGTGAAAGTCAGAGAAAGAGAATGGAGCAGAGTTGTCCCAGTTGGATCTTTGCTGTTCAAAAATAGACCAGTTGCCCTCAAATACCATGATAGAGGACAGACTATGCACAGTTCACATGCTATTTCACAGTCAAAAATAACAACCTCGTACAAGCTGTTGCCTGAGCTGGTTCACCCACAGCTGCTGGTTCCAGTGAATAAAGCAAAACTGAGGTCCAAAATATAACTTCAAATACACACTTAATATTTAGTATGTATATAGGGCTGATGTTGTAACATGCTATGTGCTTTCTTTCATTCTGTTTCTGGAAAATATTAGATATACAAATCAGGTTAGCCATCGCTGTCCTGGTTGATTTGTCGACACCTTTTACAGTAAGTAGTGAGTTGCGTTCAAAAGTAGGGCTGCACAATTTTGAAAAAAATATCAGATTGTGATTATTTTGACTGATATTGCAATTGCGATATGATTTGCGATATTAGAGGGAATGATCATTTTTACATCATTATTCTCATTATCATTTAAAAAAGATATTTAAATGATTATGGAGGGATTTTTTTTGCGTGGATCTGTACCGAACAAAGATGTTTTGTGGAAGTCTGTAGAATATGATGTGTAGGCCGGGACATCTCTGCAGCACCAAAATATTTAATTAATTATTATTATTTTTTTAGATCATTTTTTGGGGCTTTTATTGCCTTTTTTTAGTGCAGCTGGAGAATGAAAGGAAAGGAGGGAGAGAGAGAGGGGATGACACGCAGCAAAGGGCCACGGTACGAAATCGAACCCGGGCCGCTGCCAAGGACTCAGCCTACATGGCGTACGCTCTACTGTGGGGTAGAGGTCACATCACAATATTTAATTTTAAATGGTAATTTGACACACATTTTGCCTTTAACAAATATTACGATTTTAACAAACACTGTGATTTGAAAATTGCAGAAGGCCATATTACGATTTCGATAGAATTTGGATTAATTGTGCAGCCCTATTCAAAAGACACAAATATATATCGGCCGTTGGGGGACGCAAACCTTGAGCAGTTACTGCACTTAATCAGAAATACAACAGAAGAAGAGCAGCTAGTGTGTCACTTTACAGTGCACCCAAACAAACCACTGGCTGAGAGGACTCCCCACATTCAACAATGCCATCCGACACCAAATGTTTTCTTCCACATGACAGCATGTGAAATGCATCGCTTCCTGTGTGAATCCCTAGTGCATGGGTATGTGATTTGAATCCCTCACGGGAAAAAGGGGGACTCTTCCAGTAGCAAGTAAAAGAGAGAATGCAAATACATTGAATGGCTATTGCTCAAAAACAGTTGGCCATAAATAGTATTAAAAACAGGGTTTGCTATAATGAAAATGTGAAGGATTAGAACTGTTAATAATTAAACAGCTATTAGCTTCTGTTCCCTATTTTTTCTTCATGTAATTAGTAAATAGTTGCCTCTCAGCTAAAGCAGTGAACAGGCCTCACTGCAAAGTAGCAAGAAGAAAAGTTGACTTTCTGCGAGTGGAAATGCTCCAACAACTTTGGTTTTATCAAGTGACACTGTGACAAAACCGCTGCTGTCAAATGTTTAACAGTTCAGGTACAGAAACCATTCCACTGCAAACACGGCGACATCAAATCCACTTAAACAGCATCACAACACCAAACTCAGGCCAAACAATCCCAACTTTAAAGTGTACGTACACTAAGAGGCAACAAAAGTTACAGAAAAGCATAGGCGTGTTGAAGGGTGTGGACAGAATAATGACAACACATTACAATATACTCTAGCTTTATAACTTTCTTAGGAATGCTTTTTCGTAGCAAAGTTTTGTGGCGATTGTGTCAGGTCTCATCATTGGTTTGTGCCGTTGTCGTGTGGTGTTTCCTTTTGCTAATGCAGCTGTGTTTTGCATATGTCCTCATGATTTTTGAGAGTTTCCCCCCCTCGCTATGTTACATAATGCTGCAGTATTTGTGGTGCTGATGCTCCAGCACTTCAGGCGGTGACTATCTGGCCTGTTTGTATCTCTGGAAGTTGCCTTATAAAATTTTTATTTTTCCGATCTGGTCTGTTGAAGCCCACACACGCTGCTAATTGGTTTTAACTTTAAAATGATGTACAGGTATAGTGCGACTCACTTGCACGAATGTGTCCATAACAGTGACTTACAGGAGTGGACTTATGACTCATGAGTGACTCAGGGGGCGTTCTCATTAGAGTCTTGACGAAATCATGACGGTATATGCTGGACACAGGGACACTGCAATATCTGGAACCTCAGCAACGCTGACTCAGACACTGAAAAACTTCAACATGTGTTAACGCCTCGTTTCCACATAGTTCTTTGTACGTAGACAAGTTAACCTGAAGTTCATTCATTCCTAACCTCCGTGATCTCCGATGTGTTTACGAAACTCCTGACAGACCCTATGCACTGTGTGCCACAGGAAGTTAGCGTTTTATGCACATTTTATGCTAACTTCCAGTGGAATTAGCGAATTAATAACTGATTGTAATACAGCTCTATTTATACCTTTTTTTTCCAAAGGAAAAGTTCAAAGGCATATTTTGTGAAATATTTTGTTAAAAGACGAATAGCCTACGAACCACTATGCATAAACTCTATATGTTAAACAGCTAGCTTGTACCAACGTTAGCTAAATATGCCTTCGAACTTTTCACCTAGAAAAAATGTATAAATGTGACTCATCTAGACTAGAAACTAAAAAAACAGACAAAATGTAATTCTCTCCCAAATCTGCGGTGAGACGAGAGATGTAGTTCATTGACAAAACTAAATGATACTACGACAAACGAAAACTTTCTTGACTTGCAAAATTATGTTTTAAACTGACAAACATCATCTGTGTGATTCATGGCACAATTCAAACGGGATCAAAAAATTATTTGCCTCTCGCCGTTGACTACCGTACATATAATTTCTAAAATAGAGTCCCATGGGGTCAACCAGAAGGGGAGGGACTTCGCCTCTCCATATGCATGATGAGAAGTAATAAATATATACAGTATATATACTAGCCTACATCCTGTTTACATTCAGCTTATCCATTTGGAATATTTCACACACAAAACAAAACTGTGGAAACGAGAGTCTCAGCAAAGCTTATTAAGCGTGTTACACAACTATTTAATTTATAGCTGGACTTTTGCAGAGGGCTACATTATGTCATAAGGTTTTTACATTATTTTGTCCACCCCCTGATAACAGTTTAATGTACAATTTTGCCCTGCGAGGTTATATTCTCCAGCTCCCTTTCTTGTTTGCCGTGCTATTGGCTTACCCAGCTTCTTTGCAAAGAGAAATGTGTTCCTGACTTCTGAAGATGAAGGGAGGACGCACACTAACTCAATCTCAGAGGCGAAACAGAAAAGTAACATAACAACAACAGAACAATTTAGACAAGTGAAAGAGCATGCCCACTTACATGATGCTGCTGTCCCACAGTGCACAGTAAGGGTTCATTGTTCCCTGGAAGGCCAAGAAAAGGACAAAATGTTTATCAGCTAAATAATGACGATAATTGATCATCATCACCACCATCATCATCACCATCATCATCATCATCATACACCAACCGCCCATTTGTCCTTCAGTGTAGATCTTTGTGTTTCATGGATCACATAAATTAGAGCGCGGAGTGCACCATCAGAGACACTTGCTGACACGCTCAGACTTGCGTGCACTTTATCTCCGAGATGAATAAAAAGGGCGCGGATCATAAAAGGGATTGTCCATGTAATTATCTGACTGCAGCGGCGCTCTCCTGACACCGGCCGCTTGCAAATTAATTATCGAGCCAATTAACCGCCATTGTGTGTCGGCTGACGGGAGGTTATATGTGATGTGGTCATTGTTGGAGCATTCAGTCAACAGACAAAGACTCTTTCTAGAGTGTTTTATACCAAAAACATAACATGAAAGGCAACATTCATGGGTTCA
Source organism: Sebastolobus alascanus (assembly GCA_916701645.2). Classification (NCBI taxonomy): domain Eukaryota; kingdom Metazoa; phylum Chordata; class Actinopteri; order Perciformes; family Sebastidae; genus Sebastolobus; species Sebastolobus alascanus. Next base: position 1,419,255 of record CAKAOJ020000248.1, on the reverse strand, counting down.
AACAACATATGTATTCGTAGATCTGAACAGTGGTGGAAAGTAACTACGTACATTTACTCAAGTATGCTACTTAAATACAATTTTGAGGTACTTTACTTGAGTATTTCCATTTTCTGCAAATTTATACTTCTACTACGCTACATCTCAGAGGGAAATAATGTCCTTTTTAATCCATTACATTAATTAGAGAACTTTAGTTACTTTTCAGAGTAATATTTGACCTGAAACACATATAAGCTTATAAAATACAATATATTGTTTAAGATTAAAGCAGTGGTTTTCAACGTTGTAGTCATATTATCTCTGTATGTTAATCTTGTCTCTAGGTAGAGGCTTCAGTTTTTTGCCTCTCCCTGCACTGTATATTATTTATTTCTTTTTTGTTATGTTTGTGTAGTCTTAATTTGTGCAAAAAATAATTAAACATAAACGTTTTTGACGTCGTAATCTCTTACAAGACATCTATCTGCCTGACCCCTACAGTAGGTTTGGAACCACTGGACTAAACTGTATATAAAGTAGTTGTTTAAGTTATAATGCTGTTTACACATTGATTAATCTGTATTAACAATCTATAATGTAATGAAATGTATATTAATGCGCCATTCAATGGACATTTTTCTGCAGAACGAGTACTTTTACCTTTGATACTTTTAAATACATTTTGCTATTGATGCTTTTGTACTTTTATTTAAGTACGATTTTAAATGCAGTATTTCTACCTGCAATAGAGTATTGTTTACACTGTTGTATTAGTACTTTTACTTGAGTAAAGGATGTGAATACTTTCACATCTGAAAATGACAGAATGACGTGTTGGTCTTACATTTGCCAGGTGAGCCAGTTCGATCTCCAGGTGGGAATCCGTCGTCTTGGGCTCAGGTCTCACAGTCACAGCGATGACCTTGGAGTTCACGACTGTGTGGTTCCTGAGTCAAACAAAGACGCCCAACGATTAGACAATGAATGGAGCTACTTGGATGTTCCTGTCACATGCTGTCTAATGGGAGACACCACAGGTGAGTAGGGTAACCATTTTAACTAATAAATATCACCCTGAAACTTCCCCAGTTGATTATTTACATTAAGACAATTATTTTTTTTGGATTACATCTTTTCTGAAATGTTATGTTTAAATATGCAAATGAGGCATTATCTAATGCTAACTTCTGGTGAATTTAGGAGAAATCTACAGACGTAAATAAAAAATGTAGTAAAATAAACACCTTAATGTGTATTTTGAATGTTTTCTTTCCACTAGTCTGAAAGAAGACATGTTATGGAAGCGAAATAGCCCAAAATCACAAAATTGAGTGCATGAAAAACAACGTTTTTGCCTGTAGTGTTTCGCCTAAATTGTCATTGAGGAACAAACCCTCACTTTTCTAACACCCTGTGGTAAAGTAGAGGCTCATCATGGTGGATATATCAGCTTAGCTCTGTTAAAATGTATATCCCTATACTTACGGGTATAGAGGATAAACAACATTTCCAAAAGCCTTAACCATGAATTTATTTATGCTCTGTGAAGAAGCATCCACACTTAAGGATTAGGTTTAAGTGCCGGGTCAGTGAGACTAATGCAGGATCTATAAGGAACACTAGTACCAAACCTGATTAGGGGGGTCTCTGAGAGGATTTTGTGCACATATAGTTTGAATTTAAAGTTCCCCTCTAATCTTATCTAATCATCTAACATCTAGAGTGCTTTGATTTTATTTTAAAAACTACTTGAGTATTAGTCCAAGGTATTTTCGCTAGTGCAGCTCGTATTGAATACGAACCCAAATATCAAGGGTGGGAGGATTTTAAAAAGCTGCCCATTAGACGTCAAAGCGGCTACAGTATACAGGATGTTCACCAAAACATCTAAGCAGACCAGAAAGCAAAGAGCACAAATCAAAGGCTCGTCTAAACCAAACGAGATGTTTCTTTGTATCCTACGCTTTTTAAAAAATCCGCCATTATAGTCCTGTTTCAAAAACCTTCTCCAGCTATTGTACAGTTGACAGAATATTCTTCTTATTAGAAGCTGAAATACATGAGCGCTTCTCACTGGGAGGAAAACTGTCAACTTCACAAAGGGAAGTAGAGGTGTCCTACCAGCACCACTTGAGCTGAGAATATCTTCATCTGACTTTCTCCTACATTTACAAGTCAGTTTTCAGGACTTGTTAAAAAAAAAATGGAAATCAATGGAGTAATGGAGACCTTTTTTTAGTGCTAGCACTTAGAGACTTCTGACATTTGGTGGCGAAAAAGTTAAGTTCTTCTTTGAAACTTCACAAGCTTAAAATTTGGCAAATAAACAAATTGCCACTTGATGTGCTTATCCTCCCGTCAGTCTGGAGAGGGCGAGCTTCAGCTTCCCGTTATGAGCTCCTCTCCACATGTGCACAGAGGGCTGCTGCTCCACCTGTGACAGCTGGCCTGGCCGGCCCTGGAATGACCGTTCTGTCCTTGGGACGCCGATGCCAGGGACTTATTGACTGGGGTGTGACACCAGGTGTTTGTTCGGGACATCCCGCCGCTTTTCCAGGCACTAATGTCATCCTTAATTAACTACATGTTCCATGCTACAGTGAATATGTTTCATTTAGAGTCAACACACTCATTTCTCAAAGGTTTATATATGCCAGAGCCTGATGTTTGTTAGCACTGAGGACACAATTAGAGGAATTATAAATGAGAGGTATCCTCAAAAGTCATCAACTTCAACTTAAAGCTTCAGTAGGCAGAATATTTTTGGAATCATTGGGCAAAAAATTCCATAACAACCTTTCAGCATATTGTAAATCAAGTGTTCTGAGAGATAACTAGACTTCTGCACCTCTTCATGGCTCTGTTTTCAGGCTTTAGAAAATCTAATCTCCCATGATGGGAGACTTTGACCAATCACAGGTCATTTCAGAGAGAGAGAGCGTTCCTATTGGCTGCTCATTCAACAGAGGCAGCTGTCAATCACTCACGAACTCCGATCAAACGGTCAAACTAGGCAGCGCTTATCAAATATGAATCAATATTCTGTTACTGTAATGCCTATTTCTCACCTCAAATGTTTTCAGAAACATCTTGTAGTGTACTGTTTAGCTGTAACATTGTAAAGTGACAGTTGCATTTTTTGGAGTGATTCAAGCAGCCATTCCTCGAAAAAGAAATCTAATTTAGGTCAATCGATCGTATAGTTTAGCAAAAGGCTGAATCCACAGCATACATATTAAAATATATTCCACCATTTTGTTGCCATTAAACCTGCAGTAGGCAGAACGTTTTTGGCATCATTGGGCAAATATTCCATAATAACCTTTCAGCATATTGTAATTCAAGTGTTCTGAGAGATAACTGGACTTCTGCACCTCATCATGGCTCTGTTTTCAGGCTCTAAAAAATCTAGCCCGTGACGGGAGACTTTGACCAATCACAGGTCATTTCAGAGAGAGAGCGTTCCTATTGGCTGTGCTCCGGCTGGTGGGCGGTGCTTGGTATTTCCTCAACAGATCTCAACATGGCTGCCGGGTCACAAACTTTCTCATTTTACAGTACAGCTACATTTTACAGTACACTAACAAATGTTTCTGAAAATTAGGCATTACAGTAACAGAATATTGAATCATATTTGATCAGCGCTGCCTAGTTTGACCGTTCGATCGGAGTTTGCGAGTGATTGACAGCTGCTCAGAGACGGCAGGCTCCCGCTCGGCTCTGATTGGTTGTTGTCCTCCGGTCTGTGAAATCTTGCAGATGCCATTAAAAAATAACTCTTTTTAATCGTATTTGCTCCAATCTCACCTACTTGCTGCTTTAAAGTAATGTACACAAAAAGCAAAAAGTCTTTAAAGTGGAACACTTCAGGGACAGTGGAGACAGGCACAGCCTGTTTTTTAGACTTGATCTAATACACCTCTGCAGCCTCCAACAGATTAAATCTGTCTCATATTTCCTCTTGCCAGCAGACCAGAAAACAGACAAGGAGATATGCTGCTCTTACTTTGGTGAAGGTAGCATGAGTCCAAGAGTCTTGTAGAGAACAGTTCCCAAGATGAAGACGGGCGATCCTTCCATATCTAAAAGGAGAAAATGAACAATGAATGAACACTATTATACTGATAGAGTGCCAAACTGTCAACTTAATTGTTGTTAAGGACATTTTTGCCAGATTATTTAAAAGTAAACATTCAAAATGTCCGTACTGTGTAATGTTTAATACTGTAGGTTTTAACTCACAATAACATGGTGATTTTTCATAATTCAAAGGGAAGTTTTAATTTTTAACTTCTGCAGTTTCTGCCAATTACACCTCAAGAAAACTTTTTTTTTTTTTTTTTACTTTTCGCAACTTCTTTCAACAGACTCCGGTCAGAGAAGTGCTAAAGTCTCCTACAGAATCAGCTTCTGTCCAAATTAGAGTGGCCGGGGTTAGGCACGTGGCACAGATTCCTAATCAATCCCTTGTTTTGTTATCTTTGATATATTCCAGATAAGAGTGATTACATCAATTAACCAAATTGTCTGGCACTGGATGGCGATATATACAGTAGAGTGGCGACTGGCAGCGTTTGAAAGGATGCTGAGAACGCTGAGTCGACGGAAAACTCAGCGACTGAACAAGCAAACAGGCTGTGTTCAAAGGCTTGTAGCGTTATTTCACTTTCCCCAAAACAAGGGGTGGTGTAGCATAAAACATCTAGAAAATACACAAGACTGATGCGTCTGCGTGCAAGTCCCGTTGTAAGTTTTCAGACGGAGCAATTCAACTAAAATCATTCAGCGTTTGCTGAGATGTCAAGATATTTATTGCCCATTCCTCAGCGGTGGCCACTGAATCCATCATTGTCTATTCACTATCCATTAATCCTACGTTTCTACTACAGTTTCCTCTGCAGACACTAGCAATGTTACTGCAAGTTTATACAGAAGTACAGAAGAGCTTTACATACAGTATACATTCTAGGACAAATAAAGTTCATGAAGACTGTGTATACAGCTCTGAGTCCTAAAGAAAGATGTGTTGGAGTAGTAGCAGAACGGATTCTGTGACATATATACAGTCGCATACCTGCTGACTGGGAAACAAAGAGGCCCTTTGGGATGACCACTTTATCTTCGGAGTTCCTGGCCCAGTCAACCATGCCTTTACGACCCTTCATGGGGAAGTTGATGTCAGTCATCACAGACACTGCTGGGAGTCTCTGGATGCTGGCCACTGCAGAATGCAAACAAACACACCAATGAAGAAATACTGATGATCAATATACTTTAGAGTATTTATGAGCTTATAGATTGTGTCATGGAGAATCGTCCTGGTTCCATTTACCAAAAAGTCAGCCTGTAATGACATTTTTTTAACGCCACGTTTTTTTCCTGTCTCGTACAGGAACACTTCACACGTGAACTAGCGCAATTTGCAGCATGAAAACTGTATAGCCTATGACATTATAGTTTTAGATTGATTTGTATCATTCTCACTAATCTTTTAATAATTCTTTTGGGAAATATGCTTATTCGCTTTGCCGAAAGTTAAATGAGAAGATTAAGATCACTTTCTTTTTTGTGTGGTAAATACGAAGTTGAAGCTAGCCGCCAGTTAGCTTAGCTTAGCTTAGTTTAGCTTAGCTTAGCTTAGCTTGGGTGGAAACATTTCTATTTCTTGGCTGGCAGCAGTGACGTCCAACAGAGCCAGACTAGCTTTTCCCCCCTTTTTCCAATCTTTAAGCTAAGCTAAGATAAGATAAGCTAAACTAAACTAAGCTAAGCTAAGCTAAGATAAGCTAAGATAACCGGCTGCAGCTTTATAATTACTGTACAGATATGAGAGTGGAATCATTGTCATCTAACTCTCCGCAAGAAAGCGACAGGAAGTGTGTAAGACTCAAGTTTTGAAATTATACCATGTGAGTGAGGTTTTTTAAAATCTTTATCTAACTATAAAGCAATCTAACTATAAAGAATCTCTCTCTTCATTTCCCCTGAGTCAACGAGCATGAGCGGATAGCCTACAGGAACAGCGCCACTCTGCCGTTGCCACCCAGATTGTATATGTTTTTGCCATACTACTTTATAATGTTACCATCGGCAAAATACCTCCACTAATTAAACCCATGCTCTACTTTATAACAGCAGTGGTAATGTCAACGCAAGCGACTAATACGCCTGTTTGGAAATGATACATCCGCTAAGTGTGTTTCGCCGGTGTTTCTGACCACAAGTAACGGGCCTTGGGTGTTTTTTCCCGTGAAACAGACTGTATTTCACCCGTGTTTCAGAGTAGCCGCAAGTGGGTATGTGTGACGCAACTATGTCACGGCAGGTGTATTGCAAAGGAAGCGCAGCGTCGAGTGTGAAGTTGTTTGTATGAGCGAACCGAACAGGCATGTTTTGAACGGGCACTAGTGCACTAGTTAATATAAATCAAACTCACTGTATGTCGTGAGGCTGAAAAGCCTGAATTTTCAGCTGTGCAGCAGTTTAAAAGTTTCACTTTGGGGTATGATAGGCCTTTACAAACACAAATACTTATTTTCATTTGTCAAATTGTGCATGTGAATATACAGGTCATTTATATGTGAAAGAAATCCCTGACTGGTCTTTTAATGCATTCATTTACACATTTACCATACAATCAAAGCTACAACTGGCACCTGACGACTGGTAGGCAGGTAATCTCCTTAATCACTCTTTCCTTCCCTCGCCTCCCTGCTGAGGTGCCATAAAAGGCCAGCGCATGTACTAAGGCGGCGACAAGGAAAATACCCAGGATCAACTGAAAGGGCCTCAGTATTACACGGGGAGGATAAAGCTGTACTGTTCTCTACCTGGTATCACATCCAGTCCCAGTCAGGTGGTGCTTTAGCGAGGGGGGAATCTGAGGCTAATCCCGATGCAAAAGCTCTATTGTTCCTCGCGCTCTGCCAATAATGCAATTCGAATCCTGGCAAGACTCCACGCTTTTGAGTGAAATCTGTGACAGAAGGTGCGTATGTGTGTTTCAGATGATCCAGCGGCGGGCACGAAATCACAGAGCGCCACGAGACCCGCCATTTGCAAAGGGGCCTGTTCACAGCACCAGATGTTGGGAGCAGCAGAGGTAAGTGTGTGCGTGTGTTTGTGGTTTTAGTCACGGGGCACACTGTGAAACACAACAGGGAGCTAGGACGACTGTCTTTCAGAGTCCTGGGTAATTCGGCAGGTAAATGGGGCTTTGCACTTGCCTGATGGGGCCAGACAGCACAAATAAAGTGATCATTTAGGAATGCGATGCTTCCGAACAACGATTCAGTGCACCGGGAGCATTCTGCATGGCTCATTTTCATTAGAGGGAATTACAGCGTCGCTCATTACGTTTGAATGCGTTCGTGACAGGTTCAGCATTAAGTGAACTGTCAAAGTCAGACACAACACAAACATTTTGCACGGAAAATAAATTAATTTGCATTCGCAGCCATCGCATCGCAATTAATCGTTATTAATGTCAAAATATTCCCTCGACCATGAAGTATACAGCCTCACAATAGACAACCGGGACAAAAAAAATGTCAAAAGTGTATGATGTCTTTCACCTGCAAAGTGGTGTTTAATTTTCTAACGTGCCCCATGCTTCACTTTGTCCTCCAAGTGTTTGCTTGTAAAGAGAGAGAATAAGTCGCCGGATTGAAGAGGCTTTTCGCAATCAAGGTTATTTGACTAAAAGTAGGAGGACAGAGGACGTCGCGCCGGTGACAGCCAGTATTTATCTAGGTGTCAAGAGGCTGCCATAAATTAGTGACGAAATGACGCCGCAATATCTTACTCAGCCAGATGCTCTCCACTTGGCCGATGGATCCGCGAAACTTTCCATTCCTTTAATCAAAAGGCCCACGTGGCCACCGTGGCGCTGTAGTGTGAGCTGGCATCACTGCGTGTGCCGTGTCCAGGGGTAACATTATCAGCCTGTGTTCCATGTCTTAATCATGTATTATCAAAATAGAGTTTGGTATATTGACCAATTTTCCAAACACACAGTAGAATATGACTGAATTAATGCACCTTTTCTATAAATAAGACCTTTCTATATTTCCACCAGCAGCGAGGCAAGGTGCTGGTTGATTCTAGCCAGAGGCAGCTCATTACTGCTACGTCTTCAAATAACTGCTCAAAAGCCAAATGGCCCTTCAGCCTAAGATGTTAAGATTCTCCAAAAAGCTGCTTGAGAAATCTGCTTGCCTCGGTCCGTCCTCACATGATAATCATGCTGCACTTTAGCATTTTTCCACACATGTTCCTCAAGAGTTCTAATGGAAAATAATGCACTAATGTTTTGTACAAACATTCAAATTGGTCCATTTAGTGTATTTCAGCTGAATTATGGTTCCTTTAAATGAGTGGAAAGTTTCTGAAAGCTCCGAGTTCACGAGTTGTGACGTGTTTGTTGACGTTGTCAGAAATGGCGGAGGCCTTGGAAGTTCTTTTTTCGGTACATAATAATTGAATATATTGTAATTTTAGTCGTATATTGTTTTTCTTAGTAATTTTATAATATGTCTGAGGAAAATGTTGATATTTCCATCGGCCTCATCTTTTCCCTCTGTCATTATACCTTTGCATTTCCTGCATTATGTTACCCACTTGCTAGCTTGCTGAATTGTTAGCCTCTGTTGCTTCTATATGTCGACATTAACGTTAATATTGCTGTTGCTTAGCAGCGGTGTTCTCACGCCTTAACCACTTGAGCGCCAAGCATATCGTGTACACCACTTCCCATGTTGTAAACACAAGCTCACAAGTTTCATTTGAAGGCGCACCATAAGACGCAAAAAAGACAACTGGAAGCTACTTTCTCTCTAAAAGCTCTTACTGCCTTAGATGCACATTCTGTATTAACTGCATTGTTGCTACATGAGAGAAAAAGTCAAATGATACTGAAAATGTTGCTATTTCGCCCCCCCTCCTGCTTACGGAGTGATGAATATCAGCTTTAATCACACTTATTTGAGCACTTACACCTAAGTCTGAAATGTTCATCTTTAATTATCCTATCAAAATTAAACATGTCAGTGTGTTTAATATATTCCAGTGCCTGCAGGTTATGCCAACATAGCACCACAGTTAGTCTTATGTTTTACAAAATTACCATTGATTATACAGTAGTTTCCTCATTAAGGCAATCAGAGTAATTTGAAAAACAGGGACTGCGAAGCAAATTCTGTGTGTTTTGGCTCATTTACTGAAAATTGACAAATGCATAATGTATTATTGCCAAATATAATATAGCAGCCTTTTAGATTTTTTGGTATAAAATTATCCCATCTTAAAGGCAGCCAATGTTTTCTGTTATCTCAGTACACATATGAAAATAAACTTATTTCAGCATGTATTTGTGTAAATATCACATTGCTGCTGTTATACAGCGTAGGCACGACTTCAGTCAAATATATTTTTAAATGGATTCCCCTTTAAATGCAGCGCCACAAAACAATATATCACAACTTTGATGAAAGTAACCATAAAGACATTAGGAACTTAATGGAACTAAAGAAAAAACGTTATGAAATGTGAAATATGATGGTATGCTTGGAAAACAGTCAGCGGGTAAAATATATGTGGTTTGCAGAAAATGACAAAAAGAAAATCAACGACAAAAAAGACGTGCAACAACTCCAGTGTCGTCCTTCAAGAACGGGCTAAAAGAAAGTCTGTGCTTTTCTTTAAGACTGAAACACGATGCTGAGTTGCATCATCGCTCCATGTTTACCAAAAGATTTTCTGTCGCATCACGCCTGACACGGTGTAATCCCCCAGTCCCGCAGATTTGAGCGGAGGCTCCACAGTCGTATGGCTGACTGATATAATAAGAGTCAAGTGTTTCATATTCAAGTTTAGCCATTAAATACACACTGCTGTTCAAGGAATTTGTATGAATCTGGATGAAACACTCCACAGAATAGACTGCATATTGTGCATAAAAGCAGGGGTCATGTGTTAATGCTTTTTCAAGCAGAAAGAGGGGGGGGCGGGGGGGCAGCGCCATTGAGTTTGGACGACTACCATTAAGCCAAATTGGAAGAAGTATAAAACAGGGGAAGGGCACAGAAATATTCTCACGTCTGTGAAAGAACTCATTAATGCTTGGCATTACGAAACGCATTCAAGCCTCATTTCCAAGCGTCCATTACTTAATTTGCTTCTCATGGTGCTTCATAATGGCATTTTGATGGGTGCATTCATTGTGCCATGTTTGTTATGCCATTCTGGGGGGTGGGGGGGGGCTACCTATTCATCATTATGGAAATCATATGCCATAAAGAGCCACCGAGTGTAAGTGTTTGCTAGAAGTGGACCAAAATGTTAGCCATTGTAAAGAAAACGAAGGAGAAAAGCTCGCCGCTCCAGAGGAATTGCCTCCGAGCACGGCCGTACATGCTCACATTCACTTGCAGCATGAATAAATCAAGACTGCAGTACTATTATTCCATTCCGGTAAGACACCATTTATGGCTGAGTAAGAAATGAAATGCCACAGAGACCTCAGATCATCCGAGAGGCTGCGCGACAGAAGCAAAAAGAACCCACGAGAACATCAGGGAAGAGAAATATTGCTCAAAGACTTTTCTCAAAGAGTGTGGGGGGGGGGGAGAGTTATAATCTGGACCACAATCAGCAGTGCAGAAAAAAATAATGTTGCTCATTACAGCTGCAAAGAATAACTTGTAATTTCACTTCCAATTTCATAGCCTTTTATCAGACACTCCCACAATATTTTTTTTTTCTATTGCATGACTGCTTATCTGGAAAGGAACTGACAAACAATCTTTTGTTGTGCCGCTGCACTTCTGCACAACACGCTTTAGGGTACGCTCGGCTAATCATGTCTTTCTCAAAGGACTGCAGTACAGTACGACATCACACAGAATTACTTCACCTTCAAATATGACACACATATTGTATTTGATCATTGATAAACAAAAAAAGTAAAGCTTTGAAACTATGGATGGATAGAACATGAGGAATGAAAAGAATGACGGTTTGGAAAACAATAAAGTGACTAAAAACAATCTTCTGCACTTGTTATTTTTATACTATTCAAAACCCATTCGCTTTACACAATTATTAAATACTTCGCAATTGTATTTAGCTCGTATAACATCTAAAATATCTCATTTTATGAGTGCTATGCGTATTTTCTTCTTCATAGCTCTATTAAAGAAGAGCTCTCCTCTTGTGCACACTCTTGATATTGGATTGAGCGTTAAGTGTTTTCATAGGAATTTAGCACATTAAGACCACAAGCTCAGTTTTAATTAACGTTATTGATTAGCAGTAATTTTACTCCCCCACCCTTACCACGCGCCATTTATCCTAAATTAATGATGGTGGGGGAAATTGACACGAGGAGTCGGGAGAGCACAGGGATTATGTGCCCATGTCAAGCAGACATAAACGATAAAACGAGCTGAGCGTCTGAGGAGGGCGGGGGAAGGAGAAGTGAGGCCGATTCTTACCCAAGTTCCCGGTCATCAAATAGGCGTTGTGGAAATCCTTCATGCCCAATCCGACGATGTGGATGAATTCCTCGATGACGTGCATGAGCTCCACTGCTCCGGGATAGATCTGGAGAAAAGATTAAAAAAAAAAGCCAAGAAGAACAGTTATTACCGGAAAGATGGGAGTGTGGAACATAACATAAAATAGTCAGCAAGACAGCAAATTTAAAAAAAAAAGAAGCAGGTCATAAATACATATTAGAAATAAACCTCAGGTATATAGTTAAATGCAGAAGCTGTAAAGAACATAAAAACACAAAATGATGATAGTTAAAAAAAAAGTAAAGCAATTATAGAAGAAAAGAGGAATAAGTATTAGAAGAAGGTCATCGAATTACAGATATTTAGATTAACTTTAAAGGTGCTGTTGATAACATTGATAACATTCGGCCACTAAATGTAGCATTCTCCCTCCCCTGTTCCATTTCCATTCACTTCACAACAAGTCATTGCCAAACACAAAATGTACCTTAAAGGGAGATTTGTCAAGAATCTAATACTCTTATCAACATGGGAGGGGGCAAACATGCTGCTTTATGCAAATATATGTATACATTCATTATTGGAAATCAATTAACAACACAAAACAATGACATATATTATCCAGAAACCCTCACAGGTACTGCATTTACCATAAAAAATATGCTCAAATCATAACATGGCAAACCGAAGCCCAACAGGCAACAACAGCTGTCAGTGTGTCAGTGTGCTGACTTGACTATGACTTGCCCCAAAACTGCATGTGATTATCATAAGGTGGGCATGTCTGTAAAGGGGAGACTCTTGGGTACCCATAGAACCCATTTTCATTCGCATGTCTTGAGGTCAGAGGTCAAGGGACCCCTTTGAAAATGGGCATACCAGTTTTTCCTCGCCAAATTTATTATATTATATATATAATATTTAACCTCCTTTGTGACAACTTAGTATGACCTGGTTGGTACCAATGGATTCCTTATATTTTCTAGTTTCATATGAAACCAGTATCTTCACTCTAGCTTTAAAATTGAACCCGCTACAACCTAACAATCACGAGTTGCGTTAATGCATTAAAGAAATTAGTGGCATTAAAACTAATTTGCGTTAACGCATAAATTATCGCATTAACTTTGACAGCCCTAATTATTTTCTAAAAAATATTCGTCTACATAAAAATGTTATCAATAAGACCTTTAAGATGTATTGTGACAAACATTTAGTAGTTCCAGCCTCTCAAATATGAAGATTTGAAGTTCATCTGATACTTTATAGGCCAAATGATCGAGAAATGAATGGGCGGACAGTTGCGGTCCTAATTGAACTATCCGTGTGACATCAGCACCAGAGCGATAACCACCGGGTTTGCACACACAGTTGTGTGGTTGGCTCTGCCAAGTCGAGGGCGACTTCCTGGGTTCATGTGACGCTTCATGGACTCATGGAGAATGCATAGGCAGGAATTCAGCACCACGGACAGCTCCGCGGCACGACCAGCAACGCTGCTGGTCCCGTCAGCTCTTTCCTCCAAGTCGATAAATCAAACGGCACACTAATCCGATAATTGACCTTCAAAAAGATTGGACCACTGTCATGGCTGCCGACGTGGTGGCGATGGCTCGGATCTAATGAGAGGCTTTGATTTTGGGGCCACCAGTTTTGTCCTTTGACTGGGATCCCGGAACTGAGAAATTTACCGCCTTCGCAAAATATCAGCTGCGCAGAATAATGATTGTGACAACATTTCAAAAACGTCTGTTAGAGAAATGTGTCGCGTTACACAAATATTGCAGGAGTTTAACAAACGTGTTAGCACACAGTGGTGATTTCAGGCAATTAGAGAGGCCTCTGAGTGACATTTAGCAATTAACACCTCACTCTTGATGTTCAACAAACACCTGAGGCAGGTATTTCCCTCCCTCGGTCGGTAACACCTTGGGTTGTGTGTGTGTTTGCACATGCCTCTACATGTGCTGCTGCTAAGCCAGGCAGGCAGGCGGATCAGTGATGCTGAAGTTTAGAGCCTCTGACACAGCAGAGTGAAAGCCGGAGTTGGGGGGGGGGAGAAAAAAGCACATCACGTCGCCCCTTCCGGCATGTCTGACGCACAGTGCAGTCATGCTCATTCTGCCGGTCGCCATGGCAACCGTGAGATGTGAAGGCAGCGCAGGGAAATGGGCTGCAGTGGAGGTTCTGTAGACAAGAGCTCTTCCTTTTTCCTCGCCATGGTAACAGTGACAGGAGGTGAATATATAGTGATCTCTGCACGGAGCCAACTCCGCAGCCAGTGAAACCTCATAGTGAGGTGTTTCATGCGAGTGTCCGCGGTGTGTGTGTGTGTGTGTGGGTGTGTGGGGGGGGGGGTGCTCGGAACGCTCATTAATGCAAGAAAAGCCAACAAGTGAGAAAAATTGATGACTGTGAAGTCCAAGCGTCGTCTGTTGAAATCAGCCAACGTCTCTCGCGTTGGAGGCTCCGACACTGAAGCAGCACTCCCCGGACAGGCACATTAATGACCGCACAAATAATTAACACATATCTCTTCTGGGTGTTCAATCACAGAGACAACTTTGCCTATATTTCCTCTGATCTGTCTGTCTCCACCTCTGACGCATTCTCACTGACGAAACTGCTCATTTGTGAGCCCTTCGTCACCGACAACCCACCTTCGGGGGGCCCCTGCCGAACTAAAGCTGCAGCGAGTAAACACATAATTACTGCCACGTAGAGACAGCCAGGACCGGCACTCCTGGCAGAGCTTGAACCGCCGGCGTTCCCCTATCTAAAAGTCAGGCATGGAGAAACAACGCAGACTGATTTGAAGAACGCCCCCTCAGTCGTGTGTCAGCGCAGGTGATACCCAATTTAAGTCAATTTACCAGCGAAGGTGACAACAGAGCAGATGCCCTCTGCAGACTTCGCAGTCGTCACAGATGGTATCTCTGTCAGAGTCTGGATGTGCGCGATTTCAGGGTTCAGGTCGCCGCAGACAACCAGTGGCAGTTTCGAAAACGACAGTTGCCACCTCTCAAGCTGAGAGAGGTGTCCGACAGAGGACGTAGCCAGAAGCCAACCTCCGTGTGTAAACACGGTGTCGAGAACTGCTCTGTGCTCTGATTTTGATCCACAGTGCGTTACTGCAGTGCTGCAGTCTGTTCGTGTTGGATATCGAGAGTATGTTTTGTATTATACTGCTTCTCCATATGATGCAGCTGCCTCGCAATGTCAGAGAAAGGACAGACGGGGAATTAGATAAAACAATAAAACAAACACTTTCTGTGGTCAAATTCAGCTGAAGTGATGGTCTAATCCCGCTGGTTGTATCAGCTGGGTGAAACAATGTGTGTGAGTGAGTCCTGCAGTGTTAATGTTTGGACTTGGTCTCTGTGGCAGTGCTGCTGCCACCAAGTGGAGCTCTGAGGAACTGGCTTTTTCTAAATGAGGCCAGATGTCACACCTGCTAAATGACCTCTCACAAATGATATGTGTAAATATAAAATCAACACTAGACTGACTTTTTTTCTTTATCTCTGCTATTCAGATATGGAGCGACTGCAAAGGGGCTTTCAGACGGCACACAGCTTTTCATGCAGCAAACCTGAATTATTTACAAAGTGTACAGCACCGTGCTTACCTTTTGCGCGTCTTCCCATTTCTCCTTATTTTCCTCCTCCAAGAGGTTGCTGATGATTTGAAAGAAGTTCTGCGGAGATGATGAAAGGGAAAAAACATGTAACACACCCACGCAGAAGTATTACAGGCGCTGCGGCGAGATGCCTTTTAAAAAAAAAAAAAATCATGACACATAAACACTCAAATGGGACTGTTATGGATAAGAAACCGACATTTCTCAATCGAAGGGATTTCTATAAGGGGAATGATGTCGGTCCCCACGGGGCTCAATATCACCAGGACATTTGACACTGAAACCACGATGGTTTTCATCAGAGGAAAAAGATGGAATTTGTGGATTAGCTCTGACAAAAATATACCTGGAACCCCCCTGCAAGCTTGCAGCAAACACATAATGCTGGAGGAGGGAAGCACACGCCGCCATAAGAAAGAAAGATGAAAGGGAATGTTTGAGCAGCTGTGTGGATTGTCTTGTTCTTCTGCAGCAGGCGCTGCTCGGGGTGCATGCCTGCAGTAGTAATAGGACCCCTGTCTGATCTTTAGCCTTGTTATTTCGTCTGGTCTACAATGTGCCTGAGGGAGTGGCTCTCTCTCTTGACACAGGCTATCTTGTTTTCTACTTGAATGCTTATGCTCCCTCTGGTGGTAATGTGCCCACTTTAACACTGCATTAGCTCAGAGACACACGGAGGGGGTGGGCTGGCTGACTGCTCTCCTGTCTGCCCACACACACACACACACACACACACACACACACACACACACACACACACACACACACACACACACTATAGAGCTCTCATGATAACCAGACACGGGATGCTTTTCCTCATCTCATAGATTTTCTATGGTGGGAAAATGGGTGAATTTGCCCAAGCATGGGCTGCACATTTGGGTTTCATTTCTGCAGAATATCAGACGTTTACATCTCACATCCAGCGGAAACTGTTTGTAAATGTGCATAAAAGCAGCAGGAAAAGGAAAAGAGCACCCATGGCATTTTGCAGTGCAAATACCACAGTGCTTTGGACGTGCGTAATTCAGCGAGTTCAACATTTAATTACCTGAAGTACACGCTGTATGCCAATTAATCCTATCACATTCAAAAGAGGCTCAAATACACCGACATGACTTATGTTAGACGTCTCGGTTATTTGTTTTTACAGTACAACCAACGAGTTCTCGTCACATACAGTACCGTCGTTTTGTCACGGCCCCTTGGCGTCACTTTATTTTCGGCATCAAAACCACTATTGTTACCTTTGGTGTCACTCTAGGATTAGGCAACAAAACCACTTCGTTAGGTTTAGGAAAAAAACAACATGGTTGGGCTTAAAACTACTACGTTTGTACAGTGAAAATGACACTGAACGTTGTGAAGAGGGGACACGAACGAACAGCTGATTGTAACGAGTAGGGCTGTGTGTTGGCAAGAATCTGGCGATACGATACGTATCATGATACGGGGGTTACGATTCAATATATTGTGATATATTGCAATACTGTAAGCAAGGCGATATATTGCGATTTTTTTTATTTTTTTTTTTATCTACTTTTAGGAAAGCTGTCATACTATAAAGAACACACCGCCATATTCATAAAATCTGAGTAAAAAAGTTTACTTTTTTTATGCAATCAGAACAGTGAGATCTGACCTGAGTGGAACATCATAGTACCACTTTGAGAGGGCACATATCTTTGCAAATTAAATAAAATATTGAGTTCATCTTTGCATGTAAACTATGAATTAAAATTGTATAGTGTTTTTGAGAATCGATACCGTATCACACAACATAATATTGCGATATTCAATATTTTCTTACAACCCTAATAACGTGATGCACGGGACACGAACAGCGGTCTCCTGGATGGAAGC
This sequence comes from Sebastolobus alascanus, assembly GCA_916701645.2. Taxonomy (NCBI): domain Eukaryota; kingdom Metazoa; phylum Chordata; class Actinopteri; order Perciformes; family Sebastidae; genus Sebastolobus; species Sebastolobus alascanus. The sequence goes on along the minus strand of CAKAOJ020000248.1, from coordinate 1,402,254 downwards.
CACGTGTTTGTTGGACCCGTCCACCTCCCCTTCCGCCCGCCATAAGCGGTCTTTCTCAATTTTTATTCTACCTCACTAGCTCTGGGCGTAGCATATTTATGCGGATGCATTTACATTGCAGTCATTACAGACTACATGGTGTTACTAGTTTCTAAGTAGCTTTGTGTTTGTTGGACCCATCCACCTCCCCTCCCGCCCGCCCTGTGTGTGTCTTTCGCTCTTTAAATTACGTCACCACATTCCCGGCGCACTTTCTCGGAGCCTTTACTGCTGGCGCGGATGGGTTTACATTATAGCTGTGCGGCGGTACCGAACGCAGACGATTGTGACAAGGCCCGATGAGAATAGGCTGGTATAACACCCAACATTATGGGTATGTTGTGATGTGAAAAATAGCCAGTAAAATATTTTAATCTTTAATATAGGCTATTGGATATACGTACTAGTCGGTGGAAACAGCATTGTTTTATGGGACTCACCTAACTGAACTTTCACATTATTAAAGCGGAAATTATTTCTACTCCCATACAGAAACTGCTGATGGGCAACAAGACTCCTACATTTCTAATTTTCTCTATGCATAACAACAACAAAACAAAGCAGCATTAGAAACTCGCAAAAGAACTGTAATGGAGAATTTTTTTCATCAGCACACGTACAACGTTCAAAGCTCCCTTCGCTGTTACCATCACGTAGCGAGCAACATTTATTTCCTTCCCTTTTAGCCCTCTCTCAAAAAAAAAAACAGCATGAGGCAAACGCATTGAAACAGGACAGCACAAAGATCACAAAGAGGCCTGAGAAGGGTGTCTTTGAAAATGACACGGCTCTGAGGACATAAACTACGTTATTGGTGATGGAGGTGGAGCTTTAGATAATCTCCATCATCCTATTGACATAAAGAGGATCAAGACTGCAGTCAACCCCAACATGATGAGATGAAACGGCTTAGGACGGGGAGGAGATCTCTTGATACAATGGAGCCGTGGGGCGCGTTCGTCAGCCTTTGTGCTATTTCAGACATGTTGCAAGATGTTTTTTTCCCCACATTGTGTTGATAGCAAAAATATATCAAACATCGACTTATCCAGTTGATTATTTAGTCACAATGGAAGCATTTGTAAGCCACCATACGGTAGGATATGAATATATTTCACACAGATCCATGTCTACGTGTCCACTAACCTGCACATCATCTGAAGACGGCTCATAGCTGGCTCTCTTGAAGGTCTCCGTCACGTTGCGAAGGATCTCCACGGAGGACAGCAGGTCGCCGGCGTAGAAGCTCCTCCTCTGGGTGAGGTCCAGCAGGTTTTTCGTCACCTGGGACATCCCATCCCCCGCCAGCATCCTCTGGCCCTTGGCAAGGTGCCCCTGAACCTCCAAAAACAGAGAAGACGGAACTTGGGGCATCGGTGTCCTCTGCAGATCTTTTGCTACATACACTAAACTCCACATTTGGAGTAAATGGAGTGCAAAAAATCAGGAAGAAAGACTCGGCTCTCTGAGGCCCTTAATGTGACACTTATATCTAAGCCGGGGCCGAAATGTATTCTGCCTCACGGATGTTTTGAAATGAGCCAATATGAATAAAAGAGTTAACTGGAGCAGAAGACACACACTTGAGCAGGAATTGCACAGTGAAATGACATTTCACATCATTGCACCGGGGTTTATGTCCATAAATACACGTTCACAGGTGCAGCGCTATATGTGCTATCTCAGCTCTTCTGAATTATTTTATTTTTAACAGTGATGGGGGGGGTTACCGAGACTGCCCATTCTAGTGGAAGTGCTATTGTGTTTCCAGACTAAAAGGCAAACACACTAAAGCAGAAAAAAAAAAAAATGTTATTTAATAAAGCTCTCTAAAATGGACCCAGACTTCAATAAAAAACAGATTTTCTTTGCGATCCGGACGTCTCATGAGATGAAAAAAAGGATGAAAGAGATACGAGTTCACACCAGGTTCTTTTGGTAAATAAAAGACCATTCACTGAGTTTCCCTAACATCGTTATCACACGATGGTCAAATACAAAAATATATTGCAATGGATGTTATTTAAAATGCAGTGAAGTGCAACACAGACAAACACAGATGAGAACATGCCAGAAACTCTAAATCAAACGGACTTGACGATGACCGTTTATTACACACAGGAAAAAAAATGGCAAATATCTGCGTTTTAATTTGCTCCTCTATTGAAAGTGGTTAATCTTTGGCTACAGTGCGATGAGGATGAGGGGGGGATTGGGGGGAGGGGGGGGCGAAACACCGGGGGGAGGTAATTTATGATGCATTGGAAACAGAGGCTGTGAAAAGGGAGCTGACTTTGCACCTACTGATTGCTGCAAGTATCTGAATTCATTTGTTATGCATCGAGCATAGCTGGGCTGCTCCCAGAAGGCCATACCGCGGTGATCCAAAGAGCAGCGTCGACTAGTGGTGCCTGTAGAGGGGAAGGAGATGGCGACAGATTCGGAGAAGGAGGCGAGGGATGATGAGAAGGGAGATGAGGATGCGGGCGTAGAGAGTGAGGAGAGGAGAGGGGAGGGGTGGGGGAGGTTGTGGGATTAAGACCAAAGGAGAAAGAAAGGCAGATGGAAGTGGTGGAGTGGAGTGGAGGGAGTTGGATACAGGAAAAGGGAGAGAGAAGACACAAGCATTAATGCCTTTCATGAGGGACTTATCTTTTGTCCACTTCTGTTGCCCATCACTCACCATCAAAATATCGCCCCGTTACATTTTGCAGTTGCGTTATAGACAGAGGGAGAGAGAGATGATTCTGGAAGGAAAGTGCTGCAGTATTTGAACAGAGCTGCTTTTATATTATGAGCAGCAGCAGCAGCCACAGTCCCATGGCTTTTAATATGTGCTGCGTTAATACAACTTTACAGTGGCTTATTCAAGCATGCAGCAGCTCAGCTGTGTGATAGCTGTCAGGCATTTAAACAGTGATCCCGGAATAGCAGAACCGCCCGATATCCACCCACGTCGCCGCGCACATCCTACAGAGGGGTCCGACATCACACCTCCCCTGCTGTCGACCCGGCGGAGTGCACTTCACACATCGCCCCGCCGCTCCAACACTGGTGCTTGACATCCTGAGGAAAACTCCCACAGTACAAAACATTTCCCCTGGCGTCCGCGCTTCACACAAACCCCTTCGCTATCTCTTGTTCTCTGTCTCTCACACGCTAACACACACAGACAGAGAGAGATCAAAACCACACCTCCTACGCCCACCCTCTCTCCAAAGCTACTACCTGGCGATATGCACTGAAGCCGTGAGTGCACACACCAAACAGCGTTACATAGCGGGAGCGCCCATGCAGCGCCATGAGACGGCCCAGAGGGCAGCGGGAGAGGCCCACGGCTTTACACCACGCTGAGCATCCGTCTCCCTCCAAACTGGCTTCACCTGGCCGGTTATATGTGCTTTATATTCCAGACCCCTACGCCAACACACAACAGAATATTTTCACATACTTGTTAAGGCTGAAAAGAGTGTATTTTATGACGGTTTTGCTACCTAGAAATGAAGGATTCACTTCAGTTTTAGCTCTGACCTTCCTAAAAGGTCATTGTAAACTGAGAAAGACTGCGCTTTAAGTGGGAAAAGACAGAAGAGGTCTAGTTCCTAAAATGACAGCTGACAATCTTCTTTGTGTGTATTGATTTTTAAAGAAGAGCTTGAATCAAAAGCACTACAGAAAGACTTTTAAAAGATATTCGATGACCCATAGTCTGCTTTCATTTTAGTATTATACTGTATTTAGCAATTATAATGTGCATTCACAGCACTGGAAGACACAAATTGCCCAAGGCCATATTCATTTTAAAGTGAAACACCCAGACCGGAGCTCATTTTTTTTGTTTACACAAACAGTTTTGCAGAGAAAAATCGAGATTTTAGAAAAAACAAATCATGTTTGTGGTTTATTGGCTGCATAAAATAAAACCTAATAGCACACTTTCTGCCATTTCATACTAAAAAAAATTTCCATAAGAACTTCTTAAGTGCTCATGGGATATGCATTACTGAGGGAGAAATGAGCAAGAGTAAAAGAAGCTTTACCTACGCTCAGTTGTATTTTATGAATTGAACGAATGCAAAATTTCATACTATACTTTTATATCTGCATTTGATAAAAACATCCCAACCGGCAGTGGGATCAAACAAGGTCAGAGAAGAGCAAAGTGAGGCTTTCGTGGTGATTCTGCACCAATCTGTCGTCTCTCCTTCGCATCATCGGTGATGTATGTAGAGTAGGTTGAGTATGAAATATTGGTCAGCGGAGATGATGCTTGATCAAAAAAACCAAGGCTGCACTCTACCGAGGCGGCGACCTGTCGGCAACCTCCACTCGGCTGCCATGAAAGGAGAGTTTTTATTCAAAACAATCCTCCCCAAGACAGGAGGCTAAAACAGTGTTTACTGGCAGAGGAGTCACAGATAAGACGCATCTTAAAGCACTCTCTGAGAAGGACTTTTTACGGACTTAGCGTGCATAGCCCTTACTTTAGTGAAAGAAACCTTGCATTCAAACGTCTACCACCAATACTACCAAGACAACGAATGAGTCAAATACCACAAATAAAACTGCCTCGTTCATTCTAAAGGATGCTGTCTCGTGTGTTTGAGCACATGAATATTTTTCTCCACATTAACCTGTAGAGAGTTTGTTTAATAGCTCGTGGTTCTGTTGCTTTAATTGCTGCCTCTCTCAGTTGGGTGACTCAAACTTTAATTGATGATTGAGATTTAGGGCTCTCATCAGAGAGGCGCATAAATAATAAGAGCAAAATAACATAATAACATGCAAATCTCTTCTGCAGGTGAACTAGTAACTGCAGGTGTCCGTAGTGTAAAAGAATGCATGTAAAAGCATAAAGCCTAAAAAAAAAGAAAAGGAAATAGATTAGTACAAGATTACATTTCACTACTGGTACTCGGCATATTTGATTTTAATAGTTATCCACATTTATTTTCAGTGTGTAGGATCTGGCGGTATCTAGCGGTGAGGTGAGGAGATTGCAGCCAACTGAAGCCCCTCCCGTGTGCCAAGCGTGTTGGAGAGCTACGTTGGCCGACGCGAAAACGTGAATGGCCCTCTCTAAAGCAATTTGGAGCAGAGTAGAGTGTGTGTGTATACGTGGGAAGTGAGTGGTGAAGCAAGAGAGCGAGAGCGGCGGCGACGGGAGTGAGTAACGTTATTGACTCCAGCCCTAGCAGGAAAAGTTAGCAGAGTTTAGTGTCCGTTCTGGGCTACTGTAGAAACATGGCGGTGCAACATGGTGGACTCCGTAGAGAGGACTCGCTCCCTATGTAGATATAAACGGCTCATTCTAAGGTAACGAAAACACAACGATTCTTATTATCAGGTGATTATACACTAAAAAATAAAACATACTTATTAATATTATATTCCATTTCTGCCAATAGATCCCCCTAATTGTTACACACTGGTCCTTTAATAATGCAAAGATAAAGTACTGTATGCAAAAAGTACAGCCTAAGAATTCTGTGCAGTACACAAGAAATTCAGAAACCGCAGTTTTCCTCATTTTTGCTCTGCTTGTGTTGAGCTTTAGCCTTGACAGAAGGCTGCTGTAACTTCATGTGTTTGTCAGTCTACGAACCTTTGTTTGACTGATACAATGCGAACAAATTCATCTGCTGTGTGCGTGTGCATCCTCTCGACTTTTCCTCCCTTCTCGCCTCTGGTGGCAGTTGTCATCCCTGATGGCCGAGGCGGTGCCGCTGCGCCGGTCGCTGTCGCTGTGATGACCTTGATGACGACACGCAGTGACTACGGCTGAGTGGCCGCCGATGCCCCTCTTACACATTTCGACGCTTCACCCGAGCGGTCTTGCTGTGCATTCGTGTCGCGCATTTTGTCATGTTGCCTTTGCTGATCAATATTTCATCTTTGTTTACCCCGCTCTCAGCAGCCATTACACGTCTGGTTGTCGTGGAAGGAGGAGGTCTGTCTGTGAGGCTTTTCTTCTCATTAAGGCTTGTGTGAGCTTGACCTTGATCTAATTACAGGTCACAGGTTGGGAGGTGTTGTTTTCATTTATAGGTTCATAATGTGGGCTTTGTGAAAGCCGCTGACACTGGAACTGTGATTAATGGCTTTACAAATAAACTTGACCTGACCTGGACTGTTGTCCATCATAGTCTTTTTCCCAGTGGTCAGTGCCGGCTTTGACAGGGAGTGATGCACCGTGCTTAAACATGAAATATGTCTGTTACTTCGCCCCTTTTATCATGACAATGGTCTGCTGCTGCACAGGCATTAAAGGTCCCATAATATAAAAAGTGAGATTTTCATGTTTTTTTTTTATTATAAAGCAGGCTTAAGTCCTATATAAATAGTGAAAGTATCGAAACGCTCAATCCACAGGGAAACACACACAGCCTGTATTCAGAAACTCATTTGAAACAAGCTGTCAGGATTTCTGTCCATTTGTGATGTCACAACTGTACAATATTTAGACCATTACACAGTTTTAAACGTTAACAATCTAAATGTGTCCCAGTTTATTCCTGGTTGCAGTGTATGTGAATGACATCTGCTTACAGGAAGTATGCATGGACCCAAGCTGTTGCCTAGCAACACAATTCCGTCGCAATTCCGTCGAAATGTGCTAAAACAGAGCATTTCAGACAGAGGGTAAATACAGGAATATTCAGGCCGACTGCATGAAGAAAATAAAGGTTTTTTTGAACATTAAAGCATGTAAAGATGTTCTAGTATAAACATAAAATACAAGTGTGAACCTGAAAATGAGCACAATATGGGACCTTTAAAGGTCCTGGTTCTCTGGTAAAGCGATACGGCACCCTGTTGTTGTGCATATATCCATGCATACAGACGTGCAGAGGTCTGATTTACTGTAAAATGACAGAATGTGTTGACCAACTGTATGATTATAAAAAAATAACAGTACATAGACTGAAGTAATGGCATACAGTCAGTGCAACCCTTGTACTGAAACAGAATCCAAATTCAGCTGCATATATGAAAAAAAGGGGATAAATGAATCATTAATGTCCAGGGTGCACAACAATCTTTTTTTAAGTATAATTACTGTAATTAATTAATGTGATCCTGCTCAGTAAAGAACACTAATTAGTTCTGCTGTATAAAGGTGGCGATTGTCTAACCCTGAATGACTGACCTGAATCTGGCACATAAAGACACCTCTTGGTGTGAATGAAATTCTTCACCAGCAGAGGTGTTAGATTTCCAACAACATCGTACAGAGAAGAACACACAAAAAACCCTCACTGCGAGCTGGAAATAGCTTCGCGGTGCCAAACCGTTATTAGCCATAAAAACTAATGTCAAGCCAGAAAGCTAATGTCATGCTAGTAAATCTCGCTCTGCGTAACTTTGCCGCAGGTAAGCCATCTGTGAATGACGGCGTGTTTTGCTGCTACATCTAGTTTGCCAGTTCGCTATTTTATGGTTGTGGGAGAAATGTCAATTCAGAACGCCTTAGACTGTTTAAATTTTTACAACGTGTCAAACCGACCTGGAACTTTTAGCCCCCCCAACAGCGCTTCATTGTCCTGTTTGTCTGTTTGCTAGCGAACTGACCTTCAACAAGAACAAAAGCAACCTGTGTCACAGCAGCTTTAACAGAGGTTGCGTTCCTTTTCACCCTCCCCTCTCTCTTCTTTTCTCGAGCCGAGTGTTAGTCTCACCCTGTTGGAGAACTCACATCCTCTGCTCTAATGCTCTTCCCTCCGTGCACATATTAAAGCTTCTGCTTAATGTCTGAAAACAGACCTTTTCGTCAACAATGCTCTCTGAATCACAGTTACCATTTTCTTTCCCGTCCACTGCACATGCTGCGTACTGACGGCTGAATTACATCACTGCATGTGGAAATGGGATGAAGGGAATAATATGCGCTTTATCCTCAGCTGGAGAAGCACCAGATATAGTTTTATTATCATGATGTTTTGGTGATTTTAAACTCCATGCAACGATTAGGCAGGCAAAGGCTTGTTGATAACCTCCATACTAAAGGACAGCTTAATACAGGAGGCAGAAATCTGGCATTATTCCTCATAATGTAGCATAATTAGTAGCATTGTGATGTGTATTCAAACACTGAGTGATCCCATAACATTAGTGTGAAATTGCAGGGTAATTCTACCATTGTAAAGTGACAGTTGCATTTTTTGGAGTGATTCAAACAGCCATTCCTCGAAAAAGAAATCAAATTTAGGTCAATCAATGGTGCGATCGTATAGTTTAACAAAAGGCTGAATCCACAGCATGCATATTAAAATATATTCCACCATTTTGTTGCCATTGAAGCTTCAGTGGGCAGAATTTTTTTGGCATCATTGGGCAAAAAATCCATAATAATCTTTCAGCATATTGTAATTCAAGTGTTCTGAGAGATAACTGGACTTCTGCACCTCCTCATGGCTCTGTTTTCAGGCTTTAAAAGAATCTAGCCCGTTACGGGAGACTTTGACCAATCACAGGTCATTTCAGAGAGAGAGCGTTCCTATTGGCTGTGCTCCGGCTGTTGGGCGGTGCTTGGTATTTCTTCAACGGATCTCAACATGGCTGCCAGGTCACAAACTTTCTCATTTTACAGCTAAACAGTACACTACAAGATGTTTCTGAAAACATTCGAGCAGAGAAATAGGCATTACAGTAACAGAGTATTGATTCATATTTGATCAGCGCTGCCTAGTTTGACCTTTTGATCGGAGTTAGTGCTCTGATTGGTTGTTTTCCTCCGGTCTGTGAAATCTTGCAGATGCCATTAGGAGCACCGGAGGACACCGGAGGACACAGAGGCACATGACTTTTTTCAGATTACCTGTCTCATGAACTACTGGCAGGATATAGATACGTTTTATAAAAATAACTTTTTTTTAATCATATTTGCTCCATTTCTATCCACTGCTGCTTTAATAGGAAGACTGCTCTTTTTGCTTTACACCCACGGGATGGGTCACAAAGATTTGTTTTTTCCTCAGGGGAAGGAAGATGAACAATAATAATATAAGAAGACAAGCCTAAAAATGCATCCTCTCAGTGCACACTATAGCATTTAGAAATTAGGCAAAAAGACTCACGAAATAAAGATATTGCTCATGTCTTACCTGTGGCGTTGGGTGGGCATCTGTTAAAGGCCAGTTCTCCCGAGGGCGTCCGTCTCCACACCATTGATACTGCATAGTCCTCCGGACAAATCTCATATGGCGCTAGAAAGCAAAGTGGTACAAGTGTAACTACATCGATGCAAAGAGCTTTTCAGGATTTCCAACATGATGCAACCATTTCTTCATATTACACACAGGGAGGTATGGAAATATAGGAGATCAAAGCTGTATAGTGTTGGTGAATATGAGCATGCCGTCTAAGGATTATGATAAAATGTACCCTCTTCTTTAATCACAACGTTTGTGTGTAGGCGCTACATAATTATAATAATGTTTTTGTGGAATACTGCTTTCTGTACTTAAGTATTAAGTGACTTTATGTTCTTCAAAAAAAAAGAGTTTATTTTGAAAATGGTACAATGAGCTTCGATGATACTTGCATTACTCAGCACCAGTATTTCAATGATTTCATTTATTGGAATGGATTCATACTCCTCTGTATCCGCATCTCCTCTCCAGGTTCTGTTATTGTTATGCAACATGTCATTTACTCCACAGAGATAATCATCATCTCTTCACTTTCATTCTGATTCAAGTCTCGTTATCCTTTGGCTCACCTGGACAGCGTTGGTCGCTGCACTTTCTGACTTCCTCCCCGGTGCCGTCACACTGCTGCCCGGTCACCGCTGCCCCCTGGCACACCCGGACTCGCCTCTGCCAGCCGCCGTCGCAGGACTTCGAGCAGCCGCTCCACGGACCCCAAGGATTCCACTGGCCGTTGGCTAAAACAAAATCATCCTCGGTGAGAAACACACAGTCTTTTTAAAAAACCAACAGAATATCAACCAAAATGATACCTCACATCAATTTGATCATGTGCCATTCAAGCTTTTGTTTTCATTGTATTGATTTTTAGTTGCATTTATTTCTTTTGCCATCCATGCATTCGGTTTGTGGATACACTTTGTTGGTAATATTCCAAAAAAATTACTTTGAATAATCAGGAGAATGTGTGTTTTATGGCTAAAAGAAGCTGCTCTGTGAGTGGTGATTATTCGCCTCGCTTTGCCAATATTAAATGCCATTTATGCTGAAGTTTCCAAAACCAGCAGCATGTTTTATGCCCTTGTAACTAACACTGTTAAACTGTGCATTAGACAAAAAAAACAGATGCTTCCCTTCAGCGGTGTAGTAAATCACATGCCCTTGTCTGAGCGGAAAGGTACAACACCCTGTGAGCAGGAAACACACTCCACTCTCATTTTAACCTCCGCTTACCCCCTCCTTCACAGGTGCGGGGGGCTATTTCGTGTCCTACAACTAACCTCTGTCGGGATCGCTTCCGGAGGAGAAACGAAACAGAAACAACTGTGACCTTTTGGCTAAAAACTATCCGCGAGACATTGATCAAATCCCAGTAGACGCTGAGGCCTCTGCTCCACATCAGAGCAGTTGATTCCTCAGACAGATGCATGCTCATGTGTTTTCAAAGAGCTCATTGTGCAAGCAGTCCTGGAGATATTCTTTCAATTTGGAAACAGTGTTTTTTCTTTTACTTCACTCTATTTTGTTTCATGTTTTCAAAGAATGCCTGTTGCCTTTCAGCACTCTAAATTACTCAAAGATATATTTGATTGTTTCTGAAACCCATATTTGTGTTTTGCCGTGATCTCTCTTTGTGTTCTTGCAAAGCAAGGCAACGCCTCTAGTAGCAGTCATGGACACCGTGTTGACTTGTTAAATGAAGGCTCAGACTGTGTTGTCTCACTAATGTTTGATCTCTCACCTCGGAAACCAATAAGAATTGCTAAATAGGTAGGGCCTCATTATTAAATGAATAAACTGTATAATGCACCCTCTCACTGTGAGGCAAACAACAGCGACGCCTGCTTCATTATCATGAGCACAAATTGGAAATACGCATTCACAAGCGGTTTGCTATTTTAACGGCCCGAGAGAGCGTAAGGTCGACTGGTTGCACAACATTTCCACCGACTTTCAAACAATGTGAGAGGAATCTCTTCGCCACACACATGCCAGTGAGAAAGCACCCAGCTGTTTTAGGCTGCTGCAGTGAAAATTGCATCAGGAGATTATGAGAGTGCTCAGGCCCTTCATATGATCAGACAATTCAAAGCCTGATGGAGACCACTAAGCTGACATCTTTGAGCCTCTAATACATCTATGATGTTGACAGACAGTTTGGACAGCTAACCCAGAATTATGTGAAAGGCATTCAGTATGTCTAACTGGATTTTACAAATCCAATTGATAGAGCACGGTCTTAGACATTATTCTCGATTCTTACAACACAGCTTGGGTTCTTGCTGCAGACTGGGTTTTTTTCTGTACGCAACAGTAAAATCAGGCTGCATATTTGATGTAAAGTTGATAGAAATGATGACGACGACAATAGCGGTCTTTCTTTCCCCCCCCATTTCAAATCATGATTTTGAATTTAGACATCAAAGCGGATACAGAATTAAGAGGCTCAGGATTTTTACCTGTGCAGTCAGGATTATGGCACTCTCTGCTTTCTGCCCAGTGACCGCGACACTCAGATCCCCCATGGGCGGCCGCTGAGCACTGCCTGGTCCTCTGCTGAGTGCCATTGGCACAGGTCACCGAGCAATCGCTCCAAGAGCTCCACTCCTGCCACTGTCCGTCCACTGAGGCACCAACCACAACCCAACAAGCATGTCCCATGTGAAGGGAAAAAAAGGGGGCAGACAGAAATGGGAGGAGATATTCAGATCACTCTATTCTCTCTCAGATTGAAAGCCAAAAAAAAAAAACAAGACAAAAAAAAAATTGACATGACTACTTGTAGATTTTGGAGAATTGTACAGCTGGTTTTCTACTCTGGTTAGAACAACCCAACATAGCCAAAGGCAAAAGGAGAATAAAAAAAGTGTTTTTCGTATATAGATTTAGATTATTAAAATGCCAAAGGCACAAACTGCAGAATCTATTTGTTAGCTGCCTTCCATTTTTCCCTGTCTGGGCAGAGGGAAAGCATCTGGGATTGAGTGGTTTTCACTGAGTCTGTTACCAGAGCAAAGCTAACATTTACTGTGTGGAAAAAACTCATCATCACTAATCTGCTTAACATTCGCAGGCAATTGCGGCAAAGTGAATTTGACGTCAGTATTACAGTATTGACTCTCAACAGGGTTTCCTAAACCGCATTATTGTCTAAGCACCTTTACTTTAAAAGCACCACAAACCGGGCTTCCATTCGTTTTTTTTTACTCACCTTTGCAGTACTGTATCTATTAATGATTCAGTGTGTGTGCGAAGTAAACTGCTACCACTCTCAATAATTGATCTTCTGAAATCATTTACATTCCTCTCATCGTCATGCCTTCAGGGATATTTTTGTTGTTAATATTTGGAATATACTTAAGAGAGCAGACAGATGATACCTGGGCATAGGGCTATGTTGCAAAGCTTAGTCTGGGTCTCAGGTCCGTCACAGGCCCTGCCTCCATGCTGGGGAGGGGCACACATCCTAGTCCTAGTGCGGTGACCTCGGCCACACGTGAATGAGCACAGGCTCCACGGTGACCACTCCTCCCACACACCGTGTACTGCGGGCACAGAAAAGGCGTCAGGCCTAATCAATGTCTCTGGTCTCTGCTACATGGCATAAACAAAACCCATAACATACTGCACTGAGCCATAAATGAAATAAAATCAATCAAAAATAATCAGCGAGTAACAAAGCTAATGTGAATGAAACACTGAGCACACAGACACTGTGGGGCTTCACACAGCCTCAGCCACAATCACCTCTGCACATTTAATACAATACATGCTACCCCGCTAACAATGCTTCAGGAAGCGTATAGAATATGATAAATATGTCAATCTTCCACATGGCAGTTTTCAACCTACAATAGCAACAACCTGACTTTCAAGGCGTGGGTGAGCAGCAGCGGGTCTGCACAGTTTGTTGAGTCTTCTTGGTTGACTGGGGATCTAATAGCGGCGGACCTTCAGGTTAATGTGGGCTGACAATGGTTCTGCAAATCTGTCGTTGCACCATCATACTTATCATGGTTATGCACAAAGCAGACAGCCCGTAACCTGCTTCCAGACCTCTGAACAACTCTGCCCACATTTTACGATCGGTAATGAAATGGCCACTCAGACTAAATATCAGGCTAGACAGCCCAAATCCAACAGGAAATCTATCAAAGTGTTCATATGGTGTTTTCCTCATCAGATGTATATGCCTGCCTGATGTAAATGCTAGTAATGTTATCTTAATTAAAATGATTCTAAATCTCATGAGGCATATTGTTATTTTTAAATAATTTAAATTTCAAAAACCTTTAATTTCACCCGATTCGACTGTTATCAGGCCATTAAAGAGGCGTTATCAGTCGCTATAAGCACCATAGATGTGGGTCATTAGGGGCCTACTGCGTTGTAAAAGTGAAAGTGAAACTTAAAAGCAACACATTTCACATGTTGTAAAACTGAATGAAACGTCAGGTTTTGAACACAAACAAAAAGGCTTCTTTATGTTTAGGCAAAAATACAGTTAAGTTTAGGAAAAAGCTCATGTTTTGGGTTAAAAAAACTACGAACACAAAGACGCCTGACTTCAGCTTCTGCTCCGGTCATACTTACTACGGTCGCTAGAGGTCGCTGTCGTGTTCTTTTATACCTGCTTTCGTGATCTACCATGTGAATAGATGATAAAACCTACTAATGGCTGTACTAGGCCCCTATTGACCCACATCTATGGGGCTTATAGCGACTGATAACACCTATTTAAAAGCCTGACAACAGTCTAATCGGCTGTTATTTTTAAGGACACTTTTGGAATGCTTTGAGTTTCTAATTATTTATTATTGTAGGATTTCTTATTATTGTTGTTGCCTCTTATTTATTCCTATTAGAGTATATATTGTTTTTAAGGGATGAGAGAGCCAGGGCACATGCATTTCATTGCACTTGAATGTACAACTGCACTTTTTTAATGTATATGACAATAAACTTGAAACTTGAACTATTTTCTGCATTTCCCCTTCTATTTAACAACACTACAGATAATTTTCAAGCACATTTATCACCACAATATAGATAAATTTGTAATTTTCCTCATCTCAGCTGCTTATTAAGATACATATTTTTAAATAAATGCTTTTAAATATCATGAGGTGTTCCGTATCAAAGTGCAACTAAACTGACTTGACTAATTTATTTATTTATTTTTTTACATTTAATTATTTTCAAACAATAGCTAACTCCTCTTGGATCTTGGTTTGCGTGTAGGTTTAACTGGGTTCTGGTTGACAGATGGTGAGACTTTATAGAACTGCAGAGGATGTTTGCTGTTGGCTCAAAGTTTTATTTTGGAGAGGGAAATGGGACTCTGAGAGTCAGACAGACTTAAGAGACCTCCTGTCTCGTCTTGGCAGTTGCAGTGTTCCTAGATGTACACAGTGTTATCAAATGATGAACACACTTTAAATGTAAAGGTTTAACCTCTGTTATTAGTTTCTGCTGGCTTCTTGATCCCAACGATAAAGTGCATTTACTGACAGAATCGAAGGCTCCAAAATGAACCTTTTGGGGACGGAAATTGTATCAAACCCAAATCACACTAAACTATTTTTTTCAGGACCAGAAGTATTGGTATACTGAAGATATATGCACAACAAGCTGCAAAATCCTTGTTTTCTATCAGCTACAATGGTGCACAGGGAACTGCAATAACAGGCGGTTGTGGGCGCAGCCGTGCCTATACATTTCCATGCGTCACAAGACTGAGGCACAAAATAAATGTAATTGTTTTTAATGAAATTAATTAATTTTAATTAAACAGCTAATTAATGGAGATTGGCAGTGCACACAACCTATCTGGTGGGATGGGGCTTAAGACCTTGAAAATGTGGCTACTTTGTCCACAGGGAATTGGTGGTTCCTCTTCAGAGGGTCACTATCCAGGCTTAAAGCTCCTTCTGTATAATAGTTAGATCTTAGGATCAGATGTAAAGTAGTTGGATCTTAGGATCAAGCTGATGGTCGGCCATGAGGCGGAACCACCGTCTGTCGCAGGCGCTGCCTCTAAGCGCTGTTTTGATGCTCTTACCTAAGTGTCCGTGGTGGCCAAAGCATTTACTTTGAACATTTTCGAGTTGAAAGCAGGCAGTCACCAAAGCCACTTTATCAGTGACGGAATAGGAATTCCACTTCTTGTTTTTTCTCTGAACTGCGGCCACGATTTACAGGGACGGCCATGAGCAATCGCACTGTGCTGTGTTACAGGTGAAATTCTTGGACCAGCACAAGATGGCGGACAAAGCATATGCATTTGCCAAGAATGTTTTCATTAATTTGTGGTAAACTGGGATTTACTTCATTTAATTCATATCATTCCAGCGATGTTTTTACCTTTTTTTTTTTTTAACTTGTTAGCCTTCCTCTTGTGCCCGACTGTATTCATCATACAATATTTATGATTTTTTTTAGCTGGCTGTCATATCTTTTTTTTCCCACAGAACTGTTTGAGCTAGTTTCCACTAAAAATACAATCACATCCACGCTTATCATAAAGCTGCAGTTCAAGGCCGTTGTGCATAATATTGCACTTGGCTCTTACATTTGCACAATGCAAACAAAGCATCAAAAGCACTTGGAAATGCTTCTGCAATAGGTTTGCCTCTTGCAGTACTGTAACTGGACTGGTTTCAGAGTCCTTAGGTTCAGAGTTTCTCTAATAAAGAGACCTAATCACATTAAAAATGACACATAGTGAAATCATGATCTTAATGATTTCCTTTTGCTCTTCTGCAATAACTTTTTAATAATATTTCCCTACGTTCTTAAGTTATCAGATGTTACTGGCTCACTGTCAAAATGGAATCTTTTACATCAATGTGTCAACAGAAAATGTCTCTACTTGTACTAGGATCGTGTCTTATCATTATTTTTTCTTAATTGGTTAATAATAAAAGACAGAACTTATCCCAGTCTTTAATTTTGCCTTTGTCTTTGGTTTGCACTGATTATTAATGGTATGTGTCTGGCATGGTTGTGAGTTTTGCTTTGTGCCAAAGTGTTCTTTTTTTCTTCTTTTTCTTAAGTTAGGCATGGTCTTTATGATCAAGTTGGCAATTATGTAATATTTTCTAGACTGAACCTCCGAGTGCTTTCTGCTGATAAATGTTTTTGTAGACAACTTTGTTTGCCTATACTTTGTTTCCACGGGAGCTATAAGTGCTTATGCTAATTGCCGAGTTTTTCCTCTGTTTGTGTAACATGACATTTTGAATACCATCCAAGTTTGCTTATTAGTAGCAGCAGATGTTTAGTACGCCTACAGCTAAAATAAAACGTTAATTAATTTGAGGCAATATTTGTACAGTATATGCAATGACAACAATCTTTCCTAAAATAAAATTATAAAGTTCAGTCTTTGCAACGCTTAAAGGATAAGGCTGATGTTATTCTATCTATTTATTTATTTATTTACTGTCAACAAATCCCATGACAAAACCACAACCAACAAATGTCCTACTGACAGCTACAGCCTGAAGTAGGTAGTTCCTCCAAGCTTCATAACTCCACTGCTGTCCAAAGCCCATTAAAAATACATACAGAAGACACACCTTTTGCACTTGGGTGACATTACTCCACTGCTATGAGCACAGCTAGTGTAGTTTATTTTGAAAGAAATCCGCAGCTGCATTAGCATCCTGTTACATTGGAGAAGTTTGCCTTCAGGGCTTTCTGCCAGAAACCTCCTTTAGGCAACAAAGCTACTTGGTTATGTTTAGGAAAAGATTGGGTTAAAAGGAGGACGTTTAAGTGACAGATGCATCTGCGCATGCGCGGTCATGTGGCGCAATGTTTACGTCCTTACGTGACGTAAGTTACGTCCGTACCCGACGTCAACGGCTCTCAAAATAGCGAAGGTGAGCTAGCAGCTAACGGTGCTAACAGCGCTTTACAGAGCAAACAATGGCGAAAGTGCTGACAGGGATAACAGTGTTTACCTGGAGGGGGGAGGGACCGGATGTTGAGTGCTACGCTTTCGCGACGATGCCATCAGTCGGGACGACGTTATCAGCTGTAACCACCGTGTGAGAGCAGTGAAGAGCTAAGCTAGCCAGGGCAGCATCGCCCTCGCTGTACATTATATGTTACATATCTTTACATAGCAAATAGTAGTTTGCTGCTAACGTTATATTAGTGCTCTGGATATTGAATTTAGCACCTTATCGAACTAAGCTAGCTCGTTGACATGAGAGAACATCCACCCAAGTTCAAAGGTATGACTCTTTTATGTGTTTTTGACAGTTTTTAATGATGGCAGTGGTGGCATGGAGTGTTAAGCTATCTGTAAACAGGCGATACTTTCTCACTTGTTGAATAAGCTAGTGCCTTATCCTGACAGCTAAGAACTTTCACAATGACTCGTGCCATAATACTGTACATGTGGCTAAATCAAAATGAAAACGTAGAACAGCTCTGTACCCACCCCCCCTCCAACCAAACCACACATTGTGAAATGTATGCTGTAAGAAATAATTGATATTAACTCAAATAAAAGAAAGTCAGGCTACCAATTTTAACAGTTAAGCACCCATGACAGGAAGTCATATAATCATGAACATGCTTGTTTTAATGAGGACAGGGTTAGGTTGGATAATTAACATACGATACTGAATGCTGATACTGACCTCATCACGCTGTATTCTGAGCTATAGTATAAAACTAATTTTGTATTGGCTCTGAACATTGGCACTAGGGATGCACGATCCAACAGTCCCGATACCGATAGCGATACCTGGGCTTTGGGTATCGGCCGATACAGAGTACCGATCCGATACCTGTGTTTAATTAATAAGCTGTATGCCTCACTGTGTGGAAGTGACTGGGATCATTCTTTTATGTGTAAGGCAACATCAGGCTTGACTTAAACATTGCTTTCCCAACTTTGTTGTAACCAATAAATACATAGATATAAATTTAGTAAATTGTTATTTATGATTAAAATAATAAATCGTACACCAGCAACTTGGCAAAACATCTTCTAAATTAACAGGGATTACAATTCAAGTGTAAACCTTTTTAATGCAGCAACAAATTAGTGAAAACATAAAGAGGAAATAAAATTTGAATACATAATGTAGTATATTGATCGGTCCCATTGCCACCGATATCCGATCCAGTTATTTGAGTCAGTATCGGCCCGATATCCGATCCACTATCGGTATCGGTGCATCCCTAACTGTATGACTGGACTGCTTTCCTTCTGCAGAATAACTGCACCAGAATTAGAAAGAAAAAAAGGAAAAATAAATAGCCACGGGTGCTTTTGGTTGGGTTGTAAAAGGAAACAACTCAGGTAAAAGTAATATTTAGTAAAGCAGAAGTGTTATTGTATTTTGGCAGATGCATTGTGTTGGATGAGCGGCATCACAACTTGTATGGACGCCCAGAATTTCTAACAACGTGCTGGATGTCAGCCTGCAGCGCCTGATCCATTGTTCTTCCATGATGTTTTCAGCCATGTTGACTTTAAGGTAAGGCTCCTTTTAGACTTGAAGTGACGTGTCTTTAATTTAAGCTTGCTCTATTTTTGAGGTATCCTTCCACCTTGGTTTACTACTCACAGTTTGAAGAGAGTGAATCGATCGGTCTGTCTTACAGAATATTAGATATAGACTGTGTTTCATGTGGCATCACGCCAGGTGGGATTTTTTTTATACCAGTTTTCTACTAAGTGAAGTTAGTGCTATATCAGCTGCATTTTTGAGGATGACTTGGAAAAACCAATTCAGTGATCCCAGTACTAGGTTTTTAATATAAGTAAGTGAAGAGATAAAAACATTATCTTTTAGATATTAAAATGCAATTTAACGACACTGCAGGACTACAGTGCATTTGATATGTTCTAAAAATCCATGAAGCAATACAATAAATTAAGAATAGTGACGTTTACGAAATTAAAAAGACTACCCCTCTCTTATTTTCTCTAAAAAGTTCTAATGCGGTCTCTTGTGAGGAAAGTCAAAATTGCTTTAGAGTAGAGTTTTATGGCCCAGTTATTTGATGATAAGGGTTTCTGCGTTATTATGTGAAAGAAAGTTCCGGATCCACAATTAGCCATGAGCAAACGCCTAATGTCTGCAGGTCTTGAGATAAATCAAGGACAGTAATGAATTCACATGGGCAGTAAGTTCTGTTTCTAAATTAATAGGTACTCTTCATGCAAATGAATGCATATACCTGGAATTGGGCTGTGTAGCTGTTGAGAAATATGAGCTTTAATGCTGTCTGAGATAAATATTAATGACCATAGAGGAGTCGCACCAAGCCTGGTATTTAGGCAACTGTTCTTTTGAGATGACTCATACTCCTTCTAGCTCTTAATGTCCACGCACAGTAAGAGAGTGACCCGTTTGAAAACTGCCAACTTCCCACTTAAACACATGCCACATCTAAAAATGAAGTACAGTACATCATAGATCAGTTTGTCAGAGGATGCAGCTTGCAGTGTTTTTTTTTAATATATCAGCCATAATTACCTAAGAGTTTGTGATGCAGCCTCAGAAGCTCTACACTTAACAGCGCCATCAAATATCTTGACTAAACATGAGTTCGGAATCTCATTACTAAATCTACATATTTGTCCGCGTAAACAATCCCCAAAACGGATAATGGCGGCTTGTTTTAGAGCGAGTCGCCGTCCTACCTACCAGACGCATCCAGACAAACATTAGCGCGCCGCAATCACCAGTCAGAAAAGCATCTGATGCTGATACCTGACTGCCAGTGACTCATCTGCCCTGCCATCACGGGTTGAGGAAGAAATGCCTCACAGCGCGTTTGAAGAAACACTGCCAAGCTATTTTAAAATGCACGACTGACCTTCAAGGAAATGAAGCTGACAACATATCAGTAGCTACTGCTCCCCGAGCTCCACGCAGAACCACATGTCATTAAACCATTTTCAATGCTGATGAATTGCCTCACAGTTATATGAAATGGAAAACACAAAAGTGATCATGAAAAAAAAAAAGAAAACACATTCACAAAATAACATCAAAGAAAGAAAGAAAGCATTAGATTAATTGTAATAGTAATAACTGCAGTAATAATACATTCTTAAAGAGACACATTGAAAAGTTTGTTAAAACACAACAACACATTTCCTCCTTTAAACAACAGATGAGCAAGACATTAATATTCAAGAATCTGCGGCTAACACTACCTGGACAAGGGGCAGTGCTATTGCAAACCCTTGATTCTCTTAAAGGGCCGCTGCAGTGTGTTCCGTATGGTGTGACACATGTTCTTGTTCGCACCTGCGACCCTTGACCGCATGTTACAGAGCATGAGCTCCACTGGGACCACTCCTCTGCACCTGATTCACCTGTGTGGGAGAAGGGTGACACTAGTTAAATGCAGCAATATGGTCCTTGGGCAGGGCTTACGGGGCGGGGGCGGGGGCGGGGACGGGGGGCAAGGTGGGCGGGGTTGAGTCAGATGGGGTGGGGCCAACGTGAGTCACGTTGGGGTGAAGTGGGGTCTTTAAGATTTACTTACAAGAACACTATTGTACAGTCTATACTACCTTCATGTGATCTTTGATAAATACTGAATCTGTGGCTTTATTTGTATACAGCACAATAAAGTGTTTGCAATCATAGTTGCATTAACAATGTTCTTTATAGTGTAGGAGAGATGTGTAAATGAATCAGCCTTTTTCACAACAAATTTAAATGTGCATTTATGCAAAGATCACAGTGAAGGCATAGCTATGATTATACAAATTAACACTAGACATTAGGGTCACATCTAGCTGTTTCACTTCATCCTTAAAAAAAATAATTCATGCATTTCAATGAAACCCAATAATGTGCTTAAACAAAGTGAGACCATAAACAAAGAAACTCTCGTAAGAACATGGGTGACATGCAAGAAAGACAGCGTCTGAGAAAATAAAATGGAATTTAATGGGTGTTAGTTCAGAAAGTGGTCTGAGATATGGATTCCCTTGCACTGCAGCAAACTATCTAGTTTCCTTGACAACAGCGGAGCAAATTATTGTTGTGTTTTAGACGATGGTTTCGAATACTTTTTCAAATCCATCTTAACCTGTTAACTCCCAGGGGTGGAGGAAAAATGAGAAAGTTAGCTGATTTTATTCAGCGGATCACAGCCGTTTTTCATGTGTGTGAATGAGGCTGAAAGCAGACTCAGTTGTGAGTGCCCTGAAGGGAGGTGCTATTTTAGCCACAGTATGACAATGGATTCTGTTTCTATTGTCCAGACCTCTGTGCCTACATTAAATGGAGGTTTTGGAAGCAGACTATTTGAAGTAGTTTACCTCCGCATGCAGTCAAATTGTCATTAAATAATCCTATTCATCATTTGGTAGCAGATTAGTAAAGATAAGGATCATAGTTGTTACATTCATCTCAAGATCTCTTTTGAGTTAAATTACAAAGAATAATGAGAAGAAACAGCATTTAGCCTTTCAATCTTCATTGTCCAAAAGGGTCAACTATCAAAAAGCCATGAAATGCTAAATAAAGCTGTATATTATGATGAGGCAGTGGGGTGATTTCCAAAGCCTAAATGAAAAAAAAGAATAAATTATTTGGTGACGAGTGAATGGACAATCAAATTCCTGCATCCGAGTAGTCACCGAATAATTGATGTTTGATTATGTTAAACCCTCAGGTGAAGTATTTGTTTTCTTTTGAGGCTTTAGAGAAATAATTTAATACAAAAGAAGAATTGTTTCACTTGCAGCTCTGAATACATTTATGTCATTGGAAGTCATCAAATCGTATTAGAATTTGAATCACAACATGCTTTAAAGTAGTTTCTCAGCATGTTCGGATAAATAGATTCAGCCAAATAGGGATCTAAACCCTGCCCTTAATTTTGCAGATCATAAAATAGACTGAAAGGTGGATCAATTTGTTAAATGAGGCAGTACAGGGAGAGTAAATTGTGTGAGAATGAGAAACAGAAAAGCACAGCGATGCGACTCGACAGGGAAACAACATACCTACGGCGTGTGTAAAATGGAGAGGTGTTAATGAGTATTTGTTAGTACCGGTATGTATGTATGGCGTGTCGCAAATTAAAATGGTAATGAAAGGAGATTTTTAAACAATGACGGCAATTTAAATGGAACAACACATGAAAAAATGAAAACATTTCCCAAAAAATCAAAATAAAGAATAAAAAAAAAAAAAATCGCAGCTAGATCTAAAACCCACCCACTGAAAAAAAAAAGTGTTTTCTAGATAGAATAAAGCAAAAACATCTAAATAATGAGAGCAAAATTAAGGTTTTGCTGTCACTTATTTCAGTACTTTCTGATTTATTCAAAATGCTAAGGTGGTAGGTTGTAAAAGTCATTATGAATTTAGATAATTTCCGTTTTTAATTTATTGGATGCTACACTTGATTAAGCAACACAGCCTCATTTTATCTCTAAGGGCAGCATCTATCAGTTCAACTTTTGCCAAGTATGTGTTTCATATTTGGCTGAAGGGGTGGGTTTTTCAACGAATGACATTTAATTTATCATGCCTTGGAGGAAATGATTAACTACATCTGGGCCTTAGTTTTAAACTGCTGTTTAATTAATGTTCCATGAATATACTGTGTGAGTAATCCACTTGCCAACTCGCTGTGTGACAATAAAACAAACAGACCCACAAAACCCAATTAAGCTCTATATTCAAAGTAAATACTAGAGAAATGGGAAATTTATCTTCCTACTTCATATGTAGCAATAGAGAATGAGTTGGAAAAAAATAATAATGCAAAACATTTCCACTTAAAAAGGTGCAGTACAAGAGAGAGCATGCATGATGAAATTAAGTTTAGTTAACAAAATAAAGTAAAGAAACATAACTACGGTATTACCAGTTTGTGCCATAAATTTAGCAGATTCGGCTTGCTCCTGCAGGGCCTTTGTGTCATGAACTGATCTTGGCCGCTGACTTTTTACTGTATGCTCTCCGATCATTCCATATTCTATGGGACAAAATAGAGGTTCATATGAAAGCTAGGCTTAAACATGACTTTCTGAGAACAAAAGCTTATTACATACTGTTTTTCAGGATGTTCGAAGCAACTGCAGTACATGGCTAGAAACAAAGACCACACAAGTTTTGTATTTAATTTGTCCTTTACTCTAGGGCATAGAACAATGCAACGAATTTATAAGGGTGAGTTGGAAGTATTAATTGAGCTTGAAAGCACAGCGTAGACACATAGCAAACATGCAAATAAACTCACATCGTTTTATTTTTTTTAAGACTCTAACACTTCATCAGACCAGCTCCCGCCCTCCCCCCCCCCCCACCCTCCTGCACACCCAGAAAAAGAAAAGAAAACAAAATGAAAGTAAAAATGTGTAAGCCATCAGAAAGCCACAGAGGAGGGGGTCATGGACATAACATGCTATTGATCCACAGTTTCCTCGACAGTTTGTCATCTTTTGCAGGATTTCTTTTTTGGTTTACCCGGTCCAAAAATATCGTGAGCCTTTTGTTAAATTAGGCAAATGTATTCTGAGCTGTATTCATTACAATGCATGCCCTCTTTGTTTCCCCGTAACGGGACAAAGAGACAATGAGCACAATGTTCTGACGCCACACTGAGAAAAGTGATGCTCGCGCTATTGCATTCGGTTAAGAATTTGCATCAGCCGTTTCAAGTATATCCGACCCACTGTGAAACATTTACGTGTTGCTTACTTAACAAGCTGATGCAAATTGTTTTTGAACTTAATTAAAAACTAGCATTACTTCTGGCAGTGTGGTCCTAATGAGGTGATTTTATCATTTGCAAATAGGCAATGCAGGTGATGCATCAACAACAAATCCACACATAGCTTATGTTAGTACATTAGACAATACAATGCATCAGCCATTGATAGGGAGGACGTTTAAATCATCGCTTCTGATCTAGTTTGTAGCCTCGGTTTCCCGCGTTCCCCGCAGCAGATTGCACGCCTAGAAAGACTGACCTCCCTCACCGTGAGGCTTATCTGTCATCTCATCTGATCATGTTCCACCGAAAGCTAAACTTTTAGGGACTAATTATGCGGTAAATCACTTGACTACAAGAAAGGACAGTCGTCTGATCCACGCATCAGACTGTTGGCTTTAACCAAATGATATCAACAAACACGTTCCATGATTGGATTAAGAAAAATAAGTTTAAAAAAAGACTTTTCTACGACATCCAAACAACAACCCTTCCCAGTATAGCATCAGGCAAACTGTGTTGCGTTTGCATAGAAAATTTGAATATTACGGGGGCATAATGAAAGGAGAAAGAAAGCCGCCAGGTAGAAACAAACATGGCAGCCCTTTTCATGCTGATTGGGATCTTCAGAACCATGACTGCACAAAGTAACGGGCTTCAGAAGCACGTTCAAAGGTCTTCCAGCCTGATTTGATCGCGTCCACATCTGTTTTGCTCAAATTGAGCAGAAAGCACAGTGTGAACTCTGTGCCGGACAAAAACTATGCCAGGTACACTGATGGTTGGACAAACAGCGGGCAGTTTGATCTAGCGTTCAGTCATGCAAGGCTAACTACTGTAGATACTTTGACATGTTATCTCTTTACTGCGATTCGGGCTCTACCCTGTGGTGTCTTGGATCATGAACCAATTCCCCATTTAGCAGAATAAAAGGGTTGTCTGATTTAGTCAGCCTGAATGTCTGCTACTTTGCAGGAAATCGGACAAAAAGCAGGGCCCACTGCTTTTTAATGAATTTATACGAGTGAAACTAAACACTAAAAGCTGTGAGACGGCGTACAGTAGCACTTTCATGCCACTTGGCTCAGTGGGGCTGGATGGAGATAGACAATACACACAGAATTAGTTGGCTCCTTTTAATGGTTTTCAGTAACATTCAATGTTAAAATGCCAAAAAAGAGTTTACAAATCATTATAGACCCCCTGGTGTCCTGTAGTCCATAGCAACAGTGTTGGCAAGTACAAAAGGCATCAGAGCTTAAAGTGTTTGAATTAAGGATGCACCGATCCAACTTTTTTTAGTCCCGTTACCGATAGCGATACCTGGGCTTTGGGTATCGGCCGATACCGAGTACCGACCCGATACCTGTCTTTAATTAATAAGCTGTATGCCTCACTGTGTGGAAGTGACTGGGATCATTCTTTTATGCGTAAAGAAACATCGGGCTTGACTTAAACATTGCTTTCTTAACCTTGTAAAACAAAATGTAACAAATGAATACATCGATATAAATTTAGTGAGTTGTTATTTATTATTAAAATATAAATCCTACACCAGCAACTTGGTAAAAAACATCTTCAAAATTAACAGGATTTACAATTCAGGTGTAAACCTTTTTAATGCAGCAACAAATTGGTCAAAACTTAAACAGGAATTAACATTCCAGTATATAAAGTACATAGTGTATAAACATAGAATTGAATTTAATAGATTGGCCCCTTTGTCACAGATCCAGCTATTTGAGTCAGTATCGGTCCGATATCTGATCCGGTATCGGTGCATCCCTAGTGTGAATATCACGAGACTGTATACTCAAAGAAAATAATTCCCAGCCAGCTCTCTGTTATATTATTTACATTTAGAGTCATCATAAATGTAAATTGTCCAGTTCTTATATCAAGGAGGTTATATTTATAGCCGGAGGCTATTACAGCATATTCTATATTATCCTTTTGAAATACTAATCAACATGACCAGCTTCGGATATATCATTGATCGTAACTCTCCATCATGCCTTTGAAAATGATTTGCCTCTGCAAAACATTGATCAACTTAGCCTATTGAACACTTGCCCTACAGTCAGTCACACCTAATCTAATCTAGCTCTGAGCAGCTCCTGATGAACAATACAACAAAAGCATCGAAACATGAAAGAGACTATAAAAATGTCATTAAGCGTGCTGTCAGTAAGATACTTACTGTGCGCTCATTACGGGGCACACACTGTATGAATCAAACTTCTCACGTTTTTAAATAGAGTTTTGTCATCGTCGCGGATTCATCGTTTCATCACTGATGTTTGAGTAATTATATCTACATCAGTGTGGACGGGAAGATATTAAACAAAAAAAAAAGCTCAACCTGTTAGTACACAAATGAGAACCGGTTAATTTAGTGCATAACAAGTCTCAGTTTTAAGTGTATGAGACTGGAGTCTCTTTTGATGCCACAAAGCCAAGATGTTAATCCTAACGTCGCGTTTCAGAGAGCCCGAGGTAGAATGGAAAAGAGCAGGATGTCGAGACATGACACCAGAAAAGCACTGAGAAATAAGCACAGCGGTTTAATTGAACTACCAGGATTGCATTCGAGCCCGTGGCTACATAACCGTAAACATCACAGACAAACCAGAATTTAAATAACTAGAGGGGCAGGCTGTTTGTCATTTGTCAAAGCGGCCCAAAAAACAATGTGTCTTCGCTGTATTACAAGGCAGAAAGCGCAGATGATGCATTTAGCGTGTCATTACCTTTCAAACATTTTCCTCTGTTTTCAGACGGCATCGTTTCATGTTTTGGCCGGTATTCAGAACTTTTTAACTGTGTGTTTTTAAAAAAATTAAGTTTAAGATTTATGAGGTGTCTGCCCTTCAGTCGGAACTAAAGAGAATACTTATTATTGATATCCATCAGCCATCATGCTTCAATAACAAAGGAGAGGCAATGCCGCTCGGAGAAATCCATCACCGTTCGCTTTCTTTCCTTTTGTGCATGATTCATTCACTTTGCATGCACGTAACCTTGATGGCATGCATCACTGACAAAGCATGCATTTTGGGCCTGAGAATTAAATGTTACATTCCTACATATCTTATAGTGGCCATCAAATACAGCAGGTTTGACAAAAACTGAGGGATAGTGGCATTGCTTTTCTGAAATAC
Organism: Sebastolobus alascanus; assembly: GCA_916701645.2. NCBI lineage: Eukaryota > Metazoa > Chordata > Actinopteri > Perciformes > Sebastidae > Sebastolobus > Sebastolobus alascanus. The sequence goes on along the minus strand of CAKAOJ020000248.1, from coordinate 1,375,187 downwards.
ATGTTTGTGGAGGATTAAATACATTTGCCTAAAAATAGGGAGCTGAATTACTGAGATGACCTTGACAGATCAACAGTAGCCACAACAGGCAAAGCATTTTAACAAAAGGTCAAAGCCATGCAGCGTGCACCAGCAAGCATTAAACAAATCAAAATAATCTCCAACACTCTGGACAAAATGGACCAGACAGGAAGGAGTTGCTTCTGAAGAATAGTAGTTCTTACAAGTAGACCTACATTAGTGAAGAGTCACAAAATGTAATCTATTTGATTCGTATACATAGACACGAATTTCCCTTTTTGTTCGTGATGCTCAGCACGACTTTCAACAACGTATCTTTTGTGTGTTTTTCTACAAATATCCAGCAACATGTGATGCACCTGTCATTTTCCGCTCCAGTCTTTTCAAAATAAAACTACTTGGTTAGGTTTAGGAATAGATCGACTTGGTTAGGCTTAGGCAACAAAACTACTTGGTTAGGTTTAGGAAAAGATCGCGGTTTGGGTTAAAATAACACTGAAAGTGGCGTAACTTAAGTACGGAAGTTACGTGACAAAAACTACTTAGTTAGGTTTAGGAAAAGATCGCGGTTTGGATTACAAAATATACAAAATGCTGTAACTTAAGTACGGAAGTTACGTGAAAAATAAATCAACTTTGACTTTTGACAGAACACGAATACCGATCTCCTGGGCGAAAGTCCTGTGTTTTTTGACCAACCCATCCACTGCGACCTCCTCGCTATGCGGTGTTCGACATTCTTTATACTTCCCGGTTCACAATTACGTGGATTACATACGAATTGATTTCGTGCTGACCATCACGAAAACAAGAAAGAGAAATCCATGTCTATGTACACAAATCAATACCTTAAATTTTGTGACTATTTCACAAACTGCTGTGCGACTGGGCTGTATATCCAGTATATTATAGATTATAGTAAATGCATGAAATAGTAAGTCCCTTAGTAAGAGCTGAGGGAACATTTGGCATTAAAGATTTACAGAGAGCAATCGTAAGCCAGTCTATGTAGCAGATACTATAATGGAAATGTAGTCAATGCTCAGTGTACTGTATTTACTGAACAAAGTGAGGCTAAAGACCATCATTTACATCATCATAACTGTCATCCTAGTGGAATAAAAATGGTTGTTATATAGATACAGCGAACATGGAGAAGCAGGACTCCTGCTCAAATATATACTTTCTGGATATTTTCTTAACCTCCCTTTTCAATGACTCATATCCAAACAATATATTGTTGGACTGTAACCATGTCCATTATTTCCTCTGTGCAATGTATTTCCCTTTAGATAAAATTGCCAACTCCGTGAAACAATAAGTATTTTGTAGCATCAGGAAATCACTTAACTGTCTCCCTGAGATTATGATAGCGTCGTTTCTCAGAGGCAGATTCACTGATTTGTGTGACTCACTGTAGATACACATGAGCCAAAATAACTCAGCCACATGTCTCTCTCTCTACGATTGTTAACATTAGCATCTGTTTACACCATCCAAGCAGGTTAAAACCTAATGTGGCCAACATCTTCTGATGTTCAGTTTAATATGATTTTGACTGACTGACAAAATTATAGACCTAATATTTTGGGAACCTCTCATATATTAACTCAATGTCACAGAAAATAGCTAAATCTACCATATAGGAAATCAATTATGCACACACACACACCCACAAGCACAGACCAATTAATGCGTACACCCTCTTCCTGTTTCTCAAGTTTTTACATTTTTTTTTTTTTTTTAAAAGCTCCTAATTCGCTAAAGGAAGGCGCCGAATTAGCACCCCATTCACTAACACTGTGCAACATCAAACCTGCAATTACTTCCAGTAAGCCCAAAAATAAATCTTTTAAAGCAAAATACCGCATGCTGCCACCATGCTGTGCCATCAGTTTATAAAGGCAGCCATTTTGCCCGCTTGTCAGGGTTTATCAACAAATCAGGTGACTTATAAAGAGGTGAGGGATGAGATTAGGCTATTTTGAGCAAAAAATACCTTCTTTTCAACTTTTAAGAAACTGAAGTGGCGATAGTCTCGTGAGTCTCAAGCTGCTTCGCTGGTTGATCTTACAGTGAGATAATGTCTAGGCCGCGCTAAAAAGGAAGGGGGGAAAATAACTCTTTTGTTTCAATCAAGCTTTGGAAGCTGATCTCCAGGGGCTTGCATGTGTTAGCAAAGCAAGCCCTGCATGCAGAAACAGAAACCGCCAAAACAATGAAAACCTTTCGGCCCAAATGTAACAAAATGTCTGCTCAAATAACCGGCTATGCAGGCGCAACAACCTTATCGTCACCACTGGGCTGTGACCTCAGCAGGTGAAAATAAATGAAGGTTATAACAAGGGGATACCAGGGCTGGGATATTGAGGCAACAGTGTTGCTGAATGTGCTGTGGCCATCACAGGCCTTCATCACAGTGTCAAAGATGTGCAAACGTGGATAGTGTTGACAGCATCCTGCTGCCAGAGCCAACCTATTCATGTGAGCCTGATTTGGTGGGCTCAAAGCTTTTCTTACCCATCACAGCTCATTGATGCTTTCAAGCTTAATTAGTGGCCATATTTACGCTTGATTTAATTAATGTCCCACTACTAAGTGCATTCAGCCCACATTACGAACAAATAAAGACTCAGCACGTAATCAAAGGGAATCAAAGTTCCCCGGGTCCGTGACCTTTGTCATCGCCGAGGCTTTGATTCACTCCATGCAGGGAATTTTGAGCGCGCGCAGTGGCGGTAATCGCGCCAGCCGCAGAGAGCCTAATGGAAGACATTTGATTTCCAGGTTCATCCTCACTGTGTGGACACGTTCCATGTGTAATTTTATTGAAAGGCGGTAAAAGCCAGCCCCATGTCCAATGACTGATGTGTCTAACCTTGCGTGAAATGAGCCTTTACTCAGAGGCCCCTATGAGTAGCTTCTATCAGGGGGCGCTCCGCTCCTTGCCCTCCATGCACTCCTGCCTGACTGACTGACTGTCACAAATGTAGCTCTTAACGAGAGGCACTTCATTACCACTACACTTTGAAGAGTGTACGTTCCCAAAATAGAGACAAGCGCACAGTCCACTCCACGCAGACCAGGAAGAGAAATACCTCACTATTCCATGCCTGTCCATTTCTCATCAGTACATTTTTTTTTAGATATATTGGACTTCTGTTTGAGGCATGAATTACAATGGAAATATATTTAAACATAAAACAATGCCAAACTATAATAAAAGACATCACGCTAAAACAGTTGTATTATAATTTAAGGGTCTACAAATTCTTGTTTGTGCCAACAGCGTCTGCACATTTGCTCGTTTCCTGGAGGTATTAAAACCGAAACATCAATGCTGAAAAATAATCAAAGCCTGTTCTGGTTGATTTTGGACTTTTCACTTCAAAAAAAAAAATAAATAAACATAACAATTACAATTAACAAATATTTTACAATAGAAAGGGAACATTACAATAACAAAAGCATATTCCAGAGGAAAGCAAAAAGAAAATCAGTCATTATGTACGGTGGAATACATAAAGAAGACAATACATAAAGAACATCAAAAATACATTTATTCATTAGTACCGTAAAGGACAGATTTGACTACTATGTTTTATTTATTCCAACATTTTGGAGGCAGGACAGTACATTTAGTTTTCTCAGAGTAGAGCTGCAACGATTAATCGATTGGTTGTCAAAAATTAATCACCAACTGTTTTGATAATCGATTAATCGGTTTGAGTAATTTCTAAAGAAAAGAGAGTGATAATTCTCTGATTATAGCTTCTTAAATGTGAATAATTTTTAATTTTTTTTTACTCCTCTATGACAGTAAACTGAATATCTTTGAGTTTTGGACAAAACAATACATTTGAGGACGTCGTCTTGTGTTTTGGGAAACACTGATCGACATTTTTCACCATTTTCTCTTTTATACTTTTAGACTCTTTTATAGACCAAACAACTAATTGATTAATCGAGAAAACTATTGACAGTGAGAATAATCGTTAGTTGCAGCCCTATCTCAGAGTAAGAGTAAGTGTTTTAGACAAAACTAAAAAAATAAATAATAATAAATATGATGATGGTGATTATGACGTAATGAACATGCATCATATTTTAGCTCATTAAGACACTTCCACATCCAAACTGGGACTCTCAAACCTTAAAAAGCGGACTGCCATTCAGAAACGATCTTATAAATCTACTCAGATGTCCTCAATGTATCTCCTTACAGCCATTACACAAACCCTTCACTATTGATGGGACCATATGCTTGAGCCAATCTAAAAAACTCAATTAGTCCTTCATTAAGAAAATGAGGGGGTTGCACGGAATCAGATACAAATTACGAATTGTCCTCTGAGACGTACAATTATCCATCATATTCCTTCTGCCATCTGTTTGCTTCCTGTTGACTCTCCTAATGACTTAGATTGAAGCCAAAATTAGAATTCTGAGCAACTGCCACTGCACCTCATTGAGGAGTCATGTGAACTCGCCTAAAATGGAGCGAGTGCGGCGAGACAGAGCGCTCGGAATGCAGTCGGCTGCGAGCGGGGAGGATGCATTTTGTATCACTGATGTGTAGGCAAATGAGTGGCTACTGGAGATCGCATTGATAATTTACAGCACAATGCTAAATCACAAGGTTATTGAGCAGTACCTCACAAAGCAACCTAGATGGAGCTCTGACGTTATCAAAGCACTGCATCAAGAAGCCCTGTTGCTGGGTGCCGTGAGCAGATCATTCCCCCTCTTCTCCGTGTACACTTCAGGGAACAGGCCTCGCCAGTCTGACTTCATATCATTTCAGCTCATCCAAACGTACGTAAATTGAATCTCTACTCTATCGAAAGCAGTTTAGATGCATATTCCTCCTCAGTCCAATAATCTGCCGTCACAAGAATCAAAAGCATCACCCACTTTAATGTGGTTGTAAACAAATGCTTATCAATGTCCGGAAAGTAGGCTTGATTTAAAAGAAAGAAGGGGGGGGGGGGGAGAAATTGAAAACAACAAGAAGTACAAATGAAGATGCTCATTTCCTTGTCGTCTGTTCCGGGGTTTTCACAAAGACGTACCCTCTGCATCATAATGTGAGCAATGTGTCGTGCTTTCAGTTCAGCTGCATGATGCTATCAGAAAATGGATCCGCCTATGGAGCATTTTAAAGTGAAAGCAATGCCAAGATTGCGGCTTATAACTTGCAAAATCACCAGCCTTTTCAGAAAAGCGACACTGCTGAACCACCCGTGACTAAAAGTGGGGCTTGCTGCAGGGACACAACTGAAAGGACTACTGTGCGCCGACAGAAACAAGGATGGAAGCGGATTACTAATGAAACCATTTCAGAAAAAGAGAAGTCAGGTTACATGAATAGTATAGAAAACTAGACATGTTTCTGAGGCCTTTCTCAAATCTGGGACACTAGTCAGTCGCTTAAAGCGTTTCATGAAATATTCTCTTGTAAGTTTTGGCCTCAAAAAGAGAGGTTTTTTTTTTTCTCTCTTTTTGACCAGCAGGGTATGATCTTAATATAATGATATAAATTACGCATAATTATCTTTTGGGGGTATTCTTTACTACAATGCTCTTGCTAAGGGACCTTTCGAAAACTAGGGAAGCAGCTCTTGGCATCGCTATAGAAACACACAACCCCAGTAGATGACCTGGCAGTCACACACACTGCCAAGCTCAATGCCACCATGCCAAGCAATGCATCTGTCAAGTGAGAAACATGACACATTTTTTTAGCACCTTTTGCGACTGCAGCCAATTTTCAAAGAGCATGCCTTGTCCTTTTCTAAGCTATTTTGCTTGGCATACCAAGTGGTGACCTTCCATTTAACAGAGTCACGGTTTGTCGTCCGTGGAAACTCCTCGCTAATAAACGGAAAATGATACAGCGAAAGAAATTAAAAGAGCAAACACACAATATGGACTCTGTAACCATGGAGGCAAATGTGGTCGGATGGCCATATTTTGTAGCGAGATAAATCATTTCCAACAGCCCCTAATGAGACTTTCATAATTCATGCTGTCAGCTTTTCCACAGCACCAATCATGTCCGATCCTCTTGCAGTGGTAAAGCTCACTGCTTCAGACTGCCACCCTGCATCTATCAGCACAGGGAACATTGTGTCATATGCAAGTTAGTCATGAGGAAGATGCCTGCAACATGCCCTGTCTCCGCTCATCGGCTAAGCTCATGTTAAAGCGAATACACTCTTCCGAAATAATTACAAGGACACGGCGGTGATGCCGAAATGTCCTCAGACAAGAGCACAACGGCAACGCAATAGGATTTTTAATTTAATGGATTCTGATGCCAAGTGTGGGAACATGAGAACCATCAGAGTTAGTACAAGTTTCAAAGCCATGCATGGCTGCGCTGGATTGTAATCACTGTTTGTGTTTGTATAACCGAGCGCATCCAGTGTTTGGGCTATAATAACTTGATCATTCCCCTTTCGAAAGAATTTGATGTACTAATTTTGTTTAACTTTAAAGCAATTGTGTTTCGCCATTTCCAACAAAATGATCATTTGTTTATGTGGTCGGTTTTCAAATGAAGCTCTTTAATCAAACATAACCAGATGGCTAACAGCTTTGGCTTAAAGTCTAAACACAAAATACAATATTGCTTGTTTTTGGTTTAACTTAGCATGGCTAACACTATACATTAGGGCTGCATAATTTATCGAATATTAATCGCCATCACGATTTTGACTCCCCCCAATTGAATGAAGATGATCGACTGCGATATTGTTGTTTAAAATGAGTGCTCCGCTCATAGAAAACTCAGCTCCATATCAACAGCCAGCCACCAGGGGGCGATCGACATGTTTTGGCTTCACTTTTCTGAATGTTGGGACTGCAGCCCAGGGTAGAAGAGTAATAAAACAAAACAAAAAAAATGCACTGAATTCAGGTGAAGAAGAACCTTATTTTAAGTCTGATTTTGATGCAAAGATTTGCTAATTAGCAGCAATGTAGCACAACATGCAAGTGAAAGCAGTGCTCTCAATATTGATCAAAATAATCGTGATTATCATGTTGGCCATAATCGTGCAGCCTTTTTATACATCATAGTTCTTATTACTAGGCCTGCATTAATCAAGTCAGAGGTGAACACCCACAACCTCAGTATGTTTCTTTTAAAGTAAGGTGGGCAGTCCTCTAACCTGTGGTGTTTTCTGTTCTGTATTTAGACTGTTGTAAAGTGTTGAGGGAGAGAGCAAATTGGAAACACAGGAGAGAAAACTCAGCAGGGATTCAGTCCCAGGACACGGGGGGCATTTAGTTCGAGAGGCATGGGATTTAACCACCTGATGATCTCTGGAAACCCAGAATATTCCAGGGACAAACACAATCAACAAAGGGTTCAAATCGACCTCCTGTAAAATGTCTCCTCCAGTCTTTCTCAAAGGGATTATGTCAAAGGTTTTTGGAAACAAGGCAAAGTCAAATAAAATAGTGCCTTTTTCTCACATCGGAAAGGTTCAACAATAAACTACCATCTAAACTGAACTGCTCCAAGTTTAATGAATGTATTCACGGTCTTATTTTTCAAACTTTTTCAGCCCTATATCACAGAGATGCTAAGTACTGTTAAATTAATAGAACAAAAAAAAAAAGCATTATCTTAATTTTAAATTATGCTGAATAGCGCTGTTGTAATTATGCTGAGTCTTTGTGGAGGATAATTGTAATTTCAGCAGGGCAAAGTAATTGTGTGAAGAAAGAAGCAAGGGCATCTAAAAAAAAGTGTGAGTAATTAATTCATGTTGTTCTTATTTTTATATCCTGAAAGAGGTCTCGGGTTGTTATCCACTAAGAAGCCTTTGGAATCATCCATTTAACATTTTATAAGAACTGATGAAAGACCGGAGAGCAAACAAATAGGAAAACATTTCCATTATAATTTGCACGTTTGTCATTTTTTGGTCTTTCTTCTCGGCAATATAAAGGCCATGGTGTAAACCACATGCAACTTGATTTGTGTGTCAGCTGTATTGCCAATGGTGGTGGGAAAACAAAAACATCACTGTTCTGGGTGAAAGCAGCATTCATTCGTCAATAGGAAAAAAAAAAGAATAACCACCATTAAAGTTGCTTAATTTTCCTCGTTCGACAATGTGACACCAAGAAAGATGTTTTCTGTAGTCTGCCACATCTTTCGGGACATTAACTGGATTATCAAATGCATCATTTACACACAGATTATAAGGGAAATTAGAATCCTGTGATTCGATAAACTATTGCCTCAGTGGGGTTATTTTACTTTGATATGGTTGCAGTGCACTGTAACCATATCAAAGTAAATATCCATGTGCATTTAAATAAATAAATGAGTATGCACTAGAAGTAATAAATCCAAAGTTTTAATGAAAAACAAACTGCCAGCAAACACTCCACAACCAGAAAGCAGCATTAATGAATGATGGCTGAACCTGCTGGCTCGATTTTATTTTTTAAAAATAATTTCCAACATTGCCTAGCCACTAACACAGTAAAATTAGAGCTTACTGAAGTCATGTTATGATTTCTGGATAGTGAAGTTATTCCAACTTTCAAAATGATGTCTTGTTGCCATGCGGAGCTGCCAAAGAGCAAATTTGCCTGCTGCAGCTTGAAATATACTGTAAACAAGAGTGAAAGAAATCTGACTCAGTGGCTAGAAGCGAAGCTGCAAGGTCGCGGCTAGACCGTGACCTTGCAGCTTTGAAGATTTTAAATATACTCATCACGAAAAAAAGGAAACCTAGATTCTCATCAGGTGGCTTTAAAAAGGAAAAAAGTATGTATCTCAATCCACCAAAAAGGCCTTCTAACTTTGCGTAGCCCGAATCAAATCCTAGATGGAGTATGAAATTACTAATCAGTGACAGCTCCTTGTTATATGCAGCAGCAGAGGCAGCCAAGAGTGACATTAGTATTGAAAATTAATTGTTTTTTAATGTGCACGTCTCCATCGTCCACCACCACATAGCCATGCACCATTACTGTGGTCAATTAGCCATTCAACATCTTACCGTTGGCCGATGTATGGAATTGATTACCACACCACAAGCTTTCCCTGCAGCCTACCATGTCCAGAATATTAAGTGTTGTGTAAAAAAAAAAAAGAAGAAAATTCAACAAAGTAAATTAAATCAGCTTTAACCTAAACACGACTGCTCAATCGTTTCCCACCCAGTGGCCGCTACCACATGTGCATAAAAAACAGCTATTTCACATTTCAATCCCTATATATATACACACACACACACACACACACACACGCACAACACGGGTCTTAGTAGAGCTGGTCAGGATAATTAGTGTGCAAAACAAGCGCAGTCCTAAATCTTATTATTAAAACTTCTTGGATATTGGAGGAAATAAAGCCCCTTCAACTCGGCTTCCGAGCCTTTTTCGGCTGTGATGACATTAAGGATGATTGAAGTGCATTATCTGCGCACACAATGGCTGCTGTCCATTCAGCTGTGCTCTGCAGAGCACTGAAATAGGGTGCTGGCAACACGCTCACTGCAGAGAAACGTAGAGTTTTAAAGGCCCCCGACACCCAAGCCCCCCCAATAGCTTTGGCTGAATAGCCTGTCTGACCCATTGTCGGCGAGTTCACGTTATTGTCGATCCACCCGTCTGATATGCAGTCAAAGCTCTCACGTCTTCTGCCTCTCAGCAAAGGCTCAAAAAAGGGAGGTGATTTAAAACATCCCTTTCTTTGAAGGTACCAGGTGAAGCGGTTAATTTGCAGAATAATCTGTCATGGCTGTGGCAAGTATTCCACATAATGTCTCCCAGTTTATTGGGATCTTGCTTGGATGAATAGGACAAAATGTACTCACATTGTTTAAATTAACCAAAGGGCCTTGGAATAACTCCTAATTTTGTGATGAATAATCGTGAGGAATTAGGGATGTTAATAGCTAACCGTTTAACCGTTAACCGACAGTAAGAATTTTAACCGATTAACGCTATCGGTTAAACAGTTGAAAGACATAGAAAAAAATAATTAAAAAGCTGAGCAAAACTCAGAGGAGCGGCTTGTCACTTTAAGGAGAAAAGTTGGTCCACCTTAAGTGAGTCTTAACCAGTGTTGCAAGATACAGGTAGTTGGCTCGGGGTTGGCTTGAGTTGAGGAGTTGTAGCATTTATTCACGACAAATAAACTGTACGCACACTGCACTGCTACGTTCACAGCTATAACGCCACCGACAACCCCACACTCACCGACGCCAGACACACACGGTCTATCGGACACTCGCTAACATTACGCTGGGCTGACACACAGCTGACAACCTCGCAGCTAAACTAAATGATGCGGTGGAGAGTTACTGGTAAAGTGGCTGCGTGTGTCCACGACAATATCGCAGCACCGTGGCCGCTAACTCTCCCGGACGGGTGAACTGGGGACTCAGTTTTCTGTTTTGCACATACACTGCAGCTGGCGCACTGCTGCATGTAACGCACTGATCTTGTCAGTTAACGGTTAATAATCGGTAAACGGGGGTCGGTTATCGGTTAGAAAAAAAATTCAAAATTAGCATCCCTATGATGAATAAAATGCTGATGTGTACATGCAAGAAATAATCAACACATACGCCACTGTCAGACTACAGCATCCACCATTTCCTCGTATGAAGGCAGCCGCTTGTTCATTCTGTGTTTCTCACTCAACAAACAAAGTGTGATCTGTTTGTGAGGCCGAATGACAAAACCATTTCCTTCCACTTCCCTTGCACTTCTGTGAGAGCAGCCTTAATGAGCTTTTCAATGCAAAAAATGGAGCCCCATGCATATATTTTTCCCCCCACTCCTAATCAGCAAAGGAAAAAAGCTGTCTTTTCATGCACTCTCTCGCTCTAATCTAATTAGAATTTATTAAACTAGGCGAAGGTTCAAGGACATCAATAGCTACATTTTCCTCCCCACACACAGTTAGCTACTTAGACGGTAAAAAAAAAAAAAGGATAGTACACCAAACGGGCGAAGGAACCATTTGAGTCCTGACTATCCTTTCACTTCATTATGGCATTTAGAGGCACTGATGAATGCATATTTTCTATATTTCCCCCTGATTTTAAAACAGGCGACACTGAATGGTCACATAAATCAACTATATTCAGCCAGTAATTGAATCTCCATGGACATAAGATGATATAAAAATAGAGGGTAATCAGAGGGCACAATGTGCTGTTCTTGTTTTTTACGGAATACTATGCAGACAAGAAATGGAACAGCAGGATAATGGATGGATGATTTTCCTCCTTAAACACCGTCTACAAATGAAGCGCTGTAGATGTACTTGAAAGATAAAACCTCTGCATTAGAAAATGCAGGCTATCTCTAAAATTCATAAAATTACATGCATAATATATAGAAAGATAAGCTAGCGTTGGCTGCATGTGGCGAAAAATATATTTTCAGACTCTTGTAAATCCAAAATTCTCCCCTAGTCTTACGTCATTATTGCATGTAAACCCAACACAAAATATGTAAAGTGTAAAAAAATATTTTGTTCTGTTAACTGATTATGGAGGTACACCCCAGAAATAATTATATGTCAAAAAGCAAATATGGATTGTGTTTTACAGCTGCAGAAGTACATACACGATTCACATTAAATCTCTAGGGTTTGTTGGCTATGTCATGTATATCATATCCATTTTTGCTTTTAAAATTTTCAGAAGTATATCTGAATATCTTCATATAGTATATCTGGGATTTGGCACTACCACTGCCCTCTACTGGTGCAATACAATTTGATTTTTTTCTTTAAAAAAATATCAAAGCAGGTAACTTATTAAAAATGCAGTGTCTGTGATCCAGCATCAGGAGAATTCTCTCTACATACTAATCACAAAGGACACAAACAACCAATTAATGTCAATATGAAAAACTCAAATGTAAATTAATAAACAGGAAAAAGGATACAAAATTAGAAGTAAATACACGAATGGCGTCTTTGCTGTTAGAAATATTTAATTAGCAAAACATGTATCACCAGACAGGAATGTGATTTTCAAAGTGCTTATTTAATGACTAAATCACTAACAGTTTTGGGTGGGGTTCCAGTTTGTATTGGGGAACTTTATGGTTGTTTGAATTATTAATAATCTCACATCGGGTATATGCCGTACCTTAAGGAAAACTCTATAAAAACGTAAGCGCTCTACCAGTGCAGAGCTTAGTGCAAGTCTTAGTACTAAAACCGTTGTTTATTTTATCCAGTCTTCCTCTTCCGAACACTTCACACACATGCTTGAAGACATTTATGGCCTCGTCTTTCCGTTTTCTTTGCTCTAAACCATTTTGCAGAATATTTGATTTAGATTTATGCAAATAATGATAATAAAACATCTTTGGTGCATTTTTTTTTTTTTTTTAAATCTATAGGTTGTATTTTCATTAAATAGTATGTTTAGTATTAACAGCATCAACTGCTGCAAGTTTCTGCTATCATGAAATAATTAGGATAATCACATCAGTCTCCCTCCCTTTGTCAAGAGGAACACACAGATACATTATTTGGCACCTACAGTATTTGGATATTCAGTTTATTGTTTAAGTCATTTATCAAGCCAAACGCCAAACTTTCGTTGGCTCCAGCTTCGCAAATATCAAGACTTTTGTATTCTTAGTAAACCGAATATGTTTGGGATTTGAACGGTTGGTTGGACAGATAAGCAATCTAAAGACATTACCCTCGGCACATGAAATCAGGATTAATATTTCGCGCTGTGTGATGTTTTATAGACCAAATGATTAATTCATTAATTGAGAAAATAATCAGCAAATTAATTGCTATTAAAATGATTATTTATTGCAGTGTAGTTTAGGGCTAATCGATTTTGAAAAAATATGTAATTGAGATTATTTTGACTGATATTGCAATTACAGTATGATTTGCGATATTACAGGGAATGATAATTTCTACATCAATATTTTAATTCTCATTGAAAAACATATTAGATTGATTATGGTGGGATTTTTGCAGGAATCTGTACCAAACAAAGATGTTTTCTTAAGTCTGCAGCACAACGATATTTCATTTAAAATAGTATTTTGTCACACATTTCGCCTATATATATATATATATATATATATATATATATATATATATATACATACATACATACATACATACACAGTATATTATACACTTTTTCATGCATTATCTACTGTACTCATCCATATTTTGAGCTACCAACTCTTCAAACTTCAAAATGTTATATAATATTATATATATTTTGCCAAATATTGCGCCTGCTGTGATTTGAAAATTGCAGCAGGCCATATTGCGATTTCGAAAAAAGTTTGATTAATCGTGCAGCCCTAAAGGATAGTTGCCTGTTCTTTAATGACAGTGTCCATTTAGCTGATTGCTTTGTGCCTACATTCTACACTTGCTTTGTTAGTTCAGTTGATTTCTTAGTAAAAAATGAGTCCCGTTCATCCCCAGAAGGTCCCATAGAAGAGCTCTGCTGTGCACTGCACTTTATCAGGTGTGGGACGGTTAGCAAGACGTCCATTTGCATTCCCACTTCTACAGAGTACCAGTGAGCCTCCAGCCTCAGGGGGCAGTAATGAGCCCATTACAGCTAAGCGCACCACAATGAGGCCAAGACCCAGCCACACTAGAAAACCTATTTGAACGAGTGACACAAAATTGAGATTAATGCTTTATCTGAACTGGTTAGTTTTGCAAAAGTATGTCTGGTTAGCCAGCCACCCCACCTCCGCACAGGCTGCTTCCCGAGGCTTTGCTACGGGACCCTCCGGGACCGTCTCATCCACTGGCTGGGAGAACGTAGCGAAGTTAAAAATTTGTTGTATACAGTTCGCGCTGCAGTAAAACATCAATCTCACACACATTAGCAAGACTGCAGTATGGGGGCAAGCGAGCATCACTCAATGCAATATGAGCGAGTGCCATTTGAGGTTATGGGTAAAGTGTCAGATTACAGACAGACATGAATGACTGATTGATTGACTGGCTGTGACTGATCAATGTTTTCATACCTCGCATTTATTGGTTGCCGGCAGCACAGAATATTTCCTTGTGCTTTTAGAACAGCAGCAGTCAAGTTGCTGTACTGATGGTCTTGAAATCAAAGAGCCAGATTGACAGAGGTCTGATCCAAATAAAATGGGGCATCAAGGGCGGCAATCACCTTTCAGATGAGGGAAGGTTGCTCACTGGCCCCGCCTTTGCCTCAGTAATAGAGAGCCAGAGTGCTGCCTTCATTTTAAAGTAACCTCTGTTTCACTACAGCCTCATCCAGGCAATGCACTGAATGTGATACTGGGATTTCTATTCCTATTCTAAGATAGATTAGTATCTACTAGTGATAGTGGAAAGTACAATAAAAGTACCATGTCATTTTTACCAATTTTGACCAGTTTTGACAGCACTTCATATGGCCAAGACTCATTGGAGCTGTAGTTGTTTAATGCTGACAAAATTGTAATGTGAATATAAAAATGTACAAACCATACACAGCCCACTGAGGGCTATAGCCTGCTCCAGAATAGAGAAATGCCATGCTATCCTATCTCATTGTTTTGTTTCTTTTTTATCTGATGCTCAGTCGTCCAACAGCTCCCACACAGCCGCTGATCTCCAAACAGTCCCACCTTCCCAACCAGCCAGCTACCCACCACAAGGCACATGGGCTCAATCATACAAGTAGTTCCCTTGTTGTTTGGCATTTGATAGATCTGTCAGATGTATCTCCTTTTAGCTATATGCCTGGCTATAACCTTTCCAGACCCACGTAAAGCGCAACAGTAACAGTTTCACTATAACTCAGCGTCTGCTAACTGGCATTTCTGAACCCAACAATAATTCTATTGGAGATATATGTACAATAAAACATAGCCTAACGTGTATACCTAGGATACAACAATGCTACTACAGATCTGTGTCCCCCCCCCCTCTTAAAGTGTCTGTACTAAAACACAATCACTTCAACCAGACTGTGTAGATTAAACATAAAAGAGCAATTCCAATTCATAATGGGACTCCTTACATAACGTTATTGATTTGTCTAGTCCCACAAGGCAAAATTTTTTATTGCTGGTTGTGGTTTCGCCCATTAAAAAGCAACATATTTTCACTTAGTGTCTACAAAGCCATTTTTCATGGCAACAATTAGCACTCCCCGCTGTTAATTTCCAGTGGCGTTCCTGAGGCAGACAGCAGTGACATTTAGACACACAGATCTATTTGCTGGAAAACTTTTGTGCCATTGGTAGTCGTGATAATACTGATGTCAAAAATCTATTATTTGGACATATAAATCACTCTTTAAAAATTAAATAAAGTCCATCCCTTTTAAGACAGACAGACACTTTTTAACCACCCCAGCAGGGCAGAGAATAAACATTACTATAACTGGCAGGGTACCCAGCAGGAGTAATACTAAGTGAAGGTTAGTTTCCCATAATATACAACTGTCACAAAAACTAAAGGGAAAAAAAAACAACTGACATCTAATAAAAATATTTTTTCTTCCCCCTGGAACTGACAACAAACAATTTATGTTGTGATTACAGATTCATCGCTATGTATATGGCTAATGAAAATACAAATATTCAAAGCAAACAATGGCATTTCTGTGGTTAATTCGGCTCCCTTCTGCAGCGAGGATAATCATTTGCAAAGTAGCTTTTTATCTAATACACACTGACATGTAAATAGCTAAAAACTAATGAGCCCAGACACTTTCTCCTTGACTATATTTATAAGTTAATGCAAAATGCAATACATTCATTTGAAGTTAGAGCAATCAGCGATTCCCGTGTCTCTAGGCACCCTACAGAGACAGGAGACTGGATTCATTATATGACATTCTCAATAATGTATTACAAATGAGCCCTTCCTGTTTCTCCTTGTTTCTCGGTCAACCGTGGCTCGGCAGCTCGCGTTGAGTGACCTCCTCCATGATCAACTTATGATTAACCGAGACCCCTCGCTTTGTGAAGACCACATTGTTACCACACACCAGAGACACCCACTTTCTTTCACATCTGAAGCAGTTCACACATGCGGCGGACGGAAGCAACTTCCAAGGGGAATCGCAGAGGCGCACAAATCAGTAGGAGATTTTCTCTCATTATCTCCGATAGCGGGTTGCACAGTTTTTCAAGGCTGCGGCTTCATCCCTCACTTTTTTCTTTTCACTCATTTTGTGACTGTGACTTTCTGTTGCGTTGGAGAACTGGACAATTAAGGACATTCCCACCCCCGTCTTTAAAATTGCAGTTAAAGTTTAATTGCAATAACAGAGGACCTCCATAAACTTCATAGAGAATCTCTGAAGCTCAGTCAATGCAGTGCTCATTTCAAAAAAGCAATATCTATAAAGTGCATCTATTGAGGGTCAACCTACACTTACATCTAATTATATTGATACAACCGAGAGAGCTTTATGTGCAGGTTTTAATGCTCACAGGGTTGACTTCCGTGAACCCTTACCACTGTCATTACAGTACAACTAAAATATTTTCTGTTATTCTCATTAGCGTGTACAATATGATAACAAATACATGGTAAGTGAGTGAACCCCGGAGCACATCTCAATAAACAAACAATTATAGAATATACTGAATATGACATTATATGTCATCTCTTCTGGGACTACTAAATAATGGAAAGAAATTGACACATTATCATCACCATCACTGATCACAACACTGCAAACACTGTTTAAATAGCATTGCCCTGGCCTTAAGAATGGAGGAATGACGTGGTGCATGAATGCTTTTTGGCCATGCTAGCGGCTTGGCTCTAAGGATGCCAGCGTCGCTTGGTGTGTTTGTCCACTGCTTTGGTCCAGACTGAAATATTTGAACAGCTATTGGATGGATTGTCATGAACATTTCATACAGACATTCATGGTCTTCAGAGGATAGATCCTATTGACTTTGAAGATCCTGTTATTTTTCCTCTGGCACCACCAGCAAGTCAGATTTTTCACGTATCTTATGAAATATCCCAACATTAACTAGATGGGTAGGCACAAATATTTGTACTGCCATTCAGGGTTCTTAATGACTTTGAAGAACCCATTTTTCCCCAAGTGCTACAATGAGGTTGAAATGTGTGGTTTTGAGTGAAATGTCTTGATAACTATTGGATAGATTAGAGCTGTAATGATAAATTGATTAGTTGTCAACTATTAACTTAATCTGCAACTATTTTGATAATCAATTAATCGGTTTGAGTAATTTTTTAAAGAGAAAAAAAGTCTAAATTCTCTGATTCCAGCTTCTTAAATGTGAATATTTTCTGGTTTCTTTACCCCTCTATGACAGTAAACTGAATATCTTTGAGTTTTGGACAAAAGAAGACATTTGAGGACGTCATTTTAGGATTTTGGAAAACACAGATCAAACTTTTCTCCAGTTACTGACATTTTATAGAGCACAACAACTAATCTATTAATTTAGAAAATAATCAACAGATTCATCAACAATGAAAATAATTGTTAGTTGCAGCCTTAGAGAGATTGCCATGAAACTTGGTACAGACATTCATGGTCCTCCTCATGATGAATTATAGTAACTTTGGTGAACCTCTCTTTTTATCCAGCGCCATGATCAACATTTTAATTTGTCCAATACTTTGGTTAATGACCACATACCTGCACTGCATGTACCTGATAAACATCAGCATGTTAACATTATCATTTAGAGCATGTTAGCATGCAGACATTAGCATGTAGGTCAAAGCACAGCTGTGCCTAAGTACAGCCTTACTATCATGTAGGGCTTCACGAGGACGAGGCCAAAATGATAATC
Source organism: Sebastolobus alascanus (assembly GCA_916701645.2). Classification (NCBI taxonomy): domain Eukaryota; kingdom Metazoa; phylum Chordata; class Actinopteri; order Perciformes; family Sebastidae; genus Sebastolobus; species Sebastolobus alascanus. Next base: position 1,357,361 of record CAKAOJ020000248.1, on the reverse strand, counting down.
ACGATTATTTTGATCTAAATGATTGTATTTTTATTTAAATATTTGCTTTGATTTAAAAAACCTTGGCATTAGTAGTTCTAATCATATATTATAAGCTGCATAAAGTTAGTGTTAGGAAGTTAAACAGGTCATATTTCTCTCTCTATTATCTATTTTATATTGCTGTGAAAACCTCTCCGTCAAACAACTGGATTTATTCAAGTTTCTCGCCAAAAACTACATTCTACAAGATTACAGTTGAACGCATCACGATAGCCTTATAATTTACCTTCGCCCAATACTCATTTTTACTGAGTAGGGCTTGAATGCACCATAATTGAACCTCCGTTAACGGAATTATTAAGCTCTGTGCTGTCGGCAGACGAGCCGGTCACTGTGATTACTCTGAGCAGCATCATGGGAATGAATTATAATATAATAAGTGTCTGATTAAGTTAGATGTTCCAAGGTTATAAAGGTTATAAATTTCAGCTTTATGTCTTCTTCACTCACGCTGAAGAACTTCCACACCGACGATATGTTGATTGTGCAGCCCTTCTATCATGTCTGTAGATGTTAATAAATGCTTGTGGTTGCTTTAGTTGGATTCAGCTATGAAAAACTGAAGAATTATTAATTTTGTCATCTTTATGGTTGCCAAAGAGTTGTTTCCCAACGATCTCAGACCTTTCTGCACTTACATGATGCTTTTTATCCCACCCCCACCTGCCTCTAACCACGCTAGAGTCACGCCTTCTCTCTATTCAGCAGCATCTCTGAGCGAGCAAAGGGAGGGCAAAGGAGACCGCAATGCCACAAGCAGCACAAAGTGCGGCTTCTGGAGTCAGAACAAGGAGACTTTTGTTTGCTAACTCAGTGGGGTTCAGTGCTCTGATGTCTGCTGGATTTAGCTTCTGTCCCGGAAAATGACTATGTTTATTAATGTGAGCTACCGAACAAGCAATACTGTTTCCACTTTCACTTCCACTCGAAATCTAACCGAGCAAATTACATCGGGGATTAAAAGTACTACCAAGTGATAGTATTTGTGTGTCTTCCTGCACTTCCACTCTGCACTCATTTCAATCCTCTGGGTCAGAGATGAGGCACATCTCTGGTTTGTCTGTGTGATATTGAGCTGGGTTAAATCAGATCGTATCAGATGGGTACAGATCCAAACTGAGCTAACCTGCATATCACTTATAAAACGGCTTCTTAATTGCCTAGCCCTAGCTTCTTGTTACCAAGCAACCATCCAATGTGCATACCACTGTGTTTGTCTTAATGGCAGGGTGAGGGGAATTGGGCTCCCTGTTTGTGGATATACCATGTTAAAGGACAAAGCAGTAGGAATGTGGACAGCAAATCAAGTCTAAGTGGGGTGTTTGAAATTCCTTTAATGAGAACTTGGCTCATTTAGAGGCATTATTATTGAGACTCCCAAGTTTATGTGACTTGAATCCAAAGCAGTTGGCCAGTGGCGATAGTTAGGGCAATTCATTCTCTGCAGGGTTTTAAAAGAACAAGTGAAAAGAGGAAGGGAGTGAGAGGCAAACAGGGGAACATATTTCAGCTATTTTAGGTATTCCTTTGTCTGTAGTAAGGACAAAGCATACATTTTTTTAATCCTCTTATTGTGGCTGAGTTTCATAACGTCTTTTTTCTTTTCTTAAATCTCGGATATGAATCAAGGAATGACTGAGACCTGAAAGACGGATGAGATGCTCGGGTGAAAAATATTGACTACTACCTCATGAAATAGCTTCAAAAGGTGCTAGAATGAAAACAATAAGCTGTCTAAATTGTTTGGAAACTAGGAACAAATAGCTGCACAAAGCATCTGTATTGTCTTCATCTATAATTTTAAAATCTCCACAGCGGTTAATTAAAATTAATTTTGCATGACACAATATAGCTTATCACCACTGGAACACGGATCCTAAAAGCCCTGACTCATGCAGTATTATAAGCACGGCGTTTTTAAAGTACACAGCTGTCCCATTATGCGTATGAATGTGGGCAGAATGCATCCGCCCCTACCAAGCCATCCACGCTCACAACAAATATCCATCCCGTAATGTTGTCTGTGCCTCTGCTTATGTGTCAAGTTCATTTCAGTTCAGCAGAGGGCGGGATGCGCACAACAGTACCACCCACCTTTTTATGGCACTTGACAGCCCTCTGCATGACAGATAACTGAGACACAAAATGCATTTGAATAATGCAGGCGTTGTCGGCGTGCTGCGATGCTGGAGCTTAGGTGATGGTCGAAAGGCACGTAGACGGACAACTAATCCACGAACACCTGCCTGACTACCCCCCCTCAATAGGCTTTTAATGGGAGCTACTTTTATCACATTCTAGAGGCCACGCTATGCTCTTTGCTAAGAAAGCAACAAAGAGAAAGTGCAGATTATTCAAAATTAGGATGAACACAGAGGTCACTGAAGCTGTCTGAGGTGTCTGTTCCCTTGTTAACTAACCTATTTTTTTCCTTTTTCTTTTTATCTATTCTTAACTAAAGAACAGTTGCCCCCCTCACTGTTTCATTTATTTATTTTTGGACTGAGCACCTGCCTCCTCTTAATTCTGCACACATACCTAGGTGGTTGTATGGAGGTTGGGCCACTATCACTGCATACTGAGCATCGTCACTGTCCTTTTAAACCGAATGCGGATTCACGGCACCTAAAATGCATTTCGCCGGCTCAAGGTTTATTACACATTTGCCTACTGTATGGACCACCTTCATTAAAACCATCTGACTCTAAAGGGATGAGCTGTCAAAGGCTTTGCAGAGATCACCCAAAACCCTCCCCCTGCCATTAATCTAAATTAATGCTCTGACAAATATGTCATAATATTGGGTGTGAAATATGATAAATGCTCGCTTCAGCCCATCCATAATTGAGTCTCTTTAGCACAACGGCAAAATTTCAAATTGCAGAGCTTGCGTGGCCCCTGAAAGCAACAAAGGTGACCTTATGCTTTTGCTCTAAACAACCTACTAATAACGGAGAGTGCAGCCGATGACTCTACAGAAAACATGATATATTGAGCTTTGTTTTCTACTGAGAATTAAATGAGCTATGACTACACTTACTGTACACAGAAGTTCGACTCAGACCAAACACCAGCATGCATTATCACGGCCCAAATCATTTTGTCAACAAATTACCGGTTTAATGTTGCAAGAGTTACATCCGCAGTATTTTGAGTGAGTGTATGAATATTTTGTGAAAATCATGTCTGCTTGGAATACACTTTAAATTAGTTTTTGAGCAAAAATGCTTAGAGGAAAAATCAGTATATGTTGTTGTTCAGAGAGGACATTAAAGATATGAGAATATGAATCGGGTCTGACGCCTTTTCGGTGAGAGAGGAATTCTCCCAGCGTTGTGTGGGTAAATATTCCTGCTCTCGCCAGCATCTGACAACATCACTGTTCTGCAAGAGGCATATTGAAAAATGGAAATGCGTGCAGTCTGTGTTTTCATCTCGTGCAAGCAACTATGAAATTTCAAGAGAAAATCTCGCAGCTGCACGATCCTTGCCTAACTGGTTCATTATATGTGTTTTCTCAGTTGTCTTCCGAAGTAAATGACATAAGGTATTGTACAGCCCCAGGTGCCAACCTCTAACTAGACTAGGAGGTGCATTCACTTCACTCACTGGCCTTCCTGGTAATGAGGTGGAAGAGAGTGTCAGCCTATGGCCAGCTGGGAGGCACAGTCCACTGGTGAGTCAGACCAAGTGTAATAGGCGAAGCCAAGACATGAAGGGAGACTGCTGCAGTCAGACTGATGTCACATGAGCTGGAGGACAAGCTAATAATAGGGCATGTTTATGAAAATATCAAAATATAACATGCCATGGGGTGTCCTGGTTGCTCAGCAAGCTGGGGACATGCAGTGTACTGTGATTTTCAATCTGGCTCACAACCCTTTTTTTTTTTTTTTTGCATCTTAAACCTTCTCCTGTCACTTCTACGAACCAAACAAGTCGTACATATAACTTATATATCAGATAATATTCATAACATACATAGATATGTATGCTTCTTAAGAAAGTTATTGGATGTTTAGATCGTAGTTTTTATCGAGTATATGATATATTGGAGTAATATGGCAACAGATTTTTCATGCCACTATTACCTGTTTCCATGGAGACGGAAATCCAACTCTAATATTTTAAACGAGCAGCCTGGTCTCACTCCCAGGGCGTCGAAAACCGACGCTTGGGCAGTGGCCCAAGTCTTGATACTGATGCACAGGGCACCCGTTCGTAGAAGACGCACCGGGCTTTCAACTAACTCCGATGTAAACCCATCGGCGTCATAATTAGACACTCATAGCAACGGACATAGTATTAAAGGGATAGTTCAGGTGTTTTGAAGTGGGATTGTATGAGATACTTATCCATAGTAGGTGTATTACCTACAGTAGATGACGGTCAGCACGCCCCCAGTTTGGAGAAACAGACAGGAGCACCGGAGCAAAGCAATACAGTGCTGTTGGACGGGGGGCAGCAGCAAAATGTATTTTAGCCATCTAAAAGAAAGGCTCACCTAAAACAATCGATATCTGTATACGCTTTATTTAGAATATTTTCCTACGGGGAACTGAACTGAAAGTTAAACCTATCTGTACTGTTTTTGTCTTCTGGCTTTGGAGAGAGCATAGATAAGTTTCACTTTCAGTTCAGTTCCCCGTCGGAAAGGGCTGTCTGACCGCAAGATAAAGTGGTTAAGATATTCTAAATATAGCGTACACTTAAACTGATATTGATTTTTTTTTTTAGGTGAGCCTTTCTTTTAGGTGCCTAAAATACGTTTTGCTGCCAGCCCCGTCCACAGCAGGAGATTGCTTTGTTCCCGCGCCGGTACTCCTGTCTGATTCTCCAAGTTGGGGGCGTATCGACCGTCATCTACTGTAGGTAATACACTGACTATGGATAAGTACCTCATACAACCCCACTTTAAAACACCCGAACTTTCCCTTTAAGATAAGGACGGGTGGGAATGGTGGCGGACCGGCGTTTGTGTCCGCTGTGAAACCAAAAGTTGAGAGTGATGTTACGTCCGTAGCTTATGTTACTTTACAAGCATACTTATTTTAAGCCAAACGATGATGTTTCTTCTAACCATAAGTGGTTTTGTTTGCCTAAACCTATCTGCCACCGTTTCGCAACGTAAACCACTTGTTACAACGTTAACCACACGCAAACCTTCAGTGTCAAGATACTACACAAAAGGCGTAGTGACACCCCCAACGTAGTGACTCCAGGGGCTTCTGCCCAGGTGGCAAAATATGGCGAGTAGGGATGTGAGACATGATCGTAGCCTTTCTCATCAAGAAATTCATACAAATAATTATGTGAAATCAACAGCAGCAAACAGACCATAAATACAGTCGTGTTGTCTTGTACTGATAAAGCAGGTCTACAGCACAGTACAATGCAGTACAGCATTCAGGCGTCACACGTGTTTGTTTCCACAATTATAGGCCAATTAAACAACTCCGACAACATCTACGCCATCATGAGCCGGCAAACTGTAATCCAATGAATAGCATCAGGAATTGATGGAAAAATAACACATTACATCTGATGAAGCTTCTGCTGCACTGTGTCTGAATGGTTGTACTGTGGACATTTTAGAAACAGAATATATATTTAAAGAAGAGAAATGTAACACTTTCTGAGGTACATTTTTAACAAGAGCATTGGCGCTTGTTATTTTTCATCATTAATCCGCTTTTGGGAGAGAGTTTTAAACTATGTGGCTTTATAATTTAGATCTTTGATCTGGTTTTCTCTCCCACTCCCACAGTGTTGCCGTGTAGACTTTAAAGGGCGAACTTTCCTCTGCTCTTGTCTATGAGCTGATTTTAGCAGTTTCTAACAGAGCGTGCCTTGGGATGATCAGAACTAGTACAAGCATAACAGACACTGAAATCCAGCTCCGATGGGGGTACGTAACTCAAATGGGGACATAATGTAATGTACCAGTGCCCACGAGCCAATCTACTTTACGTTTACTGTTTAAAACCTTTCATGAAAACCTGGCGCTGGTGCCAACCGTTAAATGCAAAAACATTTCAGCGATAGCTGAGTTATAGTTTCTGGGCATACTGTAATTCATTGCCGTGGAGAAATTTTAAATGAATTTGGCAGGCAAAACTGTCGAACTTCAGACCCCGCTGAATAAGACCGTTTGTTCAAATTTCTCAAGGTGAATATGGGGGACCTTGAAGTATGAAAGTAATCTGACAGTAAATCTTATTCTAAAGCAAACTTGTGCCATTTCTGACGCATGGCAGCATGAAAACAGACCGAACATGCTTTGGATTTGGTTTGGCAAACAATGTACAACCTTTTGCAATAATTGCTGTGATTTCATCGATTGTGTGCAAAACATGGCTGTGGCTTTTTTTTAGTTGAATTACAGCACAAATTAGCGCTGTGTTGTCAGTGAAGCTGGTGGTCCCCTGATGGTCCCAGTGTGAACAGGCATGCTTGTGATTTTGGCCAGATATCAAGAAAACAGGTTGTTTCTAATTTCTCTACAGTGCTCGATACGAACTGTTTCTACATGGCACCACATTTTCACAGTTTAAAAAATGAAATGCATGTAGCACTTCTCCATAGGCATTCAATTTACATTTTTTAAATCTCATGAGAAAGTACTAACATACCAATGTAGTAGGACAGATTTGTGTGGGTGTTTACTCCGTCGAAGCCAACACTGACATTATCTGATGGGTGGCGTTTATTTTTTCTTGCCAGTCCAAGGTCTTGAATAATTAAATGGGATCGGCGTGCTCCTCTGTTTGTTAAAGAGAGGAGGTATTCTGACAGTCCCTGTTTGACAGGCTTTGCCCTAGCCTTGGACGTGAGGGGCGTCCTAAACAAAGCCTCTGCTTGTGCATTAAAAGCAGGGAGACACTGTCTAGACCAAATACCTCTTTCACACTAAGTTCACCAATGCCGTTCTGTCCTGAAAGGCAGACTCCGGCAGGAATCTCATTGCTTGCTTTAGATTCATCTGTCTGGCCGGCGCTGATGGCTTCAGTCCATCTGGGAATTCAGTCAGGCTCGGAGTTACACACCTGACATGCTGCAAGAATGGACACAAACCAACACTCCCTCTCAGATCAAATTTGTATTTTTTGTTGCCGTTAATGTCCAAAAACGCTGCGAGGCCAGTAAATCAATGCTTTTTCAGACGAACGCAAGAAGAAATTGATGGAGGACACTGGAAGGACAGGCACAAATAAAGTACCGGCCAAACATCCAAATATGCTCTCCCCCTCAAGGACAAAAAAATAGTGTTCCATGATTTTCTCTGTGAACAAGCGTGGCCTCAGGGCGGAAAGTATACACACAGACATTTGTTCAGTGTGTCCGTGTAAAGTAAACCACATGAGAGCCCTCTTAGCAGCTCCATGACATGGTTGGGAAATTACATGAACAAAGAGAAAAATACATTCCGATATGGTGGTGGTGAGACAGAAACACACAATTAGTTAAGTCAATCAGAGCTCAGAGAAAGATTTCCTTTTGGCAAATCAGAGTGAGTTACTAATTCACTAATTGCGAAACAAATCTGTGATTATGCATATTTTTGCATGATTGTATAATTTCAATTTTTGGCTGTCCAACTAAATCAATTCACGAAATTAATCACCTATATTATTTTAATCAACCAATCAGCTAAATAACTAAAAAAATCTGGCGCTTCGTTGAACAACTTTTTCTGAGTTGCCTCCCCTCCCAGTACTGCCAAAATTGTTAGGATACAATATTTTTATACTGTGGTGTATTACATTTCACTTCCTGCAACAGCTGAATGCAATGTCTGCACCTCTCTTGACATAATGTTCATGTGTTTGTCGGTTCGACGGTGTCGCAACTTTGATAACGATCCACCCGGCAACATCCACACTTCTACTTGCCCACTTTGTCAGAATAACTCCTGGCTCGATATGTGAATCGTCAAATACATTTGCAAGTGGTTCGCTGAGCTCAGCGAGACCCTAAGGAAAATTTCTGGTGTAATTTAATCACAGTATTACCTCAGCAAGTGCAAGCGATAGGGAGGCAAGTATGGGGAAAATCCAACCCACGGAGGCTCAACTGTTTGCTCATTGTATTGGTTTAAACTCAATGTAGAAATGTTTAACATGTAATACATGAGTTGATTTCACCAGAGCTATAAGTATCTGACTGAATGGTCTCATCATTAGAATCTGTTGCAAGTCACAGTCAAGTCTGTTGGGCTTGTAATGATTTGAGCAAATGTTTTATGCTAAATGCACTACCTGTGAGGGTTTCTGGACAACATTGTCATTGTTTTGTGTTATTAATTGATTTCCAATAATAAATATATACATAAAGCATATTTGCCCACTCCCATGTTGGTAAGAGTATTAAATACTTGACAAATCTCCCTTTAAGGTACATTTTGAACAGATAAAAAACATATGATTAATTTGCGATTAATCACGATCAAATATTTGAATCGATTGACAGCCCTACTATTTAGTCTATAAAATAGACAAATTTCACAGAGCTCAAGGTGATGTCTTAAATTAGCCTGTTTTGTCCAGCCAACAATCAAAAATCCAAATATATTCAATTTCCATTGATATAAGGAGGGGAAAGCCATAAATCCTCATATTTGAAAATCTGGAATCAGCAGATGACTGATGATTGACTGATCGACTAATCATTTCAGAAGTAGATATACTTTGTACTATACTATACTATACTATACTATACTATGCTATACTATACATTACAATTGTGCACTTTAAATACATCTTAAATCCCCTAAAAACTTGGTTAAAAGTCTTGAGTATTTCTCTATAACATGAAATATTCACGAATAAACAGGTGACTATCAATGTTATAATGAGCAAACAAACCAACAACTGTCATCTTAATGGATTCAAGTATTGCTAAATTCTGATTGGTGCACGGAAGTATGTGGCATCACCTCTTCACAAAGGAGCCCCGCCCACTTCAAACTAGTAAAAAAGGCCTCAGACAAAAGAGTATAAACGTAAAGCTTCCATGTAAAATAACCAAAAATCTCATGTCTATGTAGGACCCAACCTCTCATAGCAAGTAGCTGATGGAGAAAATTGCTTTTCATGACCTTTTAAATATTCTATCGATTCGACTCTATATTGTATTTCTTCCTTTAACCAGCAGTGGTGCTGTGGGGATACGTCCACCAATAATCTGTAACTCATTAACATCACTTGTCCACTCTTTACTGCTGTGCCAGCAACATATGTCCCAGCTAATGTAGCTCTAAGAAAGACGCTTCCAATCAGCAATCTGAAAGACGTGCAAATTATAAGAGTGCACAGCGGACTGGAGGGTAGAGACTGTAATGGCAAATGGAGGGTGAAACTCACCTTATGGACTAAACAGTAAGGCCTCGTGGATGGAGAGTTAGCGTAATAGGGTCACGCAGACATGGACACTTTGGAACATGCTGCTGTGATAAGCGCTGACATTAGGATGAGCAATCTCTGCATCCGCCCACCGACCCTGACCTCGGAGGCTCATTGTAATGCCACGGTCCGCTCAGGACGCAGATAACTAAAGTCAGCGTCTTCAGCCGCTATTTTTCATTTGTCTCTCAGGTCAAAGATATCAGGCAACACCGACCTTAAAGCTGTTGATTACACTTCACAGGCGCAAAGCTAAGGTGAAATCTGTAATTTCCAAAGTGAAAGTGTAAGACAAAAGGCAACACAATAAGCCTCTGTGTTAGTATGAAAATATATTCAGGCCTTATCGCTTATCTGGAGCCGCTCGGCAAAAAAAATGTCAACGCTGCATCTCTTGACACCCACAAAGAACAATGTTTACAAAATCCTTTGATTTTTTTTTTTTTTTTTCCCGCATTTCAGTATGTGTGCGTTCACTCTGCCAAATGGCAAAGTATTTATTCTCTCACTCTGGCTGCTAATCCTCTTCTTTTCGCCCCCTTCCTCTAATTGTCACCTCACATCAGAGAAGAAAGCTGCAATTATTGCACTTCACTAACTGTTGCGACAACATCACAACAGTCGGGCTTTGGACACCGCTGAGCTGACGGTTAGGCAAGATGGTCTGAGGAGCAGAGCTCTTTAACTGGAGGATCTCAAAGCTCCAAAGCACCTGCTAAATGATAGCTTTAGTGAGAGCACTGCAGGGCATAGACACTTTCATATAAATGTGCCCATAGAACGGTATAAACCCACAGAGCCGTTCCAGGTGTTGGTGCCTAAAGAAACCTGACATGCCTCCATCACTGCTTAGTAGCCCTGCAGCAGCAGCAGTAACTGTAATGTCACACATTTTTGGGCTCATGGTTAGACACGTTTTAAAAGTGAATGGGCACTTTATGGTAAAAATGGGCCCTTTGTTTTAAAGGTGGTGGAAAAAATCGATACAGCATAGCATTGCGACATTTTGCGTGACAATATTGTATCACTATACGGACGTCAGTATCAATCTTTACTATATAAACTATACTATACTATATACTAAACTGTTATTTTATATTTTCACAAGTAGAGCATTTTTTTCCCCTTAGTTTGTGTTAACAGCACACATTAATCAGCTTTGGGTAAATAAGTAGCTATTGCTAATCGTTCCCCAATTAGCCTGCATCAAATAAATTATGGGACTAATCAGTTTGGTTGCTCATGCAAATAAAGACTTTGGCTACTATGGGGAGTTTTACTGTATATTTTAATCAGGTCAAAGGAGAAAGGTCCAACCCCTGCCCGTCATTATTAACGCTACCGCTAATGGACATGTGCAACCGACAAGTACAAACAACCCCTCAATCTTTGCCTCGGTCACAATTTTCTTCATGACATGTAGAAATATCACAGAAAACAAAAACTGAGAATTAGTTCACAGTATTACCCAAAGCATATAAACAAAAGCTTAATTTGGCAGGGAGATTTTGAATTGAAGCGCTGGAGTTTTGCCTCGAAGAAAATTTGATTTGTGTTGCGTGTTCCGCTCTGTTTTTCATGTACCGAGGCAAAACTACAACATTCAGTCCAGTATGATATTCGTTATGGCCTAACATGGGCAAAAAGAGGATTCATATTGTCATCTACGCATCTTCACTTCCCTTTGTAGAGCAAGTTCGTTCTTCTCCTAAAAAGCCCTCTGCAAAGTCAATTTACGTTTCATTTCAACAGGTTTTGACGTAACTGCAGGGTCACCTTTACTATTCATTAGAGATGGAGCATTTGCTTTATTAAGAGAGTGCTGGCGTGTGTATAGAAACTGTGGCTCCTCCAGTTTGAACAGTGATTAAAGAGACTGTAGTATGGCACCACTGTCTCTGAATGCATGATCCATTTGCAGCAATGGTTTCCATGGATACCGGCATTCTTGGCAGACATTGGCACACGCACAAAAATGAGGTGTTTGCTCGATATTGCTATTTCGAATGCATTTGCAGGATTGAAATTTTACACTTTAATTAAATGTGCCGTAGAAATGGAACTCATGTCAAATAAATCTTTGGCTTGCTGTCGTGACATGTTTTTTTTTAATATATTTCACCTTGGCAACGTCCAGTAATTGAACATTTTTAGAAATGTTTAATTTGCAGTACAACTGACTCCAAATCAACCTCAATTTACTGAAAAACCTTTCATCTTCGCTGCTGCAATAACAGTCTGTCTATTGATCCAAAAACAAGGTTTTGGAAGGAAGATCATTTTATGATTACCCTTCCTACTGTGGCGTGATATCCGTTGTGTTCCAGCATCTCAAATAGGACGGCATCAAATATAGATGCTTTAATAGCCTGAATACATTTAGAAATCTAAATATGTTGCCCATAAACCAAAACAGTGATGCATTCAATTATTTATTTCATTAACTACATTAAAGATTATCTTCCCAAACTATTTAGGCAGATTTTTAATACTTGACACAGTGCAAAAAAGGTTTTAGTGTATGAGTGATTAACCACATGACCAGGTGACGCTCAAGGGTAACCAACAAGTAATGGTCTCCAGCTATTATTCCCGCATCGATTCATTTTAGAGAAGGCAGAGGGACGGCCTTTGAACAGATAATACTGATATTGTAAATAAGCTTGATGAAGGTTATACTGTCAGCTTTTACAGTGTCCACCTGGATTCTGCTTCCTAAATCCACTGTGCCGGAACAATTTTATGTTAAATGTCCATCACTATTGCATGATTATCCCAGTAATGCTGGCACACAATGAACGCCACATATAGTGTATGTTTTGACTGCATTTGGATTTCAATTTTAAAGGAGGCATATCGTGCCCATTCTCAGGTGCATACTTGTATTTTGGGTTTCTACTATAAAATGTTTACATGCTTTAAAGTTCAAAAAACACATTGTTTTTCTCATACTGTCTGTCTGAATATACCTGTACACCAGCGCCTGTCTCTTTAAGCCCCCCTCCCGAAAAAGACCAGTCTACTCTGATTGGCTTGGGAGAAAAATATGGCGCACCTTTGTAAAGGTAGCTCTTAATCTGTGGGTGATATATTCTAATGAGCCTGCGTGTGACATAGAAAGGGGAGTGAAATCTGAATGGCTTGTTGAATCACATCTTTTCTGATCTAGGCAATAGGTATGTCACGATACCAGAAATCTAGTAGTCGATACAAATACCAGTGAAATTCTACGATTCTCGATTTCAGTTCGATACCACGGTAAAAAACAAAAGTAAAACAATTAATCCCATGTCCTTCCACATCCACTCCTTTATCACAGTTTGCATACTGTTTTTTGTTACGAAAGTTAAACAGGTCATAATTCCCTCTCTATTATCTATTTTGTATTGCTGTGAAAACATCTCTTTCAAACAACTGCATTTATTCAGATTTCTCAACAAAAACTACATTATACAAGATTACATTTGAACACATCATGATAATATTAGAATTTACCTTCGCCCAATACTCACCGTTATTTTGAATAGAGCCTGAACACATCATAATGTAACTCAATAGCACCTGCCGTGTTGAAATCGGCAGAATGAGAGCTACTTAACGTTAGCTGTTAGCTCTTCGTCCTGCCGATTTCAGCACGGATTTGTGGTTCACAATGTAGCATTATCAGGGAAAAATTAGGGTGCTCCCCCTGGACGTGTCAATTATGAGTTTACTGCGTCCCAAACACATTTTATATCATCCCAGAGATGCCGTTAGTCTCGAGCCCTAACGGTACTTTCGGAACTGTAGAAAAATGAGTACTGTCACGTTTTCAGAATTTTGGCATCAACTTGGTACCGAAGTATCGGTTTTTGTGACATCCCTACTAGGCAGTTTTACCTAATATGTCCGCTTTAAAGCAGGCACAAATACATAGCACAAGGAGATGCACTTGTATAATGCACTGAGTCATCATGAAATAAAAGTGCAAGAAATGTTCATTAATAGTGACCAAAACAAAATGCCGCTCAGAGGCGGGGTAAGAATCACAGGGCGATTATTTTCTACATTATCACTTCAGTACCATTTGGTCTATATTCATTAGCTTGACACAATACACACACACACACACACAGACATAGCAGCTGTGTACATGACCTCTTTTCATAGATGTATGTTTCAAAGGGACAAAATCAAAGGATTGTAAAACTGCTTCACACATAGAAATGGTCTATTAATGTTTCCTTGGGAAACAAAGGTGTCTTTGAATGCACCAAATCAAAGACTAAACAGATTATAGAAGCGAACACAGAATTTATAGGGCGGCCATTTTTGATTTACATCATGCTGAGAGTGGCAGAGACTAGCCAGAAGACGGCAACAACTGTGGAAATAGAAGATAATCTAAGCTCGTCTTTGAAGAACAACGTAAACCAAAATGATGCTTTGATTTTGTCAAGAGATGATCAAATGGAGGCCAGATTAACCACTGACAAATTAAAGATCACTGAAAGAGATGTCAGATCCACATAATGAGCACTTAGCGGTCCCTTACTTTCTTCAAATGATGCCAATAGGTCTGTTGTAGCAGACTAGTTATGACTACTTGCAATTCATGAAACAAAATGGTAATGTAGGTAGCTAGCAGCTAATATACAATGCAATAATGAGTCTATGAAGTATAACATGCAGTAGAATGTTTCCAATATTAATTATAAATGCTGTAATGGTAATAGTTACCATTAATTCTTTATCCCTTCAAATGCCTTATTTGCATTTGGTCATATTCAATTTACATGGATTTGGATGAATTATACTGGGATTCGACTAAGGAAAACAGTGTTTCACACCATACCTTGTAGCTTACATAATATGAATGACATTTGCAGAACATTTGCTATATTACTGCTGCTCCTGATATGTGAGCTTTGCGAGATGTCCTACGTGAAATTCAAATAAGCAGACAGTGCAAAGATTACATGGAGCACGGTTACTAAGGCCACAGCAGGGCTACAGTTACCAGTAATGAACACGTTGCCTCGCGCAGAGATAGACGTCTCCATCATCAGAGGGAGGAACGCTGATACTGACTCACTATGCTTGGTTGACCTCTTGCATAATCCAATCATAGGTTGATATACTTGCATATATAAGACTGTAATAACAGATTAATTCTGTCAGCCGCTGGAGCTTCAATCCAGTGTGTTACAGGGCAAGATCATCACTAGATTCAGGTTCTCCAGGTCATTTATTTATTCACGTTTTTATTTGCATCTTTCATACTAGTAACACAGTTATAATACAGCTCTTCTACGTGGTTCTAAGGTATAACTTTACACCAACAGAAAACTGAACGCACATGAGGGCTGCACGATTTTGGCTAAAATGATAATCACGATTATTTTGATCAATATTGAGATCACGATTATTTATCACGATTACTCATCGATTTCAGGGACTAAATTTATTTTTTGCAATTTCACATTTAAATAAACGCATTTAAATGAGAGCTGCTTTCACTTCCATGTTGTGCTACATTTCAACCGTCAAAAATTATGGTATCCTATTGCTCTATAGTGGTTATTTGCATAAAAACACACAATTCAAATGATTAGGAAATAAATGATTGTATTTTTAATTAAATATTTGCTTTGATTAAAAGAAACCTTGGCATTAATAGTTCTAATTATCTATTATAGTGTTAGGAAGTTAAACATGTCATATTTCTCTCTCTAATATCTATTTTTTATTGCTGTGAAAACATCTTATTCACATTCGCACAATAACCATATTTACTGAGAAGAGCTTGAACACACTATAATGTAACTCAATTGAACCTCCGTTAACGGAGCTGTGCAGCTCCGTGCTGTCGGCAGACGAGCCGGTCACTCTGATTACTCTGAGCAGCATCATGGGAGTGATTTACAATATATTATAAAGTTTCTGATTAAGTTAGTTGTTCTAAATGTTTTTGAGGTTGTTCCTCCACGGCTTATTTTGGACTTGTAGTTGTGACAAATTGCAGCTTTATGTCTTTTTCACTCACGCTGAAGAACTTCCACACCAACGACATATTGTGTGTGTGTGTGACGTTACAGACTGTGCCGCTGTGTGCCGACATAAAACCATCATGTGGCGGCTGCACATGTGTGTGTGTGTGTGACCGGCAAAAAAATCTGATATGAGACTGCTGAAAAGCGGCCGGCTTTGATCAGCTGCTGATTGACGTCGCAACTCTAGCTGTTAGTTTAGGAAGCGTTTGATTCATGCAGCAGAGTTTTTTATGAGCGGAGCACGCATTTTAAACGTCAATATCGCAGTCAATCATGTTCATTTAATTGTGGGAAGCCGAAATCTTGATCGCGATTAATATTGGATTAATTGTGCAGCCCTAACGCACACTGAGGATGCTTTTACATCATTGCAGCAAAGTATGTTCTCACTTTGCTGCAACTCACATTAACCAGGCGGCAAAAAGACAGATTTCTCGCTGGTGTTTTGTTACTATTTAATTAATTAAAATGCAGCATGTCGAAATTGTTTGTGATTCATCTTTGAAAGCTTGAAATTACACAGTGTGTGAGCAATTTGAAAACAGGGCCGTTGTAGACTTTCTGAGAAGTAATTAGGGTGATCTCAGATGTGAGTGACGTGCTTTCTCACAACTTCATCTGCATATTTGCTTTTATTTTTCAAATATACTGTAGTCTGTATTGTGGACAAAAACTGGATGCGATGTCAGAGGATAAAAAACCAAAAACATCCCAATCCCTTTTCCTGGAGGCTCTAGAGCAGGTCTGGGAAGTTTAGACTAGCTGTGGTGATACAGTATTGATTTAGTAATCCAAAGCCATCTCCCGAGTGCTTCTGATTTATCTGTCACATTTCATTATGGCTCCTGTGCTCTGAAGCTCTTTCTCTTTAATACAATACTGCAGAGAGCATCTAACCATCTGATATGCCTTCTGTATTGGCTGAATGGATAGGAGTCCCCTGCAGCAGACTTTCACTAATTTGGTAGAGTGTGATTTGCTCATTTTTCTGTGTTTAGAAATCTCACACTGCCGCTGCCATTCAGACTTTAAGAGTGAGTAAATTAACAATTACGGAATATTTAATGGAAGAAGCGTAAATACTAAAGCACAGCAATTACATTCTCTACGATATATATGGCGGAAATAGTGGTTCTTCATTTGAGTACTTTGTAGGTTGCTGCTAAATTAATGCAGGAAAACAAAGAGTTCTCTCGGGGAAAATGACAGCACGGGTCGTTTGTTCAAGCAGGTGAAAATGAGCCACGTGTGTAGTGAGACTTTCTTATAACAGACCAAAGCACGGCGGTTTCCCTTAACCATAACAGCAATCTTTTCCCAACCTTCACCGAGTAGTTTTTGTTGCCAAAACAACCACACTTAAAAACTATTATTTTAGCAGCGTGGCTCTATGGATGGCAACAAAAAGTCTGTCGATTGATGGATCAGTTGGTCCACCACTTTTTTTCTCCTGACTGAAATATCTCAACAGCTATCGTGGGAAGATTGACATTGTTGGTTCTGTGTGAAATATCTGAAAAATTATTAGATAGATTGCTGCGAAATTTGCTACAGATATTCAAGTTCCCTAGAGGATTGATTTTAGGGGCTGTGTATTGGCAAGAATCTGGTGATACGATACGTATCATGATACAAGGGCTGTGATTCAATATATTTCGATACTGTAAGCAAGGCGATATATAGCCATTTTTTTAAATCTAATTTAAGAAAACTGTCATAGTATAATGAACACACAACCATATGCATAAAATCTGAGTAAAAAAAGTTGATTTTCTTTATTTAATCAGAACTCTGGGATCTGCATTGGCATTTATCACAGTCCCTGTAACATCCAACATCATAGCACTACTTTGAGAAGGCGCATCTCTTTGCAAATGAAATAAAGTAATAATCTTTGCATGTAAACTATTAATTCAAAATCAATAGTGTTTTTGAGAATCAATTCATTCAGTATCACAAATCATAATATTGCAATACTCTATATTTTCTTACACCCATAATGGATTGTAATATCTTTTGTGATAACTGACTTTTCATCGAGTACCATTATCAGATGAAAATATCAATTTGCCAAGTACTTTGGTTAATATCTGCAATGACCTTCCCATTCCATTTGACTTTGTGTTAAGTAATTATTGGCAAATGTTAGCATGCTACCAGACTAAACTAAGAAGGTGCTAAACATCAGCATGTTACCACTTGTTAGCATGCTGATGTTAACATTTACAGTACAGCTGCTAGCAAGGCTTCTGATTCCCATGACTCCCATGAGCACAATCTTCCCTTAAACTTAACCTTTAGTTGCCTAAACATGACCAAACCTTAACAAATGCGACAGGGTATTTGTAGGCCCCGACAACGGCCTCCACAGATCAGATAGCACGCATTTAATAGCAAAGACAGTGGATACAAGCTGTCTTGCAAAAAGACAATATCCAGACAGCTAGAAAATCTAATTTCTGTCTCCAATCCAATTTAGAGGACTAAATGTCCACACTGCTATTATCGATTTTGAGGTATTGTATGTTCAGGCATTGTTAAACCATCTGCGCTGGTTGCTATAGTAAGGGCTTAGTAGTGTGTCGGTATGTTAAGTGGCGGACCAAAGTCAGACCAGCAGGCCAGATGAGGATCCGAGATAAACCGTCTGTCTCTGTCTCTCTTCGTGCCATAGCAATATCTAGTTGAGGTGCAGAACCCTGCCACCGCACCAGACAGCATCAGTGACAGATGAGTTTAAGATGTGCAGCAACGTTTGGCAGGCTAACCACGCTCTGAATGTGACATCGGTGTTGGGTGTCGGTGGTGTAAAGGACAGTTTGAAATCGGACTTAAACAGGCAGACTGTGACACATCCAGAAATTCTACTCAAATCCGATCAATTTGGTTTAAATCTGATTTGTAAATAAAGTTTCCTTGTGTCCAGGCTTGATGAAATGGTCTGACTCCTATGTGGATATGATACCAAATATCATTGAGAAGTGATGAACAACACACATCCTCCCATTTTCTATAACTGCATATGGGTCATGGAATTTAATAACGGGAGAAAACAAATGGAGGTTACACGGATTTAGACATTTTAGCGCCATGTAATTATGATTCCACTGTTTCACCAATTATTGAAATAACACCTGTCTTCAGTATTGCATGTAGCACGTTATCATTTCTGTCTGTGAAATGGACAGAGAGCTGTAGACAAGCTGACAATCTGGCACGAGCAGAGTGATAATTTCTGAATCTCATTCTATGTTACATAACACTTCTGCTAGCAGTGAGAGGAGCTGAATACCCACAATGCTCCGTGGAAGCATACACAAAATGTCAGCTGTTAGATAGTGATTGCCATTACTGAAATATCCCATCGTGCATCTGCAAAGCATTAGCTCTGCCATTTGAAAGACCTTTCCTTCAAAATTATACAATTACAGTTGATAATTGTAATCCATTCTGCACTTGATTTGCACTTGTAGGCAATTTATTGATTTATTTTATTTATTAATAATCATGTCGCATGCTGTCGGCTGTTGTGTGTGCTGTATTCGGATTTGTTCGGCTGTATTGTGAAAGCTGAGAAGTATTCACTGTTAAACTATACAACTCAATTCAACTTTCATTATTCTTGCATACAACAAAACATCATCTTCTCATTCCAAAATGAAAACCGTCGTATCACTAGTTAAGCTTGATATACAATATGCATAGTGCACCCTTTTTAACACAAAACACATTTTGCCTGAACACTGACATCGTTAGATGAACAGATTTCATTGTTTTTGTTTGTCCTATAGTACATTATGCACATTTTGTTGCTTTATTTACTTGTCTATTTTACATCTTATACAGAGCATGCATGGACATTCATCTTCAATTGTTGTCAGTTGTGTTGTTTTCACATCAAAGTGAAGCCTCGGTTACAAGGGAAGTTCA
Organism: Sebastolobus alascanus; assembly: GCA_916701645.2. Classification (NCBI taxonomy): domain Eukaryota; kingdom Metazoa; phylum Chordata; class Actinopteri; order Perciformes; family Sebastidae; genus Sebastolobus; species Sebastolobus alascanus. The sequence continues at coordinate 1,337,956 of CAKAOJ020000248.1, read as the reverse complement.
CATATGATTTTCCTTTCTATCGTCATTACTTTTGATGTAGTCTTTCTGCTCTTCTCTCGTATGAGAGGTGCTAGAATTTCCCATAAGAAAAAAACAAGAAGAAACTCTGCCCATGGTAATTTGGATTTGACTGATCCTGACGAATCAGTCTGGATCCAGCATTAGGAGAAAGTCTTTAAAGGTGCTAAATTCGATATCCAGAGCATTAATATAGCAGCAAACAACTATTTGCTGTGTAAAGATATAGAGGAGTAATGTCTGCCTGAGCAGAGAATGAAGTCACTCTCCCTCCGTTTGTTGTAAACCCAGTTTCTCCATACTTTGTTGACATCACCGGGCCAGCCGCGCATGCTTTTAGTACAAAACCGTAGCACCCACCCTCCGGTTCCCCCGCAGGTAAACACTGTTTGCTCTGTCAGCACTTTCGCTGATAGAAATGCTCCCAATCCTGTTTGTAGCACCTTTAAGTTTTATATTGGACATTCTGGGTATAAAGGAAAAATATGTGAATTGAGTGGTATTCACCTTTAGCTCATGCCCTTGACCATAAAACTGCATCCTAGAGTAAATGCTTGAAATAGCAGTTGTCAGCACCAAAGGTCTTATAGATATTATATTTATAAATCTACTACTATATATAGCTTCTATCAGCTCTTAATTCATATTATAATGAGAAATACAGTTTTGAAGTGTTACTTCTTATGTCCTTTGGGAATATGTACACACTACTGTTATGCGACACTGATTATGTAAGTGTGTATGCTGCCCCAGATCATAGTATACCATGTAAGTTTAAAGGCAGCATCCATTACAGCTACACGAAGACACTTGCCATACTCTGCAGAGGCACTGCCAGCGAGAGCAGCTACAGAGGCCCCCTTGAGAACAAAAAATGGATTTTGCCTCCACTTTACCACATAGACAGTGTGTTTTGAGTGACAGACTCATTTGCCAGGTTTTGTGGGTGGATGTTTATGCAAATGCCTCTCCTCTGGGCTGAAATAGCCATCCAGTGACAGGCCAAAACTAACTGGGTTGAAATGCGGGAACAGGCAACTGAGAGGCTGAAGGCAGTGCATAATTTACATTAACATCTCTGGCACCGCACAACAAGGGCTTTTTCAAATTGACCACATTAAGCCAGCCCACACAAAAGTTAGACTATGATTTTTTTTTTTTTAAACCTATTTAAAAAAAAAAGGACAAGAAATGTTCAAGACATCTGACAGTGTTTATCCACCCTAAGAGCTTCAAAGACTCGCCCTCGCTTCAGAACTGTACAACAGACAAATGAATGTTGCTCGTGTTTTCTTAGAAGGATGAATCGTGTGGTTGCTGAGGCCCACTCTGAATGATTTTGCTTAAATGAATTTGTCATATGAGAATCACTATTGTAGTCGTGCAATTTTGTTTTTACAATGAGCCGAGTTGCTCCATTCTGCTGTGAAGCAAAGATACCAAACCTTCATTTCACACTGAGTTCTAGTTGGTTATAATGGAAACAAGTTCATGGTGTTCCCTCTCTTCTCTCCTGAATGAGACTGCAGGAATATTTCCCCTTTTTTTTATGGCAGGAAATCAGAAACGATGGTTACTACTGAATTATGCATATGATGGCAGCGAACAAATCTAATTTGTATAATAAGAAGATGACTCTTCTTCATCTACAGAGGCTCATTACGTGTTCTGTTTGCATTCATATAGAAAGCTTTTTGAAGTCAAAGGAAACAAGAGCACAACGGTGGCTGTTCCTTTGATTTTTATGGTCCACTTATCTAAAAACTCATAAATTGCAAAATAGAGACTGGATGCTGTGATGTCAAAGCAAAAGACGCGCAACCGCAAATGGAAATGTTTCATGATAAGTACGCGTTGCTGTTGTGGTGATGAAACAGCACCGCGGCGTACTGTATGGAGCCTTTGACAAAGAACAGCATCGGCCTCGCTTCAGCCGTGCACACACTAAAGCAGATGCATCACCAGTGTGCTCCGGTACATGATGAGATGTAGAATACGTCTCTCGTCTCGTCTGTCTCTGCGGTGGAGAAACAAAAGGGTCTTTAACATAAAGTGCTTTACCTATTGCAAATTATTTATCACGCAAAACAGACCTTTGCATTGCCAAATATCAGATTTGAAAAAAAGTGATGGACAATAAATTAAGCAGATAAGATACTGACTTGCTATTTGACCTTTCTCCATTTGTAATGTGAAACGGTGCATCTAACTAGCCTCAGTTCAGCACTTACTCCGTCTCCCGTGGTGCTTTAGATTTGTTGCGTTGTGTTGTTTTTATTTAATGGGAAAAGCTGAAAGAGTTGAATAAGAGCCTGAGTGCTAAACAGGCGAATCTGTGGCATTTCAAGAAGAATTTATGAGTAGCTGTGGGAGCTGGAGCAGCGTGGATATACAGGCACACAAATCTACCGCTGTTTGGACAAGAAAAATGCATACAGGTGGAATACGCACGCTAATAAATCAGACATGCACGTTTCCTCGTTGCTTATGCAGGATTTTACCGGTGACGTGCTACCAGGCTGCCTCACATCAGAGAATTAGATACTACATTACGTAACCCATTACTCTGATTACAATTTCTGCTGTAATGTGACATTATTATGAGCGACAGCTGCTACTCACAAATTTTATTACAGTTGTATTTATTGTAGGTGGTAAAGTTAAAAAGGTGAACTTGTCACCTGCATGACACTGCAAAAGTGGTGGAGATGGGCTCCAGGTTGATGCACTAATTCAAGAGATGTAGGTTTGAGCCTTTTTGGGCAATTTACAGGTACTTTGCTCTGATGTAATTGTCAGTGTCAGACTGTAACTAAGTGCATTTACGCAAGTATTGTGCTGAAGTATACTTTTGAACTACTTGTACTTTAGTATTTAAAGTATTTAGTCCCGAGAGAAATATTGTACTTTTTTAAGCCACTACATTTATTAATATAATAAAAAGCTCCACCTCAACCAACTACAACGGTAATATGTTGCTTACAAATCAATGCTTCAGTATGATAAACTAATGATAATATTTATAATAGTATAACACTCACAGGGGCAATATTTCTGAATTATGAGTTACTTTAAGTACATTTAGCTAATCATATTTATGTACTTTTATCAGATTCAAATGAATCATCAAAAGTCTGTCTTTTAATTTGGAGGTAGTTTGAGCTACATTTTTGTATTTAAGGGGCATTTTTTTTTTTTTAATGTCTTTTTTTCTTCTTTTTTTTTACATATGTTATGTCAATCCGTATGATGACTGAAACGTCCACAAGTAGATTAAGGGTCAGAAATAGAGTCCATGGAACAAAGAGCAAGTGAGGTCGAGGAAGGCCGAACTGGAATCCTGGCGGAGTTCCCAGCAGGTTGGAACCTCTCCCTCTTAATATGTTCAATAAAGGGTCTCCAGATCTTAAGAAACTTGGGATGGGCCTTGGACAGAATATACTGAATTTCTTCAAGGTATAGAGACATGAATCCGTGTCATTTAGCCATTTTTTAAAACAAGGAGCGGAAACTGATGCTATGGACATACCAAACATGAGGGCTTGTTGTAATGCCGGGGGAAGAGTCAAAGAGTAGTTGGAGTAACCCAATATCACAGAGAGACCGTCAGGGATTAGTTTGACTCACCGGATACAGACTGTGGGTATAAGCCTGTCATTGGTTACATATTTCACGTGGCATTCACCTCCCCTTCTGCTATCTGCGCTATCTATTTTGCAGGGCACCATCGCTGCATCCTGCGTTTAGCGCCATCCTGCATTTAGCGCCGTCCAAGATGATTGTGATCGGTTTAAAGAAATACAAACAAGCCAGAATGTTTTTCTCCCTATAGCAGAATGATAATGTGTGTAGCCAGACCTTTCTTTAGAGCTGACACAGCGCTGTGGAGATAGGTCTGGCTATGCAAGACTAGTCAGGGATGAGCTGTCTGCTGTATATGTCGCCGTTCAAATGAAAAATGTCATCCCAGAAACTCTTGAGCTCGGGGCAAGACCAGAAAAGATGACCTAAGGGTCTCGTCATTTGAGGGACATTTTAACTTTAAATTTATTCATGTAGTCAATTTTGGTATGTAGCCACCAATTATCTTACTGTGTAATGCTCTCTGGATGTCTGAAAACCATTAATCATGTCCACACTTTTTTGAAATTGTATTTCAGGTTTTCTTCCAGGCCTACTACATTTCATTGCGTCCTGTCTGCAGTTCAGCTGTGACAACGCAAGCCTTTAATTTACTCCGAGGCAGTTTGCAGTACACAGTCTGGGTATAGTGGAGAGTTATCACTCTGACTTCCAATTGCCCTGCTGCTGAAACAGAGCCTCAAGACTGAGATCACAAATCCATGTCAAGTGAACCACAATGTTCACAGCTGATCTGCATCCAGCCAACCGCCAGATTATCGTAGTTAGCATCAAGGCTGCTCCTATACAGTGAATGTACAGCAGCTCTAGTCACAACTAAACAACATATCAAAATAGTCATGATTGATGAGTAACTGTAATTGACTATAACTAAAAATTATGCTTTACAACTGAAATTGAACAAAATACCCAGAATTCATTAGTCATTAGTCCATTGTTATACTGTGCATCCAAAGAACAGAATCACATAAACTATTCATTCTGCATCAATACTTTACACAATTTTACACAATGATTGCGCAGCCTATTTAAAGGCAAGTTTCAGCACAAGCTGTATTGGTACGACTGTGGAAATAGTATAGCTTTAACCTAAATAATATGTAATAATATATGTAATAATAATAATATGCTTCATAACAAAACCTTGCTTCTAAGGATTCCAACAGTTCCGTCCGTCCTAATCATGTTATGCAGGCTAATTGAGACACGGGATCAAATACTTTAACTCTGAGATGAGACTCACATTTTAATATACATGTTGTGCACACGTCTGCTACTCAGAAATGTTATCTTCCACTTTTGAAATCTATGCGCTAAATGAAGGAATAGAGGTAACATTTGAGATATGATGTCTTTCAATGTTCTATATATTTTACAGGTAAATTCCAAAAGGTACTTTACACAGTACTGTACTGTACTTTGTTATTGTCATCTATAGTGGTTATTTACATAAGAACACAATTCAAATGGTTATGATAAATGATTGCATTCTTATTGAAATACTTGCTTTGGCATTAGTCGTTTTAATTGTATATTATAAGCTGCTTAAATTCTATATTATAAGCTGCTTAGAGCTAGTGTTAGGAAGTTAAACAGGCCATAATTTCCACTCTAATATCTATTTTATATTGCTGTGAAAACATCTCCTTTAAACAACTGTATTTATTCAAGTTTCTTGCCCAAAAACTGCATGTTACAAGATTACATATGAACACATCATGATAACGTTATAATTTACCTTCGCCTCATTTTTGAGAAGATCTTGAACGCATCATAACGTAACTCATTGGAACCTCCGTTAACGTTAGGAGCTCAGATTTGTTGTTCACACAGATTTGTTGTTCACAGTGTAGCATTATCAGGGAAATAATAGGATGCGTCCCCTCAGGTTTATTAGCGCCACGAAAGCATCGATAAGAGGAATTGATAGTCACGGAGGCATGTGATTCCAAGGTATCGGACAACTAGTAAGTGTTTCTTGATTCCCATCTCTAGCGTTTTCCCTGTCCGCCAAAGTGGTGGATGGCCTGACGATTTTGCCCGCCACTGCCAATAATTTACTCGCATTTGGCGGGTGGCGGGTGTTAACTTCGGAACCTGACTTGAAACATTATATTAGTTGCTGTTTAAAGCCTGATGTGGATTGATTAGATTTGATTGACAGGCATCATCCACAAAAGACTTCACAGCCGTGATCAGATTTTGATTCAAATGTTGCTTAACTGCGGTTGGTGCAGAGAAATACATGACATCACCTTTTTTTTCTCTGACTGTGCCCTGTGAAATAACCAAAACTAATTGTAATTTGGCAGATAATTTTATTGTTCATGTTGGACCCCATCTCTTGTTGTAAGTGGCTATTTGGGAAAGTAGGTTTTCAGGGCCTTTTTAATAAAGCAATTATCGGAAAGTGCTGTTTGGTGTTATACATATAACTGTACAAGTACTCGTTTTATCTTTTTAATCCTTTAACTTGCCGTGCAAAATAAAAAACCGTGCCGAGCCTCATGTGGTGGACCCTATACTTTATTGTATCATAAATTTGTAATGGGTGGGAAAACGGAGACTTTTGTGGTTCCAAAGAGCCCATTTGCATCCATGTGTGACAGTGTGAGTGGTTTAAGCAGAACTTTAAACATGGCAACAGTTTTTTGTGGCTTTATATCACTGTGTAAAATGACTTAGGAGTCACCTCAGAGCCTCATGAATTTTTATACCCAGAAACAGCGACTTGGGCCATTTGAAGAATATACAGTTTATATATGTGTGTGTTTTTGAGCCACGCACAGAAACTACTCACTCACTTCCAGACTCCATTACCTTTCCCTAAGAATCACATCGTCTTGCAGATCGCGGTTAATGTTTGATTGTTGACGTTTGAATGTTTGAATGACCTCTTTTCAGCAGTTTTCTGTATATATTTCACAAAGGTGACTGGAATCAACCCAAAGCTGTGTAACTGATGACAGCATAAAGCATAATCGATCCACAGTGTCCTTTTTTTTTTTTTTTTGAAAAGGCAAAATTGAATACGCAGTTAATGGAAAAGACAATGGCTGGCACTCACGCTATTTCTCAGGGTCCTACAGTCTATCATGCTTTTGGTGTTGACCTTTCATTCCTTAACAACTTTCTTTAGCATTTTCATCTCAACACAGCTGCCTCGGGAGGTTGAATACAGAAGACATAGCTACAAAACCAGGGAGAAAATACTGTATCTAAAAAATCCAAGAGCAGAACATGAGAACAATATTTACAGTAGGCTAAAAGGTGGGATAACGTAGCCCAGGGGGACTTGGGACACGGGATATTCAAGGTATTTACTATAGCTAAAGACAAATAATGCATGTCTAAGATTAAACAGAGTCTGTGCTGTTGAGCTGAGCTCTCTCCTTCACTGAATTGGAACTAAAATGGCCTCCAAGTGTACTGAACAATGGGGGTGAGCATAATGCAGTGTGACTACTGAGTGACTTGACAGAGATCCAAAGTGAATAAAAGGCCTCACTATGTGAGGCAGCTAGCCTGAGCTGCTGCAGTGCTCAGGACTTTGGCGGGTGACAGTGCATTAGAACGCTTCACACACATTTCATTTGCCAATAAAACGCTATTGCCTTTTTCCACATGGCTCACGCTCTGCGTCGTCGGAAACCGCGATGATCAAATAAGCATCTGCACAAACAAGCATCTGCGTGTAGTCTTAAAGTGGATATGTTGTTGGTATTTGCAGTAATGACATGTTCAGCTACTTTCCCTTAAATCACCCTTGTCAAACAAAGCAAGAAAATAAAGAATTGATATATTACATACATATTGCATAAGAGCCACATCGCTCAAGTGTGAACAATTTTCAAACAAAACAGAGGATCGGGACTCAGATCTGTGACGTCATAGTCTTTTCTAGCCTACTTCTTGTACTAACAATGAGTTTCAAGGCCCACTTTGTGGACTCATAAAATATGTATTTGAATATTTCACATACATATGAGCAGGTCTTTGTAGCCTGATCGGATTTGGAAGAAATTATGAACCTTAATCATTCAGAAAGCATCTTGCTGTCACTGTCACATTTATCATCTTTTCCCACTATTACCTATAAATCGATGACAACACGAAAATGGGAAGTTGGGGGCAGAGACACGAACTGAAATATCTGACAGAACCAAAATGATTTTTGGATGAAAAAAGATCACCCTTTTCATTTGAACAGAATTACTTTGTAAAACAGCAGCAATGTGTTAGGGAACAGAAAGGTGTGCTAGACAGTCGTCATGTAATAGTGAGGAATCTGGACATGAAAGGTCGCGGTTAGAGGGCTTCACTAACAGTGAACACCATAGAGGACACGTTCCTCTCGAACAATGAGACTCCTTGACCCCGATCCTTGAAAAACTGGCGAGTTCCAAACAAACGAAACAAAAGACTGAGACAAAGACTTAGCCAAGGGCAGACTAGTAGGCTGAGCCACATAACAAGACAATGCCTCATGATGTTGTTTATTCCCTGGAGCCAAGTGCAATTTGTGGGTGATTTGAACGGCGCATTGTGAATTTGAGGATTTTAAGCTTTCATACATGTAAACACAGGCATCTGCACAGGATTGGGCAGGGAAAGGGCAGATGTGTGGGTGAGAACTCTAAAATGTCTGGTTGTAGCTTCTATCTGAATGCCTCTTCATGCACTTGATTCATCTTTTCAAAATAAATGCACCAGGGATGTTTAAATTCGTGACAGTACAGAGAATATGCAAAAATATTTTCTACCTTGCTTTTTACTTAAAGCTGTTTTAATTTTTTTTTCTATACTCAAAAATTCCAGATGCACACTAGCTGGAGCTCTTTCATTGGATTAAAAGCAAGAAAGCACCAATGACACGTCACAGAGCGAACACAGACAGTCACTCATTCACCTTTGGGCAGCTCAGAGTCATCAGCCCACTGGACTTGCATGTGTGGGCTGTTGGAGGAAACCCACGTGAACACAAAGAGGAAAAAAAAAAAAAATAGACAAAGAATTAAATCTGTCTTGCTGTGAGTGCCACTGCGCCACTGAGCTGTCTCCTTACAACTTTTTATTCATGAAACGGGAGAATGGGATAAAAATAAAACTGCATAAATGAGTCATCCGAGTAGTACATCTGTTTAGGATTTTGTCGTGTCGCTGTGGTTTTTCAAAAATGTCACAATATCAAGGAAGGAGGTCCCGTCCTTTTGTCTGCATAATCACCTTAAATAGTTAAGAGCTTTAACCTTTAAAATGTTGTTCTGCTCGGTCTGTGAAACACTGGAGGGGCATTTCAGTGGCGTGGCTGGAGTACACAACCTCCAGCCCTGCTTTTCTTTGATGTGCTCTGAAGCCATCCTCTACCAGGAACTGAGAAGATCAAAGACGAGCGATTTTATCAAATGGAGCCCTTGTCGACTGTTTGTAATGCTTTATTCCTCATCAGGAACACCCAAGCTCTGTCACCGTGATGCCACAGGAGACACAGTGCTCTTTTAAACCCAGTGGTGATCTCCCCGTTATCCAGATGAAAACGGATTTATTCAAACCTCCCATCAACCGACCCTATAAATAGAAGCTTGTGGAAAATCTTCTGAGAGGAAAAAAAAAAATAAGCTGTGCTCTTAAGCCGTTATTAACATGCTGATAGAAAAATGTCAAATGTTATTTTGGAGCAGAGACTTTTCTGTGTGGAAATAAGCATAATGCTTCCCAGTAAATTGTAATTTGAACATGAGATTCGCTAAATGATGAAATTATCTAACAAAAAAAACACACAGCCGAGTCATACTTTGTGATGCTACTTGACTGCAGGGTGAGTTGTAACGGTAGTTTGAATCAGAAACTGTATGCATTATTGCTTAAGGGCTCTAGTGGAAGGGTGGTTGAACGATACTCCAAATGAGTTCATCATCAGACTTGATGGAGGCTAGCCACTTAATAAATCATGCGGAAATTTGCAAGAGTAACTCTTATAAAAGCATTAAAAATACCTTAGGCCTAGTAGTATCTAGGTTTAATATTTCTAGAAAAAAAAAGTCCTGTATGAATGTGTCTCAAAAACACATGCCTAAAAATGTGATGTAGCAGTCAAACAGCTGAACGATCGAAGGTTCACCTGCTCTTCCTGATTAGAAAACTGCCACCTGCTCTCCAGGGTGTTATTATAGCAACTGTTATTTTGGTAAGTGCCACAAGGGAGATGGTTCCATAACATTCCTGCTATCATTATTTTTTTCTCCCCAAAATCTAAAGGTTGACTCATTATTTTTGGTTCGGTGTGCTGTGATGAATGCCCCTCCTTTATGTCTCACGGTAAACGCACCTCACCTCTGTAGTATGCAGCATATTCCTCTGGGCTTTTTTTCCCTCTGCTATCTGTTAAAATGCAAGCAGCTATGTGTCAAGAAGGGCTCCCTTTGTAATTCAAAGGGCTACACGAGCGCGTTAACTACAAAAAAACTCCCCCTGCTACCCGTGACACTAATGAACAGAATCATTATGACCTTATCATTACCATTTACTATTAAATGTTCATTCAGCTGTCTACCTGTGAACGTGTGTGGATGTATATAGCATGCACTTGTGCACACGTGTGAGTTACAACTGCTGATAACGCCATTTTTCTCCTGTAAGCTCTTGACTAGATCTAAATTATTGCTCAATTCCAACATCAACCCGGTCTCACGGGAAGGCGTATAAATAGCAGGACATTACACGGAAGTTCTGTGTGTCATGAGGACGCATTTTAGCCTTTTCGCGTGTCTTTTGTACGCCGCTTTTCGCGTGCCATTTGTACGCCATGCAGCAAAAGTAGGGTAACATCTGCAGTTAAACCACTTAGTTAGGTTTAGGTACAAAAACCGCTTAGTTAGGTTTAGGCACCAAAACCACTTAGTTAGGTTTATAGCACCAAAATCCCTAAGTTAGGTTCAGGTACCAAAACCACTTAGTTAGGTATAGGTACCAAAACCACTTAGTTAGGTTTAGGTACCAAAACCGCTTAGTTAGGTTTAGGTACAAAAACGCTTAGTTAGGTTTAGTCACCAAAACCGCTTAGTTAGGTTTAGGCACCAAAACCACTTAGTTTGGTTTAGGTACAAAAAACAATTAGTAAGGTTTAGGTACCAAAACCACCTAGTTTGGTTTAGGCACCAAAACCACTTAGTTAGCTTTAGGCACCAAAACCACTTAGTTAGGTTTAGGCACCAAAACCACTTAGTTAGCTTTAGGCACCAAAACCACTTAGTTAGGTTTAGGCACCAAAACCACTTAGTTAGGTTTGGGAAAAGCGTCATGGTTGGGTTTAAAATAAGTACGTAAACTAAATAAAATACGTACGGAAACAACGCAACGGAAGTACGGAAAACACTTGACAAACGTCACCAAAAAACAGTGACTAACGTAACTTACTAAACAAAACACCGGTCTCAAACAACGGTCTCCTGGTTAAATGTTTGTGTGTTTGTTGGACCCATCCACCTCCCCTCCCACCTGCCTGCCATAAGCGCTCTTTCTCGCTTATTATTATACGTCACTACCTCTGAGCGTAGCGTATTTACACGGATGTTTGAGCGGATTTGTTTACATTGGACTCCTGTAGTACAGACTACATGGCGTACAAATGAACATGCCAAAAGCAAGAAAGGAGTTCGTACTGCACGCTAAATGCCTTGAACATTATCGTGGCATTCACACGCCTTTTCTTGCGACCGGGCTGCCAACATACAGTGAAAACACGTTGCATTGCTCTATGGCAACACTGGACAAGTAGCATCCCTATGTACAGTGATGGAGCAGCTTTGAAAACACTACTACTCTTTTATTCAATAAATATTTTTTTATCATTAGTTGCTAGAGATTTGACTAAGCAGAAAACTCTTTAAATGTTTTATTGCGTGAGCAAAGCGATCCGATCTGACGCTGCTGCGTCTGTCGTTCCACGTGACATATATAGGTGCCAATAAAAACCGAAACCTATTGGTCAATGTTGGTCTTTGTAAGGATGACAACTGACATAAATGTATAACACACAAAAAAATATATATATCTTTTGATTTGCAGCCATTTTAACTCTGTGCTGATGTGTAGAAAAAAAAACTGCCATTTTAAATTCACAGCAATGATTTTTGAATTCAGTTCCAACCAAATGAAAGACCCCCTGTACTGTGGGTGGTTTTGGTTTGTGCTGCTGTGGTCATTACTACACCCAACTCCTCTGGCAGCTTTGTTCTTGAAGTTGACACATTTCTGAGCCAACTGCAGTCTATATAGTATCTATGTGTGCTCTTTGTTTCATGGGCCATCACGCTTCAAACATGCAGTAAGGGCAGAGAAGGGAGTGATTGACGTGCACATTTGACATGATTACCATCTCATCTATGCATACAGTATAGTCCATTAAGTCTGTCAAATCTATTTCAGCATGGAGGAGGAAGATGACAGGATACTCACCTTCCTTAGGAGGCCGTTTCACTTCTGCACTCAGATTGCAGACCTGCCCAGCTTGCAGTTGGGGCGACAAGCAGCCCTCCGTTTGTGGATTTAACGGTAAAACCACGTTGTTGAGCATGAGCACGCTCTCTGATTCTCCATCGCCTAAATGCTGCGGACACGTGCATTTCGTGTACACGATCCCACACGTCTCCACCGTCCCTTTCTCTAACTTCAGGCAGTTTTCCAGCCACGTACAAAGCACTTGACACCCAAACTGGCTGGGGCTCGCCTTATTCAACACCAAAAACTCCACGTTGGACTTCTCCTCCTCATCCAGCTTCTGCGGCGTCAATCCGTTATAATCGTAAGGGAAAACTCTCCGTAGCTGGACGAAATTCTTGTCGTACAGCAGGAACACATAAATATTCTTCGAGTCGCACAGGTACACTATCGACTCGTTGACCTTAAGCAACTCGTTGATCTTTTCGTGCGAGTAGTGGTCGAACTGATAAGCGAGCAAAGAATATTCAGAGCAGCTCAAGTCTCGCTTGTATAGCTTCAGGTAGATGCTGTATTTGGTAGGGTCTGGGTTCTCCAGCGTCCATGTACAGTTTGTGTAGTTCTTAGGAAACATTTCAGTCACCGAATACGATCCATAAATGACCCCCTTGACCAGAGTGGAACACCAATAATCTTGGGCACCAGTTAATCCAAACATAACCAGAAGATAGGTGGAAAATATATAAATCAACAGGTTTCGAACAGCCTTCATCCTATGTCATTTGGCCTGCGGGGAGAGACGGAGAGAGTCACACAAAGGGATGATTTTTTTTTTTTTTTTTTAGGACAGCACATCAATCACACCTTGATAGAGATCATCTATCAAGTCTGATTGATGCGCTTCACACATTTCTTATCACGTCCTACCATGAAAATGGAAAAGAAAAAAAAAACGCCACGTTAACCTCAGCAACATGTCTATTGCATCTCCATCCTGCCTCCCTCATTACTATACTTTGTGCAAACATTGCCACCTTGTGGTTGCTTCTGTCATTATTTATTTATTTTTTTTTTTTGGGGGGGGGGGGTGGGGGGGTGCAATAATGTGAGTCATTTAGATGTTATTAATTGGGTCGTATTTTGGTATGGCACAATCCCTGGAGGCATTGAAATATAGCTGTTTATAGAATGTCTGACATGAAAAGACGAACAGTGAAAGACAGCAGAGTCCAAGCCACACAAGAGCTGGAGCATTTTACGCAGGACCGTTTTCCAAAATCAAGCTGTTTTCTTCGTGATTTAGTCTCGTTTCCTCTCACGACAGTTAGATAACGAGAGAAAGACAAATTCACACACTGAAAACGTCTTTTCTGCTGTGCGCCTGCATGGTCACACCATCCATGGCTTCTCTTCTCTTCTCCTTCTGCGCGTAATTCTCTCCACTATATACACGACCTGGCTGCGTGTCTCCGAAATTCAGGGCTTGACATATTTGACAATGCAATTTGATAAAGAGCCAGTGTGTGTGTGCGATGTGTGTGTCTGTGTGTGTGTTTGTGTGCGCGCCTGAGTGCGTTGCGTGCGTGCGAGATAGAGGGAGAGAGAGAGAGAGAGAGAGAGAGAGAGGGAGAGAGAATGCAATGCGATGTCCTGATTGCTTTAATCCTACAGGCTATGCAGCTGTGAGCAGTGTCACAGCAGAAACGTGCATGTGTGTCTCAAAAACTGTGTGTGTGTGTGTGGGCGTTGAAATCCCCAAGTAGGCTATAGATACCACAGAGTCCAGAGATAATAGATAAATTTGCACTCCCAACTTCTCTTCTCTCTCTTTTCTTTTTTCTTGTTGGATGATAAAATCCAATCCTGCGCGTCACACCACCAACATTTGGATAACATATGAGTTACATAAGGATTTGCGCTCTTTTAGTCGCGATAAATCCATAGGATTCATTCATGGCTACACGGAATTAAAAATCTGTATTCTGAAGGCGAGAAATCGGTCGTCAAGAGACGCTGATTTTTTTTTTTGTATTTATTGCCGGGGCTTCTAAGAGCAATTTTAGTCTCGGGAGGGAGGACATCTGAATACAGAGACACACGGGCTGCATCTCATGCAGTGTCAGTCCGACGCTCGGCGCTTTAAAGTGATTTTTTTTTTTGCGCCTCTTAAGAGAGAGATCAGCTCTTTCTATATATAAAAAAAAAAAATTAAGCACTCAGGACTAATGGTGAGCAGGGTGAAAAAAAGCTCCAAAGCCATCATGTTGAATAGACAAATATTTAACAGGAGGGGGGAGGCTAAACTTTAACTGAAGGGATGACATGTGAAAATGAGCTCCATGCAACAATAATAATAATACAAATAATATTCTTACCTTACACTGCGGGAAGCTATGGCTATTTTTCCAACATACTTGACCACATCCTTTTTTATAAATAAATTCTGCAGCCCTCCAGTGAATCGATACTCCCCATTCCCGACAAATAGAAGTCCGGCGCAACAAGATGCTTCAATGGATGAAAATAAAAATGCGTTACACTCCGGTGTGCCCGCTCATATCCCCCCCCGTCTTCTTCTTCTTCTTCTGGGTTTTTCCCATCAAAACGGAGCGCACACAACCACACGACAGCCACCGAGAAAGAGAGAAAGAGAGAGAGATAGAAAGAGAGAGAGAGAGAGAGACACACACACACACACAGAGAGAAATTCTTGGAGTGATGAAAAAGAAGAGAGAGGCAATTCTTACAGTATTACCATAAATTAATTCGGCAGACTCTCCACGGTCTCTATTCCCACTGATATGTTTTCTCCAGCAAGTCGCAAGGATGGACCCCCCCTCTCTGGAGAGAAAAAAACAGGGGGGGAGAGAGGAAAAAAGAAAAAAAGATCCGTAGTGGGTGGATGTGAGATGTTGGGGGGCTAGTGAGTTACAACAGAGAGAGAAATAGACGCGCTTTGCTCGGTGCTTGCAGAGCTTCCAGGAGCAAGGCTGCAATATCACGTCACACACTTGCAGCCGCTAAGATAAAGCACGTACGTACGCTCCTTACTGCCGCTGCGTCTGGCACCGCCAATACTTTCCCTACCCTGCCCTCCTCCTTCCTTCCTTCCTTCCTTCCTCTCTCTCTTTTTTTTTCTTTTTTTTTTTTCTTCTTCTCATGTATGCCTCCCCTTAATTCGAGTCAAAAGGGTTTCCCCCCCTGAACTGGACCCTCTCAGTTGTGCTCAGACAGGCTTTGCTGCTGCTGCCTTCTCCAAAAACAGGAATATTTCATGGACTTTTTATTTTTGTCATTTTTTTCTTCTTCTAGGGACATAATAAACACAACCTGCTTGCGCTCTCTGTCAGTGGGACCTGGTAATTTCCCCCCCTTCTCTCTCCTGATGAGGTGATTGCCGCTGTTGTTTTGGTTTTCTTCAACTGTCCTCCTGTTCGCCGCCTTCAACTGCTGCTGGAAGAACTAATAATGCTTTTGGGGGCAACTTGTGCTCTCTTTGGAAAAGTTGTAGTCTCTTTGCACCTTACAGGTGCAGCTCAAAACCTGCTGGGTTTTTTTTTTTTTCTCCCTTCCTCCACCGTCTTCTTAGACGTGTCAGGGGGAATGCTTATGTGTGTAGCCTACGGTAAATTCAAGGTAAGAATTAAACGACCTTCTTATTAAATAAAGGAACTCTTAGAAGGCAGCTCCGGCTTGAATGCTCTTTCTTTCAAATGCTCTGCCCTGACATCCCGAGAGACATTCTGAGATTCACCAATCAACAGTCAATTAAATCCAATGTAAGCTCCGGGCTTCAGCAGTTGGTCACTGACAATGCGGCATCAATGGCTCTGCAATAGCCTCCTCCATTGGCTAAATACGTGGGGACAATGGGACTGTAATGGACATGGGGAGGGGGGAGTTACACAGTCATCTGAATCATCTCCCTCCCATTGAAGGTGGAGGGAGGGCTTTGTTGGGTTCCTTTTTTTTTGTATCAGGTGCAAATAAAGCACCAGATTCATAATTATAGGCCTACAATTTATTATGCATTCATTTGCAAATTTAGGATTATTTGCATATTCAAATGGGGGGGGGGGGGGCATTAGATTGGGCAGTGTGGATAGAAGCGATTGTTTTTTTTCCCCCACTTTTTTTGGAGATTGGGTCAGCCACTCTAATCATTTTGCTGTGCACAGTTAACTCTCATTAGCCTGGCTGTCTCTTTCAGGCCTCGACTGAATGTGTTCCATGTGAGCAGATGCTGCATGAAGAGCCCCATTTGTTTATTTATTTCCAGGAAGTTTCAGTGTGAAGTGTGAAGTGTTTGCGAGCCAGCCGTTCTAAAGAATGCTCCAGAACATGCACAGAGAGTATCAGCCGCAGCAGCAGTGTAAGAATCTGAGAGAACTTGTTTATACCCCCAGCATCCCGTCCCAAGCAGCGTTTACAACGTCGTTAATCTGTTGCCAAACTTATAAAGGAGATTGGAGTCATTCAGCACAGTTGGTCGCCGTGGCCTGTGACTGCGGTCGCTTTCTAATTCCAGTCTTCCCCAGGCAGTCGGTGGAACATCAGGGGTGACCTCGAAGCCAGCCGCTCTTCCCGCGGCCATAATGAAGACTTTGGCGTCCGGGGAGCTTTTTGGCTCAGGGAGCTAAGAGGTGGAAGAAATTCATGCAAAGCCTTATTGAACAACGAAAAACACAATAAGTATCTTCTCCAGTGACTCATGCCGAGGCCGATTGCCAAGCTTCAGGAATGCTGCCATCGCTCTCCCCCTGCAAGGACGTTTTCCAGAGTCCAAATGGCAACCCCGAACGTTTTGTTATTTCAAAACCAGGAAAAAAAGATGAAATTCACGAGGACATGCGGTTCCATGTAGCCAGAGTTGAATAAGAAATAATGACATGGCCAGGAGGTCGGACCTACAGCGGAACGATGTGCATCATTGTGCAATTTCAATGACAATTTGATACTCCCTTTAAAAGATTTATTCCCTTACTATGGTTTGGAAATTGAAAATGAATAAATAAACAACATAAATGACATCATGTGGTCAGTGTCAAAGAGAGAGTGACTCGCCTTATGTTCAAGCCAAAGGACTGTCTAATGGATATGTGTGCAACAGATTGAATAGCTGTATATTCATAAACACTTATACATTCATAAAGCCTTTTGGGATTTTTCTGAAATATCTCCATATTGCATCCGGTTAGAGCTTACTAGACAGTGGATCAGTTATCCCCCCCTGCTAGAATCTATCTCTAAAACATTTGTGATATCTCTCATCCAATAGCAGTTGCAAAAATCTGCCACATTATTCTGTCAACTCGAGAATCTGTTTGAGCACATGGATTTTGAATTATTCATGACCTCGCATAAAGAATAGCCCTATTATCACCTGCTCCTGTTTTTGTGTGACTGAGCCTGCGCTCACGCATGTGGGTGTGTGTGCGCGTGTGTGTGTGTGTGTGTGTGTGCGCCGAATAGTACGTCTGTTTGATATAATGGCTGTTTTACAGCATTCATGTCCATTACAAAATCTCATGCGATAAACATCAGTCTATTGATCATGTTATAAACATCCGTCTATTGATGTAAACCAACCATTATGAATCATTATAGCATGACTGCTTTAAGAACATGAACTCTCATAGAAAAATTATGGCTTTTCTTTGTACCCACCGGTGCATGCAGGCACGCAGACTCACACACACACACACACACACACACACACTCACAGGGTATACTCTCCAGACACCCGGTGAAATGTATTCCGATCCTCAGCTCAACTCCGTCACCACCAGGTAGTCCATATGTTACATTTGTCTGAGCACAGTGATAATGGGCTCCTCTCTCTGTAGGAATCTCAGCTGGATGACTTATTGGTAAACCCCAAATGAGCACGTCTGAGAGAAGTTTTTCTTGAAGTGCTGGATTCGGTTGTGTGTCCTCCTGTGCCACTGTTGTGGATATAAGCTATTACACCATTTGTCATTACAGGATATATATTTCTTTAATGGTCATATCTGGGAGTTGTTTCTTTACAACTGCACTGCTACTTTTTCTCCAGCAAATCGCCATGCAGAAGCGGTAGGCTACATCTGCCTTTCCCTGCTACAGTTTATAGTATCATATACGTAGATAGTTCGGTTTAGTGATTTTTGTGTGCTAAAAGATGTCACTCTTCTGTTTTTTTTTTTTTTTTTGCCATTAATGACCTTTTGTATGGATTGTGCATTCGTGGTCCCTGGAGGATATATTCCTCAGACTTTGGTCTTTTTTGGTTATGATTGAAATATTTTGACTAATGTAGGATGGATCGCTGTGAACTCTGGAGCAGATATTCATGGTCCCCAGAGGGTGAATCCTAAAAAAAAAAAAAAAAAAGTGATCCCGACTTTTCATCTTGTGCGAACAGTAGGTCAAAGTTTTCACCTGTCAAGTGAAATCTCAAAAACTGCTAGATGGATTGGCACAAAAATCTGTACAGACATTCATGTTCCCTAAAAGATGAATCCTAATGACTTTACCTCTAGCGTCACCATGAGGTTCACCTTTGTGATTTTGAATCATAATCTGTATTTATAGATGGATGACACGTCACTTCCTCCCGCTGTACAAAAGTAAAGCCAACATATTTACGCAGTAGTGATCGGTGGGGGGGGGCTGGAGCTGCAGTATCGAAGTCCCGCCCCCACACAACCGCCTGAACCGATCACAAGCCGAGCACGGCCGCAGCTTGTTAGCGCGAGAGCCACCTAGCTGCTACGTTAGCACCACGGCAGCTGTTTGGCCAGAAAGACACATAACCATAATATCTCTATAACTACATTTGTGATCAAATTGACACATGTTCTATTACACAGACGGTTATGGAAAGTTAAAGTTACATCTCCTCTCTCGTACGATTCCCGAGCCTCTGGCTCCACGACTACTTCCCTCAGAGCAGCTGTCAATCACAGCTGTCAATCATGACGTCTCACCCCCTTTTTATAGCATCAAATAACTAATTAAAACGAAACTTATCTGAAAAATGAACACTTGAACAAACATCAGCATGATAAGAACTACCTAAAATGACAGAAACCATCTTTGGGAAAAAAATTATTTGACGTGTACTTTGACTTTTTAGTTTGGCCCATGTCCCATCCGCTAACATGGAGGGGGCGGGATTTATGACCTATACTGCAGCCAGCCACCAGGGGGCGATCAAGATGTTTTGGCTTCACTTTTGGGAAGCTGTCATGTCATCCATCTTTACATACAGTCTATGTTTTAAGTGAAATGTCGACAACTATTTGATGGATTACCATGAAATTTGGTTCACACGTTCACACTGTCCTCAGGATGATTTATAATCACTTTGGTGATCCCCTGAGTGTTCCTGTAGCACCATCATCAGGTCAAAAATTCAATTTGTTCCATCCTCTGGTTTTTGACCAAATACTTTCAAAACTAATGACATTTCCATCAGCTTCAGCTGTACCTTGTATTTAGTGGTAATTAGCACATGTTAGCATTCTAACAGGTCAAACTAAGACAGTGAACATGGTAAACATTATACCTGCTAAACATCAGCATGTTAGCATTGTCATTGTGAGCATGTTGTTGGGCTTATTTTAGCATTTAGCACAGTGGTGCTTTGTGCTAAATGCTAAAATAAGCACAACAACATGCTCACAAGTGCAGCCTCACAGAGCAGCTGGCATGACCGACTCTTAGTCTTATCAGACCTGTGCATGAAGTGTCTCTTTGTCTTGCAGTTTCATGTAAAAAAAAAACAATAATCTCACAGGAGGATCTCATGCTCTTCAGAGCAACATGACGAAGGAAGCTGTAATAGAAGTGCATAATCACTTTCACAGACATGGCGATGCCAGAGAAACTCGTGAAAATGTCTAGACACACTGTGAGAGTGGGGATATCCACAAACACTTTGAGTCTGACTCCTTTCACACGCTCACAAACTATTTGCATTTATGGATTCACGCTCGCAGTAATGTTCTCCACGTGTCATGTCTACTGGATGTCACTATCAGTGTATACAGGCGTGTGTCTTATGGCTCGATGCGATCATTACACTAATGATGTACAGCTCTATTAACAAATTAAAAGTGTGGGCTCTTTCCTTGCATCCCTTCAAGGGCTGTTTTCCCATTTTTCTTCATATTTAATTAAAAACTGTTGCAGAAATTGCAGAGTGCTGTCGTCGAGATGAGGTTAAGTGCTAAGGGCAGTTCTTGCACTTCTTCTTGTACGGCAATCATAAACACTTCAAGTGAGTGCAAAGGGAAATGTGTGTTAACTGCATGAGATAATCAATGTCTGTCAAAAAGATGCATAGTTGAGGCTCTTTGAGGATTTACTGCACATGCGATCGATGTATCAAAATGACTTCTCATGTGTAAGGGTACGAGCACTGTGACACTTGAGCACACATGACCCCTCGCTAGTCAATACCAATGTATTATTAACCACATTTATTTTCGCAACCCAATTTGAAATTTTAATATAATGGAAGAAACTAGTGTTCACTCAAATACAATGATGAGGAAAAGAGGACATTAATGCTGTTATTCATTTGATTTGTCCTCAGCGACATCAGCGACACTGCAAATAACACACATTTGCATTTATCGTGAGTGAGAAATTATCCCTCGGAGCCCCTCGGGAAAACAAAGTGCCATAAAAAGAGTCCTTTATTATCTGAAATTCGTCATTGGGATCTTTCAAACGTGCACATCTGGATAGCTTATTCACTCGTCAGTTATCAATAAATCAAGATTTCAGAGGTCCACTTTTATCCGAATTTTAATGCGTATGAAACATTTAACGGCCTCGAGACATTAACATTTAAATGTACGTCATTATTTCATAAGTGGAAAAAATGTTTTCAAATGTTTTCCCGTACTCTGTGTTACCTCATTTGCTGAGACATGCTCTTCCAACTTAAACCCCGCTTTAAATTTAAACTTAGAACAACCTTGCTTGATTAATGAGGTGAAATGTATGGTGTACAGACATGCCGCACTCCACGGTAAGAGCAGAGCCTTTAAACTTTGCTCTCTGCTCAGAGACATTAGGCCAAGGTCTGTCTCGTATGGTCTAAATGTAACTGTGCCTCTGACCCTGCAGCGTCTTCGCAGTAATCAGGTAAATCTGAAAGTCAGTTAGTCAACAGTGTAAAAATGCATTATAGGGCCGATATGATCTCATCTTTTAACAGCAGTGACTCTCGCTGTGTGTTGGCAAGAATCTGGCAATACGATACGTATCATGATACTGGAGTAACGGTTAAATATAATATGATATATTGCGATACTGTAAGCAAGGCGATATATTGCGATTTTTTTAAAATCTAATTTTCGTGAAATTGTCATAGTATAAAGAACACACCAGAAATACACCATTTTTAGAATAGGCAAAAATAACACATTCTTACTCCATGCAAAAAACAAACTGCATGTTTTTTGCCCCAAACTGCATGTGATTATCATAAAAGTGGGCATGTCTGTAAAGGGGAGACTCGTGGGTACCCACAGAACCCATTTTCATTCACATATCTTGAGGTCAGAGGTCAAGGGACCCCTTTGAAAATGGCCATGCCAGTTTTTCCCAGCCAAAATGTAGCATATCTTTGGAGCGTTATTTGGCGTTCTTTGCGACAAGCTAGTATGACATGGTTGGTACCAATGGATTCCTTAGGTTTTTCTAGTTTCATATTATGTCTCTAGCTTTAAAACTGAGCCCGCTACAACCTCCGAAATATCGAATAGCGGCCATCGGATTTTTAAAGCTGAAGTAGGCGAGATTGGAGCAAATGTGATTAAAAAAGTTATTTTTATAAAACGGTCGCTATATCGTGACAGTAGCACATGAAACAGGTAACCTGAAAAAAATCATGTTCCTCTGTGTCCTCCAGTGTTCCTAACGGCATCTGCAAGATTTCACATACCGGAGGAAAACAAGCAGTAACAGCTGATATGAGGTCTGCTGTCCAGCTGCCGTCTATGAGAGCCGGCTGTCAATCACTCGCGAACTCCGACCAAACGGTCAAACTAAGCAGCGCTGATCAAATATGAATCAATATTATGTTACTGTAATGCCTATTTCTCTCCTCAAATGTTCTCAGAAACATCTTGTAGTGCACGGTTTAGCTGTAAAATTAGAAAGTTTGTGACGCCGCCGCCATCTATGAAATCTGGTGAAGGACCGCCAAGTGCCGGTCACATGACCGGAACACAGCCAATAGGAACGCTCTCTCAATGAAATGACCTGTGATTGGTCAAAGTCTCCTGTCACGGGCTACATTTTTTAAAGCCTGAAAACAGAGCCATGATGAGGTGCAGAAGTCTAGTTATCTCTCAGAAGACTTGAATTACAATATGCTGAAAGATTATTATGGAATTTTTGCCCAATGATGCCAAAAATATACTGCCTACTGCCACTTTAAGAGGTTAATTAAAAATCAATACAGTGTATACATGATATCCCGATACTCATTAGTAACAATATTTTCTTACACACCTAGCAGTGACTGACTGTGCCTCGCTGCTGCTTTTTATCAGGCAGATGAGCTAAAAGCATTGACGAACCTTAAACTTGACTAAAATAGTTTACATTGATGACAGATGAATCTGCTGTACAGGGGTAAAATAAACACACAATGCTTATCCGATATAAGGCTTTATTTGAAGCTGGCGGCACTAACTGTGCGTCGTGTGATTAATAGTTGACAGTCACAAACATTGTGTTTATCGATAACAGTCTGCCAACAACGTGTAGAGTGCAGATGATGAGGCTTAAAATGAGTCCGGGGTGCTCCAACAGTGTGGGTGCTGTCTTTAATTAATCATTGTAGAATAACTTTAAGTACACAGTTGAGCAAGCAGTCACCCACGCACAGTGTTCAGTATTTCAATAAGCAAAGCCCTGTAAAGCTTGGATGTAGTGCGCATGTTGTCTTGCTTCAGCGGTTTGACATATTTCTGGAAGAAGCAGGATGTTCAGATGGAAATAATCACTGCAGCCACCGGGACACAATCATGAAAACTACTTTACAGGTGCAGACCAAGCCATGCACCAACATACTTTGCCACTTTGAAAATTGCAATTTGGCAGGTTTTATATGGCGGGACGGCTGGAGGTAAACGGAGGGGTTCAGGAGTCGGTAATTGTGTCATTGGCTGTATTTTTAATGTACGCGCAGTACTCGCACAGAGATTAATGGGATCTGGGCCGTTTTGATCATATCTTTGTCAATTCTTGATGAAACATTTACATCATAATATGGATAATTGTGAACAAAAAAACTTTTTTTCTCCCATTTTAGCACTTTATTGAAATTTTTAAAGAGCAGTCTTTTGTATCATCAGTGGCTGCAGTCTCGAACAGTCACAAAAAAGGCAATCAAACATCAACAGACTTGTATAATTCCCATGATGAAAAGTGCGTGCTTTCTATCAGCATCTTTCATTACAACCCTTCCCAGGTCTTTTTGATGTTAAATATACCAGTCTCCTGTCTACTCAAAGGAATTTGCTTTTTAGATTTCTCCTTTTTAAGAGAAATGATGCTGACATCCACCAAACCGGACCAAATTTCCCAGCTACTTGTTTACCATATGGCTCGGTATAAATATTTATAAATTCACTTTCATTTTTAATACATGTGAAAGAAACCGGGCATAATTCGGGTGATTCTTGGGAAGCTGAATATATGAGTAGAAATCGAATGTTAGTGAGCTTTGCAGATGCTTTGCCAGGCAGCCTTAGTGGGACAGGATAGCTTCAACAGGCGCAATTTCTTTAACTGGAATTTATTATTCAGGGGAAAAAAAAAAAAAAAATGTATGGCCTGTCATGCATGTGTGACCTAAACTATGCTAGACTGGCGCATACAGCTCTGCTTTACATTCCACTCACACTCCTATTTGCCTTTTTCCGTGCCTGGGTTTAGAACTGAATTTTAAATCAAGGTATTTTTCCCCAGCATTGTTCCTGTTTTTTTTTTTTTTTTTTTTTGTCAGAGACAATGCTGCACTGCATGAATCCTCAGGGCCTTTATCCGTTTCCTTTGAATGTGGTTCCAACCACCAGGCCTTAGACTCCCCCATTTCCCCCCTCTCCGGCTGTGTAAATATTCCATGAGCTGTTGCCCCCACACTGTGGATTGACAAGCCTTCCTGACTTGAAAACCTCATCTGTAACAGCGGGTTGGGTGACAAACTTAAACCTGTAGTATCTATGCTTTATTTTACAAATTGGCACATCTTTTTTTCTTTTTTTAAACTTCACTCCTTGCAGTCGTGGAGCGTGTCAATTAACGTGCGACAACCCATGACTTCATAGGTGTTACAATTACAAGTAAATTAAGAAAACATCATTATGATTTCACAGGTTTTTTTTTTTTTTACTAGATAAGGTAGAAAATATGAATGACTGATGTGGTGTATCGTGTGATTCGTTCAGTACACAAGGGTAGAGAAATCATGCTGACAAAGGGCTCTGGAAATAGCCCCACAGATAGAGAGCTGTGTCCTTGTTAATCAAGAAGATCACAGGTCACCTTGGCAATTATCAATTCTGAATGCACACAATAACAAACCAGCTTTCCAACAAATCACCTGCCACATTTTCATTTTCCTGTCTATAATTTATTTCACCCTGCGACGAGGAAGTGAGGGGGCGGGATGGAAAAAAAAAAAAACCTGACAATCTTGAAGATGCCTGTAAAATAGCTGCTTAGTCATTAATAATAGAGAGGAATATGAGTTAACCCCATAATTTTGTCATTGGCGTGAGCGTGCTCCGTCGTCCTCTATAGGCTGCGGTGTCGCCAATCAATCATGAGCCACTAATCAATCTCTGTCACCTTCACTTTTTAACCCCTAAAATCCGCTCCGCTGCTGTAAAATTAATAACTTTGAATCTCGAGCATTACGCAACCTGATCTGAGCGAAGGCACAGTTGGATTTATTGATGATCTCCCTGTGTTTGCACAATCCTTTCATCACATTCGTCTTTTCACTGGTGTTACTGTATGTAGGAATCAGATTCTGGTGAGTCTCTTTACAACTCAGACATTAATGCAAGCGCTGACTGCCTCGTGAGATGGTCTAATACTGACATTCCCTTAAGCTGTGCTGAATGCATTGCAGAATGTCACGCAGAGAATTTTTAGAGAATTTTTTTTTAATCATAAGCACCGCTTCCTCATTCATCCTATACAGTCCATATTTTCTTTGTGCTATTCTATGTGAAGCTTAGTTCTTCCTATGAAAAGCCTCACATACACTATTTGCTCTATCTATTGTAGCTTTTGTAGCTCCGTGGACAACTCCGAGATACAGCTAATTAAAATTTCTGTGATAAAATAATTAGCCTCCCCGGCAGACAATGGAGAGTGAAATTCTTTCGTAATCACTCAAATGAACTGATAAGAAACTTTTCAAGCATCTTAACAATTTGCTGTCGACAGGCCAACCACAACTCATTTACTAATTTTCCCTTGCAGATATGTTTTATTAGTACAAGGTTCTTTACCTGGATGAATGCCCACATCCCAGTGGGTGGATGTGCACTAGTGGATCAAAACATGGTGTCAAGCCCGGTGTTAGGGGAGGGGGGGGGGACAGATCGGGCTGGACCTGCTCATTTGAACTCCTTGCTAACTGGTGGCTGGTCCACGATAAAATGTTATAAACAACTATATTTTAAATGAAATATTTATAGCAAAACAATCACTCCTGCTACAATAACTACTACTTCTACAATTTAAGATAAATAATTGTTTATATTAAATAATTTGAATGAAATATTTCTTTGTTTGTGATTGATGTAATTTTAGACCTATCACAGCGATATTATCAGCTGTAGCTAGCTAGCTAATTAAGCTAACGATAGCTCCTTCTTCCCTCTGACTGGTAGCCTATTAAAACGAGAACCCTGTAAAAGGAGTCTTAAATATACACTTGAAGGCTATATGATATCATGCTAAAAGACTGAGACTAAAGCTGCATGTCCGAGGCAAAAAGGCAGCTCCGTCACCAGTTGGTAATCCATGTAGAAGACATGTTATTAGAATAGCAAGATGGTAGAGCAGGCTGTCATTTCGTTCTAACATAACCCCATGTGGCTACTTGACTTACTTTGTATTTTCAAACAGTATGTTTTCACTTTTAACATTACAAGAGAAAAGACTTTTAGGATAAGGGCTAACCGATGTGTTTGACAAACGTGACACTGATCGGGATAATGTTGACTGGGGTTGCTGGAGTTTAAAGGTACTAAATACTGGTGCTAGGTGCTAAAAACTTCCCCAAATCTAGGGCAGGATGGGGCCACTAATGTTAGCCTAAACTATGATATCATCCAGGACCAGCTTCACGCTCTGTGGGGAAATACTGCACAGTGGATGTGCTAGTTGTGAATGGGGTCTTCTTTTAAAGTTACCTGTAACCCCACAGACAAATTTAGATAGTGATATACTACAACACTTGGCTATGGAAGTAAACGTAAAAACTAAGTAAACCTACGTTGGAAGTTTATTTTGAAAATACACTATGCATGTAACGAGCAGAAACTGACACGCCATCCCTGACATGTCTAAAACTGACGCTAGAGGGGTAACTAGAGCGTCATAGTTTGAAGCGTAGGGCCACTGACCAAGCGTCGGTATTTGATGACGAAAAGATACCATCCTCCAAACTTATTATTGCAGAAAATAAGCTCTGTGGCAAACAAACGTTTATGATACTTACTTACTTACTTACGATTCACAGCAAAAATAGACAGTGAAAATGACCTTTTGGCAGTATATCGACATCATACCAGCAGCATTACTACAGTTTCAATGTCTTTATCTGTATAAGACAGTATATCACAGACATGAAAAAGTTAATATTTATTTTTAACTCCGTTTAAAAATAGATATGAATGACATTTATAATGAAATGAAATGGCCATTATGAAAGGCAAACTCTATGCAGAAAGAAACAGCTGGCAGTAGCAACGCAGCAGCAGAATCGCTGCTGGTGTTGTCACCACACGCATGAGAGACGCAGCAGTTCAGCGAAGCAGCCGTCACGCGCTGCTCACGTTCCCAGCGTGTCCAAGCCGTTGCACGTTTTGTTCAGCAAGATAATTTTCACAAATGAACACCACTTTTAGCTAACGTTAGGCTTTAAACGAACCACACCACGGTCGCTTGACTTCACTTCACCACCACTAAACTAAAGGCGAACTAGTGTTCAGCGTGATGACGTTTAGTAGTCTCAATTAGCCACGTGTTACTGTAGCAACCACCTTTTTTAAGACACGTAAAAGCTTCAAAATACACAAGTCGGGTATTTACTGATATATTTTGTGTCATAGAACAAAACATGAAATCTTAAGCTTGTGTTAACCACAGACCTCATTTGAGGCATCTAAACGAACACAGACGAGGGAACCAGAAGTGCAAAAATGCTTACTCACTTCCGGGTTTTAGGACTCGGATACAACAAGAGCTTGAATTAGAATATGTCCCCCTTTTCCTCTAACATCTCTTTGACACAACTTTAATTTTCCCAATATGATTTTGAGAAATTCATTGTGTGTACTGTATGTGGTCAGTATTGGCTGCTGCTCTGTCCACATAAAACGAGTGTCCAATCAGTAAATTGACCGGTGATCTGTCTGCTCTCACAGCACGTTTGGGGACAACTGCTTGTCTTAGGCAGTTTGCATTCACAGAGCACAGTAGATGGAAACTACAGCCTCAGAATGCTTAATCGCCAGATTCATAGGAAAGCAAACATCTTTCAATTTAACCCCTTTTGTGTCTTTGGATGTGTCATGAAATATGTATTCAGTATGGTTTTACTGAGCAAAATAAGGACACCTCAATCAATACTGAGTGTTCCACTTACATTTTGATTGGGGGCATACACTTTGATTTATTAATCCGTGTAAAATGTGTTTTTTTTTTCTCTCTTTCTTTTTTTTTTTACACTGACCTTGAGTATATGGTTGGTGATTTGAATTCTGCAGTGGCTCTGCTGAATAATAAAGATTAATGCTCAGAGATTATGCTCTTGCCACGGTGAGTGAGACACATGAGAGGATACTGAAATGCAGACAGTCCGCGCATTGGCGATAATTGATCTGATGCCTTTATGTTAAGAAGTAGACAAGCATCAAACAATGCCCTGTTGCAAGACGAGGTAAATGAGAAAATTGCAGACAAGATGTTTCCTTCATTACACTAATTGTGATTACAATTGTAGTGTACACAGTTGGAATAAATTGCCCATTCACTGTTTCACAGTTTCACTTCTGACTAATGTGGCCTGTCTGAAATTATACATTTGGTTTGCAAGTGCATTGAACAATATGTCTCCTCTCACTTCATTGTTTAATACTGCCATCGCAGTACAACATCCCATTTCTTTAACCAGGGAACTGTTTCATAATCATCATCCTATACTGCATTACACAATTAGTGCTTTGGAGTCAACCTTGTCTGAGGAGCAATTGCCTGGATCAACCTGCCCGCTGTAATGAGGCTGGCTGAAAAACTGCCTGCACCGCTGGTTACCTGCAGCTCAGCTGTCCCTTGTGATATCCATCTCCTGAGTCTGGTCTGGCTTGTCAATCTGGGCTGCAGGGAGACACTGCCTCCGCTGATCACATCTGCCCAGAGAGCTGCTGCTTTCAACAGCATGAATGGTCATGGTAAACTGTGCCTCTGTCATCACAACCAGACAGTCCATTTAAATCACACCACACAGCTTCTCTGAGAATTTCCTACACCAGCATTTCAGTTCTATTATAACCAGTTGGACGTGCACATATTGTGCCAGCGTGGGTGGGTGATTTTTGACAGATTTAGCGCTCAGAAAATAATTAGGAGTCTTTTGTAATGTGAGTTGTAATAATGGAACACTCAGTATTGTATTTTTACCAGTGGGCAACCTCCGAGTCTGAGAAGTGAAGGCAATGCTGAAGTACTTTAAACTTGCCTTCTTTCTAATAGCCAACGGGGGGCGACTCCTGAGGAGTCTGATTGTATAGAAGTGTATGAGAAAATGACCCGACTTCTCACCTCAGATTTATTCCTCAGTAAACATGAGTTTATGGTCTCAATTGCTAGTTTCAAGTGTTCTTCAATACAGCATGATGTTCATTTAGTAAATTATGGTCCCATTTAGAGTCAAATAGACCATAAAGCAGAGGATGCTTTAGGGCAGTGGTTCCCAACCTGGGATCCAGGCCAAAGATTACAGGGGGTACGCCAGGATTTGTCTGCTCTGCGGTTGTCACAATTGGATTTGGTTATGTATAACTAAAATCATAATAATACGCTTACTGGGTAATTTATACAAAAGTCTGTATATAAAACTATTTTAAAAAGATAGATTTTTTGTTATGTAGTAGCAAAATCTAATGAAATCTTCTGCTTCAATCCATATACGTTGGCGTTTAGCCTTTCAAAAACAATATTTTCACTGCGGTCAAAAAACGGTTTGCTCTCTCCTGCTTGACGCACACAAAGGGAGGCCCGCACCTGTAATAATGGGTCGGTCTAGCAGCAGTCTAATGACACCATAAATTACATTCAACGTCTTATTCAGCATTCGGTTGTGCTTAGCTCCACCCTCTTGTGTCACTTCTGCTGGCAGAAAAAAAACCATGGCCACGGCCAAATACCAAGATGGCGACGGCCAAAATGCTGAACTCGAGGCTTCAAAACAGCAGTCCACCAACCAATGGGTGACGTCACGGTGACTACGTCCACTTCTTATCTACAGTCTATGTGTTTGTGGTTAAAAATATCTTGCACAATTCACCCACCTTGCAATATTGAGTAGGACCTGTCATAGTCTGTCCCTCCCAGGAGATGAGTAACAGTTGAGATATTGGATGCCAAAAAATTAAATGCATTTCCATGAAAGTAAGACTCCACTTTAAAACATAGTTTATATTACCTCTATAAAGTTGGACGGGGAAATCTAGACTTGTGTCTAAGACCATATATCTTCTAAAACAGATGAAAGCCAGCCAATAAGTCAATTTGTCATCATAGCAAAAGTGTCCATGTTTGCCCCCATTAACACACACAATAAGAGTCAGTATCCATGGTGACGGTCAGGGGAGAGAAAGAGAGAGAGAGATTTTCCTAATTGAGCATTGCTATGAAATTAACCTCATTAATGTGTAGAGGCTGCAGGAAATATCCCCATGAGTCCACAAAGTCACCTCCCGGTTGATGGAGCAGCTCATTGATTGTGTTGGCTCTGACCTTTTCAAAACAATACTCCTCGCTCATGAGTATGTATTTATTGCATCGCCCGAGATCTTAAGAATAACAAAGAAGTTTGGGGGGGCGGATTATGACTTAATGATGACCTGTCAGCCGCCATCCTTTGATCAGCTCGAGGCATTCGCTGTAAATGAAGTGTTGTTTCGAGTCTAGCGATCTGATGGCTTGTAAAGAAAACACTGCAGGGGGGCGACCCGGCCGACAGAGCCCACCGAACGTCCTCGACCGAGCTGAAGAGCCCTGAAAAAACAATCAGGGTACCTCCCTGTGTGGGAGGGGAGGCCACCTGTGGTATCCTACAGATGTGCCGTGGAGGGGAGGCACACCCCGCCCACCCCAGTGAGTAGTGGGATGTATTAATGGGGTAATCTCTGGTGTACATCTCCGAGGGAGCTGGTGAGGAACACCACTATCCTTTCCTCTTGGGGCCCCATGCAGGTGTGCTAACACGATATCGGAGCTGTCTGGAGCACTTATACTGCAGAGCGATGACTGGCGAGATGAATTAGACGCGTCCCCCTCCTCCCTCTTTAATGACAAGCCATCCTCTCCATTTCTCAGCTCCGCAATCATGCAGACAACTGGCCGCGGCTTCACTCCAGCCAGGTCCCCAGCATGAGGATGACCCGTCAGTCTGCCGTGCGTTGCGCGAGCCAATCTGCTGGGATGATAAATGATAACCAGGAGCTCGGTGCTGCCGGCCCTGTCGGAGGAGATTTGGGATGGGAGGGATGATGGGGTTGCCACACCGAAGCGGCGTGCGGGCTCACAGCAGGGCACGGAGCAGAGGATCCTGTGCCACCAATTAATGTTTGTCTTAGTTCACCCCGGATAACCAGAGCACACTGCTACACCATGCGGGCAAAAGCACGTGCTGTACTCCTGGGAGCACGAGGAAAGCTGCAAGGTATTACCTGTAGGTGAATATGAAACAACCAACAGCAACAATTAGTCTGGTGCTACCTTTGGGAATTATCACCTGGGAGCTTTGGACAAAAAATAAAAACTGGAGAAGCATTTTTACTTTTTATTATAGAGAATTTGTACTCTTTTGTACAGAGATTTGCAGATTCCTGTGATTGTATAAGAGACAACCCTTCAAATGAGTCAAATATTAAACAAGATGGGTCATGATCCCCTAAAAATAACACAATCACCTTGATAGGAGGGTTCAATAGAGCATAATGTAGTCCTAAAATTTCACACTATTTATTTCATCCTCCTTTCAGTCAGGCTGCTCGGCATTCCTCCTGCCCTCGGCCAATGTCTGCATCACACCAGCAGGTCTGTGTAAATAGCTGCCATCTGGAAATCACTTTAACAGCAGAGGGTGCCAAAGCTTTTCAGTTTTACATTTCCTAGGCACACTGACTCCCACCGCCTTTTAAAGCTCCCTATTTAGGCACAAGATTATGTTTCTATTTCACGATTTAAAGGAATACAATTTGCTCAGTCGAACCATTTGAGCTAACTTAATAAGGGGGGACTTAATGTAAAGGCAAAAAGACCCACTGGGGCCTCCTTAGCACGTCGTCGTCAAATGAACCGTCAACACGACATTACATAATCCCTGTGAGCTGCTCTCTATCAGCATATTTCACGAGTTCCACTCCCAGGTGCTTTTTAAAGCTGACTTTCCTGTCCTCTGTTCTGGGATTTCTTTTGTTCTTCAGGAGCTGAGATCTCCAGTCTGGATGAAATGGAAACATGATTCACATAATTGGGTTTACCGCACCGCTGTCTGTCTCATATTCTCACATTCTCTCTTCTTTCTTTCCGTCTTTATTTCTTCGCCATCCCCTAACCAATTTCACAGCAATATTTTAATGAGAAAAGCCCAGAGTTACACATACACAGAGGCACCTGTAATGCAGCCATTATCACACTGCATCTATTTCTGATAATTAGAGCTCACTTAGGAGGCAGCTACCGTGCTAACACACCCGCGTCAAGCGCTGGTAATATTGCATACCATTAAGCAAACTTTTTGTTCTTCAAATTGAGCCGTTGTGGAAAAAACGCTCTTCCATGACTCTGCAGCGAAGTGTATTGAGTTACTACTGTACCTGTTCTGTGTGTGCAGCTCACCCAGGAGTGATTCCCTCTCACCATCTGTTATGACAGAGAGAGAGAAACAGAGATAGCAAGAGGATGTGACAGAATATAAAATATGTGTGGAAAATAAATGGACAATACCTGCTCACACATTTTGTTGTTGTTGTAGTCAAAGATAGATCATGGCATATTTTCTGTCAGGTGGAAAATTCTGCGGTGCTAATTGTTTGTTTCGAGGTCACCCCAATGCCACGGCGTTTCTGCGTCTGCTCACATCTTGTTTGTTTTCGCACTGCTGCAGCTCAGGTGAGCACCATTATCTCCTGATGGCGCATCCTATCATTCGAGGCCCCCCCCCCCGTCCCGCTGGGCCTACTGTAAGTTAATTCTGTCGGTCGGAATGAGCGTCTTTCTGACATTTAAACCACAGGGAGCCCCCTGGTGCGTTGGCAGCGAGAGTAGCCTCTTTGCATGCACCGTGAAAGTATAGAGACAGATATATAGCTGCATAATCTGAAGATTGTCTGCGGAATCTTTTTCAGCTTCAAGTGCCAAATGAGCTCGCGAAGCAGCAGGCTGGCCGGCACCGCGAGTGACAGATGTCTGATATGTTTGGCATGGATTAGCTAAAAGCTTATTTCTGCACCTTCTCTGTCACTGGAGCTCACACTCCTCAGACAATTCACCAGTTTCCAAATTATGCGCAGGCTGTGAAGCGTCCAAGCAACAGAGATGGAGGTTGTCCAACTTCTTGTATTTCAAGGTCAGAGAGTGAAAATACAAATAACTAAAATAAGCAATTGTGTGTGATATAAACAATTTGTTATTTACGAATAGTTGCGTGGAAATACGATAAGCCTCCTGTCAACACGGGCCCACAATTTCAACCCAGTCTCGTCACTAAATACCGATAAATGCCGGATTATTAATTTTATCACTCAAACGGCTGCTTGGTGGGGACATAACAGCATAAATATATAAGCATTTGACCAATTTATTTTTTCACAGCAGAGTCAAAAGTGGACTGATAAATCCCTCTCCACTAATGCAGAGTAAAAAGCTCTATCCACCTCACATAATGTTCCATCCAGCATCGCCCACAGTGATGGCCAGTCAAATTGGATTAAGCTGAGGTGGCTTGGGGCTTCTCTGCAGCTGCTGCTGTTTGATATGGGGTTTAGGTGTGCTGCAAGTGTTAACTTGGCCAGACTTAAAAGACTCGCAGAGAGACATTAATATTTTATGTGAAACTACAGACCATGATGCCAATGAGTCACTGGCCTTATAAAAAAGGGGGCATTACAATATGGGAGGATGTAGGCCAGCGTCAGTCTGTCAATGCAGGACAGTCACGAAATTTGTTTCAATTCAGTTTGTTTTTAGGACTCAAACTTTACTCATGGAGACAAACATAAACATCATTATTAATGTCAAGCGAAAATTCTATATAAAGTGCATGATTGAATGCAACTGTTGTGTTTACACAAAGTAGTCACACCACATTTCTCTTCATCAGTTTTAAACTGTTAAGTGATGGGATCTGAGCCTGACCAATAATGTCACTGTGATAAAAAAATCAACCATTGACAAGAGCTTCATAGTGATGGAAGGCATACGTTGTGCTTAGCCTGGATTCCAACAGAAGGCAGCGAGCCATGTGGCCACAACCATGGCCAAAACTTGATGCCATTGCCAAAGTGCCTTAAGGTACAGTACCACAAGTGGCGGCTGGAAGCTTTTCTCAAAAAATGCTTAAAATGACCTATATTTGTACAGTCTCTTATAATTGGACTGCACTTACAGTATATACTGTAGTGCTTTTCTGCCTTTCCGATGTATTAAACTGCCACCATAGATGCTTGGGTATCCTCATCATTTGACTTTGACACCGGAGATCGTGTTCATATCCTGTTTCTCACCAACAGTTAACAATCGTTTTTTTTTTAAAAAGTGACCAGGATCTTTCCCGAACCTTAAACAAGTTGTCCAATATTAACCAGACTTAAACCATGGAGGTTGCACATCAGAAAACACTCATAACAGTTTTTGTTACAGTCATATGATTATTTTCGGAAGGCAATGACAACTTATTTTTGTCATTAATGTAAGACTTGCATCCCAAAAAAATCTTAGACTCCAAACTAGGGCTGACCCGAATGCTTCGAAGCATCGGCCGTTGCCATGGTAATCGACTTACAAATCAGTAATGGAATGCTTCGTTTTTTTATTATTTTTTGTTATTTTTAATATATAAGTACGTAATAATAATGTATAAATTCTAAAATAGCCCAAGAAATAAGGGATAATCCCGGAACCTTAGTCGTTATTCATATTCAACATTAATCATTATTAGTTATTCTCAGACTGATATGGCTGTTTGTTGTGTAGTAGTGTAGTGCGGCAGAAATCGTTGAAAATATGATAATGTGGTGAGAAAAAAATTATGTATGGAATAGCCCATGAGCCTAACTGGTAAAGTATATATGAAATAGCTATATGTGAAGCAACATGTATCATCATAATACCTTAGTATTAATGATGTAATTTACCTCTTGTACCATTTTGTTTTCACATAATTAGAAATATGTACTGCAGTGTCTAAAATCCCATATAATAGCATTGATCTCCAAGAATTTAAAGAGGTTGGTATTATTACTATTATAAACCATAGTTTACTAATGCTATCCTTGTTGTTATGTATATATTCATTTTCTTTTACATATCTGACTGGATCATGTATTAGGAAGCCGCCAACTGTTATATATTCTATAAGGGAAGTCTGCTCTCTTTCATATTAGCTTTTCTCCAGTATTTCTGCTCTCTTATGCTAGACATGTGCAGAGGTGCAGCTTTAATAGATATATTTCCAGTAGGGTCACAACACAACTTATATTGCAACTGTGACAGTGTCCTCAATACACCCAAGTAAGCTTGGAAGGGTAACATTAGAAATTCAGATTTCATCCTGCTATAGGTATGTTTACACTGGACCACACATAAAAATGATATATTTCTCTCACTGCTATGATGCTTCTGTTCAAAGCCAACAATGTATTCAGGATAAAAAACATTCAAATTATGGGAAATACTATGAAAAACAAAGCCAACTGGATGGATATATTCATCTTCTCGTATTCAAACTACCTGGTATGAGCACAAATGAAAAGATTAACATGACACATAAATCTAATGGCGCATTTTCCACAATGACGCCAGTAGTAAATTATACTTTTTCATTTTTTTCTAATGATTCTTTGGAGTATTTATGTATGTGTCGTGAAGTTGCTCGGTAGCCCCTTTTGCCATATAAACTTGATTTTAAAGGGGTCATTAGGTTGGAGAGATGTTTAATGGTTTCTGTAATCTTTCTCTGTATCTTATGAGGTGGCTTCAGGTTTCTGCAATAAAATCGTAATGAAATTCTCGGGCTAATCAATGGTGAGATTTCTGCTCTGACAGGGGACACCAGATGGAAAGAGGATGAAGAAGGGGGCTTAAAATCAGGAATGTAAAGAGAGAAAATGAGAGATGACGTTGCTGCGGTACGGCTGCATGTTTTGCATCCAAAGAGGGAGGAATGTGGAAAGGAGAAGGGCATCTGACCACAGAGATTTCATGTAAGGGATAATGTACCGTGAGCCGGTCATTGTTGTGAAATAAACCCAGACAGGTCTTGCATCTCTCTCAAGGGGTTTATTTCACACAATGACCCGCTAGCTGTACATTATCCTGCTTATTACACGACTACTTACTTCGGAATTCAATAATTTCACACAAAAGTGGTCCGCAAGAGTCCGACATCAGAACTGCGTCCATAGCAACGGTCTGTTATACATAGCAGTGGTCTGCTATAAAAACATAACAGACCGTAGAACGCCGTGATTGATCAATCAGAATTGAGTATTCAACAAAGCTGTGTAATAAGATATTATAATAGAGTCCTATCCCAACTCAGTGATGGAAATGAGAGCAGCAATCTATGAGAATGTTAACACACATTCGCGTGGGTTTAGAGGAAAAGAAGTTCAATTATTATAATATTATTATTATTATTATTATGATATTCATAGTTATGAATATTATATTCCATTTCTGCTAATAGATCCCCCGAAATGTTACACACTGTTCCTTTATTAACATTTACAGTCATAATAATAGTTTACACTGCTGATTTTGCTATTTTATTTTGTGTACAGTTCCTTTAACAAGTGCAGCGGTAACTGACAATC
Source organism: Sebastolobus alascanus (assembly GCA_916701645.2). Classification (NCBI taxonomy): domain Eukaryota; kingdom Metazoa; phylum Chordata; class Actinopteri; order Perciformes; family Sebastidae; genus Sebastolobus; species Sebastolobus alascanus. Next base: position 1,301,285 of record CAKAOJ020000248.1, on the reverse strand, counting down.
AGTCTTAACTGTAGCGCCGCTTGCTCGAGAGAGAAGAAAAATAGAGAGAGAATAGTAGATCATAGGAGACAAAAACGAGTGAGGAGAGAAGGAAAATAAGAGTAAAGAAGCAAGTTTGAGGAGTAAACTTTTGATTGTTTTTTGGAGCATTTGGTGTTCACCATCTGTCCACATTGCTGGATTTTGTTTTCGTTTAAATTTTGAACAAGGATTTGATGAGTTAAGACTATTTCCCCTGTGTCAATTAGCATGCTATTTCCCTGTTTTTTTTTCAAGCTGAATGTGCAGCCCAAATTTCCAGTAGCTAACCTAAGACAGTTTGACTAAGTTTTATGTTGTGTATTTTGTGTTTTTCTCTGTGTAAAGCAGATTGAGAAGCAACATGCAACAGACATGTTCAAGTTTAGTCTTCTTGGTAAAGTGAGGTGAACGCCGCCACCATTTTTTAGGGTGCGGTTCAGATTAAATTGACCATTAGCCTGTATTTAGGTGCTAGTCCTCCTCAAATACTTCATTTTGTTACAAAATGTGTAAGACTAAAATATTTGTATTTATATTGCACTTGTTGTTGTTGTGTTGACAGCCCAGGTTTGTACACCTGAAGCTGGAGAAAAAAAAGATGGCGAGCAATCCATAGACGAAATCATGTTGGATAGACGGCTGCTTCAGCAAGACCAACCTACACTCCCAGGATAAGGACACTGATTCACACACCTGGATCGAGGTAGGACTGAATCTTCAGTATTTTGCAACACGACATGGAATTCATTTGAACTTGTAAAGGGGTTAACTTTATTTTACCACATTTTTTGGTTGCTTGGGGGTGCATTATAATATATCCATCATAAACAGAAGCAGTTACTGGTGGATGTGAAACAGAAATGGTCATCACATTTCCGGCACTTGGCTTTTGGTTTTCCCTTCGCACCCTGGTACATTGCATCTCCCGTTCTTTTTAGCCATGATTATCCAGTAGGCTGTGGCATCCAGGTGCACATCAGGTACAGGAATTGGAGCAGCGGGTCCTTTTCTCCTTCCTCTCCTCATAATCACCAGCAGTTGTGGAAGTGGGACGGCCTTTCTTGCGCTCCTGACTCTTTCTCACTTTTGCATAGGCCTTCAGCGGTGTATGACTTGAAGGTATACAGCTTCATTTGTGGAGGCACTGGTATGAGGAAGAAGGAACAAATGAAGAGTTTAGACGTTCAGCCCCTCATTTCACTGGACACAGACACGTCTGGTGATATTATATACATTTTTTTTTAATTTGAAATAATTAAAGGGGTGGTGTGAGGTCCAAAAAAGAAAGTTTGTTGCTTGAGGGCAACGACATGCCATAGAGCGTTAGGTGACTATTACTATACTGACTGGTGCATAAGCACACACTTTATTATCCTCAGTCAAGCTCTACTCTGCCTCATAATCACCCTTAAGCACTATGAACTAGCACAAATCAACTAAATTTCTTTAGAAGTGTTCTGTAGTTTATGTGTGCAAAGAACAATAATCTACAAGGAGCTGGTCTGTAAAAACAAATCCCCTGAGAGCAATTTAATGCACAGAAACAATGTGATGTATCAAACACTTTCTTTTACACCAATTTCACGTAATATCTTGTTATTCCTGGCTGGTGCTTTAAAGAGAAGTTGCATATTTTAGTATCCTTTCAGGCATGAAACCTCCGCGGAGACTATAAGCATCAGAGGAAAAATCCCTGCATGTCACTGATAAGGCCTTTACCGTGATATGGATCAGGAGGGCATTAGAGTCTGGTGGATCAATAACTGCAGATGTTTTGCCTGCACACAACCACCAATCTTTAAGACGGGGGCTTACTATGGCACGATTGACAAATTAGGTCTGCAGGACCTAATGACTAAAAGATAACAGGATAAAAGACGACCACAGGCTTACTTAATCTAGAGTTAGAGCATTTATTATTCACCTTAAAAATTCTCACTCTTTAATGACAAGCAAGATTATAAAAAAGCTCAAATTGTACGGTGGTTTAAACTGGTCATATGTAGATGGTATTTCCAGCACGGCTAGAGTTTAGTTTGAATTCAGAAAGTCTTTCATTGATTGAAAACATCAATGTCAAATTCTCCCAGTTCCAATGGCTTCCTTCTACAGCGGCCATTTTGCAACATTCATACAGATTGAAATCGATGATGGGCTGGGCAGAGATAATAATTTCTCTGCTTACAGTGGACGGTATAGACCAAAATGCTTGGCTTCTGGACATTTTTCTTGACTGCAATAACTGAAGTGAAGATCACATATGATTGGCAAACAGTTAACTATAATATACGTAGTCGTTACGCACCCATTCAAATGTTCTTTGGTGCTGCAAAGCTATAATTTCTTCCACAAAGTGTTACACTAATGAGTGTTCCTGGTTAAACACTGGTTATGCTAATCCTTTTCATAACATTTTACAAGCTTATTATTGTTCCTTAGACATAAACAGGAAAGTTGCACGTTCCCCTAGGAATGCACCGTTTGCCAAATTCTGGGCTGATACCAATACAAATGTTTAAAATAATTTGGCCTATACCGATTTTGTTGTTTATTTTGTTTTTGCTGTTATTTATTCCCCTTTTTGTGCCAGGGAAACAAAGACGTTTTCATTATAAAAAAAATAAATAACTGAGCTGTTTTAAAGACATTCAGCATTTCGTGACCGCTGCACAGGCTGCACGGCACGGAGGATGTTCCTACTGTAACGTACCGGCTGCTGCGTCACCCCTCGTTGGACTGACGGGCTTCTAATGACACATTACGCACACACAAGGTTCATTCCCACCCAGACCGCAGCGATCGTTTTTAATAAATATTCTAAGCCATTATTTTACTGCTTAACAACATTCTTGTAACTGATCTTTCACTGATCTTTAAACAAACCACACGTGTGCACGGAGCATGGCACGCCTTCGGAGTCCTGTCCAGCCAGTGGCTTCTTCTCCGAATCAGCAGCTGGTTACTGTTGTCTGAAACCGACCGCAAATAACATGACATTTATTTAGCCGGCGCTAAATTGGTGCGACACAATAGATAGCCATCGGTGGATATCATCTTATTTGCCGATAGGCCGATTGCAGTCAACAACGCGAATGTCGGCCGATACCGATGTTTGGCTGATAAATCAATGCATCCCTTTTGTTTGTGGTGTTAAACAAATTATAAAAAAATACATGGTTTTCAAGCAAGGGTCCTTGCTATTCTGGATAATTAACTGATTCATTGTGGACACTTTTAATTGGAACTATTTTCTACTGAAGAAATCCGTCCCTCATGGCCACATATAAGTGTGCAGGTATATTGTTCAGTGCTCTATACAAATTCCTCTCCTATTTGAGATTGCAAGCAACTCTTGTCCCTGACTGGTTGAAGAAAATTCAATTTCCAACTTGAGTTTTACTAGTGTAGTGAATAACAGGTGGTTAATAAGCTACATTTCGGTATTTTGCCAGTCAGTTGTGTCTTTATGAAAATAACTGTTTTGAAGAGCAATCACAGTCAGAGGGTTCGCCTGAGAGTGTTTACACAACATTCAGAATGTGCCACCTCCGATTATTTTTAGTTTCTACATTTCCTGTTGCAATAAAAGTAAAAGCGGTAAAATGTGATCACAGGCTGATTAATCTGTAACTGCTGCACAAAGTAACAAAAGGGTTACACAGGTTTCACAGCAGGCTACATCTTTTGCTCTCAGTATCTCATTCAAGCTAAATCAAAAGAACATTTTAAAAAATATACTCCAATCTGTGAGTCACGCTGTGGGCTACACCAAAGAAACCCTTTATAGTTAAGAGCTTTAATGGGTTTTGCTTGTTTTGCTTTAAAAGTCAGTTTCTCATTGAGAGCAAAACTTAAAATATAAGTGCACTTTTAGCAACTGGATTCGTGCAAAGAAACCCACTCTAAAACTTTGTCATTTCTGTGAATGTTAACAGTATGGTGTAATAATATCACGTAAGACCAGTTCATGATTTAAGCTATACATAATGTCTTAGCAAATGTAGATAGCTCATCTACACCACGGCTTCACAGCTTTTAATCACACGGAAATCAGTTGTGCTAAAATAGAGTTTGTAGATTTACAGTCACTTCACAGGATGCTGTGAATGAATTCATTTTCCTGCTTATTGTAAATTACAAATAAAAAGCCCCAAATGTATTCCAGGCTTTCCAGTAATAATCACGCTATCCATACATTCTGCTTTTGATCTTATCCTATTTATAAGAAAAGCAAATCCAGACATTTCACCTTGTTTGCCCTTAATTTGCTAATCAGTCTATGAAATATAGTGCGATTAAGGGCTCGAGGGCACACGCTTTGAGAGCTCAGATTTGTGGCTATTGATTTTTGGTGGCTTTGTGACTAGAAGAATGCAACCCACTTGCGGTACACAGTTGGGCCTGTTTTCACTTTTGACCAGTAGAATCACCCCTTGATATTTGTTTAATTTGTCCACAGCATCTACAAAAATCCAAAAGTGTCAGTTTAAAAAAAAAAATTATAAACCATACGACTCAAACTCAGACTGAAAACTGACCGTATTGTTGGTGCACCAAGTACATAAATGTGTCAACACTCTTTTTGCATTGGAGAACATAATGATCTGCACTTACACTCATACTAACGCATACTGTTCACACACCATGCTAAAGCAGCTAAAGTGTCCATAAGAGATAATGGAAAACAGAATTTATATCAACTTATGATTATATGGACAAGGTAAACGCCCACTGTAAAATGCCGTTTCCTCTGAATGAATACTGGTTCATACAGGAATAACGTTCTACAATATTAGTAAATTTTTCATTTAACCCTCTGAGACCCGTTTTTGTGTTTTTTAGGGGGGTACAGGGGGTCTTTAGGGGGAGATAGCAGGTCAACAGTAGATGTCACATAGAAGCGGTGTACATCATCTAGAAGCTGGGAACCTGAAGATTAATTTGAGATGCAGCTCAGCACAGTGTGTCAAGTTGTTCTAGTCATAAGAAATAAACATGAATGAATGAATGAATGAATTAAAATCAATTATGAAAATGTACAAGGGTTTGGAACATTATGATGAAAGTATATGATGGCCATTCCGATGCTCCATTATGTCTCATAAGTTGTTTGCAATTTTTGGGTTGATATCATTTGCTACAGAGACTTGGTGCTAAATTTAACCATTTTTTACCACTCGAGAATTGATAAAAACAGATCAATAATCCCTCCAAAATACCACATTAAGACACCAAGACCTTGAGGAACACCATAGAAAAAGCCATGCTGTGGGATCAAAAACTTTTTACATTTGGAGATTTCTGCAAGAATTGCATTTTTCAGCGATTGGATGGTGAGCACTTCTGTTTTGGTAACTACTCAGAAACCCCCTTATTGTCAATCTAGTAAAGCCATCCAACCTCCGAATGCCTTGGGTCTGTGGGGTTTGTGGTTGTAAAGTTTCATGAGGCTGTGATTATCCTAGAGGACACAACAGGTCATTTTATACAGTGAGGTCAACTTTTAAAAATTAAATACTATGGGGACTAACATCATCACACATGAATACAATTGGGCTCATTAGATCCACAAGAGTCTCATCTTTACAGTGATACCCAATTCATGTAATGCAGAGACTGTTAAGGGACCCCAGTTTTCAGAAATATTTAAATACACCATTTTAGAGTAGGCAAAAATAACACATTTATACTGCATTCAAAAAACAGCTTTGCTCCAAACTGCATGTGATTATCATAAAGTGGGCATATCTGTAAAGGGGAGACTCGTGGGTACCCATAAAACCCATTTTTAGTCACATATCTTGAGGTCAGAGGTCAAGGGACCCCTTTGAAAATGACTTTGGAGCGTTATTGAACTTGCTACAGCCTCTGAAGACAGTAAAGTCGGTCAGGGGTTAATATATCCAGGGAGTTCAGTTGTACCGTCCTGTGTTTCAAGCAGCACCCTTATATATTTTTACCCCTGTATTTACAACCAGTATCTGGCCAGTGCAACCACAGCCTCACCGCTGATGACTGAGCAGCTGGGGGTCAAGCGCTTTGCTCAAAGGCACCTGGACAACAACTGTATATTCCAGCCTCTCATTAATGTTACACTTAGAAGCTATTAAAATGTGCACAAAGGTGGTTTTGAAAGGCAAACCCCTCTAACTTAGCCATCTGGCACGAACAACAGCAAAGGAAACTGTGACCCATATGAAAGCTTTAGCTAGAGAAGTGCTGAGTAGCATCTGCTCGCTGTGGAAACGCCTTGGGTCCTTCACATGACATGACAAATTACACAGGGCAGTTTACATTTAATTATCCACTCCAATGCTCACCTCCATGGAAAAAGTAAAGGAAATGGGAACAATTTCTTTTTTTTTTTTTACATCTATCTTTAACAAATACTTTAACAAGTTGTTCCTCCATCTTTACCATTTTCAAATTGATTGAATGTGATTATTCCATTCAGCATATGGATGGTGAACATTAACATTAATAGATATGACACATACTGTGGAGATTAAAAAGTTTTTTCCACTGGAACTTTTTTGATGGTGATAAATCGTGATCATTGTCTGCTGTGGTTAGTAGTCTGCCGATAAGGAGGGTACTGTATGTTTCCTTTGGAGTCGCAGCTGGCAGCGTTTGCAGAGAAGATCAGATTCATTCAGTAGTTGTCGACCACCGTGACAGAGATCAACCGACTGATGTTCTGAGGATAAATAAGCCAGCTGTATTGAGTAATATATCATTTTTTTTATGTTGTTAATTCATCTTTATGTCATAAAGGTTGATGACATGAGCCCAATCCGGAAACACAGATAATGTGTTGCCTGTGCAACATATGTGAACATATGCTAGTATCTGCTATAAATGTGATTATATCACAATATCACAGATTATAGATCATATACACATTTTCAGCTCTTTGTCATGTTGTGGCTGACAGCTATCGGCTCTGGCTCAGCCTCAATAGGTCTCTGGTCATTGATCTTTTCTGATGCATATGTTTATGTGCTATTATCGAGCCTCTTTCCAAAATGCCTGAGTTTTAGCACATTTGTAAATACCTATTTATATCAACCAACAGAGATAAAGTCAAATTAAAACAGTTGATAGCGTTCATGAGAGTTGCCGATTTATTAAAAGATGGTGTTCCAGCAAAAAGACTGTCACCTTAAATCAGTATTGACATGCATTTAGCAACCTTTAGTGCCTCTTTTAACACAATTTATCACAGTCCTGATCAATACTGAAGACATGTTATTGTTGCTGACATAGCTCTGCGGATGTTTACCATTCAAGGTGGTTTTCTGTGGGTTTATAGGGGCCTTCTTGTGATCTGTAGCACATGTTACTGTAAGTGTGGAGAACCTCAAGGGTTCATTCTAGGTCCCATTTAATTCTTACAACGTACCCACTGACATATTTCACATTTCCTTTTTATAATCCAGATGACATTCAGTTTGTTTGACAGCATTCTGCAACGTAAGTGATGTGTTGGAATGTAAATTAGGTACATAAGTACAATATCAAGGTACTTGTACTTTTTTTTTTTTCATTTTAATGCTACTCCACTCTTCTCATCCACCACATTTCAGAGGGGAATATTGCACTTTGTACTCGACTACATTTATTTAACACCTAGTCTGGCTGTTCTCAACCGTTCGTAGCTATACACAAAAAGTAATGCACTGTAATTCGCATACAGTATATCCTCACGAAATCAGTGCATATGTAATCCACGTAACCGTGAACCAGGAAGTATAAAGAGCGGCAAACGGCGCATAGGGAGGAGGTCGGGGTGGATGAGCGGGTGAAAAAAACACCGGACTTTCACCCAGGAGACCGTTGTTCGCGTCCCGTGTGAAACAAGAAGTCAACGTTGATTTATTTGTCACGTAACTTCTGTACTTAAGTATCGCCACTTCCATAGTTATTTTAACCCAAACCACGATCTTTTCCTAAACCTAACCATGTCGTTTTGTTGCCTAAACCTAATCGAGTTATTTCCTGTGAAGACAGAAGTTTATTTTGAAAAGATTATCTACGTAACATGCAGAAATTGACACGTGTTGCTGGACATTCAGAGGAAAATGCACGAAAAATGAGGAATAACTTTTAGTAAGATATCATACAATGTTTAAGGATACATTGCGTTACCTTTACCTTTGCAGATTCCAATTTTGCATACAAAACTCTTATAAATCACAATGCAATGAAATTATTAAATTATTCAACAGTATATGAGATATTTAGTTAGAACAAAATAGTCCAAATAAATTGATTTAAGTCAAGGGTTAGGTCATTCTTGCATTCATATTACATGCATGAGACAACCGCAAATCATTCTACTTCATTACCCCATTATTTCAGCAATATGAGAGTGTAAGGGCATTGATATAACACTTCTGACTCTGGGTTAAAAATAGATTAATAAGCATGCATTTGATGCATATTAATATACCGATCAATACATGTACATATAAACTATTAACTTAAATTATTACTAGGATTTCACAAGATGCAACTGTAATAATTCACAATAAATTACATTATAATTACATCACAGGCCTTAACAGTGATATTCACAATATAATACAGTATTCAGAATTTTATTGTGAAATTAATGCAAGGAATGGCTATTACAGCCATGATAACTGCAAGCTACTGTGAATTTATCAGAAGAGAGGTTTCTCTGCATGCTAAATAAATGTGTAAAAATGATCATATTTTTGTGTTTATTTGAATTTAACCTATTTTTCAATGTTTTAAGTTATTGATGGGTTAACAGATAAAACTGAGTAATTCTGAGATGGCCTTTTACTGTGAAGTTACAGTAATTCTACGGCAGCATACTGCTAAATTACAGTAATATACTGGCATAACTACTGTGAAGTCACAGTATTCAGCTGTCATTTCACAATACCTTACTGTAAAAATGATACAGTACCTTACTGTGAAAGTAATGCAACTAGTAGCAAGTAATTTACTGTGAATGTACGGTGAAATAATTTACAGTATACAACATGTACTGTGGATTTTCATTACAGTTCATGGCAGATATCTTTTTATTTGTTCATTTGAATACAATTTATGTCAATAAATTAAAAATACTGGTCCTCTGTTTGAACCTTTAATCACACAATTATTGTTATAGGTTCAGTTTCTTTAAGGGCAACGAGTGTCACTTCAAAAAGCCTTTTATCAGCATTATTTTGTGGAGACCGTTCATACTGTAGTACCCGGCAGCTTCTGTTCATTTCAGGGAAAACAGGCTTTTCTGAAGTTGAAACATAAATCTAGGTCACCATACATCTTTGCTTTTGATGCTACATCTACAATAGGATGCACAAAAGGATTCAAAGAGCATACACAATATAGCAGGTGTACCTGCTATATGTCGAGACCAAAAGACAGAAGGTGAGTCACAGCAAGCGCTACGGTGTTGCCCAGGATTTAGGTCAGCCAAGTAACTCCAGGTGGCTGGGGTCCTTCCCCGAGGTCATCCTGCAGCTGGACCAAGGTTAGCAAAGATGTGCCCGGGGTGCATAATGGGGCATTAATATTTAATGTAAACCAACCCTAACTCTCTAGTTGTGAGCAGGAGGTGATGAGCGGTGTGCTTGACTCCACGTGCAGTTGTGTAAACGTTGTGGTGGAGCTGGTTGGTTTGTGTTCCTTGTTTATAATTCAATCCTGGAGCTCCAGTGGTGTTGGCGAGGAGACAAACACATTTAGCGTTTATCCAATGAAAACGGGAGCTCGTTGAAGAGCTCGGAGGCTGCAGATTGCTAAAGTAACAATATTTACCGGGTCCCAGGAGTGAGAGCAGTAAACATATAATACCTGTTGAAGGAGGATAAAAAGCATCAAGTCAGAATACTGTGGTTCACCGGCTTTTTCATTGGGAAGAGCGGCAAATAGTCCTCAACACTTAATTAATCGAATGTGTGTTTATGTGTGGAACTCCCAAACACAGATATCAAAAGATAAATTCATCTCGGACATACCAGTTGAATACACGTGTGTTATTTCACCAACAACAAGTGCTCTTTCAGGAGAGTGTTTTCAGTGTAACATGATGTAAAAGTATATGTTGGAATCTTCCACTTGCATTACACACAACTGCAAAGTCTTTATACTGCCTTTTTCTCCCCTTCGCTTTAATGTTTTGAATTCCTGCAGAGGTGATTACAGGGGCCGCGTGTACCTGCTCAGAGCTTTTTCTTTTGTCTGCCGAGCAGAATTTGAAAGCACATAACATTCGCCCATGATTTGTCAAAAAACAATGCAGGTTTCAACTGAAGCTGTCTCCTCCTCTTAAGCAGCCAAAAGCCCACAGTGGTGACAGAGACTGCTCTTTGAAGTAACTTAATCGTGATAGACACATTTCCATTGTTCTGTCTCTCTCTCTGTCCTCATACTTTCATAACAAAGTATAGGATCTCACAGAAGAGGTTCTTAGAAACCTTACCAATTTGTTTACATGGGTATAGGTAAAACAATATTTATGTGTTATCTTACCTTTATCTCCACTTCACATGCATCTATGTTAAAGGTTCTCTATACAACATTGAGATTAATATAGCAGCTGACAACCATTTGCTATGTAAAGATATAGTAATAATAGACCCGTGCATGAAGGTGCAGTACCAGCAGGGGGCAACGAAACCACTTAGGTCAGGAAAAACATCATGGTTGGCCTTAAAATAAGTACGTAAACTAAGTAAAATATGTACAGAAACAAAGTGACATAAGTACGAAATACAAGTCAGTAACGTAACTTAACAAAAGAAACACTAATCTTGAACACCGGTCTTCTGGTTTAAAGTCCTGTGTTTGTTGGACCCCTCCCCTCATGCCCACCATAAGCGGTCTTTCTCCCCTTTTATTCCGTTTATATATCACTAGCCATGAACATATTCACGTGGATGCATTTATATTGCAGTCATTACAGACTACATGGCGTACGAATGACACGCCTAAAGCAAGAACGGCATTCTCATTGCATGCTTTTGCCTTGCACATTATCTTGGCATTCACACGCCTTTCCGTGCAACCGGGCTGCTCCGTGAGCAGAGAATGAAATTGCTCTGCGCTCTCCGTCTCTGCGTGTTGTAATCCGAGCTTCTGTAGTGCATGTTAGCGCATGTGAGTGTGCCCCACTGGCTAGCTCACGGCCGCCGCTCCACACTAGCTGCTCTCATACGGCGATTACAGCTGATAACGCCGTCCCAACCGATGGTGCCCTCCGGTTCCCCCTTCAGGTTAACACTGTTAGCTCTGTCAGCACTGTTGCAGCTGTTAGCACCGTTAGCTGCGAGCAGCCGGCTCAGCAGTTGCCATGTTTAGAGCCATGTGGAGGCAATAGAAATGCTCTGCATTTAAAATTTAGCACATTTAAAGGAAAACATTCAACAAATAAATACACAGAACATCTTAGGTATTATATGAGTAAAGACTGGTATTGTTATTGTGAAATGTACCAAATTCCTGCTGAGAAAATGTACGCGGTTTAAAGAGCCGTAGCTACCAATGAAGCGAGACTGTGAATTCTGTTGAACAGTGGTCACTGCAAACACAAGTTGCAATTACAGGAGAATGGAGAATTAAATTTCCTAATATTATCTTGAGTCAGTTGCTTCAGAGACGTCATCATCATTACACAATCTGGAATGAGACCACAAGTAGAAACTACAAACATGTCTCCTGGTGATGTACAGAATGTTTACTTCTTGTTTTACCTTTGTGATAAAATGTTGAAAATATCAGGTTTTATGCAACAAAAAAAGAAAAGAAAATTTACATTTAAAGTGATTCAGCTAGAATTACCTGGCAGTGTTGTGAAAGGACATTTAAACCATAATTTAGAGAGATAAAAGTTACAGATATAATTGAAACTTTAAATGAAAAGTAACAACACACCATGTTTTGTAAAGGAGTCATTGGCAGCTAACAAGTTTTATTTATTCTGTTCAGATTACCACTTACTTCTCACTATTTTCAGTGATCCGTATCACATTTCCATAACAGGATCCCTCTATGTAGCTCTCCTGTAAATAGGCTATGACCTAGCTAAAACTCAGTGAGCTGTCTAAGAAACTAGACAGTGATGTTAATAAACCCGGGTTGCATTAATGACATTTGACCAGTTAAACTGACCCATATAGAAAATACCAATCTATATTAATGTGTTCTACTCCATTTCCAATATATATTAATGTAGGGTATAAATTTCTTTAGTTATGTGGGTAGGCATTTCATCAGCATTCTTCTAGCATTAAATGGAGCTCCTGTTAATTATTCATCATCCTTTCAGCAATTGATGCGCAACAGAAAATGCTGACTCAATTTTTTTGTTTTTCTCTTTATCTTTTTGGGGGCATATTAAGTAATTACAAATATGCCGGGTAATTTGAGGTGAATTACAAACATAGCCACCATGCTTGAAATTAGTCTAAATAATACCGTTTAGGCATTTTTTTTCCAAACAGGATTCCCTTTTCATCACATGGTGCGTTAGTGATCGGGGCGGCTGCTACGGCACGCTGGTGCTCGTGATTCTTCAGGGGTTCAGAGTAAACATGTCACTGTGGGTTAGAGGTATGATTGCTTCTGCATGTCTGCATGATCTGCACGGTCAGTTAATCTGCTCGCTGCCATCACTCACTGAACGTGCAGAACACAACGCACTGCAGCGGTGGATTTTGTGCTTATATCACTATGAAAATGTCCATTTGTGCATTCCCTCCCAATGTAGGACTCATCCCATTCATTTTTCATTAGTTAAAAGCATAAATTGCTTTAAGTGAAATGCTTATCTCAGCAAGATATTGGAAAAACAGTTGTCTCATTGATCATCTTTTCAAATCTGCCTGTCACGGTCTCAAATCCATTGTGTTTTGTTACACTTAAAGCAGAAGTGGGTAGAATTGGAGAAAATATGATTTAAAATTTTTTTTTTTTATAAAATGGTAACTATATCCTGAGAGTAGTGCATGAGACAGGTAATCTGAAAAAAAAATCATGTGCCTTTGTGTCCTCCGGTGTCCTCCGATGCTCCTAATGGCATCTGCAAGATTTCACTGACCGGAAGAAAACAACCAATCAGAGCCGAGCTGGAGCCTGCCGTCTCTGAGCAGCTGTCAATCACTTGCAAACTCCGATCAAACGGTCAAACTAGGCAGCGTTGATCAAATATGAATCAATATTCTGTTACTGTAATGCCTATTTCTCGCCTCAAATGTTTTCAGAAACATCTTGTAGTGTACTGTTCTAGTTTGACCGTTTGATCAGAGTTTGTGAATGATTGACAGCTGCCTCCGTTGAATGAACAGCCAATAGGAATGCTCTCTCTCTGAAATGACCTGTGATTGGCCAAAGTCTCCCGTCACGGGTTAGATTTTTAAAGCCTGAAAACAGAGCAATGCCGATGTGCAGAAGTCTAGTTTTACGCTTGAATTACAATATGTCGAAAGGTTATTGTGAAATTTTTGCCCAATGATGCCAAAAACATTCTGCCTACTGCAGGTTTAGAAAGACTGCTCGGCATGGGGCACACCCTTTCAAACCTTCCCGCTCTAAACCTAATTTGGCATAATTTAGTCTAATCTGTAATGCAGTGATTAGATAAAGCAGTTTTGATTACAATCAAGTATTCACCCAGGACATGGAATCAGCAATGTTAAATTGCGACTACAGAAAATGATAACATTCACTTAATTACATACAGTAGCAATTCAGTCTGACATCCTCCAGGATCTGTTTATCCAGTGCACTAATGGCAATTAAATGACAGAAAAGTGTGTTATCTTTTGTTTGTGAGGTCCTGTGTGAAAAAACATCACTGGATGTGTTAAACATGCAAAGGGCAAAGGGTCTGGCAGACATTGCAGACATAAAAGGTGCATTATCCAGCAGACTTTATATCATGCAACTGATAGCATGAGAGTTCTGAGAAACAGGGTCTTATTTTACTTCACTTTCTGCTTTCAAGTAGTGAAGTTTTTTGTGCCCTCGTTCTCGTATAAAATGTGCGAGGGATGCTTCATCTGGAATCAAATTTGAAGAGAACCTTTATCATATTTGCAATTCGACAAATCCTCGCTCTTGTGACACAGTACTGAGTCAAGGAAAAGTAGGAAGAAAGTTATTATTAATACTTCTCTGTTACATCCAGTTTCTGGAAATAATACGACGAAGCAATACAACAGAATGTAGGTTAATTATGTATTTAAAATTCATTCATTTTGAGAGGAAGTTTTAGGATAAATCGTTCATCCCAGTTTCTTTTTTTTCAATGTCCTGAATGGGCGCATTGAATAAAGTGCGGCAGGTAGAGTACAGCACTTAGCCAACTCCTTTGGATAAGCAGAGACTCTGAGATGTCTGAGTGTAGGATGTGGGCCGATACCGCCGCGGATTATACCACAAGCTCATTTCCATGCACACTCCAGTGGCACAGTTTGCCCGGCAGTGAGGAAACTGAGTCAGACTGAGACTGCACATGGTAACACGCTGCTGCATAAATGTCGCTGAAAGAGATGAATATCAATTGGGACTCTGGCCAAACCTTTGCACCACCTGCCTCACCTCAAACACCGAACACATTTCAGCTGGCCGAGGTGACGAGGTCTAATTAGGCTGTTTTTGAGCGAGATCTTTAAAGTGACACATTAACCAGGGCATTCTGAACAATAAGACCAAGGAGATCTAATGCACCTCATTTTTCTAAAAAATAAAGTGTCTTTGTTCATTGATGTATTCACCTACCAGTCAAATATTTACAATCTGTGCTGCTGTATTATTTTCTTAAACACCTTTTTGTGCTTTCAATACATCAGTTATTTATCTTGTTTGTTATAAAGGAACATGCTCGAATGAAGATGCATTTATTGGATTGCAAAATCTGTTTAAAATTGCATTATTTCCTCGGGCCATAACAAACTAATAGATTTTATTACTTAAATTGTTAATATATGATTAAAAAATCTGTTAAAAAGTGTTATTTTGGGCATTCAAAAATAAATGATTCCACTAGAAGCCTCAGTCAAATAGTTCATCATTCTCACTCTGTTTGCTAAAACCACTCATAACACCAATTTTACTTCTACCTCAGACACTTAATTAGAGAACCATGACAACAGATAACAGAGAATTCAGTAATTACAGATTACTGGTCATTCAGTATTTTCCTGTTCTTCTCATCATTTGCTGAACACAAACAAAATACACCAGCAAAAATTAAATGTGTCTTTTGAAATTCACATACAGAGACCGTTAACAGTGGGGATAGCGAGTGCTGCATAACTTGTTGTTATGTTGGTTGCATCTCTACAAAGTTAGCAGAAACCACTCTGTATACAAAGCCCAAAAAGGTTAGTGTTAAAAAGGACAATACCTGCTGTACCCCAGAGCAACAGTACAAACTTAGTAATATTTCTTTCGGCCATTTTTCTAAATCCAGATGGGCTTCAGTCTGGAGAAAATAAGAGATTGCATTCAAAATGCAATGAATGCTGCAGACTGTTTAACTTGATGGTAGTGTGGTAGTATGTAGTATGGACAGCCTAGCCTCGAGAGACAATAAGTCCCACGATTGCAATGCATTATGAATAGCTACCAAGGAATATGAGGCTATTTTACAGGACTAGATGCATACTATGGTGCAAAAAGTCTCTTATTATGTTCCAATATTGCAGGATGCTGATACCTCCCAGCACACTGCTAAAAAAATAGAAAAGTGGTTTCATAAACACTAGGATGAAGTCAAATACACTTTTAAGGCCTCAAATAATGTATGTATTATTTAACTTCTATGTGAGTGTGAAGCAGATTTATGTTATCTTTATTCCTGACCAAAGAGGATTTGTCTAATATCCCAAGACACACACTTTTTGCAACTGATCCTGCAGTGAAAGCAAAGGGATTCATATATTGTCGTGTATTTCCATAATTTTGCCTTCGCTCTGCATCATTTGAATTCTCCGCAATTCTGAGTGTAGAAAAGTCCTGTTAGATGAAGTGGACTATGAATACTGGAATTTAATATTTCTGAAATGTGTTATTACTGAATGTTGGGAATCTAATTTAAATTAATATGTTTCAGAGCTCAGTATTTGGGATGTTGATGGAGTCAGAGTTGCACTGGAAATATTCCATTTTAAGATTTTTAAACTAAAGCGATGTTTTGGGCAGCCATCCATATCCATATTTTAACACCAATTCCATGTTTTTTAAGTGTTGTTATTTTATATTTCCTTGGGAGGAGAAGAGTTTGCATCACATCTTTAAACATATAGTCGGGTATGTTTAACCTAAACTCTATTCCAATAAGAAATATTGCCCCAGCTAGAGAGCACCTCAAAACTTAGCTTTTGAGCTAAAAGTAGCTTTCATTCGATCCTCCCGATATATGGCATGCAGTGATAATGGCTGACAACAGGTAAAGACAATATTGTGGCAAAAACAATTCCATCAAAACCTCAGTGCAGCTCAATGAAGCTGAATGATCCCTCTCAAGCTCGGCTGGATAAAGTCAAACGTCTTGGTCGCAGACATCAATCCTGTTTATGGCTGTTCGGCTGGAGGATGTTTTCTTGCTCTGCTGTTCAACACAGCCCCTCACGACGAATGTTTCCAAAAGGACAGCGCACGAGCAGTTATTCTCCGGCTCGGGGCGAAACAGCTGTCTTCTGCAGCCATGCGTTCATTCATGATTGATGCACACAATCCATCCAAGTTAATGTTGCTCAGTGTATGTAATGATAATCATATATTTTAAGATAAAAGACAAACAGGAGATGGCAGATTTGTGCAACAGAGCGGGAAAAAAATGCCAAAAAACATTCATACCCTGGGATCTAGAAATGTTTGCCGTCATTTTTTTGTAAAATAAAAAAAATTCTAATGCTGGACACAGATGTAACTGCGTTCCTCGAATGACTGACACGGATAATGACAATGTCCATTTGCTGCTTGGACAACCAAAGAAAATGATGCACGATCCTGCTTGTAAGCTGTTTTGACTCGGGTCAGCTGAAACATGGCTGCGTGCCCTGAATTGAACCGTTCTCCAGAGGTGCAGGTGGATTATTCCAGATGTGTACAGCCGGAGCTCATCTTTGCACAGGGCTCGGCCAAGACGCTATCTCCCTGGATAAGCCGAAGCTCCATCAGACTGAATGAGCTCGCGTCCTATTTCATGATCTGCACCGAGAGAATAAAAAGCCTGAGGTTTTCCTTGTTGGAATCTGCATTAACAAGCTGCGGGAACGTGGGAGCAGTGTGGGCAGAGAGCTCGGCATGTACTATATAACGCTTGTGAATGTCTTGTAAGAACCGCCGGTGCATTGAGATCTGGGATGTGCATGTTTTGATTGACCAGTAATTTTACATTTTGTAGTTGGATTTCATGGTTGAGCTACAGGCTGTGTAAAGTGAAATATAAGCATGCAAGGAATATAGGCTCATGAAAACGTTTTAACTGACCAAAATAAACTGCATTTCATTTGTGTACTGCCAGCATGGCTTGAAATTAACTTCTTGGCTCACTAGGCACTGTCGCTAGTGAATTTCAACTTGAACACCAATCACAATGTTTTCTTGCCGAGCGTTTTCACCTTAAATAACCGGACAGAGCAGCCTGCGAGCCCAAAGGTTGTACCGGCCTCACCATATTAAGTTTACACAAATAACATGAACGTCTTTGGGCTTATTGTTAAGACGCAATTAAAGAAAATGAGCATGATATAGCCTCGTGATCTGTATAGCAGGAGCATATGTTAGAAGCCTCAATTTGTCTGTCTACATGTATGTCGTTGTGAATGCATACACCTGAGTCTGGAGCGCACTCTGGCACTGGAGCAGACGTCGTAAACATTTATAGTGCTATCAGAATTGTTATTTATTGTCGTGTGTAGTCAAATCACATGAAGGGTGCAGCGGAGTGCTTCAGTGCTTAGTGTGTAAACTTAAGATTCAATCAACATGAGCCAATCGTCTGCAGTTTCTTGCAGTGGCGGACTCAGGCTGTCTGAGGGGGAGAGGCGGAAAAAATAAAAAGGGCAACAGCTGCGCGCAAAAAGTTTTCTAGCATGTAGGGTAGCCTATATGTCACTGCATCATGTTTTATCAATTTTAGGTCCACGTTAGACGGTACTGCATCCCGTTTTCTCCGCTGGAAGGGCAGCCTAGAGGGCACGTTATCATGTTTTCTCCACTGGAATGGCAGCCCAGAGGGCATTTAAAATTAAAAAAAAAAAAATCTCTAATAAAACCAAAGTAAGAAAGTATATTTCAGATAGGAATAAGGATTGATGCAGATACGTTCGTAAATATATCTGTAACACTGATTTAGCTGAGATTTTATTTGCCTGGACTTTTTGGACTGTTCATAACAGATAATGTCAGATAATCTCCTCTCGCGCCCCCTCAGTGTTCTCTCTTCAATAAAGAAATGAACTTTCATTTCCTGTCATGATTCTGGTCACATACGAGTTTATTACAGCGTGACCCCTCAATAGTTGGCTAATATTGAAGTTCCAATATCCAATAACTCTTTATCATGCAAACAGTTCCTTATCCAGTGAGGAAGAAAGTGATGATCAAACGATTGTGATTTCAAATGACCCTGACTTTTATCTGGAGCATAAAGTACCCAAATCCAACTTGATATCTAGCAGGCAATTACCACCTAACTTAAACTCTGCCCCGAGGTTAGAAGCAATTTCATCAAAAGGTGATTACCATGGTTTCAACGTGGTAACAGCACAAAACTAAAGAAATTTGGTAGTGATTTGATTTTAACGCTGCATGATGATATTTTTATTCTATTAACCACAGAAAAAAAAAAAACAAGATAAAAGGGAAATGATATATACCGGAACAGGGTCAGCGAGACCGCTTAATGGGTGTCATGGTTCCTGCTGAAAGAAAGGCCCTGCTGATGTGGATGATTGGTCTTATGACAATGATAGATGGTGTTTCCTGGAGCCTTGCGGGGTCCTGCTGTGCTGCCAGTGACACTTGGGAGTCGCACTAAATGCCTGTGCCCATGTCACAGATCTACAATGAAAGCCTGGGGGGATGTAGGCGAGATAATCCAGTGACACACATCCCATCAAAACTTTTTACAGCACTGGGCAGCGGAGAGTGAGAACAGCTTGTGAGGGGCGGCACGTTTCTTTTTTTTTTTTTTTTTTTCCATTTTGTTTTCATTTTAACTGAAGCATATTGAAGTGTTTTGCCTAATGGATCTTGTGCATGTCTTGCCTGTGTAGAAGACATTGTTATTGAGCACTTCCTTATATTAACTGGCTACTTGGGAGCCATTATGCACTCATACCCCATTAGGGCTTTGAGTGTATCATTCTTGTGCTCTGCATGGCTTCATAACCAAACTTGTACTTAAATTAATTGGAATATGATATGCGCTATAACTGCTTTTTGTTTTCCTCGAGCTGTTGATTTCAGGAAGAGTGCTTGTTACTGAATGTTAATAGTATTAATATACTGTTATGCAGTAATCAGGGTACGTGCTTGTCCGTCATCAATAAACTCATGTATCGAAGACTAACAGGCATTTTAACCTGATAATATACTGTAATAAAATTTTGATTGCTACTTATGACACAGGTTTGGTCCGTAATGAGTTTTAATCAAAGTTTCCTATCCTTGTCTAAACCTGTAAAGGGCCCAATTAAAGGAAAGGGTTTGCTGAAGGGGGATGCTCTAAAGTCATTTAGATGTCAAAGAGACCTTCAGCGTCGGCAGACACAATAGTGGGCTGAGTAATATGAGCCCACAGAAGAAAGATGGATCTCCCAAGGAGTGAATTTTTACAATAATTGGGGTAGATATCTCTGCTCTCCATTTCAACCAGGGGCCAATCTTTGGGTGGCATTTCATTATAGCGACAGGAATTGTCACCATAATGAATTCATCAATGTTGGTAAGATAAATGGCTCAACAAGAAATTGATAGGGCCATCTCCCCCGATCTGATGTTGGAAATTGTCTCTCATATATATTGTCTTATTAGGAAAAAGAGACAGCTATTTGGACCCCGCCGCGATATGAACATCTTTTTCCATTTAGCATGTTTGAAATATTAATGGCAACATGATTTGACCTATTCTGGCAACACATCCCATGCAATGACAGAGCTAGCGCATTTAGACAGACAAGACCTTTGGCCTTATTGCGGTTCCCATATGGCACAAGATGAACACAGAAAAATGGGATAATCTTGCTTTTAAAATCCTTTTTCACACTGATACTCAATAGTTGATACTCTTTTGAATTATGCACTTTTTCTACCAGTATTTCCAGCCTCTGTGAATTATTATTGAGTTGCTGAGAGCATTTCTCTTATCAAGAGTTACGGGCAGCCAACTGTGGCAGGGGTCTGGTTTTATGAAAACCTACAGGACAAGACAACACTTGAAACATATGCAGACTTTATCACAAATAACAACAAATGAGATCATCCTTCCTCTAAATTGCACAATCGCTGCTTCATATTACATTTCTTAAAGGAATAGTTTTGTAAAATGTGCTTATTCGCCTTCTTGCCAGGAGTTTGATGAGAAGATCGATACAACTCACATGTTTGTCTGTTAAATATGAAGCTACCTAATTAAAGTAAGTAATAAAGTATTTCTGATTCTGATTAGCATGTTATTTGTTGTTTGCTTGTTGTTGCAAGCATTGTTAATCAGAAGCACACAGCAACCTACGCTTCAGATAAGTGAAGCCAATGCGTAAGTGCCTTAAACTTGCATTCTTTCTAATAGCCAGCAGGGGGCGACTCCTCTGGTTGCGCAAAGAAGTCTGATTGTACAAAAGTTTATGAGAAAATGACTACTTCTCGTGAACATTGTAAACATGAGTTTAAGGTCTCAATCGCTAGTTTCAAGTCTTCTTCAATACAGCATGATGTTCATTTAGTAAATTATGGTCCCATTTAGAGTCAAATAGACCATAAAGCAGGGTCTGCTTCAGGGCGTGGCTACCTTGTGATTGACAGGTCGCTACCACGGCGTTGTCCGGTCTGGGAGTTGTCAATGCTTTTGTTGTAGAATTTTAACCCTTTCACAGTGTGTTTTCAGTTCATGAAAGTTAATTATAAAAGAAAGTGTCTTATTCAGAGTTCAGTTGTACTTAGCTCCACCCTCTCATGTAAATTCTGGTTGCAAAAAAGCAAGATGGCGACAGCCAAAAACCAAGATGGCGATGGCCAAAATGCCGAACTTGAGGCTTCAAAACCGTAGTCCACAAACGAATGGGTGACGCCATGGTGACTACGTCACCTTCTCTATAATAAGAAGACTACCATGTAAGCACAGGTTTGGTTGATGTTGGTGAAAGTGAAATATTTTAGATGTCTAGGTTCCAGAAACATTTCACTGACTACACTTCATTATGTTGCAGATTTAACAAAAAGCCTTCCACATGCTGAAATATCGTTGTCACACCATATTTCAAAAGTTGATTGTCACATTGTTATAGCCTGCGCTATACAATATTTTAACACCACTAATTCACTGCGTACCAGTGCAAATACAAGCTCCATTGTAATCTGCACAGCATTACACTTTGCCACAGTCAAATTTTAGTTTTCAAGTCTGTGTGAGTTGAGGGGGGTTTACCGTGCCAGGAAAAGGATGCTCAGAACTAAAATCTATTTTTGTGTCTATGTGGAGGGGGTTGACTTGCATTCAAGTAGAACTATATGAAAGTGAAGGACAGAGTTATGAATTATGTAGGAGTAAAAAAAAAGAAAAATCCTGCTGACAACAAAAAAACAGACTCCTCAAGCACAGCTATACTGCAGCAGCGGTGCTGCGCAGGCTCCACAAACTCCTCAGGAGCAAAAGTAAGCAGACAAAACTCATTTATAATGAACATTATAGTGTTCTTATTCTTATCTTATAAATGTTACACACTTTGTAGAATGTAGAGCATCTAATACAATATTCAAAATTCCCTTGCCGCCCTCATCTGTTGTCAAAAATTATAGATCTTGAAAACGGAGGTGGGTTTAAAATCATGTTCCTCACATGTCTGTACGATGTCGTGAAAACATCTGTTTGATTGTGATCGGTTTGTATGTACCGCTGTGTGTTGCAGGTTCTCTTACAAAGGCATGACAAGTCATATTTAGGGGCTGAGCTTGTTTGTTGTCAGCTGCATACTGAGCCAAAGCAGGTCTCCAGGATGCTGCAGTCATCTCGGTAATTACACTGTCATTTCCTGCACGTGTAGCGCACTGCTTAACCTCTGCAGCGCACCGCGCGTCTAATCTATTTCAAGAGAACAGCTTGTAATCAGCAGAGTGTACATTTACTGTAAATGCATATACAGTATGTAGAGTTATTGTGATGTTATGCACGCCATGCTAAGTTACTGTAGAAAGCCTACAGACACAGCTTCGAATCATTTATTTTTAACTCCATCGCATTACTGTTTAGGGACGAAGATATTTGCTTGTTATCCTTAATTGTTCTCCCCGTGGTATTCGGTGCAGCCAATTATATTTTCTTGTGAGAGGCATTTATATTTGCAAAAGGTCACATTGTTCCAATTCTTGCAGTTACAGTCCTCATAATAATTAGTCAGGAGGCGATGCTTTACATCAAATCAGATGTTGGATTTAATTCCTGACTAATAATAACAGAATGTACTTAAAGCTTCAGTAGGCAACAATTTTTTGGCAGCATTGGGGAAAAAATTCCATAATAACCTTTCAGCATATTGTAATTCAAGTGTTCTGAGAGAAAACTAGACTCCTGCACGTCCTCATGGCTCTGTTTTCAGGCTTTAGAAAATCTAGCCCGTGACGGAAGACTTTGACCAATTACCAATCTCAGGTCATGTGAGCGGTGCTTGGTATTCATGTATTCCCCAAGAGATCTCAACATAGCTACTGGGTCACAAACTTTCTCATTTTACAGCTAAACAGTACACTACAAGATGATTCTGAAAACATTTGAGGTGAGAAATAAGCATTAACATAACATAATATTGATTCATATTTGATCAGCGCTGCCTAGTTTGATCGGAGTTTGCGAGTGATTGACAGCCGGCTCTCATAGACGGTTGCTGGACAGCAGATCCCAGGTCAGCTCTGACTGGTTGTTTGCCTCCGGTCTGTGAAATCTTGCAGATGCCATTAGGAGCAGCGGAGGACACAGAGGCACATGATTTTTTCAGGTTACCTATCTCATGTACTACTGTCAGGATATAGCGACCGTTTTTTACTTTTTAATCATATTTAATCCAATCTCACCTACTTCAACTTGAAGTATAATTATGAAATAAAGAGGCATACTTTTATGACAAAAACAAGCTTATTTTCCAATCCCTCCCAATTCCATTATAGTGAACAAACAAACTTAACCTACATGCTTCATAAAAACCAGTATCGGTGTGTTTGTTGTTGGTAATTGTAGTCACAGGGGCAGGTCGACAACCTAGCAAATCAGTGCGCATCTTGATTTTATGGTTCAAAACCTTTATTAGAGAGCTTACAAAATAAAACCACTCTGTCTTGCCCCTTCCATGCCCCCTGCTCTCTCTTCTCTCTGCAAACACACCACATCATTATTATGCATTTGTGCAAACCAGGACATTTTTTTTTAATGTCCTGACACCAAACTGTTTCGTGTCACTCTGAGCAACGTGCGAGGCAACAGGGATTAAATGCCTCATTGTTCCTTGTTCCCGATGCTACCGCTGTGATTTTCACAAGTTAACCTTATTTTGCTACTTTAATTGGACATACGTGAGGGAAGAGAGGTACTCGGTCAGCGGGAGCAAAAGCCAAACAACAAACGAGCCAGCAAAAAGTGTGACTATTGAACAGCTACAAACCAAAGGCTGCTGAGTGTTTTGGGCTTTTTAAATCAATATGAAACAAGAGTCTACAGCCATTTGAGCTAAATTCTAACATCAGCATGCAAACAAGCTCTCAATAACAATGCTATCTCGCTGATGTTAAGCAGGTATGATGTTTACTGTGTTCACCATCTTAGTTTAGAGCTAAGCTTTGCTAATTAGCATTTAACACAAAGCACAGCTGAGGCTGATGGGATTGTCAGTAGGTTTTATTATTTGGTCATAAATCAAACAAATAAACATTTTGACCTCATGATGGTGCTAGAAGAAAAGTCAGAGGATCACCGTAGTGGTTACAATTCATCCTGAGGACAACATGAATGTGTGTACCAATTTCCATGGTAATACATCCAATAGTTCAGACATTTCACCTAAACAATCAGTGTGCAAAATGCTTCCTCTATACTCCATCTTTCATGTCCAAACATTTTTAAGATACTCTCTGATTCACTATTAAATCCCTTTTATGAGTAAGATGGTTTTGATAGTAGCAATTACTACCCTATATTTTGTGCCACGGTGGATTGTTTCCTCTATTTTAATACAGCTTTCTCACACTGTAATTTGAGTTTTCTTAATATGCTATATGTACCTGATGAAAAGCCAATTTGGGCTTGAAACGTTGTCCTCTTTCTAAATGTTATAAACATAGACTGTAGTTAAGAAGTGAACGTAGTCACAGTGACCTCACCCATTGGTCGCCATCTTGTTTTTTTGGAATCAGAAGTGACAAGAGAGGGTGGAGCTAAGTACAACCGAACGCTGAATAAGACATTTTAGGCGACCAAAATGTTAATATTAACTTTCATAAACTGAAAACACACTGTGAAAGAGTTAAAGTTCTAAGACGAATACGAGAACATCACCCAGACTGGACAACGCCGTGGTAGTGACCTGTCAATCACAACGTAGCCACGCCCTAAAGCATACCCTGCTTTTCTAAATGGGACCATAATTTACTAAATGAACATCATGCTGTATTGAAGAAGACTTGAAACTAGCAATTGAGACCATAAACTCATGTTTACAATTTTTACTGAGGTAATATATATATAGTGAGAAGTAGGGTCATTTTCTCATAGACTTCTATACAATCAGACTTCTTTTTGCAACCAGAGGAGTCGCCTCCTGCTGATTTTTTTGAAAGAATGCAAGTTTAACGCACTTCTGCATTGGCTTCACTTTTCAGACCCCCCGGAGGTTGCCGCCTGGTAATAAAGAAAAATATTTTCAAAAGAGAGCATTCTACAGTGGTGCGAATCCTTGTGAAACAGAAAAACGTTTCACTCAAAACTACAAACTTCAACCACTATAGGAAAAGTCAGGGGATCACAAAAGTTCATCTAGGAACCTTGAATGTCTGCACAAAATGTTGTGCCCATTCATCTGTTACATATAAAGATATTTTGGTTGAGAAGTAAAACCTTTGACACTAGATCCGAGAAGTCAGAGGATTGCCAAAGTGATAAGTATTCATCCTCTGGGCACCACGATTATCTGTACTAAATGACATGGCAATCCGTCTGATAGTTTTTGAGATATTTTCACTAAGAAACAATAAACCTCATTGTGGTACTAAAGGAAAAGTCAGCAGGCTTTGTCCAAGTTTCATGGCAATCCATTTAATAAGTGTTAAGATATTTGTGCCTGGACCAGAGTTGTGGACCGGCCAACTGAGATTGCCATAGTACAGCCATGCCGCTAGTGTGGCTTAAAAATGTTACAAGTATGTATAAAAAATATATATTTTTGTTTGTTTGTTTGTTTGTTTGTTTGGCCGCAGACCACATAGAAGAAAGATACTAGTGCCTCTGTGCCAAGAGCTACAGTACGTCACCAATCTGTCAAAGATCCTTGTGCTGCAGCTTTTCTTCTGCAGCAGTAACACAGACTGTATTTCCACTTCAGTGTAAACAGTAACAGTATAGGTTAGGTGAGGTGAAGCTCTTAATTGCTCACATTCACGTGTTAGTCGGTTAAAACCTCTTTTAGCAATCGAATCTCATCCCATTCTAAACCACCAACTCGGTTCAGTTTGAGTGCAGCCTGGTTCATTTCAGTTCACTTCAAGCTCTGTTACCTTCAGTGTACTTCAATTCAATATATGTGCTATCTTCACATCTTATCTGGGGAGTTGTTACAGGTCAGAGTGCTTCACAGCAAATGAACTACAATCACACAAAGGCACAGGTCCTAAGAGTAAGTGCATTTATTCAGCTGCTACTTATAGGAGGGCAGAGTTGTTTCTGCATTAGATGCATGGTTTTTTTTGTTGTTGTTGTCCTGTTTAGTTTAGTAACTGGATGGCCTGAGGCGAGAAGCAGGCTCGATGTCTATCCGTCGTCCGCTCGGTATGGCAAAGACAGAAACCCGATGGGAGCGGTTCAAGCTGGCGGCGTGGGGCAGGAGATATTTTCTGCAGAACAGAGACTCTGGGAGCAGAGTGAGTGGGAGTGCGGCTGTCTGTGTATTTCAAAAGACGGTGGCTGTGTCTGAGTGCTCATTCTGTCATTAGTGTGGAGGGTTAAAAAGCTTTCAAAACACACCCTTATGGTTGAATCACTGTGAACTGAGAGCCGTGAAGCAGCCATTAGAACCGGGCCAAGTAAACACTTTTTCCTTTTTGGCGTTAATGTGGTGCAGTGTACTGCGTTTAGCTAAATAAGCAACATTATTAAAGGTGGCTAATCTCAATAACATTTTCGTTATAATCGATGTGCAACAGTTCTACAGTCGGCAGCCTTTCTGTGCCACTCAGGTTGACCTTTAAAGGCTTAAATATAAGGCAGGGGTTTGTTTGGATGAAGAGGTGGCCTAATAGGTTGGAAAAGCAACCCACATCTCAACCTTTGTACACCTTCAGAAGCTTTTTGAGCTATTAGCTAGGAGCAATTTTCTCGGAGCTGTTATGGCTTCTATTGAGGAGGACCCCCCCCCCCCCCGCTCTATCTGCTTTGCAAACATCTAAAATCATATTAACATGCAACGGTATTCCACCCTGCAATTTCCTGATAATAACATTTGAACTTGCCTCACTAAAGAGGCTAGAATTCAGGGTTTCTCACACCATTACAATTGCTGCTATTATTGCCAGGAAAAATGCGGAGAATGTGACGGTTCAAGGGTGCCTTTTCCAGGTTTCATGGACACTCGATATCAATTACTTACACAAGTACTGTGGGCTTATATTTCATCTGGAACGTATCAACTCATCTGACAGTTTTTTTTTCCAGCCCTCCACTCCATCCGCCTGAGTCCAACCACTACAGGATGTGCATAACTTTAAATTGAGTAGTCTCTGTATCACCAGCTCACATCAAGGTGTTGGCATTGTTGCTGCATCCATACCTGGCAAAGCCGGCTTCCCTTCTGTTTGAAAGTCCCCCTGTTGGAACGACGCCAGCACACCGCCTCACATTGTTGTGCTCCCTCAATTCCTCACGCTCCGTTTATACGCGACATAAAGCAATCGTCGATTGATCTGCAGCTTTTTTTTTTTTTTTTTTTTTTTACAGAGCATTTGTCTCGCGAGGGGGATTAATGGCGCTCGGGTGCATTTGCTGGCATCACAGCAGCATTTTTAAGGCCTTGTGTTTTTCAAATCAAACGAACATCCATTAAAAGTCAATACTTAGCAATTGACACTCGCAGTGACATCTGTTCCCTCAGCTTTTCTGATCCATCAATTTGGACTTTTAATTGTTCAAAATGACCTGCTTTGCTTTGTTTTAATTTGCTTTGATTTCTATTTTTTTTTTTTACTCATACTCTCAGTCATGATTTGAAAAAAAAAACAGATGACATGCCAAAAAAGACAATGCAGCCTCAGGGCATTTATTCCTCTTAGTTATTTGGTGTCTATCTGTGATTTGTTTTGACGTTTTGTTTTGGAGTGAGGGTGCATTTATTATTCAGCTTCTGAGTTATGAGGTTGTTAGGAAACTCTACCAGCAGCGTGTGGGTTGTTATATGATATCATTATAGCTGTTGGTCACTCACTGCAATTCACCGCGGATTAGAATGGCTGAACGTTTTATTTTGTTATGTAAGCTTACCATATTTTGTTGACTAAAATACGTGCAGTATATAGCAGAAAGAAAAACACTAGCAATATGTCTATATTGCATGAAATGACTGTTATCATCTGTCCTCCTCCAATAAGGGATTTTTTAATTGATTCCAGTCGGTCTTAAATCTACAGTAGGCAGAAAGTTTTTGGCATCATTGGGCACAAAATCCATAATAACCTTTCAGCATATTGTAATTCAAGTGTTCTGAGAGAAAACTAGACTTATGCACCTCCTCATGGCTCTGTTTCAGGCTTTAAAAAATCTAGGCCGTGACGGGAGACTTTGACCAATCACAGGTCAATTCAGAGAGAGAGCGTTCTTATTGGCTGTGCTCCGGCTGGTGGGCGGTGCTTGGTATTTCCTCAACTGTTCTTAACATGGCTGCCGGGTCACAAACTTTCTTATTTTACAGCTAACCAGTACACTACAAGATGTTTTTTGAAAACATTTGAAGTGAGAAATAGGCATTACAGTAACAGGATATTGATTCATATTTGATCAGCGCTGCCTAGTTTGACCGTTTGATCGGAGATCGCAAGTGATTGACAGCTACTCAGAGCTCCAGCTCGACTCTGGTTGGTTGTTTTCCTGCGGTCTGTGAAATCTTGCAGATGCCATTAGGAGCACCGGAGGACACCGGGGGACACAGAGGAACATGATTGTTTTTCCAGATTTCCTGTCTCATGCACTACTGTCAGGATATAGTGACCGTTTTATAAAAATAACTTTTTTTAATCATATTTGCTCCATTTCTATCCACTGCTGCTTTAATTCCAGTCAGTCTTAATCCAGTGCATTTCTAATACACGTAGGGCTGTCCCAAATACCATTTTTTGGGCTTTGAAGCTTCGGTGAGAGATATTCAAAGGTATTCGAAGCTTGGCGTTGCGGCCGGATGACATGTTCTCCCGTCTGTCTGTCTCCATCTCCCCCGTTTCAGTACCGCTACCGCACTACTGTACACAAACGCAACTCTACACACAACAAACAGCGATATCCGTCTGAGAATAAACAAATAATAATTAGTGTTGAATATGAATAATGAAGACTGTTGTGGGATTATTCCTCATTTCATGGGCTATTTTGGGATTTATATATTGTTATTACATACTTATACATAAAAATAAAAACAACAAATGTAAAAACAAAGCATTCAAATAGTGATTAGGAGGTCGAATACCATGGCAACGGTCGAAGCGTCGAAGCATTCGGGTCAGCCCTAATTACACGTCAGTGGATACTAAATATGATTCCTGTGTATTAAACATAGAAGTAATGGCATCAGATAAAAATATCATTGAATTCATCTGCTATAGATAGCCTGTCAGTATTCCTCCAGATAATATTTTGCCAAGGGAACAGGCTCTACGTAACAGATATGGTAAATATTGTTAAAAAAAAAAAGAAAATCTGTTTCCGACGGAGTAAACATTATTATTTTTTTTTAGAACACAGGCAGATTCAGATACTAACCTTCAGCACAGCCAGCAAGGAGAAACGATCCGGAGAAAACAGAAACACTGCTTTTCCTGTACAAAATAAGAAATATCTGCTGTATTTGCATACCAGGCACACCTTCCCCCGATGTTAACAAT
This sequence comes from Sebastolobus alascanus, assembly GCA_916701645.2. NCBI lineage: Eukaryota > Metazoa > Chordata > Actinopteri > Perciformes > Sebastidae > Sebastolobus > Sebastolobus alascanus. Next base: position 1,271,714 of record CAKAOJ020000248.1, on the reverse strand, counting down.
GCCAGGTCTACGTACATCAAAGCCAAAAGTCCTTGGAAAACAGTACATGAGGATGGAGGTGTCTGTGGGCCTTGTTGGTGAGGCATGTCAGGCTGCTGCTTGCTAAGTATAGCGAGCAAAGAGAAAGACATGATTATGCAATGAGCGGGGTAAATCTCTTCCTCCGTGCAAAGACGCAGAATGTTGCTGTCTGTGCAAATAAAGTCAGATGGGGAAATGGGTCAAAATGATGGCATTTCAAAACAAAACATTTTTTTTCCCATCCCCACAGCTCTGAGATGATTACTGAGCGGGGTAAAATATTGACATTGAGATTGTTGGCTCTTGACCCTCTTGTACGGGTTAGCGGTCTCAAGGGCATTTAAACTAGTTAAACCATGTTATTGATATTATCATTGATAGCGTCGCATGCATATGGAAATAATTCACTTTGCAGTTGCAAGGTTGACTCCTGCCTTTGATGGTACATGTCTTCAGGGAATTACGCCACCTTGCACAGAATATAGCACAATGCAGTTCAAGGCCCAGAGGAAACACGTACACATGTATTTTTATTTCAAGCTCACGTTAGATGGTTCGTTTGGAACTGAAATACTCCAAGCACAGTGATGTAGAAAAGTGTGTGCCGCACAAGGCTAAGACAAATTAGAAATGAGACTCCATACTGATTATTCAAACAAATACCAATGCAGCATTATAATCTCTGAGCCATTAGCCTCTAATTGCATATAATATTTTTGCCATATACACAATACACAACTTCATCTGAGCAACATATTGTATGAAGCGCCAGGGGAAATATAACAAATAACTTGCAGCACACGGTATAGGAACAGGATATTACATCTAAGGAACCAGTGTGCTGACTAAGGGAACCTCCAAGGCGAACAGCCTCTCATGCCTCACAAAGGCACAATTGATCCAGTCCGAGCACCTGGCAGAATAACCAGAGGCTGGAAACTGGAGGCAGCAAGGACAATGCAATGCACCCCACCGCTATAGAGATATGATCACACACTCCCGTACAGGATCACATTAATTATTTCTCTGCTTTTACTCTGATGCTCATTTGTATTCTCAAATGCAAACATGGATATTAAGATCTTTACATGTGTGTTGAATTTGTCGACGCTGGCCTTCCTTCTTTATTGTTTGGGGTCCCAGAGACCCCACTGATGTACTGTATGTGTAAAAATAATAATTGCAAAATCAACAACTTTTTTTTTCTGACCTCATTAAAACCGAATATGTAGAAAAGTATTAAGGTGGTAGTCTTCTCCGTTGCCACAAACTGGGCTTGATGAATTTGACAAAATACAACATGACTGTAAAGAATTGTTACAGTATAACACCAAATAAGGAAATATTTCATGTTTATGTTTTCATGTTTTACATTTTACTCGGGCTCCGAATGAACAAATATATATTCCTTTTGTTTGTCAAAAATGCATTCACAGACAAGGACATGTAAAGTATGTTACCCTACATAGTGATGGTAGCGTTCTATAACGGTATTAACAGAAACCCAAAGTGACCTTTTCATTGTCATTCATTATAGGGACTTACAGTATGTCATTTAAATCGTGTTTATTAGCAGTAAGCTCATTAAAGAACCACCCAATTCAACTGTTATCAGGCGTTATCGGTAGCTATAATCACCAAGTGGGTCAATAGGGGTCTATTACGCCTACTATGTTGTAAAAATGAAAGCGAAACTTAAAGGAACACGTTAAACTGAATTAAAGGTTACAATTTGAACACAAACACAACAGCTACTTTAGGTTTGGGCAACAAAACCACTTGGTTAAGTTTAGTGAAAAACATTGTGTTTTGGCTTAAAGTAACTACGTTTCACAAGTGAAAGTGAAAGTTAAGGCTTGTGAACACAAAGACAACTACATGTTGTTGGTTTCACACAGAATGCAAACTCTAGTCTCCTGGGTGGAAACCCTGTGCTTTGTGTCCCTTCATCACCCCTGACCTCACCACCATTTGGAGTTTCACGCGGTCTATAGTGCCTCACTTACACTACTGCTCATAATTAGTATGGTCGCTAGAGGTCGCTGTCGTGTTCTTTTATACCTTCTTTCTGGTGATCTACCATGTGAATAGATGATAAAACCTACTATTGGGTGTAGTAGGCCCCTACTGACCCACATCTATGGTGCTTATAGCAACCAAACGCCTATTAAATAGCTTGATAACAGTCTAATACAGAATATTATTATGTATTATTATAAGTATGTTATTTTGAGCTGTTAAAGAGAGTCCAGGCTTCTCCTGGAGCCCAAACTGAACATACAGCTGTTAGCTTTGCTTAGCATAAAGACTGGACACAGGAGGAAACAGCTAGCCTGGCTCAGCCCAAAGGTAATAAAATCAACCCACCAGCACCTCTGAAGCTCACTAATGAACACAATATATCTTCTTTGGTTAATCTGTACCAAAACTGAATCATAAAAAAAAAGACATCTTTTGGTTTAACGGGGGTTATGTGCCGGACTATTACTGTACTTGGCCATTACCATACACACACATGAGAGTGGTATCAATCTTCTCAGCTAGCTCTCAGCAAGAAAGCGAATAAGCATATTTCCCACTATGACAAACTATTCCTCTGACGAAAACACATCACCCTCTGTGTGCTCAGCAATGGATTGTCTATTAAAGGGAATATACTGTCCTTAGAGCCTGGTGCAACAAAACAATGACTACGATTCTAAATCACATCAGTTAATAAACATTGTCAACTCTCTCTCTCTCTCTCTCTCTCTCTCTCGCTCGCTCTCTCTGTCATTTTGAGCACATTGTCGTCACACAGTTTATCCTCAGCCAGCAGCAGATATGAGGATGTAGCAGAGGAAATAACCGTCATAATAGCATCACAGTAAAATTTTAGTGCTGTCGTTACCCATCAAAAAGAAAAAAACACACTTATGGTTTCCAAGAGCGATGACCTCGTACGTAGGTGTCACTGGGTACAAAGATATGCTCTGTCCAACTTGATTCATGTTGCGGCCACTCTGAGTCATGGCTACTCCCCATCCAATTACCATCCCATAATATATCAAGGGAGTTACAGCTAGACTGAGGAAAGTCAGAAGTGACTCGAAGACACCTGTGGGTAATGGACAGTAGTGGCGTTTGGTTTGGATCACGCCACAGATGTAATGATTCAGTGGGAGGGAGACCAGGTCGACTGATAACTAGGTCAAAAGGAGGATGTACTTGATCCGTTCCCTCCGATCCTATGGCTACAACTCGGCTCCAATTATTCTTTTTTTCCTTTAAAAATAAAGGCAGGAAAGAAAATCTATTTCATCGGTTACAGGGGGAAAAAAAGTGTTTTCATCAACTCAAGGCTATCAGAAACTCTCTGCTAATGGGTTATATGAATTAATATTCATAAGAGAATCTGAACTAGAGTTGGTGTATTGGTTGTGCAGGTCAGGGTAAATGTGTCAGGGATAATTTCTTATAGATGGTATTAAATATATAACACTTCAAAGGTGGACTTCATTTAGTTCTGACGAGAGACGTTGTGAACAAGTTCAGATGTGCAGCAGCGTGATTTCTTGACAGATCTGCGAGAAGTTTCCAGACTTAAGCTGCAGATGACACATTCAAAAATGAAATCCAACGTTATTTAAGTATCATGGGCCACATTTTCTATATTCAGTTACAGTCTGACAAGATCTCAGGGTGAAATGTCGAAGATGTAAATGCCACCCACTGTCTGTTTGAAAGAAAGGTTTCATCTTTAATACGAACCATGAGAATTTACTGCCATTTTCCATCAAGTTTTCCCATCCTGCTGTAAAAGTGACAGACTTAAACCCAAGAAAGTTTGACATTTTCACAATTCTTGAAACACAGAGCTCGACTCAGGGCATTTTAATGTTGATATTTCAAAACTATTTACCTGGAGCTACTGTTTACAATCTGTACAGACTTGAGTGATTGTTTTCACTGCGCTGTCACCTTGATAATTATCATAACAACAGCATGCCAATAGAGACTCATTTTGGCCCTTTATTTCTGATTCTCAGTCACTTTCAATGAGCTCCCACGACTGACCTCTGCTGTAATGCAGTGTAGTCTGGCCAGTACAAACAAATCTACAACCATAGGTTCTTGCATTCAGATCCTCCACTTATCAAATGTCACTTAAAAAGATGGTGAAATGGAAACTGGATCTCCTCAGAGCACCACTTGCTGCAAAAAATACCACTCAGTAAAGATGAATAAACAATGTTGGTTCAGCCAACAGCAAAAAAATTGCCTCCCATGATAACAACGGGGAGGCTGTCATGGATGGCTACATATTTTATAATACTTTGGCAGTTGAAAACTCCAGGCTTACTTGTATGAGTGCAGTGGAGACGGAAATGTGAGGGCACGAGGCAGAGAGAAGGCAGCCCCTACAGTATCACGGGGTAGAGCTACTGTAAATTCAGTCCCAGAGCTGGTTTGGGGTTACAGGGGACGGCTGGCATGCTTGTGTTGTTGCATTGAATTCCATTAAAGCTTGAGCTGAGGCCAAAAAAAGTTGTTTTACAAAGGTTGTGTATTGGAATTGGAGTTAGAAATGGGTAATAAGCAATTATAAGGAATGTATTCTTAATTATTTTGTCTAATTGAAACCCTAAAATGGACGAACATCCCAGTGAGCAGCTAATGGTGTCTAACTATAAAGCCAGGAATCTCTTTCTGTCTCTGTCTCTGTTTCTGTATGTCCTTTACATATCTCAAGAACAGCTAATCCGATCGACTTCACACAATTTGACCAGGTGGTGGCTTTTTAACAATGAACTTTACATTTCGACCTGTAACTTATGAACCGTAACTCTCAGAAACAAAATTCTGTGGGTCCAGACGAATCTATCCATATAAGCTACACCTATTTGCGTCTAGATGGATTTTCCGCCATTTTGAATGGTGTCCAAATGTGATTTTTCGCTGCTTCTCCAACAAATTTTGAGTAATCGTCTCCAAATTTGGAACAGAATATCTCTGGACTGAAAAAGTTACTTTTTTTGGATTGTTGATGTTCCACACAGTTTTGCTATAGCTGGCCCTCAAATTTAGCTCAAATGCTGTGGGTATGACTTATATTACAAAAAATGTCATATCTCCTGAAACTTTGTGCTATTGCGACCACATTTGGTGGACATGTGTAGATGTGATGTCTGAGTGACCATGACAGATTTGTTGCCATTTGGCCAATAGGTGGCGCTGTAGCAGCATCATCTAACTATAAAGGAAGGAATCTCTGTCCGTCTGTATGTGTATGTGTGTATAATTGTCCTTCGTATATATCTCAAGAACTGTTCATCCAATCAACTTCACACTAGGCGGGTGCAAGCAGCCATTCCGCGGTTCTCGACAGCGCCGCAAGCAGCACATCTGGGGGTCAAGTAATCGCTCCGAACGGGCACTGCACTAGCATCTATAACAGGAGTTAACCACAGAAGAAGGGAGTAAAGCAATGGGCCTATTTTCCCTCCCACGTTCTTAAGAAATTACTGTGCTGCCATTTGCTCATCTTGGTACCATCATTTTGATTAAACTATTTGATCTTATGTTGTTATTTCTTACTTAATGCAGTGTACTCTGCATTCTGGGTGGGTCTTATGAGATAAGACACCGTGTCAAAGAAACTAGGGTACAGTATCTTCTCTCTGTGTGTCATGAAGCTTGGATCCAAATGATTTGGTATGGGAAGCCATGGAGACACTTTGAGGATGCAGCCAGAAAGCTCACCAGTATAGACAGGTAGTGACATTTTTACTTCCCTGATTTTCCCACCGTGGACTTTCATGAGAGTGCAGAGCTCAGTAACTGATATATCTGGTGCTTCTGTGATGATTTATGTTTTGCCGGCTTTGAGCATTTCACATAGCTCTCTTAGGACACTACAAAGTTTGATACTTGTAATGTGATGCCTCTGACTCTGTAGCTTTCCTTAAACTAGCGTGAAATCCATCAGCCGGCTTGCTGAATAAAGTTTGATAAGACAAGTTTTTGCTGAAGTGGTTTAGAATATTATACATCTTAGTCTATTTATGGCCACCGCAGTCACGTCTCTAACTATATCTCCCCAATCCTATTGTGAAATTTAAGATAACCCGAGTTTCCTTTTTTAAAACAACTATAGCCTTAAAGATGCTTTAAATTTCTGGTCCCAAACACATAAATAATAATAAAAACACATTGTTCTTTAGAGCAGTTGTGAATTTGTTGTTGTGTATCTATAAATATTCTGTATTCAGTAAAAATAAATATATCCAATTTAAACGTTGAGTGGGTTGAATGAACCCTGGTATGTCATATCAATCTCTGTTGTAATGCAGAGCGATGGCAGCAACAGAATTTTGATGATGTTGTCATGGCAACGGGCTATAGAAAATAAGTAGAAAAATATGAGCTCTTCCTGGTGGAAATGTACTGTGTTGGCATGCCAGAAATGTGAAATGTACAAATCTTGGGCAACATAATGTTATTCTCTGGCAGATTTTTTAGGATAGACTGAACTTGGTGCAATCATGCATAACTGAGCTTTGTGTAAATGTTGTAACCTTCAGTGTACACTTACCAGGACCATATGACATTTGCTCTTTATTCCCAGCTCTCACTAGCAATTTTTACTAGCTCTCAGTAGATTGACCTCTGAGCATTGATTTTATCGTCACTTTCCCAGAGCTATTTTCAGAGCTGTGGTTTGTTGGAAACATGTTCCTCTGCGTTTCATCAGGTCATCTTGATTATGTTGCATTTGATTACGTACTGTTATTTTATCACCGTACAAACAAACAATAGGCTGATAAATGCTTTTTTACTTCAGCATCAGTACTGAAAGGATTCTTTGTTGTTGTGTTGTGAACTTTAAAATAGCTTCTTGACATAAATATTCTTATGTAGCAAGACATGTTGAATTGGGAAAGAACAAGCTTGTTAGTTGCTGCTTCGTGTTGCTCAAAGCTCTTTATCTACATGCAACACGAAAAAAAGCAAAAACTTAGAGAGCCACAGGCTGTTAGATAGGCGTTATAGGTCGCTATAAGCCCCATAGATGTGGGCCAATAGGGGCCTACTATACCCACTAGTAGGTTTTATCATCTATTCACATGATAGATCCCCAGAAAGAAGGTATAAAAGAACACGACAGGGACCTAGAGCGACCATAGTAATTATGACATGAGCAGAAGCGGAAGTCAGTCTCTGTAGTACAGACAGTGTGAAACGATGGATGAGACACAAAAACACGGGAATTTCATCCAGAACACTGGAGTTTGCCTCCCGTGTGAAACCAACAATGTGTACTTGTCATGAAACACAATGTTTTTCCCTAAACATTAAGTGGTTGTATGTTGCCTAAGCCTAAATAAGTTGTAGTTTTATACCTAATCCTGTTTTTTTTGCCTAAACCTTAAAAAAGTAGTAGTTTTATTGCCTAAACCTAAAGAAGCTTTTTTGTTTGTGTTCAAAACATGACGTTTCATTCAGTTTTACAACGTGTCAGAACGTGTTGCTTTTAAGTTTCACTTTAACTTTTACAACGTAGTAGGCGTAGTAAATGACCCACATCTATGGTGCTTATATCGACTGATAACGCCTATTTAATGGCCTGATAACAGTCGAATCGGGTGCAGCTTACATCAAAACATCGCAATATATTTCACATTTGATGGCCCAAAGACTTTTTCACTGCAGACTTTTGGTAATCTGCATGAACAATAGTTTTAAATCCAGAGTTGTTTTATTAAGAAAAGAAAAACATGTTCATTATTGTATTCATTTAAACACAGTAACTCTTTCAGACTGTCTGTAACCAAGGATTATGAGCCTGACGAAGCTGCTCTCAATGTTTTGTCCCTTAACTCACTTGCCTCATAAACATTTCAGAGAATCTGAAATCACACTAATATGTGACACAGCAGGTACTTGATGGCGCTGTTAAAACAGAATATCATTGCTTAAGGCAAGGTGAAGGGGATAATAATCTGCCATCCTTTATGTTTAATATTTAAATCCCATGAGGTAAAGAGAGAAAGATGGCGGTGTCCTTGTTTCGAGCGCCCTCCCTACTCTATCAAGTCGGTCCAGAGTAATCAGTCAAACAGCAAAGCGCAATATGCAATCATAATGTGAAATGTGTAAAGGTTATGATACACATACAGCGATTTGATGCAATATCCATGCCCAATTGCCAGGATTATGATGCCATTTGTTTGCGGTTGTTCTCATATTTGACATTTTCCACTTTTTCGGCATATGGTGCACACATTACAACATCGCCCGTCTCATCTGTGATTATGTGTGTTTGCCGTGTGGAAGTTAAGATTTTCGTAACTGTGTAAACACAGATTCATTTCCCTCTGTTTGCAGCAATTACTCATTTTGTACATGTTTTCTTCCTCTAAACCTGATGGGAATATATTCTTTGTGAGTCTGTTCTCCGCAGGATAATGTATTGCATTTGTATTAAATGAGCATACGCTTCATACAGTACAACAGCGTTTACCCCAGAGCCCCTGCTATATGCAGTATGCAGTTAAGTGAGCAGGAAAGGTCACATAACTCAGGGGCAGAATAAGTGCTGCTACATGTAAATGTTGATTAATCCCTACAATTCTCAGAAAAAAAATGTATGAAATATAATATTTTAATGTGATCACCTCAAACTTTTAAGTTTCGAGGCGATTACAACATGGCATTTTACCTCCAAATTAATAATTAATTTCTGAATGTTTTACTGTGACATTTTAGTAATGTCTGTCTATATTCATTATTTTTCACTCTTTCTCATATTTGACATTCTGAGCTGGAAGTTCTGGTTTTTTTTTTTTTTTTTTTACATTTGCACTGCTTGTTAGAGTTAATAGCTGACAATTTTCCAAATAAAGCATATTATTTGATACATGAACTGAAAAATTTAGAATTTCACATTTTCAGCTATTTACATTACAAATAAGCCACAACGTAGGCAGAAATGTGTGAACCTCTGAATGTCAAACCTCAGTCTTGACATTGTTTAGATTGCACACTGCAGCATCACTCACTACATTCTGTTTAGTGAACATACAGCGTGTGCCTGAGTTCATAATTCAGCCGGCAACATCTTGTGCAACAATCTAATTATATCTATATTCAAGAGGGATCCGAGTATTTCTCAGCGGGCTCCATGCAGCTGACTGTGTGTGCATAACTGTGGGCTTGATTAACAAGTTGTTGAGTCAGCACATGCTGTAGTAAAGTGCTTCAAGTCCACAGACTTTCTAACCTACAGCAAGGTGCTAAAAAGTACCAGAAATCACTGCGGATCGATTATCGTCGACTCACGGTCGATTTGCTTCAACGCTTTCACTTAATTCTTTTAAAGTTAATTGTTACCAAGACCTTTAGGCAAATTAAATTCAATAAATCGTGTATTTAATACACATTGTCTGGCTTTATATGCACCAGATGACAAGCAAACCTTTGCAGTCATTAAAATGTGATCATTTTAGTGTCAGTACAACTTCCTATAGATTTCTTGGCGTGTTGGAATAATGGATATAATGTAGTTTGGATCAAATACTACATAAAGCTGGTCTCCATTTCAATTATGTTTTAGCACTATACTGACCGAACAAGTCCTCATATAATCAGAATCATTACATTTTATTGGAGCACAATAAAGTCCTTTTCATTTCTTGTTTGGTGATAAGGAGGTTTTAAGAGAGTGGCGATCACACTCATCAATTCACTGCAATGGTATATAGGAATCAAAAGAGATAAAATAAGAACCGCATGTAAGAACTCAAAGTGCAATACAAAATAAGAGCCATGGACTTGGTACAGTACAGGAATGATGAGAATAGTTTGCAGAGCTATGTAGATAAATGCTTGCTTTTCTCTGTTATACATTCTCATAAAAAGCACTGAAGGTCAATATTTCTACATCTAATGAAGATACCTAAAGCTGCAGGAAATATGGCCGACGCTACAAGCAAAAGGGCAGCTCGTTAATCTAGTCACAGTGGGGAAGCAAACCAAATTTGAGAACTTAAATGTCTTTCACCAGGATAAGCATAGGAGATAGAATATGTCAAATCTTAAGGTCAGACGGGTGCTTCATACTGATGTATTTTGATAAGAACAGTCATCTTAAAATTGATCCTGAAATTACTTGAAACTGACTACTGGCAAGACTATTATTTGCAGAGCTTCTGTAGGGCGAAAGCTTGTAGAGGGCAGAATGAGTATAGACCACATAAACCACAGAGGATTCTAGACTCGTAAAAAATGAAATGTGTGAATCCTACTGTGAGCAAACAATCAAGTAAAGTAAGGTGTAACAGAAGCCAGTGACCTTTATGAAAACATCTGTCATCTCGCTCTGTGTTTCTCTGCTGGTGGGGCTTTAAAGTAGGTCAAAGAATCATGTCAGTGCTTTGGACAGGTGCCCGTAATAATCAGTGCTTTATTTTTATTGTAGTAAAATGTACATGACATGTACAACAATATTCTGATAAGACGGAAGATGTCTCTGAGTAACTAAAGTCATTTCCTTAGATACATTTCCTGGACAGACGAATGGGCCGTCTCCAAGTTGGGTCCCTGGCCAGCTGGAGGAAACTTATAAATGGCCAACACTCTCCTCTCCCTCGGCAACTACCACCGAATTGCCCTGGAGCAAGGCACTTAACCCCTTACTTATATTGTTGCTCAGCAACCACCAGTACAAGACTGATTGCAGTGCAGTTCCCTGGTGTGTATATAGCTGTACAGTGAAGGGGATGTAGGTCATTTAAAAAAAAAAAAAAACATCATGCACAAGCTGTCAAAAAATTCCTTGGGCAAATAAACATTAAATATGATATGAATACAATACCACTATGGAATCACTCTCTGCCTGTGTAGATGGAGGAGGATATAACGAAGAAGTGAACTGTGAAATGATACCAAACTTAATGCAGTTTGGGTCAGAAAACAATATTTAAGCGACCAGTGTGTAACAATTAGGTTGATCTGTTGGCAGAAATGGATTATACTATCAATAAGTATGTTTTCTTTAGTGTATAATCACCTGAAAATAAGAATTGTTGTGTTTTCGTTACCTTAGAATGAGCCGTTTATATCTACATAGGGAGCGGGTCCTCTTCACAGAGTCCGCCATGTTTCTACAGTAGCCCAGAATGGACAAATAAAACTCTGTTAACTTTTCTTGCTTGGGCCGGAGTCGATAACGTTATTTGCTGCCGTCGCCGCCACTCTCTCCCTTGCTTCACCACTCCCTTCCCACATACTCACACTCTACGCACTGGCTCTGCGACCTACAACTGGCTCTAGATTGGGCCATTCGCGCTTTTGCGTCGGCCACCGCAGTTCTTCTACACGCTTGGCACACGGGAGAGGCTTCAGTTGGTTGCATTCTGAAACCTCACCACTAGATACCGCCAGATCCTACTGCTCCTTTAGTTATATGTTTGGGGAAAAATGTTTGTTAGCGTTCTTGCCGAGAGTAGATGAGAAGATTAATACCACACGATACGAGGCTACAGCCAATTAGCTGGTTCGCTTAGCTTAGGCTAAAAAGGGGGAAACAACGAGCCTGGCTCTGTCCGAAGATAACAAAATCTGTCTACCAGCACCTCTAAAGCTCACTTTTTTTCTTTTCTCTGGCAACCTAACTGTGATGGCAACTCCAATAAGGTATACCTACTGTGCCCACCCAAGAAATAGTCCTGCACATAATCCCACGTAAAACAATGAATTTGTCATTTTTACACATCTGTTTTTTTTTGCAGATTAAACAAATGAGATATAATGTGTTTTGTTACCTTTTGACAGGCTAGCTGTTTCCTCCTGCTTCCAATCCTTACGCTAAACTGAGATAACCAGGTTCCATGATTGTAGCTTCATATCTTCTCATCCCAAAGCTTGGCAGTTAAGAATCTTCGTTTGATTCAACTCTATCTTTTGATCAACACATTAAAGATATCACCAAGATCGCCTTCTATCACCTACGCAACATAGCTAAAATCAGGTTTTCTTTATCCATGGCTGATGCAGAGATCCTATCCTAATTCACACCGTTATATCATCCAGACTGGATTATTGTAACGTTTTGCTGTAAGGTCTGCTCCGTTCTAGTACTAGAAGTCTTCAAATGGTTCAGAACGCTGCAGCAAGAATCTTAACTAAAACTGGAAAAATTTAACCATATTACACCAGTCTTTGCTTCATTGCACTGGCTCCCGATCCATGTCAGATCAGACATTAAGGTGCTTCTGATGACCTATAAAATTGAAAATTCCCTACCTGTCTGATCTCCTTAAACCGTATACTCCAATCAGGACTCACCGCTCTCAGAATACAGGGCTCCTGTCTGTCCCCAGAGTGAAAAAGAAGTCAGCAGGCCACAGGGCCTTTTCCTATCGAGCCCCCTTCCTCTGGAATAACCTCCCTATGGACATTAGACAGTCTGATTCTGTGGAGGTCTTTAAATCCAATCTCAAATCCCATCTTTTTGTCTTAACTTTCAATTAATGACTTATTTTTTTTATTATCCGGCTGGCGGGTTGGTCTCAGTCTCAATGTATAATTTAAGCCTAGTAGTCCTGCCGACGAGAATAATATTAACTTTAAGCCGCTGCCTCTCAATAACCCTTTGTTGTTTATGTCCCACAAGCACTGCTGTGTGCCTCTCTCTCTCTCTGTGTGTCTGTCTCTGTCTCCCTCTTTCCTTTAATTCTGGCTTCTCTGTGCTGGACCATCGACCATCCTAGTACCTCTCTCTGCCTCTCCTGGCTGTCGGTGCCTCATTTTACATGTTGGATCTGGACCTCCATCCTCCAGGAGATTCAGCTTCCCTATCAATTCAATTCCAAATCGGCTTATTGGCATGGGAAACATCATTTACATCACCAAAGCTCTCTCTAAGTTACATGGTGGAGAGGAGGTCGTGTTGCTCAGGCTCTATCTGTTTGGCGAAACCTTGACATCCTCCTGGATCCATCTCTTCATATATGATCACAATATATGTATGAATTTTTGTCATATGGATTGTCTATGTTGTATTTTCATCATGTTGTTACTCTGTACACATGACATGCACGTCTGTCTGTCCTGGAAGAGGGATCCCTCCTCAGTTGCTCTTCCTGAGGTTTCTTCTATTTTTTCCCTGTTTTTCCTCATCCGATGTGAGGATAATACTGTAAAGGACAGAGGGTGTCGTATCTTGTGCAGATTGTAAAGCCCCCTGAGGCAAATTTGTGATTTGTGATATTGGGCTATCCACTTAAATTGACTTGAGCTAACACTCATCAAGAAAGCAAATAAATGCATTTCCCAAAATGTCAAACTGTCTCTTTTAATCCAGTGCAACATTAAAAGTCCTACAGTATTCAAGTTTCTGAATAGCTGCATTATTGATAGTGTAATCTTCATTTAATTATCTGCCAGATCAGTTAAGCTGCATGGCAAAGTATCAGTTCATTGAATAAACGGGTTACATAGTTTTGGGGTCTTAAAGTGGGGGTAGGCAGAATATTTTTGGCATCATTGGGCAAAAATTTCAAAATAACCTTTCAGCATATTGTAATTCAAGTGTTCTGAGAGAAAACTAGACTTCTACACCTCCTCATGGCTCTTTTTTCAGGCTTTAAAAAAATCTAGCCTGTGACGGGAGACTTTGGCCAATCACAGGTCAATTCAGAGAGAGAGCGTTCCTATTGGCTGTTCATTCAACAGGCAGGTGTCAATCACTCGCGAACTTTGGTCAAACGGTCAAACTAGGCAGCGCTGATCGAATATGAATCAATATTCTGTTACTGTGCCTATTTCTCGCCTCAAATGTTTTCAGAAACATCTTGTAGTGTACCGTTTAGCTGTAAAACGAAAAAAGTTGGCTCCACCTGGTGGGCGGTGCTTGGTATTTCCTTAACTGATCTCAAAATAGCAGTCATAAACTTTCTCATTTTGTCTCATGCACAGGATATGGTGACCATTTTATAAAAAAATATATATATTTTTTTAAATCATATTTGCTCCAATCTGCCTACTGCTGCTTTAATAATGTGTTCCCAAATCTGCTATGGGCCAATCAGAGTAATAAGACAGTCCAGTCAGTTTAATTTTTAATTCCCCCCCCACCCCCCACGCAGTTTCTATATAAAATAATTTCCATTCACTGAGAGTACTTCAATTGTTTTCACAAGATGTGCTTGGCTAATGAATATTTAGTTGAGCTTAATGAAATAATCAATCAGGCAGGCTGTATCCCCGCCCCCCCCCGCTGCCCCAGAGGGCCATATCTCCTCCGCAGACAGACAGGCCCGCCTTCAGCCCTCAGCGTCTGATCACATTACCTTAGCAACATATCTCTTCCCGTGTGCGCTTAGACGAGCTCAGCTGTCACATCCCCCAGAGAGAGAGAGACACACGTCCCAGCTCTGAATAAGAAACTCTCCAAAATGATGTTACAAGTCGCCTTCCCAGGGCGGACCACCTTTTCAACTTAATGGTGAGCATGCATCCTACCGGCACACACACGATGTAACCTTAGTTGTAATTGTCAGTCAGTTGTAGCGTGCTGCTGCATGTGGCGGCAGATGGTCCATGTGTTTCCGTGCACCCTACTAGTCAGATTACCCGTGCCGTAGTAAATCCTGGGCCTTGCAGAAGGGGGGCAGAGAGACGCGTCGGTGGAGTTTAACGCTAAGCTGTTGTTTAGTGCAGACCCCCTTGGCTGCGGGCCTGCTTTCAGATTTGAAGTGTGTGAGGAGCAGCAACAGGAGCGTGCTGGCCAGTATCAGAGCAGGTGGACTCTCTTTCATTGTGATGTACACACTTACCTGCTCAGATCATTTGGAACCCGGTCTTCTGTGTAGACACAATCTGTGCAGTAACACACGAGGGGGAAAATAGCCATAAAATCCCCATAAACTCACTACATAACTGGTGTGGTGGATATAAAGGCCCGAGAGCCTGACTGAATGAGACTGCCTCCTCCTATACTGCCAAAGGTGATCAAAACTCAAACACTAGTACTGTATATGTGCATGACAAGATATATGATGCTAATGGGGCTCAACAGTGAGATGTGACCTACTTGTTATAAGGAAAGCATTTGCCTTCTTTATTTAGTCTGTCTGTGATTTTGAGCAGCTATGTTTTGAAAATGAAATCAGGTGAAGCACGCAGAGCAAATATCTCCCAACAATCAACAACGGTGCACCATCCATAAAGGTTTAGACATTTGTAATCTATGGGCTGTAGGCATCTTTGTTTGACGGCCAAACCTCACACTAAATATGATTTTATTTTTACGATAACAGGTTTTGGAGATATCCTAATAACAAACAAACTTACTTAGGATTGAAAACTCACCAGAGATGTCAGGGCTCCCAGATCCTGTACCTATTTTTATTTTTACTCCATGATATAAACCAATATCTGTGCCATACCGTAGCCCTTATATGCTGGATTGCCTATGTGCTTTTGTATCTGGTGGTGGAACAAAATGTTAAGCCATCTTAATCTTTTATCATTAGTGCACCATTAGAAGCTGTGAAATATGTTCCGAGGGCAATCTAATAACATTTAGTTGTATTTTCATTATTATATCGCTCTATTCTCACTATAGAATGTATATATATATTTACAGTATCAGATTTAGCAGGTGTTGGTTTGGTTTTCTCCATTTGTGTTGAGCTTCAGTTCATATTAGAGCAAACTATGGCCCCGTCCCCACTTCCTACCCCTTTACCTCTGCACCCATCTTCGAACTCGACCTTTTTTTTTTATCTCAACTAAGCATCTTTAAAGTTTCGTGAATGCATCTGGCACGGTTGTGACTCTATCGCGGTGACAAAATCTGTCTACAGACATATAAACAACTGACAAAGTACCCCAAACCACTTCTGTGCCAGTTCCCGCTAAAGTAGGTGTCTCCAGGAACACATTTTGCCATGATGACACACACAGAGACTCATAAGTTGAAAACAATACCAGCGTCGCTGTCACGGCTGATTAATTTTCCAAATAAGTGCACTAGAGCTTTTCGGTAGAAGTGTGGGGGGTTTGGTGAGGATGTGTTTGCCTGATTGAAGTGAGATGAACTGTTTTACCTCAAGAAACAACACCTGTTAACACCAAGGAGCAGCTTGCTCAGTGTTGGTGAACATAAAAAAAAAAGAAACTTTTAATTCATACATTGTCCTACCCACTACAGTGATAAAATCATAAAGCAATTGCCTGGTCTGCAGATGTACCACATACAGTAACCTATCACTTTATAATGATTATGTGGCCGTCCGTGCTGCGTCATAGACCTGCAGTGTTTCCTTTATGCTCTTAAGGCTCTCTGTGATTGAAATAGTATATACCGCAATTCCCCGAAGCACTGCACAAGTGTTACAAACAAACAAAGACGCACAACCTTGCTTTATTGAGGTTCTCCTCCAGAGCACCAAATAAACAGGAAACACTGCATTCTATACTACAGGGGGGCCGGTGACTGATGAAGGTATGGCCTCAAACAAAAATGAGCAATTCATAGAGGTGAAGTCACGCTGGTGGAGCTGTGCTGCTGCTGGCTCTGGCCTAATTTAACCCATGGTTATAATTTCTTTGAGGTATTGGTCTTGGAAACATCCTACTGTTGCAGTTTGAAATGCTCCTTGGGGTTATGGAGAACAAAAAAAAAAGAAGGGATATTTGTGTAGGTGAAGGTAACGTTCCATGTTCTCGTAACCATGCCGAGATATAATTCAGAATGATATAATTTTCTTTTTGCTATTTCCCAGTAAATGAATGTTAGCGGTTCACAAAACGATCAGGAAATTTTAGTTAAAATTGGTTTTTCCATTGGCTTCAATTACTGAGCATTTAGAGTGAGAAAATTGATGGGGGGTTGGTTTTCAGGGTTGCGGGGCCCGGGTGGTCATCAGTGTTATAACTGATTAGCGGTGATGCAGATAGCTACCCAGGGAGCACCAGTGATCAGTCGGTAACGGCTGTGGCCAGCCTGCTGGTGTTTGGCTTATCAGTCCTCCGGTGGCTCCGCACTGACATCAATGGCTCGGTGCTGTTTTAGTGGCGTCCTGCTGGTGATAGAACACTGACAACTAAACAGATTTTTATAGGTTTTGAAGCTTAGCTGCAGGAGAGTTATTATGTTTCACATGATCAAGTAATGATAATGTTCCCGGTCTGTCCCATCGCAAATCTTGGAGCTGATTTGATTTGTAAATGTGTAGAGAAACACGTCTGCTTTCCATCCAGCGCACTTAATGATGATGGCGGTTGACCTCTTTCTGCTCTAACCTACTCTGAAATGGGACGTCGTCGTCTACCAAATCCATCACCGCGGTGTTGTCAGAATGAAATAGACTGTTAAACAGTGAGTGGACAGAGAAATGAGTTCTGTGCCACATGATTTAAAGCCTGTGTTTTTTACTTTGAGACTGCTTTTTCAGGTGAAAGAACTTTCCAAAAGATTGTTTTATTTGTTACAAAGAAAGGACTCTGGGCTTTTAGAACGAATTGGCATGCTGGTGAGAGACGCCTGTTCCTACTCTGCCAAATTATTGGTGAGATTAAAAAAAGACCGTGGACTCCGTAATGGCAGTCATAAAGTCTGTCTGCCTCATCTGTATTGATAACTGGAGAGATATTTGCTCTCACCCTCTGATTAAATCATTTCAGCAGCTCCATTGAGGTGGAGAGATTTGTAAAGGGCTCTTTCTCGTTGATGCTCCTGAGGAATATATGACAGAAGAGCAGCAGCTTTCATCAGTGTAGCAACTTGGCTTACAGCTTGAATTGATAGGCTATTTTTATTCTACTTTATTTAACATGCAATACAAATATAACTTTCCGAGAAGTCCTCCCCTTTCCCTGAGCAGGCAAACAACAGTGCACTCGCAATACAGCACAAAACACTAACAACGTTCAGTCACTGCAGCTGTCGGGCTCTGAGAAGTTCTGAATCAAGGAAATCATAATGAGAAATTACCATACACAAGGAGGCTTGCACTATTTATCTCGACAGTGTTTGCCTCAACTTACACCTGTGCGTCCTCATTCTTGCATAAGTGCCATTATACTGTAACTAGCGGTTGCGCCTCACTCGCTAGCCAACATCTTCATCACCGTCTGTGCATCGCGCTGACGGCTTAATGAGCCAAACTTTGCTACTTGTGTAGAAAAAAAGAAAAATGCAATTTTTTTTTTTCTCATTAGATGGCAAGTTGGCAAATGTTTTCAGATGTGGCCTAGTTTACGATCAAACTGTATTCTGTGAGCTTTGTTATGCGGAATGGGCCGGCGTCTAGTGCTTATTTTTAATGGTATGTAGCCTACGGGGATGCAACCAATGATTATCTAATTATGGATTAATCTGCTGATCATTTTCTTGATTAATATATGAATTGTTTAGTCATATGATAGTGAAAAGTAGCCATCACGACTTCCCAGGACCCAAGTTGACATATTTCAATTGCTTGTTGTCCAAATAACAGTCCTAAATGGAAAGACATTCAGTGTACTGTCATAAGAAGACTTAGAAAACAAGCAAATAGTCACATTTGAGACACTGAACTAATACATTTTTGCTAAAAAAAAATGACTTCAACAATTAATCAATTATAAAAAATGTAGCAGATTACTTTTCTGTCCATCGCCTAATCGATTAATGGACCAAGCAGTTTAGCAGTTGTAGCCAAGGATGTCACAAGAACCGATATTTTGGTACCAAGTCCAAAATTCTGAAAACGTGACGGTACTCGTTCTAAGTACCGTCAGAGCTCAAGAATAACCGTGTCCCGTTGTCCTGGGGATGATAGAAAATGTGTTTGGGACGCAGTAAACTCACTATCGACCCTATTTTTTTCCCCTGATAATGCTACATTATGAACAACAAATCTTTGTTGAAATCAGCATGACGAGAGCTAGTTAACGTTAGCTGTTAGCTCCGCGCAGGACTGTGCTGCTTATCGGCTGCTAACCGCTAATGTTAACTAGCTCTCGTCCTGCGGATTTCAACACTGGAGGTGCCATTGATTTATATTGTGATGCATTCAGGTTCTATTCAGTAAAAATGAATATTGGCGCAGGTAAATTCTAACGTTAGCATGATGTATTCATATGTAATCTTGTAAAATGTAGTTTTTGGCAAGAAACTTGAATAAATGCAGTTGTTTGCAGGAGATGTTTTCACAGCAATATAAAATAGATAATAGAGACAGAATTATGACCTGTTAAACTTCCTAACAAAAATCAGTATGCAAACAGTAATAAAGTGGATGTTGAAGTACATGAAATAAAATTTCTGGTAATGTGACATTCCTAGTTGTAGCCTATTTTTTTGTCATATGACAGTGTGACATGTTGGCCTTCCAGTTTGATGTGATAATTTGTTGTGTCCTCTCGGCGTCTCTCTGAGTCATCAGTCAAGCGAGGATTTACACAGCTCCCTTGATCCATTGCCCCCTGCACACCTGCGTGATTGGCATCCTAAAATGTGGGTGGAACTGAGCTCTATGAAAGCAGGAGGCTGTGCGAGACAATTAGCCGACCCCCCCCCCCCTCCCCCACATACGTGACCTTGCTTCTGACCCCGTGGCCCTTATTACTCGAACCACTCCAGTGTGTGTGGCCCGCAGTTTAATCCTGACTGATCAATACCTTTAAGGCGTCTTAATATCCCAGAGAATCTTTGGGTCTGTTTATCTAGGTGGAGGCCAACAGTATAGATTGCTGTAATGGGGCGAATTAGTATTGAATGTAATTCCGATTAAATGAATTTGAACCGCTGCACAATTAAGAAGGATGAATGTGCTTTAGAGTCCAAATTGCATTCATCATGCAAGCTGTGTAGAGTCGAAGCAGCCTCCGAATATCTCACTCTTTTTTTGTACTTGTATTAGAGGTTGTTTTAAAAAATCCATATTGGGATCAAATGTATTGACTAGAATATAAACCACTAGGCTTTGCATGCGTGTTGCTTCCTTGCTGCACATCTGTGGAAATTGGGGACAAAAAAAAATGGCAGTATTTCCTGCAATTTTTTCCCCCTGGCTACAGTGTTTCCTCTAGAATCGATCCGTTTCTCATGCTGCTTGTGGACGTTGCCAGTTTGCTGTCACATGCGTGGTGATATAAGATGGTCTTTTTATCCCGGCTGTCTCTCTGCTCCGACTTTGGATCACAGATCTTGGTGAGACAGGATTGCTGTCGTGGCGACCAAGGTCTTGTTATGTTTGGTAGATGAGGTGAAAATAAGTCCATTGTTGTATTATATATATTATTGTACAGCATGCCGCGTATTATTGAATTGTGGCAGCTACTATAATAGTCCAATATATACAGTATCTGCAGTACCAGTCATGAACTTCTGCCAAAATCACATTACTGTATAGATAACTGCTGTCAGTCAACACCACTGCTATAACAGTACTACCCACAGCTGCAGAAGCTGTTCTGGCAGTCATTGTTTTGGGGCGTATTAGAATCAGGTGTTCAGTCTAATTCAGTTTTTTTTTATATTTAAGTTTCATTTAGGGCAGGGCGATAATTCAGTATGATAATTTATTGTCTTTCAATGGAATCATATAGTGATTAAATCATATATCGAGATATTGTGATACACAATTACGTTGTCTAAATTGTTAATAATAAGCACATACTAGGGCAAATTTCTCAGAAAATCTGGTCAAACTCAGTTAAATCAAACTACTGTCTGATTACTCTGTATTTGTGTGCATGCATGTGAACAGTCAGTGTATAGCTGGAAATATGTATTCATTTTTTCTCTATAATTTCACTTCAAACTGTTATGTTCGTTTTGCACTAAAGTTGTTAATTAAATGAGAAAATACTTTAATTTTTCAAGTATTTAATTCACACAGGTGTATACAAAATAGGTTTTACCATGTGGTTATTTCATATAGACTATTTATTTATTGAACTACCAGAAAACATGCTATATCGTGATTTATATTGTTATTGAGATATGAAATTATATATAGGGTGAATATTTTGGCCATATCGCCCAGCCCTAGTTTGATTTATTTTTATTGATTTGGACTGTGTTTAGTTTGTCTTTAGGTGCCACTTTAGATTGTTTCTGGGTCATCTTTTGTATTATTTTTGGCAATTGTATTTATAATCTTAGTATCACTTTTATCTTTAGTTATGATCTCATTTTTACGTTGTTAGTCTCAAACTCATGGTTATTGCTGCCTATCTTGGCTAGGACATTGAGTTAGATATTGGTTTAAAATCTATAGGCGGCTCACCAGGTTGATCCTGTGCTTGTAAGTATAAAGTACTTGTTTTTTTTTTGCCATTTGGCAGCAGCGCAACAAGCTGTGAACACTTGATATACTCGTAGAAGTTGATCAGGTGATCTTGTTAGCAAATGGTTGCTTATTTACACATCCAGCAGACATGGAGTAACATTGTAGTTATTTAGAGATGTGTTTCTCTGGCAAAGTGTGGAAATAATAGAGTAGGATCCAACTTAATGCTCACATTAAACGCTAAGATTAGCTTGTTGAATAGGGTGATTTTGTTTATCAATGTAGTCACTGTACGGTTGTGTTTTATCCTGAGCGGGAAGGAGTTAAAAAAAATACTGGAAAATGTTTTTCTTAATTTCTATATTTTATGTATATTTTTAGAAGGCAGTATGAGTTTAGGGCACACATAATTCCACACTAGCTGTGGGCTTGATTATGGTTTTTGAAATGCTATTTAACATGTTACAAAAGACACATTTCAGAAGAAAGTGAATCTTGAGAATGATGCTTGTTGTCTTTTTGTTGCGTTGACATTGAGCTGTTTCCTCTTCATTATCGGATATTTCTCCAGACAGACAGTTTTGAACAGAGCAGCTGGAAGTCAACAAACTCGCACATTAAATAATCTGAGGGAAAGTTCTGGGAAACGTGGAGCCTTAATACAGAAATTATAGATTCAGCTATATTGAAGTTAGGTTAAAGGTACTGTATACAATATTCACAGCATTAATATAGCAGCAAACAACTATTGTCTATGTAAAGATAGAGGAGAGGAGTAATATCTACCTGAGCAGAGAATGAAGTCACCCTACCTCTGTGTGTGTTTTAATAAGAGCTTCTCTGTGGTTTGTTGACATCGCCGGGCCGGCTCGTTCATGTGAGCGTGACCCACTGGCCACCGCTGTGCACTGCTCTAATACGGCGGTTACAGCTGATAACGCCGTCCCGACTCACGGCGCCGTCTTGGAAGTGACCACCCGCTCTCCGGCCCCCCCCCCCCCCTCAATCTCTCATTGAGCACCTTTAAATATAAGATACATTTGTACAAATACTCATGAAGGTTATAAAGTCATATTAAGGAGGAGGTTTTTCTGTAATTAGCTTGTGTCCCTCATAATTATAATACTAATATTTCATGTACACTTGTGTTATGTTCTTCTTCACTGATTAATTTCTACTGTACTGTAAGTGAAGTACAGAAGCTAGCAAGGCTAAAAACTGACCCTCGCCCAGTAGAGCTGAAGGGATAATTCTCTGTATACTGTAGGTTCATCACTACGAGGGAGTCTTTTCACATTAGACGTAGTCATTTGATTCATTAATATGAATCTATTGATTAGAACAGCTTTATATTAAAGTTAAATCAAAAATAGATAAATATTTATTCCTCCACTGCTGCTAATCATGAATATCCTTCAGAAACTACATGCACAAACCAATTACACATTTTATCCATTATTTGAATCTGAATTTAATTATTTTTTTCCTCTGAAATCGGGTGTCAGCTTTCCGATTTGTTCAGTGAAACACAATAGTCAACCTCATCTCGTGTAAATGAGGTCTTCTGGGTGCCCACACAGCCCTCATGATAATACTCGCAATCTCATTCACTTTATCACTCCCCCTTTTATTGATATTGTTGTTCCATATTCAGCGTTTTATTACTTATCACCATGCAGTTATTCATATCAGCCCTTGTGAGCTGATCAAGGAGCAGAGTTTTTTTCTTGCAGGGAGGCTTCTCGACTTTGTTGTTTTATCTCCTGCGCGCGGATGAAAAGGGCCTGAGGGAAAAAGACAATGCTGTCTGCTTTAACTCATCTCCCTGCATGACATTGAGGTATCAGGCACCGGCAGGGAAGAGAGAATATTTTATCTGACATTGTCACTCTCTGTAGAAACCTCAGGGAGGCCGAGGCTGCTGTGACACACTTGGTGGTCAGCAGCACTGCATATGATTATGACAGCTCTGCTAGACTCGCTGAAGCCACAAGTCTGTTTGTAACAATGAAACAAAGTGTTCATGATAGTAGCGTGGTGGTGTTTTTATGCCTCCACGGCTGAGGCATTATGTTTTCGGGTTGTCTGTCCGTCCGTCCGTCCTATTCTTGTGAACGCTCTTGATGGAGTTTCTTCAAATTTGGCACAAATGTTTACTTGGACTCAAGGATGAAGTGATTAGATTTTGGTGGTCAAAGGCAGGCGGCAACCACCGGGTCTGAAAAGTGAAGCCAATGCTGAAGTGCCTTAAACTTTAATTCTTTCTTATAGCCAGCAGGGGGCGACTCCTCTGGTTGCAAAAAGAAGTCTGATTGTATAGAAGTCTATGAGAAGATGACCCTACTTCTCACTCAGTAAACATTCTAAACATGAGTTCACGGTCTCCATCGCTAGTTTCAAGTCTTCTTCAATACGGCATGATGTTCATTTAGTAAATTATGGTCCCATTTAGAGTCAAATTGGCCATAAATCAGGGTCTGCTTTAGGGCGTGGCTACCTTGTGATTGACAGGTCACTACCACGGCGTTGTCCGGTCTGAGAGTTGTCCGTGTTTTCGTCTTAGAATTTTAACCCTTTCACTGTGTGTTTTCAGTTCATGAAAGTTAATTATAACCTTTTTGGTTGCCTAAAAGTGTCTTATTCAGCATTCGGTTGTACTTAGCTCCACCCTCTCGTGCCACTTGGTTACAAAAAACCAAGATGGGGATGATGAAATTGCCGAACTCAAGGCTTCAAAACGGCAGTCCACAAACCAATGGGTGATGTCACGGTGACTATGTCCACTTCTTATATACAGTCCATGGTCAAAGGTCAAGGTCACTGTGACCTCACAAAGCACATTTTAGGCTGTAATTCAAGAATTCAGAAGTGCTAATTATGACAATTTCATACAAATTTTTAATAGGATAAAAGTGAAGACATGCATGTAAACTGCAACTTGACTGGTTGTTGGAGGCATGCAACCACGAGGCAGTAATTCTAGTTCATCAAGTTTTAAGGTGTAGAAATAACGAAATGTTAGGTTTTGTTGAACTCAACTTCCTTTTGCAAATCATTAATCTCAATCCTTGTTTTCCTCAGGTTGTTACTCTTCATGTGGACCTCTTGGAGTACGTGGAACAGCGTCTCATGAATACAACGCATTCATCGTCTATTCTCCAGATAAGACAAGTTGAGTTTAAAAGTCTCAGATCGATTTGTTTTAAACAGTAAGAGAGGGGAAACATGGAAGCATCGTTGTTTCACTTGATTGCCGTCTTTGTGGCTGTCCACATGATCCACTGCCAAACAGTTTGCAACAGACAAGCTTCACTTGAATGGCACCCTAAACAACACGCAATCCGAATGAATTGGACACTCATAGGAAACATCTGTAGGAGCGTTTCTGAGTGTTGGGATTCTCAAGAGGGAGAGGAGTCAACTGGGCACCCCGTCAACTTCCCACAGATATGCCCACTTCAGCTGCAACACGGAGACAAACTGCTAATGTCCGCTGATGAAACACTGGAGTCATACGGCATCAGACTCCTCAATGTGTCAGAAGACAGCTTTGAGAGCTGTTCTACAAGCGGACAGATAAAAGACCAGTTTCTTTTCCCCCACAATATAAATGGAAGCGAGCAAGTCGAGGCCAAGTGGCTCGTCCCGGGTCAACATTACTTCATCGCTCTGCATGAGGGAGACGCGCAGCTGTGCAAGTTTGGCTTACGGCTCAATGTGTCTGTTAAAACGCAACTTTGTCAGCGTTCTCCTCTGCTTCGACTTTGTTCGGGGAGCGGTGTTTGTCAAACAGGCCTCTGGGAAGGTGCATACCACTGTCGATGCCACCACCACTACTCCGGGAGGTTTTGTGAAAAGTCTGATGCTTGTTTGGATAACCCTTGTGAAAACAAAGGAGTCTGTTTGAGCAATGGATCCACAGATCCAAACCACAGAACATATAAATGTCTGTGTCCTCCACATTTTACAGGTAAGGACGACAAAACCCACTGATCCCAATTGCTGATCTCTCCTAACTTCTTTGAAATAGATCAAAAACATCTAAAAAATGTTCCTACACTTCATCGATTTTTACCTAGGGATGCACTGATACTGGATCGGGCTGATACTGACTCAAATAGCTACATCTGACATTGGTTACAATGGGGCCGATCTATTAAATTCAATTTTATGTTTATGTATATATACATTATATACTGTAATTTTAATTCCTGTTTAAGTTTTGACCAATTTGTTGCAGCATTAAAAAGGTTTATTTTGAAGATTCTGTGGGGGAGAGTAACTCCCTTTGGCGTGGAATTTGGGCTTTGTAACTTTGAAAACATTTTACATGCACAAAAAAAACAATATAACACTAAAGGAAAGGGAAAAAGCACAAAAGCATAATAGGTCCTCTTTAAATCCGATATTATTTGATGTGCGGAGTTACGTCTGCATGAAAGAACTCTATCTCCCTGGAGAAACCCACCATTTGTGTGTTTTGTGTAATCTGGTTGATGCATTTGACAGAATTTTACTCTCAAATTAGTCGAGAGTAACTAAAATAATATAAAAATAACTTGAAATGCTTTGCAAGCCGCCTTCTCAATATATATTTATTGGACACATCAAGTCAATGTCATTCAGCATGAACCCAAACACTCGCATCTAACGCAAACAGAATTAATATTAAAACAGTCTGCATTCCTAATGACCTCTTTCTTAATCTCTTTGCTGCCAACATGTACTCTCTGCAGTACAGCACAGATTTTAGTCTCAGTTTTTCAATTCGAAAGTCAAATAAATAGCACCAGCTATAGCTTTTGTGCATTGCCCGTGAACTTCACCACCCAGGCTTGTGTTTTTTTTCTCTGTGTGTTTCTGTGTTGCACTCAACTGACCTGCCGTTTGTTTTAGGCGCCAACTGCTCCGAAGTCGTCGGAAAGGAAAACTGTGAAAGAATTTGTGAAAATGGGAAGTGCGTTCAAGGGTCGTCCGCCTCCTTCAGATGCATCTGTGACGCCGGATTCTCTGGTAAGCAGCTCGTATTCAGCTGGTTTGTTTGTAGAATATAGATTGATCGTCTGGGACTTCGACAATGGAAGCATAATATTTGAATGCAATCGTACAGCTTTGATCCCTCACCAGATTTTCATGATGCTATTTACAAAAGGCAGTGGAAGAGATTTTGCTGCATCCCAGTTCCATATGCGCAGCCATGTCATTTGCCTCGAAGGGGCAACTATCTCTGTGTGTGTGTAAAAGGTCAAAGCTGAAAACTACTAAAAGCCGTGTTATCTTTACATCATCAGCATTTCCTCGTGGGCTTTAAATCCCACTTGATGTTATATTTGTCATCATAATCTATGAAGCGGCCACTTCAAATCAAATACCTCACCTCGTGTTACGACCGGTGACACGCGGTTGTAAAGCGCCGGTGCTAAACTGCTGTCTAACTGAGCGTGTCACAGTTGATAAAACAAAGGTTTACAGCAATCAATTAAAATGTAATTTATCGGGTATTGTTTCTGCTGAGCGTATTAAATCAGAACTTTCATACTGGTCAACGTCTGTGAGCCTGCTAGAAAAAAAGTGTTGCATGGCTAAAACACAACATTCAGATTTCATTATTTAATGTTGCCTGGTCTAAGAAAAATCGAATGTATGGTAGTGTTCAACATTAGATTTCTATTCTTTCTCATGTCTGCTAAATTCTGTATAAATCACTAGGGGTGTAAATCACAAGTTTTATCACGATACCATATTATATTGATTATTTGGACAACAATACGATATTTGCAGATATCACAAAGTCTGCCGTGATATGATTTTGATTCAATTCAGGGGCCAGCGATCAATATGAGATGATATCATACAGTTTGTCCATTTAATACAATCAGTTACATTTATCAACTATCAACTATCAAAAAAATTATCAAAAACACAAAAATATGATTTGACAATTTTATTACTGGCCTCTTCCAGACATTTAAATGAAAAACAATTTATTCTATTCAATAAAAAGAATAAAAATAGACCTGTTGTTGTTCACTATAAAGTGCTGCGTTGCACTGTTTGAATGTTTAGGAAGGAGGTGCGCTTAGACGGAAATTATGACACAGACGTGACATAGGAATTTCAAAATAAAGGCGTGTCTTAAAGATGATATATATCGGCGGTTTCGTTTTGCTTCGATGATATTGGATCATTGAGTCCGATGTAGTGTCACTGTGTGCCATGCTCATGGTTTCGGTGGTCTGTTCAGCTTCAGCCAAGTCGAGTCTAAATATGCTAATGCCTCTCCTCCATGAATAATTCACTAACGGGAATCAGACACAATTGTAACGTATTTCTCATTAGCAGCCACATTGTGTTCCTCGCCATGTGAAGTAGACAAGTTGCTGGAGGCTCATTGGGTGGCACTCGTGATCTGGTGAGCTTGTTTATGAGACATTAGCGCTTCACCCATGATTTAGGTAATGAGCCTCATTTGCTCCAGTAACGTACAGTTAGGTTAATGGGTATCACACACAAGTGGGTTACAAGACTTTGGATCCTCCTCCGGTTGCCCTGGATATCAGTGTCTGCTGTAAAAACAAGCCCGCATTGAACTTTCTGGAGTAAAAACTCCAGGTGGCTCTTCACATTGATTCATTGTTTTGTTTGGAGCACAGTTTGTCCTGGCAGCATTCTTGAAGTGTCATAGCTTCGCCTCTTTCGAGTCCGGCCCATGCTTTCAGCTTATTATTTTTGGAGAAGTGGTTTCAAGGTTACTGCCAATGCTGTCTGGCATCCGTTCTTTAAGTCATATACAGTAAAGAAGAAGAAAGTACAGTACAGGGGGTGAAGGGTAGTAGAAGACGTTTCAGAGTCTGAACGTTTTTAACATTTGAAGATTACAAGATGATTCTCAGAATCTTTGAAAGGAGACAATAACGCTTTGCCTTCATCCTCTTGTAGTGAATGCCAAATGTATGCTGAATTGAATGCTGGATGTTTACAATCATAAAGGACATGTCTTATATTCAGTGTATTCAAGTGTTTGTGGTTGATTATCAAGGCAACATTGTATTACCAGATTCATTCATTGTCAAAGTAATCTTACATGACCACTGGAATTATTTTCCCCTCATTTATGTCTCTGCAATTTTACATTTTTCCCTTGGAATATTTAACCCCTTCATCCTTTGGATAACAGTTTTTGGGACCTAATAGCAGAAATGGAATATAATATTCATAACTATGTTTTCATTAGTGTATAATCTGCAGGAAACTAAGAATTGTTGTGTTTTTATTAGCTTAGAATGAGTCCTTCATATCTACATAGGGAGCAGGTCCTCCTCACCAAAGAGTATAGAAGCAAAGAGACAAAACTCAGGTGCTTTTTTGACATGAGCCGCTGTCGCCATTTTGGACTAAAAGCGCTTATTATATTTGTGATATTTTGTTGTTCAACACAGGCCATTTCGGTAGAATATGACAATAGAATAGAAATAATTTTGTTTTACTTTTGCACTGCTAAGGCGGACGTTTTACTGGCGTCCGGTAGTTGCTTTCAGTCCAAAATGGCGGAAGCGTAGCTTTGCTGCTGGGCGCTGATGTTGCAATGGAACGAACAATTGACTTTCACTTCTTGGCAATAAACATTCTTTGTCTTCATGGAGTCCGCCATGTTGCTCCACCATGTTTCTGCAGTAGCCCAGAACGGACAAACCACCGCATTTTACCTGAAGGCCACCGCAGTTCTCCGACACACTTGTGAAACTGCGGTAACGTGAGCCGCAGAGTGTAAAACCGTGGTACCACCAGCCGCCGTCTGACTTCTGTTGCTCCTAAATTAGTGTTATTATGGTAAGGATGGCCTCTGAGCGAGGCGAACGACATTAAAAGGGTTTTGCACTTGGCGGCTCGCGGTCTTGGAAAGGTAGGAGTGAGCGGAGGGGTACTCAGTTGGCTGTTACCTTTAAGACAAGCCGTCAATGATGACCTAGCACACAGCTGAGAAAGAGGAAATGCCATTTGCAATAAATAGCTGATATAACAGGACATTTCAGTAAAACCAAGCAAAACAGGTGGCAGTTGTGAAAAAAAAATGTCCATCCTTGTCTGATGTTAAACGGATAATTCATATAATTCACATCAGAAACAAATTGGTGACTTGCGTGCGCCCTCTGCCTTTGCAGCTTTTATCTAATTTGCTTTAATTGCCGCTGCTCTCTCAAGTAAGCAGACTCCGCTGGGTGCTTTCGCATAGTCATGGTGTCCTGCTGTCCCATCAGCTTCTTGGGAGTTCTGTGGAGCTCGCGCTTCCTCCACCTCCCCGCTGCAGTTGCCTCATTAATCAACTGGAAGTTAGTGGCTGCTCCAGCGCCGGGTGCCCTCACAGGCCAAAGTCTATGCGCACAGAATAATGAGCCAAACTCATGGGACGTTTCAAATGAGATTTTCTTTTGATTTGACTCTCCTTTGCACCATCTCTCGGGTATTCGTTGCAAGGTATTACCATCTTTATAGGGCCATTTCCATTTGGTGTAAGGTGTTAATTGTTTTTGCAATCTTGTTGGTAGCAATATCATATTTTTAAAGTTTAATTTGGATTATATATGCAGTCATTACCCCTTGTTAAACAATTTAATTAGATACTGACACAGTGTTGTTTCTTTATGTTTATTAGATTGCTGCAGTTCATGATCACCGCAATAATGGTTGACATAAATGCCAGCACAAATACAAATGATCGTAAATAAAGAATTAATTATGTTAAACCGTGCATGACCCAAACTAAATTCATCACATATTAGGAGATTCTCTCCTGAGTGCTACAACCATTATCTATGTCATAAATATATGTGATAGATTGAAGTGTCCCTAAACATATAGTAGTTTGTATTTGTGTGAATTTTTAGTGGACCAGTTATGGAAAACTCAATTTCTGGTGGAAAATGAGTTGTGGAAGAAGCGAGCCCTGAAGTTACACAGTAAGATTGATGCCCACAGAGGAGGCTATGAGGAGCCTTGGGGACATGAGCACTTGTATCAGCAGGGGGATTAAAGAAAATATGCAAAGGAAGAGTCACTGGAAAGATAAATGTGTAGGCACCTTGTGAAGAACACAAAAATGAAAACCCTCACCGGGGAATAACATCAAATTTTAGTCACCTTGAACCTGCAGGGAATTCAGTCTAATTTTATCCTTTGCATACGGTGTCACTACGGCATGTCTCTGGTTATGCTGCTGCTGCTGCTGCTGCTGTTGGAAGTGTTGGTCCTGCAGTATTTACAAAACTACTGGCTACAGCTTAGTTCTGAAGTACTTTATCTCAGAAGATGCTTATGAAACAGGCTGCAGCTCTGACTACCTAGTTTACAGTTCAGTGAAAATCCACCATGAAAATCATTTCTACATCATTATGACGACTCTCCTTTTATTACTCTACTCGTTACAGAGATATCGACTTATTTTTTTAGTTTACAGGATCGAAATATCTCTCCAAGTTGGGAACTCTTGTGTTATCTGTCTGTGCAAACGGAGTCATTATCTCAGTCCATATTTTAAATCAAGGGTTCTCAAACTTTTTGGGGCCAGGGACCCCTTACAGGGGAGAAAATGTTCCAAGGACCCCTTCATAATCGTAACACCGACTAAGCATAATGCTTACTACCATTTGTACTCTTAGATGCCATTGGAGCTATTTGTATTCTAAAACTTTTCCTTTACCTAAATACTTCAGACCTGTTTCATAGTGATAAACAGAAACACATTTTAATTTGAATAATGTTAATATTTATATAACCTTTTTAAACAGAGAGTAATTTTGTTGAAATTGCATTTGGACTCAACTTGACAACATACTTTGTGAGTAATTGATCTTAATAGCGTTGAGAAAATGAACAGTAGCAAGACTGACATAGTCCTAATAAATCCAGATATTTATAATTACCAGTCTAAAGCTGACATTCAGTAAGAGCTTCACCTTAAAAATAATAAACTTATTGTTATGGGGTACAATCTTAACAGAGTTTTTATTGGCCCAAAGCTAACATTGGTGGGAGTAATGGACACAATATGCCTGTTTTATTGGCGTAAATGGTCCCCATCTGTAGATATGCACTTTTTAATGATACAGCACAATTTTAAAATTTTTAGCAAATTATTTCGCATACCCCTTGACAGAGTACCATGGACCCCACTTTAAGAATCACTGTTTTAAGTGATCACTACATACCAAAGTGTTGCGTATTACAGTACAGTAATGCTACAAAAGTAGTAAATGATTCTAGAAATAATTATAATGTGGTAGAAGCAGCAATAATTATGGCTGCACCATTTTGTCGTGTTTAACTTTAAGGCGTTTTAATAAAGCGACTGAATGTTCTGTGCTCTGTACAGCAAGCACACAAATATTTAATAATACAGTGAGAATTAATAATGAATAAACTACCCATTTTGGGAGGACCTAGTCTGTTGCACGTCTTCAGACATGAAACGGAATGATGCAATAGACTCACGATACAGGCAAGTTTGTTTACAGCAACTTTTAGGCACAGAGAAGGTGAAGAAATGTATTAGAACAACATAAAAACACAAATGAAAACAACGAAAAATGAAAACAAAATCAGTTAAAATAGGTAAATTGAGGTAAATTAAATTGAGATCAAGTAAAATATAATCCAAATTGACCAAAATAATAGCGTATAATAGCAAACTGTTTTCCCTAAAAACCCCAAACACAGGTTACTGACACAGGTTGGAACCGCGCATTACTTTATTATGTTGCGAGTTGTGTTCTCAGTGTTTACAGTACCATCAAACAACGTATGGTCCTGACCCAAATGCTCATTTATATGAATGCTGCAGTAGACCCGACTTCACGGGATGGCAGCCGCAGACTGACCCCTCTGTGTAGCACAAGCTCAAACTTTAATACGTACGCCTCACAGCATGAAACACAACACCGGCACCCTGAGATGAAGGCAATTTTCCACCACAAGCACTATGCAGGAAAAACACAAGGGCAAAAAAAACTCAACTCTCTGTTTATAGCTTTCAGAGAAAACTCTGTGTTTTTAGGGTGAACCACACCTAATGATTTATATCGTTAGCTGTTCAGAACATTGTTCATGCTCTTCACTACGAGTTTGGTTTCCCTGAAGTGAGGTGGGTAAAAATGTAATGGTGCTTAGGTTCTCTAATAATAACTAGTCAACAATTCTGTACAGCACCAAGAACTAAAGAACTTAGAGGCAACTATAGTGAGCCTAGTTAGCCTTTTCTGTATCTTGATGAAAACATTGGGCCTCATTCACCATATATCTTTCTAAGTTTATTCTTAAAATTTATTCTTAAAAAAGGTCCTAAGGAAAGTTTACGTCAGATTCACGACCTGTTCTTAAACCACAGAATTGTTCGTACCTGTGTTCGTATAATGATGAATCCCATTCATTCATTAGTTGAAGGCGTGTGCCATTTGATCCTAATTAACATAGGTAACGCCCTGCCAATCCCACTAAAAGGCTATAAGACTGCAGGGCCGTGTGCGCACACAGAGATTGAAAAGAGAGAATTAAGTCAAGAATGGCCAAACGAAAGTGTGAAGAGGGAGGAGCACCGGACCAAAGTTTATAATATTTGGTTATCAGCAAATCAATAATCAAGTAAAAATTATGTTAAATGATGTTGAAATAGAAAGTGTATAAAAATATATTCCTGGGCGTGATAATTGATCATACATTATGTTGGAAACCACACATAAATAATGTAAAAACAAAAATGTCTATAACCATTACAATATTATATAAAACTATATATATATTTTGAATCAGAACTCACTATACTGTATATACTGTATTGTTGTCTCATAGTTCCATACATTACTGTGTAGAGGTTTGGGGAAACACCTACAAAACCAACACTAATCACATTTTCATGCTACAGAAGAAGACAGCTATAAGGATCGTAAACTGATCGGATTATTACGAACCAACCAGTGCACTATTTATTAACTTACATACTTTAAAATTTGTGATTTAGTTGATCTTAAAACTGCAGAGATAATTTACAAAGCACAAAATGATCTGCTTCCATCCTGACTGTATTTAGAGGTTGTTAGAAACTAGAGAGAGCCAGTATGAATTTAGGGAAATAGGTACGTTTAAACAAGGAATTAACAATGTGTAGTTCACGTTGCAAATTAAATTTAAAAAAAAAAAAATAAGGTGGTAAACAAATATAAAACTGAGGTATTTTGTATGAAACAAGTGAATCTTTGATTTTGCTTCTGTAGTCCTAGGGTTAAGGCCTATTTGGTACTGTGGGTATAATGAGCTTCAGCCTACACCTTTTCGGACAGTATTTTTTGTTTTCCCTTTAATTTAATGCCTCATTGTTATTTCTTCACTTTCATGTGCAATCCTTTTGGAAAATTGACAATAAGGACCGAAATAAATTACTACTACTTCTACTACTCCAAACATAAAAAAAGGTTTTTCAATAGTTCTGAAGTGGAGGTACTTCTGCAGGAAGTGAACACCAAACGAGCGATCATATTTAGTAGCTTCAGTAATGGATATAAAATAACATAGAAAAAGATGCATTGCATGCTATTACTTGTTCAGCGTTGAAGTGTCATCATAGTGTTTATTTTAAAAGACGATAATACTTTGTAAAATATTGAAAATAATTATTAAAATATTAAAAATGCTGAAAATATGATTGTAATTTGAATCCTATGTTATACAACCGTAGAATTGAAGAAAACACATGCAGTAACCAGTTATTTTGCACAGACATGTCGGCACTCAAATGTGCGCACGGGTGCTCTTGAGGGTGCGTAGAGTCTGTTCTTACCTACGAACAAATCCCAAATGAGAAAGTATTGTTTCACGCCAGAATCATCATGAAAACTGCGTTAGTGGGTTTTAAGAAGACATTTCTTCTTAACAACGGTTGCTGAATGAGGCCGATTGTTTCCATGTGCTGGATGACATGTTGCTGATTTAGCTTATTTTCCAGTTGGTGTGACTTGTTGGCTTCAGTGGGACGGTTTCTGAAATGGGTAATTAGGCTCTAACAGTATATCATCAATCAGAGGCCGCCATAGGATTCTGACAGCAATGACGCTGTTTACAGTTGATCCTGCCTTTAGTTTAATTGTGCCTGTCACAGTTAAATTAGTGGTCGTGCGCATGCCTCCATCCTGTGTAATTATTGATAGTCAGTCATCCCTGCCTCCGTGGATCATAAGTCATGTCAGTCATGTCTTCTCAGGCATAAACTCGGTCAAATTGCTTTGAAGCTATTTCCCACCTGTCTCATGTTACTATCCATGTTCACCACCTGGGGTTTAAAATGTGAACGTCTGCTGGGCAAAGAACACCAGTTGACAGGCAGTTTATATAGTTTCTAGACGTAAATACAATCCCCACAGTCTGAATAAAAGTGCTGTCATTTTGTGTTGTCTATTTTGCAGGCCCACCTTGTGAGGGGAGGAAAGCCCCCTGTGATCCAAACCCATGCAGAAACGGCGGCGTATGTGCGGAGAGCCCCGGAGGATTTGTTTGTCGTTGTCCGGAAGGATTCGGGGGCGTCTACTGCGACTCCCGAGTTTGCGTGTCACACGCATGTCAGGAGGAACGAATTTGCGCTGCAGGGGAGCATGTGAGGATTTAATTTCCCTTATTTGCTTTATCTCAGTGGGCGATAAACAAGAAATGAAAATGAATATAGTGTCTCGAAACAAGATCAAATGGCTTCATTCTGAGGGCTGCAACAGCAATTAATATTTCCTCCTGAAGACGAGCGAAGGGAAAGAGTGTTTGCTTCCTCTAGCAATTTGATTGAATGACCCAGCGCATGTTTAAGTGCCAGTTTGAAATGGCTCTCAGCGAAAGCTTTTTGTAATTAGACGCCTGCTGCAGTTTTCACCTTCCGCTGGAAATGCCATCGCCGTCGTACATTTCGCAAAGGCAGTAGTGTTTCTAATGTTCTCGAGGATACACAGGGGAAAATACTGTAATGGTCTAATTGTCTTTCTCTGACCTTTGTTTTGTTCATTACAGTTTGCCGAGTGCGCTGCGCATTTTCACAGCCCACCTTAAGAATACCAGAGCAGAGCCGACTAAAAGGGACATTTATCAAAATAATGCCTGATATTGCTGCAGCTTGACGTAGATATTTTTCTAGAAAGCTTAATGCGAAACTCAAATCTCTTTAACTTTGAATTACAACACCATTAGCATTTATTAGCCTCTTGTGGTGTCTAAAATTCATATTAAAACATATATAAAACCCATTATTTACTCGCCTACTTACATTCCATTCAATATAATTGTAGAGATCAGTGACAAATAATAATGCGAGTCAATCAAGTCACAGTTTTCTCGCGCTTTTATTGATAACGGTCCTACGGTTAGTGATCTTTTGTACCTTTTTGTGTAATCTAACCCTGTTTTCCCAAGCCGCCCGGTGACCTGGTTTGTTTTGCCTCTGTGTGCAGGCCTCTGAATGTGTCTGTGCAGATGGTAATGTGGTCCCAGCATGCAGGAGGCAGCAGAACCTGTGCAGCCCATCACCGTGTCTCAACAATGCCACCTGTGTGTCCAGGGGAAATGATTATGTCTGCAGGTAAAACACATACAGGGATCTAATAGAGGCCACTCTCACAGTCCCCTTTCTGGATGACTGGAATGTCTTATTATTTTTCCAGCTTAAAAGCTCGAGGGCTAATACATACCTGTCTGGCAGACCTCAAGCTTCATTGTTGGCTGGCGGTATTCTATATTTCTCAATTAATCCCATGTAAAGACCAAAACCAACAATGAATTAATCCTACTTACAAGTATTTTCTGTGTAGCCTGGTGTAGCTTATTCTTCTCTGCTGTAGACCTCCATTATTGTCCAAAAACTATAAAAAAAATTAAATAAAAAAAAGATCAAATGAGTCGCACTGTTATACTAGATGACTTGTTACCATAAACATGGAAACTGTTATTCTAAATCAATCCTACATACACTGTCCTGGAGCTGTAAATACTGACATGCACAGCAAATGTGTATTAATCCACAACTGAAAATAGTCCCCAATGAAAATGCGCTATTTACTCCTGTTTAATTAACATTCGCTAAGAGCTATAGTGCCCAGCTGTTTTAGAAAATAATGCGACTTAAAAAGAAACTTTGTACTTTTTTATAACATTTATGTCTTTAGTAGGAACAAATGGGTTTGGGGCAAAGTGTTGCAAACACTGTTTGGAAGTTGGAAATTAGTAAGAGGCGGACTAACACATTGTTAGTTTAGGTCTTTTCATGTTTTTTGAAAAATATAATGCCACCTCCATCTTTTAAAGGAACAGTGTGTAACATTTCGGGGGATCTATTAGCAGAAATGGAATATAATATTCATAACTATGTTTTCATTAGTGTATAATCACCTGAAATTAAGAATCGTTAAAAAAAAAAAAAATAGTTTTCAACAAAGTATTGTCAACAATCCTGTATTGTATTGCCTCCACTTTAAACCAGTAAAAGTGAAAGGCAACCATTTAATATTGCAACAGTTTGCTTCTCAGAGGATACAAACTTCCACTACATTAGTCTGCCTTTGATGCTCTCTAGATACTTCTCATCTCTGAAACCAGTTTCTAACACAGACTAAAACTACTGCTAGTGCTTGTACTGCTGGTCTTTGTCCATATCTAAACTTGTTTTATTCAAACTGAAGTTGTACAGTCACAGAAACACCTTGTGTAAAAAAAACCCTTTCTAACTGACAAGATAGAAATGTTTTTAGTGACTCACTATTGGGATTTATATGAAAAGGTCTACTGCATTGATGAGAAAAGGAAAGTTGTCTTTATTAGGCTCTGCTTTCAAGGTCTCAACACTCCAGTACTTTGATGTCTTTTTAAATCCAGTCATTATACTTTACCTGTTCACATGACTAATTAGTTTTAAGTACTCAACACACAAGACTCCATATTATAAATGTGACAATTTCTTTCGTTCTCATTATGACACTTCTTATACTCTTAGATTAAATTAAATCTGAATCAAACATACAGTACATGGAAATTACAAAGGAAGTGAAGGGTATGTTTGCTATATCAGACAGTACGAACAGTGAAATGAGCAGTGGAATTTTTATAGTTGTGGGAAAGTGTAAACTGTGATTTATAATGGACCTTAATTTGTCCTGGTATGCTAACCCCACCCATTCGGCTATCCAGGTCATAAAAACTAGAAGAAGAATTTGCAGACGCTATCTCACCCACGTCAACAAACAGGTCGTGCAGAAAACAAAATTACAACCCCATGTATCTTGTAAAAGAAAAAATATATATATATATGGCTTGTTAGCGCTCAAGGCTTTGGGTGAATTGATTTTGATGACACTGACCTCCTCTTAACAGATGTCTGAGAGGGTTTTCCGGGAAGAATTGTGAAGAAATAATTGACTACTGCAGGCTGCTCAATATCAACTGCCTGAATGAGGGATTGTGCTTGAGTGTAATTGGCGGACATCAGGTAAGTAATTCAATGTTTCAGTCCTAATGAAATACTCCGAAGTCCGAAGACAAAAGATGGCTCATGCTGCACCTTAATTACAGTATGAACATGAAGTAAACACACTCACGAGCAGATATGTGATACATTTCATAAATCTTTTGTTTCAGTCGATAGACTTTTTTTTTAAAATCATGGTTTAAGTGCATTACATTTCAACATGTAATAGTTTTCAAAAAATAAATAATATGATTTCTTTTAATGATGTTGAACCTTAAATTGGATTGATTTTTCGAACAAATGACTTGCCGCTACCACATTTTTTTGTCTTTGAATACATCAAAATTTCAACCAAAGAGTTCAAATAGATGTGCTCTATTGAACGCCTCTGTTTTTATAACATAAAATAGGCTTTATGCATGAGAAAGCCTGTCATTAGTTGAAATAAAAAGAGCATAACAGAAACAACACTGATAGAATATGTCTACAGACAGCAGTAATCTAATTCTATCCCATTGATCATTGTGAGTATGTGGACACACTGCTCTGACAGACTGGTTCTGGTCTAATTTGCCTCTCTATTGCTCAGTCTCCTCCAACGTCTGTATTTTTTTTTTTTACAACACCTGAGACTGCTCCGTAATGCCCCATAGCTCCTAATTATTCTCCATCAGTCTTGTTCCATTAGGCCACTGAGAGTGTTCTTAATCTAAAATCCACTTTTAGATGCTCCTCCAACAGGGGTTAGACATAATCCGACATTCACTGCAAATGGGCCGTTTCTTTTCATGTTTTTATTGTTATTGATATTTTTTGATCTGGTTTTCCTTTGAGTATGAGAAAAGAACAGTGGGTAGTTCATTAAAGGTAGCCTGCTCATTTATTCCTTCTGTCATGGAGATGCTCTTAACAGACAGAACACAACTAGAGGTCCCATCAAACTGATTTTATTGGTGGAAATACAGAGCAGAACTTTATGACAATAATTGGACTGTTTTTCTTTGGTTCTGTGCACTATGTCTGGATTCATGTTATCTTGCCTTCACCACAATGTGATTTCATTTGTGGTGATCTCAGCCCTTTAGAAATTACATTTGAACAAAATCAGTAACTTGGAGAGATGCCACTAAAAAATGCTGTAAGAAGCAGATATAGATGGATAGCAGTGTGTAAGCCATTCATAGCTGAACGCACGCAATATCATCCAAGGGTATTTATAGTCTTAATTGGGATCAGTGGACCAATAGTATTTATTTAGCGCACAAATTTAATAAGTTAATCATTATAATTACTCTAAAACATATAAAAATATAAATTGGATTATAATATTCATGCATTTTTTCATGCTACTCAAATTTAAAATGTAGGTTTCCTTGCGTTGGTCAAACAATTTGTGGACTTTAAAATTAGGTTTTTTTTTCTTATCTTGGTCCCTCGACCACTCGAAAAATGTTCTCTTACCGTAGAGAAGAGCAAAAAATACCAAAACATTGGTGAATCCCAGAAATAAATGGGTACTAACAAAATCACAAAAAATCATGGATACAAACAAAATTAAGAGGATTTGTTTTTATATCACTTCCTGCATGAGGCCCATTGGCTGGTTACTCAGGATAATCCAAAAACAAGTTTCCATTTAAACTATCTACAGAAGAAATAGTCCCTAATCTAGATACAGTAACTCTATCCACAACAACGGGAGAAGTCTTTCTGGAAATAAAAGATACTGCTGAATTTATTTAAAATCATTTTTCAATGCGGTAAATTCCACAAATCCCTCTCACCTCCATCATATTGAGGTAGTGGCAGAAATCTCAGAGGGGAATATCTCAAAACCAAATTAAGCCAAAACTAAACAACAACTAAAAAAGTTGGGCTTTTTGTAAATTAAGTGCCCTTTTTATTTGAGGGTGTTTACGGCCACATCAGATGAACGGTGTGCAAATCATGTCCATTTTTATTCATGCTGCCCATGGGTAAAAAATAAACAGGCTTCCTACACTGTTCACCCAACATGGAGGGTGAACACCACCACACACCCTTAAAACTGAAAGTCAACAACTTAACCCTCGTAGTCATTGTTTAATTTGAAATCCAGTGTGCTGTGGTAGAGCTCTAATACACACTCTTGTATACTGCACTGTAAACATTGTACTGTTTTCCTGCAGTGTGTTT
This sequence comes from Sebastolobus alascanus, assembly GCA_916701645.2. Taxonomy (NCBI): domain Eukaryota; kingdom Metazoa; phylum Chordata; class Actinopteri; order Perciformes; family Sebastidae; genus Sebastolobus; species Sebastolobus alascanus. The sequence continues at coordinate 1,231,769 of CAKAOJ020000248.1, read as the reverse complement.
GTGCCCCAGGATGGATCGGAGAGTTTTGTCAATTCGTAGGCGATGCCTGCCTGATAAAACCAAACAGCTGTTTGAATGGAGCCACATGCATCACAACAAGTCAGCCATCATCTCCTCCGCAGTACACCTGCAAGTGCCCCCTCGGCTTCACAGGTGAGATAACTTCGCTTTTACAATCTGTTTTTTTTGCCCCTTTCCATCTGTCTGTCCGTCTGTCTGTTGGCGGATATCTCAAAGTGCGGATAGAGTCGTACAAACCCTTGTGGGAAGGTAGGTCATGTGGTGAAGAATGACTGATTGATGTTTGGGGAAAAGCTGACGTGGAACTGGTGTAGCTCGACAGTAACATGCAGTTGGCAGAGGTTGGTGTTCTGTTTTGACGTCCGGTGTTACATGCATGTAAACATGATGTATAATGCAATACATGCACAATGTTATGCAAATATACGAGGCACACATGCAACACAGTTGGTGAAGGCAGTCTGAATATTTTAATCCGTGATTCTACCTTCTCATGCGAGATTCTTGACACAGAGAGCTCTTCTGCTGAGAGCGATCCATAAATTATAAATGTTTCTATTTCGCCTTTTGTTGGTGATTTAAGGCGGCAGTGCATAAAAAAATGGCTTAAAATCTATACACAAGTCATGTACTCCATCAAAAGTTCATAATTTCCATCATGGCAAAATAAATGCACTTATTATGGCCACAGAAAATACTGGTTTCTGATTGGCTGGCAGGTGTCCATTAAAATTTTATGTCGTATAAAGTTTGCAGAGGAAATGTGTTTTTCACTGCCGCCTTGTTATTATAAAAAGATCCTATTATATAAAAGACACAATACTTTGAGAGATGAGTTCTTGCAGCAAAGATAGGGGTGTATTATGGGGTGTGTCAGTAGACCGAGATGCGCACAAAACCCCTACCGAGACCAAACAAACTTCATCAAAATGGTCTTGGAAAGAATAAGGTGAAGCCTGTACTTCTTCTTTTTATTATCTTTGCATATCAGGTAATCTCATTGAGCATCATTGGTTAGATAAAGTACTTATGCTACAGTATGACTCACACTGCATTACCAGTTCCTTCACAAATTTACTACAAACAAACGTAAAGGCTGCATGAAGCCACGAATTGCAATGAATTGCAATTTGTTATTATAGCTTCAGTTGTTCCACCAGCTTCTGAGAAAAGTCGTTGTCCTTCTAAATGTTCGACTTTGTTCAGCACCCTTTTAACTCGCCTTTAATTATTAATGCGCAATAAAAATCAACTAATACATTATGCTAGATTATTACAGATTAAGCTACCCAGCAGTATATAATAGTAGTAGTAGCTATACATAATTAAAATTACCTCACCTTTACCAGCTGCAATATTAAAGTGTTACATTAATGCATCAATTATTGTAATCTACGTTAATACTACAATACACATTATTCTGAAATGGGCTGTTCCGCATAATGAGTACTTTTACTTTAGGTACTTAGAGTATATTTCTATGCCAATAGTTTTGTATAATAGTTAAACAATGTAGATCTGAAGACTTCTTCCACCACTGTTTGATTCAATATTTAGATGAAACATTTCTCCTTATGGAGCTTTATAAAAATGTTGACAGTTTCTGTTCAATTTAATCACACATTTAGGGCTGTCAACGAATATTCTAAATTCTAATATATTTGAATATTAAAATGAATATTCCCGTATCGTATAGATAACTCCTTTTTTTAACTTCACGAATCAGCTGTTCCTCGTCCATTGCGGCCCTTTCATAGCGAGCGAAAGGAATACATAGAAACAGGACGTCCAACAAAAGTTCAGCTCAACACGCTGCGCATCGCATCGCTCGCGAACAGTTAAGACATAGTGTCATGGACATAATGCGCAAAAATAGATATTCAAATAGTTCGAACTTTTGTTTTTTTTAACAACGAATATTCAAATGTCATTTTTGGCCAATTTTGACAGCCCTAATACAAATAAACATAGTAAAAGCATCATCATGCACTCTGCAGTATCTCAATATAGATTCAGTAGTATAATAGACTTGTCAAGCGTACACTTGTCATTTACCTTTTTAAAATGTTCATTTAATTTCCTGAAGTCAGTGTTTACTAATATCTTTACAGCCGGCATGATGTAAACTTGGACAAGTCTGTTCCCTAGTAACACCGTAGTAACTGCCACATCTGAAAGAGAGCATTTTTTTGGGAAGAGGGGGTCACCTGACCTCTAATATTGTACAATGCTTGCACATGGGTCAGCAGGGCAACATAGTACGAGGGGAGGCCACTCTTTCACTGTCAGCTTTTGGTTCAAACCTCCACGTGTGCAAGCATCCGCTCTGATTAATGTCTGAAAAGACTGAATAACAGCCATCTTAAGGGCTGCTGCTCCATAACTGACCTCTGACCTCTGACCATCCTTAGGAGGGGAGCAAGGAAAAGCTCCCTACAGTGATCAATTAATTTTTTATTATTAGTGGTACACACGAGCAGTAAACACTTTCGGTTGGTCTAAATCCAAACAGAGAAGCATCAAAACTAGCATCTACAACTAACTGAATATCTGTGAAGTGCACTGAAATGAAAAATATATTATAATTACCAGTATATCATATATAGAAAATAAGTCAGGCCAGAAATCTGTGGTTGGCTTGCGATTTACAAATCGCAAGCCAACCACAGATTTCAAGCAAAGGCCAGATTTTTTTTTTTTTTTAACCTTGAAGCTTATTTACCAGTAGCCTCGCCTGTTTGACATTTCTAAGGCCTGCTGCTGATTGCATTTAATCCAAGTACTCTGGCAAACTGCATCCTAATTAGCTGCCAGCTCGGGAACATGGCCTAAAGTTGTTAAGCTATCACTGACAACTGTTCTGAAAAAAACAAGGGGAACAGGGGAGAGACACAAACACAAATGGTGTTGTTACAGAGTGAGAGATTTAAGAAGAAAAAAAGCCTAAGTACCCTTTGCATTTACCGTGCTGTAAAAAGATCGACAAAGTCACAGAAACGGACAAAATTAAGTGTGATTTTCACAAGTGCGTCATTGCTTCAAGACTTACCAGGCTGGAGACCACAAATAAGAAAACACATAATATCAGTGCATAGCTATAAATAAGCTAAATGCTACTGTCATTTTGTCTCTAGCAGAGACCCTATATTCATAGCTATGCCATTTTATTCTATAATTGAAGCATTAATTTGAAGCATTGCTTATCTAAACTGTTCACTCTGCCAGGTGTTTATGTATTTACAGTAGAGGTGGGAATCACCAAAGGCCCCACGATACGATATATAAGATATAATGCGATTTATTACCTTTTTCAACTGCAAATTATGCAGTTTGTCAACATTTTATCTAATAAGTAGGGCTGTCAATTGACTCAAATATTTAATTGTGATTAATTGCATGATTTTCCATAGTTAATCGCGATTAATCACAAATTAATAGCACATTTTTTATCTGTTCAAAATGTACCTTAAAGGGAGATCTGTCAAGTATTTAATACTCTTATCAACATGGGAGTGGACAAATATGCTGCTTTATGCAAATGTATGTATATATTTATTATTGGAATCAATTAAAAACACAAAACAATGTGAAATATTATCCAGAAAACCCCACAGGTACTGCATTTAGCATAAAAAATATGCTCAAATCATAACATGGCAAACTCAAGCCCAACAGGCAACAACAGCTGTCAGTGTGTCAGTGTGCTGACTTGACTATGACTTGCCCCAAACTGCATGTGATTATCATAAAGTGGGCATGTCTGTAAAGGGGAGACTCGTGGGTACCCATAGAACCCATTTTCATTCCCATATCTTGAGGTCAGAGGTCAAGGGACCCCTTTGAAAATGACCATGCCAGTTTTTCCTCAATAAAATTTAGCGCAAGTTTGGAGCGTTATTTAACCTCCTTCGCAACAAGCCAGTATGACATGATTAGCAATGGATTCTTTATGTTTTGTAGCTTCATATGATACCAGTATCTTCACTCTAGCTTTAAAACTCAGCCCGCTACAACCTAAAAATCACAAATTGCGTTAATGCGTTAAAGAATTGAGTGGCGTTAAAACGAATTTACGTTAACACGTTATTATCGCGTTAACTTTGACAGCCCTAATTATATCATAAGCAACTCATCAGCATAATACAGCACAGTATGTAAACATTTCTGTTCAGACTTTGTTACATTTTCTATTCTAGAAAAAAGGACAGTGTGGAACAACACAGATTGTGCTGAACATTGTTGATGCTGTATAGGGTTTATGATGGCACTGCACGCTATTGTTCCTCTCTTGTTTTATTGCTTAAACAACCAGTGAATGTGATTTTTTTTTTCTTCCCAAGTGCACTCAGGTTTTGGCCTATAGCGTATTTCCCAATCTAGCCTTAAGTCCTGACACACTTACCTGTCAGTCAGATAAGCCCTTACATAGCACTACATGAACAAGGTTTTTTCCCCCTCTGTTCAAAGCTGAAATCTGTTGCCACTTCAGTAATGGAAAATTGTCTCTTGCACCATGGCAGGTCTTAGTGACTGATAGAATTCATCATTTTCTGGCATCTTGGGGATTTTTGCTTTGGAATTTCGAGCCATGCAGCATAGAAAGGCCAATTTAATTTCAGGCTTTGCCCAGAAACCCCACTGTAGTCAATCATAGATCATAACTCAGGATACATTACTCACGCCCAGGCATTCGGCTGTCATTTTGGAAGGCTTTATTTTTCACGGAACAACTGTTGGCATATATTTTGCTCTCTTTCTTTCTTAATTGTGTTGATAATAATAATAATAAGACCTGGAAAACGGCCATGCAGTTAAATGCTAGTTTAGAATCCACCAAAGATCCAGGAGTAGGATTAAAAGACAAATTGTGAAACCATCTGTAATTCTTCACCCGAAATGCATAATGTCTTTCTTTATCTGGCCAATAAGAATCTATTGGCTGAAGGTAAATAATGATTGTGCACAAGAGCTGTGTTTTGCTGCAATTAAAATAACCTTCAATTGATATTGACCATTAACATATTCGATCATTTCTAGACTTTTATGACATTGCAGTACAAACATTTCATAGCCTAAATCACCATATTTCATATCATTAAAGCCTTCATAAAAACGGCTACAATACTCGAAATTGATTTTATTCACAGCCATAAATGAGGGTAGGCGTTTCTCAGATTTTAGTAGGACAAATTTGTATAATTTGCTGCCGCACAGCGTGGCGTATTTTGAATATAATGACCTGTAGCAGCCACCGTGCAGATGATATCAATCATGGTGTTTGTGCCGTAGCGTGAGGTTGCCGCTGTCAAGAAGGGACTTTCACTACATGTCATTGCTGCTCCGTTATTGATGATAGGACATTTTAAATTAATAACCTGCACTGGAAGACACCCACCCCCAGCCACAGCGGTAGAACCAGCAGCTGCTGAGGCAGCTGAGCACCAAACAAATCTCCCATCAAGAAACCTGTATCCCCCCCCCCACTTCTCCTGCTCTCTTCAGCCCGGACTGAGCTCGTTATTAAGTGTCTATTTTCTTAACAAGAAAGTGAGCCTGTCCAATCTCTCTTTGCAATTCCAGGGGCTCACCACCTGAATCCTACAGCATCTTATTAAAGGAATGCTTGTGGCCTAATTATTGTTTCAGGAGAAAAAAGGTGCTCAAACAGTTGCAGGTAACTCTTAAAGGAACATTTGGGGAAAGGTGTTTATTTATTTTCTTTGCAAAAGTATTTAGAGAAGATTGATACCGCACGCTAAATATGAAGCTAAAACCAGCAGCCAATTAGCTTAGCTTAGCTTAGCATAAAGATTGGAAGCAGGGGAAAACAGCCAGCCTGGCTCTGTTCAAATATTCTTTAAAATAATCTGCATACCAACACCTGCCTGGCAGCTTCCCAGTGATGGCAAGACTCCAGGTTGTCTGTTTTCCCAGTCAAGAAACAGTCCGGCGTATCACCCCTGTAAACTTGTTGTTCTTACACTTGCACCCATTAAACAAATTGGATGTTAATTAGTGCTTTTAACAGTTGTTGGTAGAATACTTTGTACTTTTTGGACAGAGCCAGACTATCTGTATCCCCCCCTGCTTCCAGTCTTTATGCTAAGCTTTATCTTGAACAGTAATTAGGCCACAAACATTCCTTTAGTGCGGTCCTGTAGGATTCAGATTGTGAGCTCCTGGAAAAGCAAAGGGAGATATTAAGAGAACATATTCCCCTGGTTTGACGGGCGATTCTTTTACTAAATATGGCAGATAAATCATTTTCTTTGGACCTTCTATTCTTACAGAAAAGGGGGCTTTTGACAAAGTTGTATTTTTAAATATGGAATGTACGGGAGGAGCTCTATGTGAAGATGGTAATGTGTTACAAATGCAACTAATTGCACCATTTTTTTACCTCTTTTTTCAGGAACAAAGTGTGAGACTGAGATCAACGAGTGTGACTCCAGTCCCTGTCAGCACAATGGCATATGCTCTGACTTGCAAGGACGCCATGAATGCCAATGTCCTGCAGGTATGTTGGGCTACTGTCACAACTAGAGTCTTGTAATGACATTTAAGTGATTATCTGTGTTAGCTGTGGTAGCAGGCAGTGCTGCAGACCCTTTTAAGCTTGTATGCAGTGGACGTGGCCTTAGATCTTCCTCAGTCATCTCGGGGGTGAATTTACAAAGAATGGATTGCGGCCGCTGATAGCACCGTGAATTACTCATCATTTGCAACCGCTATCTGCCCCGTCTCGAAGTTGGTTTCACAAAAGATATTGTGCTAATGATATTACAGCGCAAACACGCCCATAAAGTTTTGCAGCTTAGTGCAATTTGACCTTTAAGAGAAAAATGTAAGCCCAGTATTTGGGAAAGGAAGGGAAGAAATAATGTGTTTATATATTAACCCTATTTTTCATACATTTTTTTCTCATGTATTTTCAAAATGACATGTAGCGAAGCTTTATTAATTTATTTTTCATGACACATCTGTGATTGCATCCTGTCACTGCATCCCAAAATAAACCAGTTTGAGCGGACGCCCCTTATAAATGCACTTCAGTTACCACCAACTCTCTGAAGACGCTAATTATTTGCCTGTAACTGCATGTGTGTAGGATTTGGCGTCATCTAGTGGTTCGGTTGCAGATTGTAAAAAACTGAGTAGCCCTCCGCTCACTCCTCCCTTTCCAAGGCTGTGGTAACGAGTCACAGAGTGCAAAACCGTAGTAACACCGTTCGCCCAACTCGGAGGTCATCCTTACCATAATAACACTACTTTGGGAGCAACGGAAGTCAGACGGCGGCTGGCGGCACCATGGTTTTGCAATTAACCTCAGTTTCACAAGCATTTCGGAAAACTACGGTGGCCTTCATGTAATGTAAAAACGTGAAATGCTCTCTCTAGAGCCAGTGTTTGGTTTGTCTGTTCTGGGCTACTGTAGAAACATGGCGGACCAACATGGCGGACAAACATGGCGGACCTGACTATATACGAAGGGCTCATTCTAAGCTAATGAAAACACAACGATTCTTAGTTTCAGGTGATTATACACTAATGAAAACATAGTTATGAATACTATATTCCATTTTTGCTAATAGATGCCCCAAAATGTTACACACTGTTCCTTTAAATACGTGCAAAATAGCACAGAGACGCAGTTTGGGGTGCATTTCACCATTTGCGTGTGCTTTGAGAATTACGTGGTTTCTTTTTGTCTGTCTTGTGCAGGTTTAGCGGCCGCAAAAAAGACACACAATCCTTTTGTGAATTCGCCCCTCAGTGTGCGCTGAAAACCAAAGGCGATTATCCGTTGCCAGCAGGGTCCCTAGACTGTGACGCATCCTGCCTCAGGTCGTCAGGCTAGAGAAGTCGGCATGATTCAATTCATCACATGAATCATATGTCTTACTTATATCCTGTTAACTATTCTTGGGTTCTCTTTGATGAAACTACAAGTACAAAAGGTATTACAAAAGGCCGTCCTCACTGTGATCACAGCGTGCTCCATTGTGCAGTACAGAGGCAACAAGAAGGGATCTTCATCCCATTATTCACAGTATCGGTTTACTTGGCCTGTGATGAACAGCTGAGGAAAAGCTCATCGCCAAAACTCAATAATGCAACCAAATTGTGCAAATACATTAATGGGAGTTTCATGATGTTATATTATGAATCTCCCATTAACATAATTTTCCTCTACGTAATTGCTTATTGTGCCTGACGGGCTGTGTCTGAATTTAAATCCACTGAGCGTAAACTCGCGGGAGCTCGTTGTTGCTGGAGGGACGCAGTTGGTGTGTCTGGCAGTTTGTGGGCACGGCGTCTTAGTGGCCAGATGAAGTTTTTCTCACAAGAATTTGCCGCTGTTATTTTTAGCCCTTGTCCTCAAAATGTTTTTAGCCTCTTTAGGGAAATGTAACATTGACGGTAATGAAACATTGTGTTTGTTCACTCTTGTTCAATTAAACATTAAAGGACAATACCAGTGTTAACGGGTCACAGAGTCCGTTCGCCTCATCAGCTGCTGAAGCAAGGCACATTAGAGTCAGTATTTGAGGTGACATTCAGAGTTGGCGTTGTATTTTCATCAGCTGATGAATTGTGTCAGCCCTTGAAGTGTCTAAGGTGCAACTCTCCGTAGTTTAAAAGATGGTGAATGATAGCTTGTTCGTCCATCCATTTCCTCCGCCAGCTTATCCTGCTCAGAGCTTCGAGGGCCTGGAGACTCCTCCAGTATGCATTGGGCGAGACGTAGGGCACACCCCGGACAGGTTGCCAGTCCATCTCAGGGCTAACACGCAGACAGAAAAACAAAGTCGTACCTACAGGGAATTCAGAGTTTCCAGTTGACTTAACTGGCATGTCTTTGAAGTTAGGGAGGAAACCTTTGCAGACACAAGGAGAAATTGCAAACTCTTTTAAAGGCCAGCAGGTTTGAACACAGCAGTGCACAATGCAATAATAACATAGAAACCTTATGTCAGAAGTGCTGGTAATGAAAAAGCTAACATTACTTTAAATGTTTAACCCTTTGAACTCTGCAGTAGAAATGTAATATCTTGGAGTATCCTCAAATGCTTCATACCCCTAAAACCTGTAAAACCCAAGCTGAAAGGTTACATTAGTCAATAAACCATAATAATTGAGAAAAGCGTTGAAATTTTGTCTTAAATAAAATAAAATACAAAAATCAGACTTGTTTTTTCATAAAATGTTACTAAATAAACACAAAACATATTGATCCAAAAGTTTTCTAAATGTAGAAACATGGACAACAATTTCCAAACACTCCATAAGTTATTTGAACTGTGCACATTTTTTTTGTTTTTGAGATATGCTCATTTTTATGGACAGATCAAGTGCAAAGGCGTTTTGATAGTTTTGTTACGTTATTGTTGTGTACAACGTGATGAGGCGAAAGAACAAAGTCTCATCTTTCTGCTGCAAAAAGAATGAATGCTCCCAACTATTATGGTTTTTATTTTAGATATTTAAACAGGATTGGGAGGTCTGTTTGTAAAGGGTTAAAGCTTAATCCTGCTTTATTAACAAATAGCAATTAACTAAGTAGGGGAAAAAAATTCACGAAGAGGGCTCTTTTCATATCAGCTTTGTTGGTGATCCTAATGCTCATTCTTTGATCAGCACTTAAAAAAAGAAAGAAAGATATATTTTGAATATGACCATTTATACAACTAAAGTATAGGTGTTTTTCTTTTTTAACTAATTAAATTGAGCTAATTTCCCATGAATACGCCAGATCTGTTGTGACTATCTTTTGTGCTTTTTGGGTGAGCGTCTATGTAGAAATCTGGCTGTGATGTTAGAGGAATGACGGGGTGGGCTGATGGCTATGTCATTGGGGTTATCGAGTGGGAACCTCCCATCACAGATGTCAAGTTGAATTAGACCCACGACACCCCAGAAAGCTCACCAGTTATCATGTACCGCCCCCGTTACACCTGCTCAGAGCACTGATCAGCACTGTCTCTATATTTAGGAACATGTTTCATAAATGTACCTACGATGACTGTGTTTGCGTTCTTACCGTTAACATCAACAGTAAGCCTAAAACGATTATACAGCGAGTAGGAAGTGTTGTTTGACCGCCGTGTTGACACTGATATTTGCTGTATCTCCTGTCTTAAACACGAGATGGATATCTCGTGCTTTGCACACAAGCTGGCGCCTTTTCTTTTCAGGCAGAGCCGTCGGTTGCTCTTTTCAGCTGCCTCTGAAGCAGCCTCCCGTAATCCCCGATCATAAATCCCTAACTCTCTAAGTAAACTGGTACTAGATGTGGCCACAGATCCATGGTAACAAAATTCCACGGGGCACACCCTGGTTTTCCAGCCTTGCTACTAAATCCCATCTGTTATCTCAGTAAAGCTAAGCCTCTTCCTCTCATATGCCTCATCTGCTGCATCTTCTCATGGCGAAGTGACTTCTACAATGTAAGAAAATAGTCTGGTGAGCGCCGGACCACAGTACTGAGCAAAGTCTTAAGACATGGGTGGAATTATAAATTGCTGGCCACTTTCTTTTTTTTCCAAGCCCTACCTGCCGCTGAATATATTACCAACTCAATACTGCATGTTTCCTTAACAACAGTGTGCATGGGTTAAGTCAAACTAATGCACAGTTCTCACTCTCCTAAAGCTTACAGAATTAATTTATGTTAGTTCATGGTCTAAAATGGTAAATTGATAGTTAATTAAACTTAGTTAATAGTTATTTTACTGTAAACAAACAATGAAATGATAAATGATAATGTTTAACAATAATTAGTAATGCTATAATTCATGTTATTTTGTCATTAGTTTGTGTAATATGAAAAAAATATTTTAAAATTTCTATATTGTCTCATAGACGATAGGAGAAGATAACGATTACATTCTGATTACATTAGTAAAGTATTTATTATCAGTTAATATATATATTATATTAAGTATTCATTAGTGATTACCAAGTGATTTTTAAACCTTTTAGAAATTGTTTGTAAAACATCTATAAATATTACATAGACAGATCGACCAGAAACCAATTATTAACCATTGACAAAGTTTTAACTATATATCTAAATCATGTTTATAGATGCTTTACAAATAATTTATTAACCATTTACCATTGTATTATAATCAAATATACAAACCAATTATTAACCATTAACAAAGTGATACAAATATCTGTCTATGTAATGTTTATAGATGTTTTACAAACAATTTCTTTAAGGTTTATAAATAATATCTTAATCATTATCACATTCTTATTTATTTATATATAGTATATAAAATGTTATAATGTGTGCAATAATAAACTGTTAAAATAACATCAATTATAGAATTACTAATGATTTGTAAACATTATTAATCAGCATTTTGTTGTTTGTTAACCGTAAAATAACTATCAACTAAGTTTAATTAACTATCAATTTACCATTTGTAAATGATGGTTATTATGAAGCTTTACCAATTCAACTATTGCTTCTGCCAAATGTATCCTCTCTGGGATCAAATCAGACATTTTTTCCAATTATACCACCTCAATAAGGGTTTTCCTTTAGGGATAAGACAAAGTGTCTGCTGTGATACTAACCAACCCTTTTTGTCATCCACAAATCTGATAATGGTTGCAGATGAGTATTAAAATCAAAAGAACAAGAAGAACAGGGATTAGATTAAAGATCAGGGGGAATAGAAGAAGCACAATAAGAAAGTTCACATATTCAAAGTCAAGTTAAGAATTAAATTTGACTGCATTTCATAATAGGGGCGATCCTCCAGTCGACCCACAATTGGCCCGATTCCGACCTTGTTTATTAGATCTATAGATGAGCTGACCTGATACAGTGACATTAATTAGAGATGGGTTTTGCGTCAGATCTAGTCATCGGTTCCATTAACTCTATTAAATCTTTACTTTCAGGTTTTCTTGGAAAGAATTGTGAACTTGACATAGATGCTTGTGCTCTACCCAACAACACATGTCCAACAAAGACTCAGTGTCTGGATCTCCCAGATCTCCTAGAATATACCTGCCGTGTTCCCTGCCCTCAAAACCTTCAAGTGAGTAAAAACATCTTCGTCTGTTTTAGGAGGGGTCGGCAGTATACAGTATGTCACATAGAATTAGTGTACATCATCTGAAAGCTGGGAACCTTCAGATTAATTTCAGATGCTCAGCACTGTGTAAAGTTGTTCTAGTCATAAATCAGAAATAAACTTGAATTAATTACTTAATTAATTAAAAAGCTCTAGTTTGTGGCTGTAAAGTTTCATGAGGCTGTCATTATCCCAGAGGATATTTCATACAGTGGGGTCAAGTTACCAAAAATGGTCTAACTAAATGAAGTGGCTACTATAGGGACTAACATCTTCACACTTGAATACAATTGGGCTCATTAGAATAGGCGAAAATAACACATTTGCACTGCATGCAAAAAACTGCGTAGTTTTTGCCCAAAACTGCATGTGATTATCATAAAGTGGGCATGTCTGTAAAGGCGGAGACTCGTCGGTACCCATAGAACCCATTTTCATTCACATATCTTGAGGTCAGAGGTCAAGGGACCCCTTTGAAAATGGCCATGACAGTTTTTCATCACCAAAATTTAACCTAAATTTGGAGCGTCATTCAGCCTCCTTCTTGACAAGCTAACATGACATGGTTGGTACCAATGGATACCTTAAGTCGTCTTCACTCTAGCTTTAAGACTGAGCCCGCTACAGCCTCATTAAAACAGTAATGTCGGTCACCGCCGATCCCGGACTATTTGTCCTCATCTGCGGTTCCGTTAAGTATTCCTCTTAAGTCCTATACATGTTTAAAGAGCTCCCAATCTTTTGTTTATTTCTCTTGAAGCAATTTCTATGTATTCTCTCCAATATTATCACAACAGGAGGGAACCATAACAAGCAAATTAATGAGGATGTTATGTGTAATTTTCTCCCCCATTTTATTTAGAGGGGTTTTGCTACTCTGTTTGATCTTTTTTTTCTGTCCCATAAGAACACAGGACTCGCATAGAAATCACCAGAAAAATCACATTGACATCTAACTGGGGGTGACGGTACATTATGAACGCATTTCCAAATGGATAGAGTGACACTTTGGCAACTTAATCAAACCACGATCAAAAACAAATGCAGAAAGCACCGTCTTTTATGGGTTAAAACACTTTAACTTTCATATGTTAAGTCAGAAAGTAGGAATACTCGCTGTTATTTATAGTATCTGCAAACTGTCACCACGAACTGAATTATAACATTGAGGACTTAAGTAAGAAGGTATCAAATATTAATGCAGTATCTTATTTATAAAATGTGGGATAATCCTTTGTTATACACGGGGATAGAAATAAGCATAAGTCCCACAGGAAGATTGACAGCAAATGCGATAATCCATAAACAGAGCAATCAGCTGGTGCTGAAGCTCTACAGTATGGTGGTTTACCCGGGAAAGAATGCTGTATTAAATTATTGACTAATGTGGGAGTTCACTGCTTTCTTGTGACTTTTATTGATACGTTTGAAATGTTGCTGTTTGAAACATACCCAAACCAATACACATGTGTAGATAAGTAACAGATTCTGACCTATGACCTGACTGTTAATAAGGGGTGGGGGGAAAAATCGATACACTATAGTCTCACGATATTTTGCATGGCATTATTGTATCGATACACGGACGAAGTGTTGATCTTTTGTTATATAAACTAGTAACCTCTTAACAATCCGCCAGCTGCTACTCTGTCTTTAAGAGGCTGTAGCGGCTCAGTCTTAAAGCTAGAGTGAAGATACTGGTATCATATGAAAACCTAAAGAGTCCATTGGTACCAACCATGTCATACTAGCCTGTCGGGAAGGAGGCTAAATAACGCTCCAAACTTAAGCTAAATTTGGCGAGGAAAACCTGTCATGACCATTTTCAAAGGGGTCCCTTGACCTCTGACCTCCAGATATGTGAATGAAAATGGGTTCTTTGGGTACCCACGAGTCTCCCCTTTACAGACATGCCCACTTTATGATAATCACATGCAGTTTGGGGCAAGTCATAGTCAAGTCAGCACACTGACACACTGACAGCTGTTGTTGCGTGTTGGGCTGCAGTTTGCCATGTTATGATTGGAGCATATTGTTTTATGCTAAATGCAGTACCTGTGAGGGTTTCTGGACAATATTTGTCATTGTTTTGTGTTCTTTATTTATTTTCCAATAATAAATATATACATACGTTAGCATAAAGCAAGCATATTTGCCCACTCCCATGTTGATAAGAGTATTAAATACTTGACAAATCTCCCTTTAAGGTACATTTTGAAAAGATAAAAAATGTGCGATCATGCGATTAATTATTTTAATCGATTGACAGCCCTACGTGTTAGATAAAACAGATGTTGACAAACTGCATAATTTGCAGTTGAAAAAAAGGTAATAAATCGCAATATATCTTATACTGTATATCGTACCTCTGGTGATTCCCACCCCTACTGTAAATACATAAAAACCTGGTTAGTAGCTATAGGGTTGACATATATATATACCCAGTATACTGTATGCTGCATATTTAAATCATTGAAGCACATTTTTATGTTCTATTTTGAATGTGGTTGCACAACCTCCAGGTTTTTTAAGCAGTCATGGTGGAAGAGGACAAAGCTGGAATTGTGTGATTGTTTGCTTTTGGCATGCAGAAGGCGAGCACATCTATAGGACTGAAACGGCCTCTGCCACCTGATGCGGATGAGTGCCACTGAAGATGTATGTTTTGAATGCGCGTTTTTTTCTTTCTTTTTTTTTTATTACATATAGATGAATCGACCCTCTGCATTTAAAAAAAAAAAGGTTTAAAAACCAGAGGAGCATCTTCAGATGACAGATGGAGATGATCACTCGCTGTGTAGAAAGCCTCGTGTTGGCCCCCTTACAGAAATGCCATGATGTCTGCATTATACACCTTCCCACAAGCCAGCTCTCCCTCAGCCCCTTTGTTTCCGCTCTAATATATATATATATATATACACACATACACATGTACCAGCGAGCAGGCGTATCTGTTTTGTTACAGAGAACTCTTGGGAGGTTTAGCCCTCGATGACCATTGATCTTGTCTCGTCAGACAGGATGTAGATGCTACGTGGAATACTGAGTGCACCCGGTATAAAGCATGGATCAGTATTCATGAGTGTGTCATGTGGCTGTAATGAAGCTCATTTTCAGGCAGCCAAGAGCAAGAAATGATTAGGGGTTGCGTTGTAAAATAATGGTTATATTTTTGACCAGGCTCAGTCCAATCTAAAATATTACCAGACAAGATGAAGCGATTTCCCTTTTGCACACAAAGCAGCATATTTCTTTGCTCTGTCTTTAATCAGACAGAGCGTACATCTAACGGCTCTGTCTTCTATCAACAGCCGTGTGCCAACGGAGGACGCTGTGTGCTGAATGACGCCAGTAGCTACACCTGTATCTGCGCACCCGGTTGGTCCGGTCAGAACTGCCGTATAAATGTCAATGATTGTGTTCGACATTGGTGTCAAAATGGAGCCACTTGTGTGGACGAGATTGACGGTTACAGGTGAGTGTTCAACTCTTGATTGTCTTCGGGCCATTCGGGCACCAGAATGTCAATGATTGTAAAAAGCCGTGACATTTGCTGTTCTCTTCCTCCGGGGCTGAAAGTGTTCCTCTACCTCTATATACAGTATTAAGGAATTCTCTTTAATCTGTTGCTAGCTGCCTTTGTCCCAGAGGATACACGGGCGTCTACTGTGAAGAGGACATTGATTACTGTGTTGGCCATCGCTGCTCCGAACACGGTGTTTGCCTGGACCAGCAGTATAATTTCACCTGCCGCTGCGTGCTCGGATTTGAAGGGTCGCTCTGTGAACTGGAAACAAATGAGTGCAACAGCTTCCCCTGCGCAAGCGGCGCCACCTGTGTGGACCTAATCAGTGATTATCGGTGCCACTGTCCCCCCGGGTTTGAGGGTATGAGACCATCTGATGCGAATGTGTGAGCCTATTTGCAGCCATTAGTGTGGCCAGCCACAGAGATATCAGGCTCTGGTGTTTGAAATATGCAGCATTCACACAGAAAGTTCATCAGAATTTGCTCGGAATCATTGAACATTGGGTGCAGTTTTCACATTGAAATCTGATAGGTAGCAGTGATGAAGGCATATGATGGAAATAGATGGAAAATTGGAATTACTTTACATAGAATTGATTGAAATTCAGACATATATTGTAGCAGTAGTGTGAATGAAAAACAGTTTCTTAATTGTCAAAATGCGTTTTGATAGTATTGGGAAGGCAATCTCCTTGTGTAAATCATTACGCGTTAGAACAAGATTTATAGTGACGTAAAAATCGTGTGTTTGCCCCTTTTCATTGCAGTAATGAATGTAGGAGAAATACGATTCACTTGAGTTATTTAGAATGTAACCGCATGCAAAAGCTTGTAGCTTGAAGGTGTGCGTTCATTCATCAGTGTTCTACTGATATACTGATATTTATAGAACATCTGTGCCATGTTAACCAGATGCTTTTAAGGCAAAATTACTCAGTTAAAGTTACCTGTTACAATGTGTTATTTATGCTAAAGCTGCAGTAGGTAGAATATGATTAAAAAAGTTATTTATATAAAACGGTCACTATATCCTGACAGTAGTGCATGAGACAGGTAATCTGAAAAAATCATGTGCCTCTGTGTCCTCCGGTGCTCCTAATGGCATCTGCAAGATTTCACAGACCGGAGGAAAACAACCAATCAGAGCTGATCTGGAGCCTGCTGTCTCTGAGAAGCTGTCAATCACTCGCGAACTCCGATCAAACGGTCAAACTAGGCAGCGCTGATCAAATATGAATTAATATTCTGTTACTGTAATGCTTATATCTCTCCTCATATGTTTTCAGAAACATCTTGTAGTGTACTGTTTGCCTAGTTTGACCGTTTGATCAGAGTTTGTGATTGATTGACAGCTGCCTCCATTCAATGAATAGCCAATAGGAACGCTCTCTCTCTGAAATGACCTGTGATTGGCCAAAGTCTCCCGTCAGAGGTTAGAGTTTTTAAAGCCTGAAAACAGAGCCATGAGGAGGTGCAGAAGTCTAGTTATCTCTCAGAACAATTGAATTATAATATGCTGAAAGGTTATTATGGAATTTTTGCCCAATGATGCCAGAAATATTCTGCCTACTGAAGCTTTAAAACGTGCATATTCAACACTGTAAAAATGTCCCTTTCATATTATCTAATTATGCCAAAGCCAAAAGCGTGAGTTAGATAATGTACATTTAAAATAGTCTGTCTATTTCTTAGACATTTGGCATAATGTGGACTGTTAATAATCTTGGCCACATGTGGTGAAAATGTCTAAATTAGACAGTGGTGCAGTAATGTGTAAGCAGTTAAATGAATTATTATTGGCCGGCATAGAACGATCTGGCTCGGTATCACAGAGTGTGCATTACAAAGTGTGTCTTGTACAATATATTTAGGCTGGAGGTACAGTCAGCAGCTCCCTTAATTATGTGAGCATCTTACAGTACATGATTAACGGAGCTCTCGCCAGCGTGTGGGGTCGTGATGGCAAAAATTACAATTACCTTTGGTGTGGACAGCAGTGCAGGTAGGGGCTGTTTATTCTCTATGAGCTCTGCGGCTCACAGAGAACTAAGAGGTCTGAAATATCGCCAGGGGCCAGGCCTAGTGGAGCATTAAATTTGTCAGTAAAATCTGGAATCAATTCGTATCTAACTCTTGCCCAGAGGATAATAAAATTGAGGTTACATCATTTCTGCAAACATACAAGCTGCGACGTGCTGAACACATAATCATTCAATCACATTTTGAGCCAGCCGAATCAGAGGCAATCAGCTGCCTCGTGAAATAAAACCCTGTCACCAATAAACCAGGTGCCGCTCATTGTAGGGAAAATAAACCGAAATGTGTACTGCATATGTTCTGAATGCATTTAGAATTATTATTCACATACCAGAGCTTCAGTAATCGTGAAACGTCCGCAGCGACAGCAAAACCTGTTAGTATAAAGACATTCTAAACTGTGACATTAAATAGTTGTTTCTGTCCTTATCCTGCAGGAAGGAGCTGCTCTGAGAATGTAAATGACTGCTGGTCGCTGCCTTGTCTAAACGGAGGCTCGTGCATGGATCTGATAAATGACTACATTTGTCATTGTCCTCTTGGTAAGTACCAACTACTTGTGTATTATTGAGCAGGTTTACAAAAATATCATGCTATTAATTTTCTGTGTACTGTATCTCGGGAATAACGGAAAAACGTGGAGAGTTTATTTCTCATGCATTTACATGCAAACTTGTTTCCTTTGATCATTTTTCAATTTTTGTTTAAGGTGTGCTTGCAAAGATAGCAAAGACAGGAATTATCAGGTACACACGTTTGAATGCAGGCAAGAAAACCATTTAAATGAGCATCTAAAAAGGCTCTACACAAAGCAAATTAATGTAATAAATCTGTGTAATGGGTTAAGGTTTGCAAAAAAAAAAAGTTTTCACGTTTTATTTTTTACAATCAAGGTTAAATTTGACGTCGGTAGACCTGTAAACTGTTTTCTATCTTGCTAAAAAATGA
The DNA here is from genome assembly GCA_916701645.2 of Sebastolobus alascanus. NCBI lineage: Eukaryota > Metazoa > Chordata > Actinopteri > Perciformes > Sebastidae > Sebastolobus > Sebastolobus alascanus. Next base: position 1,213,140 of record CAKAOJ020000248.1, on the reverse strand, counting down.
ATGCATGTAAACATGACCTCCCTATTTAGACTGAAATTTAGTTTTCACCATCGTCCTTTAATCAAGTAACATTGTGTATTACACATTTCTGTATGTCAGACATTTTATAACACGTGTTCCAGAAAGGATCCATAATCACTCCATAATAGAGGGGAGGCATTGCGTTCCTCAGTGTGTGGCTGATTTTACTGTGCCCTCTGGTAATAAAATACTTAATCACTACTTGATTGCACAAGTCAGAATGTCACAGTCCAATGTCACATTCAACAGTAAACAGCCACGATCCACAGAACAGGATTTACAGACAAATATTTGACAGATAAAATCCACAAAACATAGGTGACCGGACACAAAATAGCCTGCACTCTGGCATCGGGCAATGGGTCTGTTTTGCTAAAGTATTTTCTCAATATATTCCACAAAAGCAGACGTTATGCTGGATGGTTTTCATTTGTATTCTTTTGAAAGTCTGCCCTCATTCTTAAGTTGTTTGAATTTGATGCAGTGAAGCAATATCACTGCTGTTTTGTTGTCATCTTGTTTTAGATCTTTGTGCCTTTCCCTCAGCCAAATGTGCCTCTATTTCACTGCACAATAAATCACCTCAAATGTGGGTGAAGTCATTAAGACATTTACTGCCTCGAAACATGTGTAGCGCCTGTTACATGGTGTGTTTTTATGACATAATGGACACGGCCAATGCACCATTGTACATAATCTGCTCTTATTATTTTTTCTGCCCTTTGCTCAAATTAGATTTGGGCAAGAACAGAACACCAATGTGTCAGTAAAGCTTCCATTACTGTTTTTATTTCATTGGAAGATTTATAGACAGGTGTTTCTGATCATAGAAATTCAATTAGATAAATGGTGTGTCGGGTTTGCTTGCTTCTCCCTACAAAAACACACACAAAGAATCAGATCAGTGTCTTCCAACTACAGTGCAGTATGTCTGTGTTGTCCAGCTGAACTTTGATTATTGTAGAATTTGTTTCAGTTATTATTGTGACTAAAGCTCTCAGGGACACTTCGGCCAAGGTTGCACAATCCTCTACATTTGTTGTTTTGGTGAGAGAAAATACAAATCTGCACCTGGATCTGCATCAAAACACACATAGCGACAGGCGATCATGCTAATTAGTTGATGGCAGTCATGGTTTTTGGAAAATGTCTAAATCCTGCCACTGAGTCAGACTCCAGCCGACCACAAAGTCAGCACCATTTAAATTCATAATGTCGCTGTCGTGCCACTTACAGTGACCAAAAATGTGCAGCACGACTGACAATGCGCATGTCATCTAAGCTTGGTTAAAGTAGCTGACACATTCAGCAACTATGATATTTTATTCAGGTCTACACCTGACTTCGTCACCTGACTTCGGCTCATCCAAATAATTTATGTACCAATTTAAATTCAGGAGGAATGGTTGAGAAACAGTTTAGCAAACATTTGATGCAGATTTTTCTTAAACTGGGTAATCCAGGGAAAAATTGTAGTTGGTTTGCGGTGGTGCTTCATAAATGGACGCATGGATGCATTATTAGATTTTCACCAGAACTGAAAACTAATGACTCTTCCCTTGGAACCCTCACTAGACTTTACACCAAATGTCAGTGAATTCTGTTTAGTATTTACCCTACGAACCTACACACATACCAACAAAGAAGGCCAGAGACATGAGCTATTTGGTCACCCGATTTGACTGTTATCATGCCATTATCGGTCGCTATAAGCACCATAGAAGTGGTTCAATCGGGGCCTACCATGTTGTAAATGCAACAAAAAACGAAACTTAAAAGTAACACGTTCTAATGCTGTGTTCACACTGCGAGCGACACACTAACAGGCTACAAGTCATTTTCAATGGAAGCCGGTGACATGAAGCTACAAACCGACGCCCGGCACTTGTTCCTGCGTGACAGGCATGGCGCGCTACAAATAATGTTGAGCTGGTCTCAACTTTTTTCAGCGCTCCAATGACGCGGTGAAGCGTCAACCAATCATATGTTTTTGCTTCACCCTGTTCCGTTCCTTCTACAAATATGCCGTTAGCCAGTTCCCAGTGCTATTTATCGACATAACTACATCAAGGAGCGCTTGAGCAACAAGCGCTAACGATGTAGCTGGCCACGCTTGGTCGTGTTGTTGCTTCTGATGCTCGTAGTGTGAACATAGCTTAACACGTTGTAAAACTGAATGAAATGTTACATTTTGAACACAAACAAAAAGGCTTCTTTAGGTTTAGGCAACAAAACCACTTAGTTAAGTTTCGGGAAAAACGTCGTGTTTTGGCTTCAAATAATTACGTTTCAAACTTGAAAGGGAAACTTTACGCTTGTGAACACAAAGACAACTACACGCTGTTGGTTTCACATGGGATGCGAACCCCAGTCTCTCCCCCAGACCTCCACCCTATCTGGAGTTTCACGCTGTCTATACCACAGCTACTGACTTCCGCTTCTGCTCCTGTCATAATTACTACAGTCGCTAGAGGTCGTGTTCTTTTATACCTTCTTTCTGTGATCTACCATGTGAGTAGATGATAAAACTTACTATTGGGTGTAGTAGAACCCGATTGGCCCACATCTATGGTACTCGTAGCGACTGATAACGCCTATGTAAAAGCCTGTCAGCTTTGGTGGAGGTAATGAACTACACAAGCTAAATCCAGGTTTCATAATTGTACATTAGTATGTTGGTCTCATTTATTATTATTTATTAAAACCCACTTAGAAGTAACAACTGGATTTGGTGATTTCTATCCAAGAACATGATTTTCAGTTTTTCAGCTCAGTGAAGCGTCCAGAACGTTGGCGATGAGCGATGACTAAATGTGCTGATGAACAGCAGTTCTCCGAGCCAAGGAGTAGTTATGACCCGCGGCTGTTATCATTAACCACTGAACGTGGGTACACAAGGACTTGGCTTTAACGTATTCAACAATACATCACAGTATGTGTCTTGTTACTGCTGCACGTTTTGTGATGGAGTGAAAAACACTTTGTGCCTTTGTTTCTGCAGCAGAGTTTGTCTGAGCCGCTAGTCGCTGTCAGATAGAATGGGGAGTCCCATTTGGAGATGGTGACACCGTAAATGTGACATTCCTTCATGCAACATTAACTTCAGAGTGAATTGCATGCACAATTGGTTATTAAACACTTCTGAAACACTCTGTTGGAGGCAATAGCTGTCCATTAACTAGTCAAGGCAATACATAATATGATGAGAAAAGGGTAGCTGGAAGGTCATCAAACATCCAGATAGATGTGTTGATGTAAAGGACGCGACTCTGGAAACACAATGTAAAGAAAGTGGAGACTGCTTACAACAGGAAGCACCTAATCTAATACAGCTGCTGTCCTGTGGGTGTATTCTAGTCTTGATAAAAAAGGGATTTGCATTAGGATGGGATGTTTGAAATATTTCAATCCTTTGCCAGTGAGTGAGACCTACTTTTGCAGACACCGACTGCACATTTAGATTAACGCAACGGAGATATGGGTTCATTCTTCCTGTTTAGATGCTTCTGGTTCAAAGAGGTTTTTGGTTAGCGTGAGTATGAAATTTAGAACATTTTACTGCTAAAACTGAAATATTCTGTGTCTCCATAAAATGAATCTCCCGGCCTTTGTGAATGTAACAATTAAATGCACATTGTTTTTACCCACGTTACCTAATGGCCACGGGTTGAACAGTGTGGAAAAAAACACTGATCTGTTTTAGGATTCTCCCTTTGAGTTCTCTTTATTTGTACAAACACGTGTAATGAGTATCAGTCACACCATCTGCCTGTGCTTTATTTACAACAATAGATATTGACATGGGTGTCTATCAGTGGCATGCAGACGTGCATTTGGTGGGGCAGATAAATGTGATATAGATCAGTTTGGTAGGGTGGGTCTCTGTCAATGATTCACTCAATTAGCATACTGCATAGCAGGTAGATTGCAAGGGGAGGAATCAATACCCCCATTAATGCGCTAAAGAAAAGGTGTCCACACCTAATAAAACATACAGCCACATATATTTTGTGTTTCGTAATGTGTGTGTGTTGTTTTATGAATTAAGACCTTATTGGTTTGATAAAGGTTTGGTTGAATTTTCCTTCTCCATTGTTAACCCGAATTTTCATTGCAGGGTTCAAGGGGAAAGACTGCTCCGTTGATATTGACCTTTGCTCATTTGGACTGTGCAGTGAACATACATTAATATGCGCCGAGACCAAGGATGGACAGAATGTCTCTTGCACGTGTGAAAGAGGTGAGCAAAACCTGTAACGGACCTTTAATATTAATCATGCAGGTATGTTAACAGGTGGAAAATCCTGCATTTTCTCATGCCTCAAGGTCACTTTACTAACAGGAGTATGTGGCTGTGCAGTAAATACTGCAGCTTGAGGTAAGGTTTAGCTGTCTGTAGATCAAAAATGATATCCAATTTTTCTGTTTTCAGAGGTTCTCAACCTGGGGTACGGCCAAATATCACAGGGGGGTGAGCCGGTCAGGATTTGTCTGCTCTGAGGTTGTCAAAATTAGATTTGCTCATGTATAACTAAAATCATAAATACACACTTACCGGATAATTAATACAAAAGTCTGTATATAAAACTATTTAAAAATGTATTTTTTTGCTACTTGGTACCAAACTCTAACAAAATATTCTGCTTCAATCCATATTTGTTGGCGTTAAGCCTTTCAAAACCAACATTTTCACTGCAGTCAAAAGCATATTTGCTCTCCCGCTTGACGCACACAAAGGGAGGCCTACACCTGTATTAACGGAGCGCTCCAGCAGCAATCTAGCAACACCATGAATTACATTTACTTAACCACAAAAACGAAAAAAAATCTATTTTGGAGTATTTCGCTATTATAGTAAATTAATTAAAGTGGGGGATGGCGGAATGTTTTTGGCATCATTTGGCAAAAATTCCATAATAAACTTTCAGCATATTGTAATTCAAGTGTTCTGAGAGAAAACTATACTTCTGCACCTCCTCATGGCTCCGTTTTCAGGCTTTAAAAAATCTAGCCCGTGACGGGAGACTTTGGCCAATCAAAGATCTTTTCAGAGAGAGAGCGTTCCTATTGGCTGTTCATTCAGCAGAGGCAGCTTTCAATCATTCATGAACTCTGATCAAACGGTCAAACTAGGCAGCGCTGATCAAATATGAATCAATATTCTGTTACTCTAATGCCTATTTCTCACCTCAATGTTTCCAGAAACATCTTGTAGTGTACTGTTTAGCTGTAGAATGAGAACGTTTGCTCCGGCTGGTGGGCGGTGCTTGGTATTTCCTCAACTGCTCAGCTTTTCTTAGATACAAGTAGGAGGGCTTCAAGGAAAATACATTGGGAACCACTGATCATGCATCAAAAAAAAAATAGTCCCACAACTGGTGCATAACGTTTTAAACACCTTCATAATCATCGGATAATGTCATGCTGATTCACACAGATTAATTTGACAGCTCCTGCAGAAAAAGAAAACAATTTTGTTTGTATGTCAGTCAAGTCCCGCTGATTCCCCTCCATGAGGATGACAGTGTTATCACAGCAGTAGCTGCCAGCAGTGACAGGGATAACACAGAGGAAGAGGCTTGACCTGTTAGATACTCTGAGGCTTGCCAGGGGTAACCAGGCTTCACACTCTTGCAAGTCAAGGATGTATGTGCAGTAAGTGACAGAGTGCCGTTGAAGTAGTGTGTGTGTACACGCACAGGAAAATCATGCAGCTTATTCCTGGATACAGTTACGGTACTTGAAATGAAAACAGTTTTTTCTTGCCAAACCAATCATAATTCAGTCGAGACTACTCCACACCGGCACTGCTATCTCTTTCTCGAATGAATGGCTATTACATAGAAGTTCATGTAACCCAATCAATAACCCTAACTTCATTACTCCTGTTGCACTTATGCTCGGCGGATGTCAAAGTGAAGGATTGTGAGTGATTTCTTATGTAAATGAAAGCAACCTGCGGCGAGCTGCTCTCCCCAGATCACTTCTCAAGGGCAAACTGCGAGATGCTGTCTTGTCTAGATGTTTCAGGTCGGCAGTCTTGGCATCCATATTATCTGATGCTTGCCAACCTAATGTGTTGCAAAACATGTTACTCATACCCTCCCTCGCTATACTGTATATCCCACGCTGTCAACTTTTTGACCTGCTATTTAGTACTCAGACTAAATCCTATCCTTAAACTGAGAAAGTTGTATGAACACACAATGGTGGATTTTGCTTGTATGATTTTGCATCTGTATTAATTGTGCAAAAAAAAAAAAAAGGAAAATACAGTACTGGCTTGTTATGAAGGTTGCTGGAGATTCTTCCCAGATTTTTAAGTTGTTAAACTCTCTTGAAGAGCAGATTTGCAGGGCAATAATTGTGTTTTTACGAGCAAAAACATTGTTTTTGACAGCTTTTTGTTTTGCATTAGCATTTATTTCAAAGGAACATCTTTTCAGTTATTTTTGCCATCAAATTTTTTGAGCTCCAAAAGCTGTTGTTTCATCAAAAGCCCCACTTGGCATGAGACGGTTTTTGTCATACCGCAGGTTTTCGCAATGCAGCAGCTGTTTGTTGTTGTTTTATACAACCCTACAGTATTGTTTTGGAGGGAAAACTGCTTATTCATTTTTCCACATTCCTATTTGTGAAGAGCATCTTAGGACCCTTATGCTCTGTTTAGTTCTTGGCTGACTGTGAAACACATAACAAGTACTCGATGGTAGATACGTGTGAGGTTAACCCACAAACAGCCTGTGTAGCAGCGGCAATAATGTGCCTTAAACACTGACTTGTTTCTTCTGTTTAATTGCCTGTGTGTGTGTGCGTGCGTTTACACATGTGCACTGATGCGTGTTATTTGTTTCATGTGGTTCCCTTTGTGTATAGATTGAATTTGATCTTAAAAATCACTGGATTTGTCTTGTTTAATGTAATAAATCAGAAGGGCAATGACTGGCTCTTATTAAACATGATTAAATGATCCAGTGAGCTGAGTCTGCATATGCCCAGCAAGCTCTTTGAATCAATACACGCTTTGAAACCCAGCTTTTGTTTGTGAAAACAAAGTCATGCTGATCCTAATTGGCTGAGGAATTAAACCAGGCAAAAAGGATTCCAATAACGGTGTTTTTCTTTGTTTTTTTACATATGCTGCAGGGTTTGAAGGGTCATTCTGTGAAGTAAATCTCAACGAGTGCAAGTCAGAGCCCTGCCAGAACGGTGGTATTTGTGTGGACGGCATTGACCTGTATCAGTGCTTCTGCTCAGAGGGTAAGTTGCAATGCAATTAGATCCCCCGAATAGTTGAGACAATACGATTATGTGGCTAATTCAGACCTTTGTTAGTGTGCAACCAACCAGTTTCAGTCCCGGAGTTATGACCCTTGGCTTAAATGAATGAATGCCATTCAGAAACACTTTTACACTCATTCTTTCTCCATTTTCTTATTTGGCGGTCTATTTGTTATTCCGGTGGATAAATGGATATAAACGGAGATGAAAAGACATTGAGTTATTTCCACTCAAATCTACAAGCAAGGCCATTTTCCATTTGGTGCTGATGTTCAACAACCATACATGGAAAAAATCATCTTCTAAAAGTATCCAGGAAACAAACGCAGCTACAACTCATTTCACTTTTAGTGACTAGGTATATAAATCCTAGATAAACTGAATAGTCTGTACAAACTTCATCACATTTCTTGTTGCAGTTTATTTTCAGGTTTGAGCACCAGTACCAATTTCCACTTCTCTGATGGGACCAATATTTGCAGTAAAAATGATTAGGGTAGCCTACTTTGTCCCAATGACTGTCTACAGTCTCAAATGGTTTAAAATAAATAGAAAGAATAGGGCCAGTTGCCTAATTATGAAGTTTGTTCATATCTATTTTATTTTTTTTAATCAAAAAGTAATATCTTTCCTCTCAGATCTTCATGATAATGGACTATGTGACTAATCAATTCAACAACCAAAGCAATTACTTTAAAGGAACAGTGTGTAACATCTCGGGGGATCTATTAGCAGAAATGGAAAATAATATATTCATAACTGTGTTTTCATTAGTGTATAATCACCTGAAACAAATAATTTTTTTGTTTTCGTTACCTTAGAATGAGCCCTTCATATCTACATAGGGATCGGGTCCTCTCCACGGAGTCCGCCATGTTTCTACAGTAGTCCAGAATGGACAAACCAAACTCTGGCTCTAGAGAGAGACTTTCACGCTTTTACGTTACCTGAAGGCCACCGTAGTTCTCCGACAGGCTTGTGAAACTGCGGTAACGTGATCCGCAGAGCGCAAAACCGTGGTACCGCCAGCCGCCGTCTGACTTCCGTTGCTCCTAAAGTAGTGTTATTATGGTAAGGATGGCCTCTGAGCGAGGCGAACGACATTAACACGGTTTTGCACTCGGCAGCTCACGTAACCGCAGTCTTGGAAAGGGAGGAGTGAGTGGAGGGGTACTCCGTTGGTTGCAATCTGCAACCACACCACTAGATGCCTCCAAATCCTACACACTGTCCCTTTTAGCATTATCAACTCAAGAACTCATTAATGCAGAAAATGGATTTGAAACCTCCTCAAACTCGCCTGCTAAAAAAATGTCTCCTCAGTATATCTGAACAATCAAAAAACAAAACATTCAACATTAACAAATTATCGCTACCAACCGAAGAGACTACTGCTTGCACATTACATTCCTTACAGGCTATTTCTTATCTGCAGACTCAGTTTGGTGCAATATGTCCTGAAAAGAATCAAAGATAACTATTCAACCATTTTTGCACAACTGGAAGAGATTCTCGGTCCTTATCATCTTTTTCGCCCTCGATGTGATGATGTTTATCTTAACACCTGTACAGCCATGTGCCATAGAAGGTTGAGAGTTAACAGAAATGTGTCCTAACTGAACCCAACAGGCGTTTTTTCTGATTAGCACACCTTGAGCCAAAGAGCGGGGACTTATCAGTGAACTCCGTTGTTGTGTTTGCTTGGAATGAAATCCTGTATACTCTCAACAAGAGGTGTTTTGTTCAACATATGATGTTGATTGCTACCTTTTATTCATGATGATTACACATTTTCTCACATCTCCTGGCTTTCAGTTCAGTACCCATAAGGTTAACAAATATTTGCTTTGAATTTCTCCGATACCATAAAATCATTCCACCAGAAATTGTCGCCCGCATCATTGGAGTAAGAAGGAGTAAATCTCGGTTATTTTTCCAATAATTTCTTGGTCCAGTTGACATCTTACCTGGGAGACATACCTCTGATTAAACCTTGATTGCGGGTGAAGCCTGTTATGCATTTTTAATGAAGTCAGGATAATTGTCAAATTTTATGACATGGAGAGAGGTGGAAATTGGTTCCATGGTCAGTTTGAGAAATGATGAGAATTTGACCTGCACTGATGGTGCAGATAGCCAAGCATTAGTCATGGGCCTCCTGTAGCTGCAGTGTGTGACAGTGCTAATGATAGTCATTTTGTAGCGTGACCATGCGATGGAATATATTTATGGGGGACTAAAATGTCAGAAATTGGCAGCACTCACTTTTACTTTATGACTTTAACCTTTTATTTTTTAAAATACCAAATATGCTGATATAACTTAGCCATGGAAAAAAAATGTCACACATAACATGACAAAAAATATATAATTTATTTCCTCAAATACAGACTGTGGTGCAATCTACCCTCCATATATACTTGTTTACTTGTGATGAGCTTGCGTTGAAAAGTCATGTAAAATTTCACAACGGCAATAAATTGCTTTTTGGCGTATTAGTATCTTTACATATCTGATGTTTACTGATATTAACTGATGAGGTTTCTCTTTTTCTCTTCACACCAGGGTTCGGGGGGTTAAACTGTGAAATCAACTATGATGAATGTGTCCACGGATACTGCGCCAATAATTCCACATGTATTGACCTGGTTGCAGACTATGAGTGCATCTGTCCTTCGGGCTTTGCTGGTGAGTTATCTATGTCATCGTAGTTTACATTTTAATGAATATAGTGCAGATTGATGACTCTTCACTACTGATAACCATCATAGTGGTCCCATTGTCTAATGTTAGGGCTCATTCAACAGTTTCAGAACGACTGCAGCTGATAAAAGATAGAAAGATAAATTAGTTTCTCCTTCTGTAGAAACTGAATATAGGATAAAGTATTTATCCAAAGATGATATATTGGTTACAAAAATCTATAACTTACATATACAGTAATACTGATTGAAGTTGACAAAATGCAACATTACTAACATGTTCATTTTGTCTCTAGTTTTATATTTGGTATGGTATGAATCAGAGGTGTGGACTCGAGTCACATGACTTGGACTCGAGTCACGAATTTGATGACTTTAGACTGACTTGGCAAAATAAAAAAAAAAGACTTGCAACTCCACTTGGACTTTAACACCAGTGACTCGTGACTTCACCTGGACTTGAGCCTTTTGAGTTGAAAATACCTGATACCTTCCCCCAAAGCCCAAGATTAAAAAGTATCTTATTTGAAAAGTGCGTGCACAAAGACGGATCAACCGGTTCCGGAGGACCCAATCTGACATCATCCAATCAAGTTGCAGGAGAAAATCATGAAGAACTAACGTTACGTTACTGAGCGCTCTGTTGTTAAAATGGCATTACATTTGGTGAAGAGCGCATTATGACTATGTGTAAGACTCGAAACTCAAAGTTTAGGACTTGGGACTTGACTCAGGCTTCCCTGTCTTGACTTGGGACTTGAATTTGGACTCGCCTGTCTTGAATTTGGACTTGTCAGTCTTGACTTGGGACTTGATTCGGGACTTGTCAGTCTTGACTTGGGACTTGACTCGAGACTTGCCTATCTTGACTTGGGACTTGTCAGTCTTGATTCGAGACTTGTCAGTCTTGACTTGGGACTTGATTCGGGGCTTGTCAGTCTTGACTTGGGACTTGATTCAGGACTTGCCTGTCTTGACTTGGAACTTGACTCGGGACTTGTTAGTCTTGACTTGGGACTTGATTCGGGCCTTGTCAGTCTTGACTTGGGACTTGAATTGGGACTTGCGTGTTTTGACTTGGGACTTGACTCAGGACTTGCCTGTCTTGACTTGGGACTTGTCAGTCTTGACTTGGGACTTGATTCGGGATTTGTCAGTCTTGACTTGGGACTTGACTCGGGACTTGAGTGCAAGACTTGGGACTTCACTCGGTACTTGAGTGCAAAGACTTGAGACTTGTGACTTGCAAAACAATGCCTTGTTCCCCCCTCTGGTATGAATAGCACCTTTGTTGTATCCATCACTCCCATACTGTATGTTTGCTGAGCAGTAGTAGTATAAAGGGACTTTTATTCGTATTTTTGTACTGCAGGCAGAAAACTAGACTCAATAAATTGTGTGCGCCTTTGGCTGTGGGGAGAAACTGCAGTAGCACAAAGACATGGCAGTTATACTGTAGTATCACCCCGACTGGCTCCATTACCGAACACACACATCACGCTGGTTCATCACGTTAATGGTTGTCACTCTCTGCAGTCAAACTCATTTGTAGGACAGGATATTGAGATGTGTCGTTATGTTTTGTGATGTGCTCTTTCTTCTTCTTGTGTGTACATTTTTATAGCGCTCAATTAACAATCTTTATTTACCTCTCAGGTAAGAATTGCTCCACATCTGTCTCCACATGTGCATCAGATGTTGAGTTCTGCAGAAATGGAGGAACCTGCTCCTACAACTCAGCTGGGGAAATGCAATGTATTTGCCCTCCAGGTATGAACGCACATTTATACAGTCGATTAGTGATGGATTTTGTAAGCTCAAGTCTTGTTTTGATATAAGAATCAAGCTTGGCGTTTGCTCTTAGTCAACAGTAATTCCATGTAGATTTGTAGACATGCAATAGCAATCTAACATGCAATGCTATATAATCACTATAACCACAGTGTGTCTTGTGCTCTTCTTGGTTTCTTCTACATCAATCCCTCTCTTTTAAATTCAGCCCTTAATGCATGTGAAAATGTATCAGTGTTGTTGATTACTGTGCTGGTATCACCAAAACAGCTTTTACCTCTAAGTGAATACCATTAGAAAGCATGTGTACAAATCCACAAATTAGTTACAATTGCCGAAAAAAACACCAAACAGTTTATTTCTTTGTGTACCGTTGCTGAAATCCCTCCTTGGTTTTAGTGCTTCAGGCTCTGGCTGGATAGAATTTGTAAATCGGCAGGGAGGAAAAACACTGGCAACGACAGCGTTACGTGAAATCACAACCCGCGATGTCTGCCAGACGTGGGAAGTCAGGAGGATACTGTACATAGCTCCGCACATCAATCACTTCTTTGATCCCACCTCTTACAGGATACCATGGCAATGAATGCTCCTCATCTGTGAACCAATGCGTGTCAAATCCTTGCGACCCTGAGGGGACTCTCCTCTGTGAAGAGCTGGCAAATACTTATAGATGTGTGTGTCAACATGGGTACTCCGGGCCGCACTGCAAAACACCCGTAAACCACTGCGTTGATGGCCTGTGTCAACACGGTTCAGCGTGCGTGGATCCATCAAGAGGGTTCAAGTGTGATTGTTTACCAGGTAGGTTCACCATCCAGCGGCGGCTCGTCTCAAATGGAGACAATTCCTGAATGAATGATACACGTATATGGCAGACACGCTCCCAGTTTGATGCTTTCGCTTGTTCAGTTTCCTCCTCTGTGGGAGTCTAATCTCTTTGGCCTTAAGCAACAACACGTAACAGCCTTATGAAATGTGTAAGTCAGGGCTCAGTTCATCAGGTTGTGAGCTGACTTCAAAGCACTGAGGATGCTTTGATTGTATGTTTGCCCTCTTAGGATCCATATGTCCTCTACTGGTATTTTATCAAAGGTATTGTTTGCTATCAAAGGAATATATATACTCTGATTAGATAGCATGTTACCCGTACCTAATATTTCTGAGGTAATAATTAGATTGTATCAATGGAAATGTCTTCAAAAAGGACAATTTCACTTCACTACACTTTCATAGTATAAATTATAACTACCATTTTGTACCCATAATTACCAAATTTAATAACAAGCTACCAAAGTCTTTCTCAGCTTATAAGAAGTGAACCATGTGTAGGACATTAAAGGGG